>JAEOAD010000036.1:10917500-11517500 GCA_036365145.1 Orientallactaga sibirica
AACTAAGTAATATGTTATTTTCCTATGCTAGTTTTCCTTTTTTCCCAAGGAATAATCCTTTTCAGGTTCCATTCATTAATCTACTAAAACTCTTAGATTAGCTTTCCAAAGCAATGGCTATATTTAAAAAGAGATAATTAAAAACTTTCTATTTCAGTTCCAGACAGTCATCTCTATCAGAAAAAAAAGTACCAGAGGCTTCTCCTGTAACGAGGAGAAAGACATATGAGAAAGCAGAAAAGTCAAAGGTCAAGGAGCAGAAACAGTGAGTTACTGATGCTTTTGATCTTTTGGACCGTTTAACACATTGTTGGCACCTGAGAATAAAGGGCAATACTGAATTGTTGGCTGTGATTATGATTCACTTTTCTAATCCAATCAAGTGAGCTGCTGGCTCAACTGAGTGGTCATTCATATGCCTGCTAATATATTTGAGCAGTTGTCCCCCTCTTCATATCACTACTTACTTTTTAGTTATTGCTGTGTGTCACTAAGTTAATCTATATTTGGTCTGAGGCTTATGATATTTATATATTTATATTACAGTAGTCATCTTGAAATTAATTTTGACTGTCACCTGATAAAACTGATATTGACTTTATTTCAGTAGAGTGGTACCAGAATTGTCATATAAATTGTAAGGTGTGCCGGTTGTGTTATTTTCCACTGTTCTCTCACTTCTGAATTATTGGCTTATCCTCAATTGTTTCTCTTATGTGTTTGTAAATGTTAGTTTCCGTAGCAGTATATCATATAACTGCTGATCCCTTACCTGGGAATTTATAAATTACAACACCACAGCATGCAGAAGTTGAGTGGATTAGATAAGTAAGTCATTATGCAAAATGAGCCCAAACTTCTGTCATCTTCCCATTTCTCTCTCAAATTACACAGTTTTACATGGGGTAGGTGGGTCTTAGACATGTCCTTGAGGGTGAGCATCTGTGCCCAACTACATTTAAATATCAGTAAATATTGGTGCATATCCTTAATTCTTTTTATCATAAAGAAGTATTCATATGTTTTCTATATCTAAGTAGATAATCTTTTCTGATATTATTTTTAACAAATCTATAGCTCTATGTATTTTAATTATATTTATCTTTGATTGCCTTCTCTTGTCCATTCCCACTTCTGCTGAAATACTTATTCCCAGCTAGTCCCACTTCTGCTTTGATGTTTGTGTGTGTGTTTGTGTATGTATTTGTGTGTCCCCTGCTGAGTTTACTGAGAGTTGTTTGTATGATCTGAGCATGGAGGTGTTGGGGGGTGGTGGTATTTTGGAGCACAGACAACTTACCAGTGGCTACACTAGTGAAGAAAATCTCTCTCCCTTCCTTAGCAGCCAGTAACTGCCATTAGCTCTTCAGAAAGTGGTGGGTCCCCATGAGCCTCTCTTCCAGACATGATAGAATGTTAAGGGCTCCAATCTTGTGCAGGTCTTGTATGGGTAACCATACCTGCTGAGATTTCATGAGTGTAAAAGCCACAAAACTTCCCTTCTCCCTGTCCTCTGGCTCTTACATTCTTTCTGCCTCTTTGTCCATGATATTCCCTAAGCCTTGGAGGGGGTAATACAGATATTCCATTTAGGGCTGAGCCACTACTTAATACTCAATAGCCGCTACTTACTCTTAGCTCTTTGACTAGTAACTAGTGAGTCTGTAGTAATTGCTGCCGTTAGTATAAAATCTTAATCCACTCTCTTCCCCTGTACAAAGAAATAACACACTCTTCATGTTGACCACTTGTATTGCTGACTTGAATATCACACAAATTATCCTTCTAATCATCCTTGTTTCCTGTAGTTTTCAAAAAGTAATTTGCCTGTTTCTGTTGAACCAGTCTTATGAATGAATGAGAAACAGTAGAATGGACCAGACAAATAATTTAAAAGTCATCCCAGTAGAAAAATAGCTCTCAAGATCTTTGGTCTGCTTCTTTGTCTATGAAATGAGTAACTTAGTCTCAGTTCTAAATTGTATAATTATAAATTGGTTTGTTTTGAGGATATGGACTTCAGATTTACTAAGTAGAATCTTTTTCTGTAGTGCCATCTTGTGGCCAACATAACAAAATTCAATAAAAAACTTTTTTTTTTACATTTCGGAGTATTTTATTTCTCAAAAAAAAGGAAGAAAGGAAGAAAAGAAGGATATTTTTTTTAAAGCATGTTCTTTTAATTTTCCTAACAAAGCATAACCAATTAAAGCTGCCTGTTTGATGCTCTTTTCTCTTGTAGCTCAGATTCTGGAACTTCAGAAGCTAGTCTCTCACCTCCTCCTTCCCCACCAAGCCGGCCCCGTAATGAGCTGAATGTCTTTAGCCGTCTTACTGTTTCTCAGGGAAACACATCCGTTCAGCAGGATAAGTAAGTTATTATAGAAAAGTGCCCCAACTTCTTATACAATATGCTGCTCCCTCCAAAACACTCTAGAAACATTGTTCCCATCTCTGTGAGGGAAGTGGAGTCTGTCAGGTGAACTCTTGACATATTTCATGTATTTTTCAAATAAAAAAAAACATATAGCCAAAGTAGAGCAAATGATTTTCCTGCTGAACATTATTATTCCCCGTTGCAGATTTGCATTGCTGTGCTATCAGCACTCATCTTGCCTTTTCTTTTGCAAGTAAATTAGAATTCAAAATCTTTTCAAACCACTTGAAGATAGATTAAATTTCTTAGAATTCTTTTATTTCTGTAAGCCTACAAAAACTTCCAATCCTAACAGTCTGTAGAAAAGTGAGAATTTGTTTAATCTTTGGAAGATGCAACAATTTACAAAGACTAGTTTTAGGTGTAACAAGTTACTGACATTTGGTTGTCTAAATAAATAACTGTGTTCATGGAATAAAATAACAGACTTCAAATGGAGGGTGTGGGACTGGAAAGTGGTTGTGGTGCAGGAGAAGAAAGAGGGATGCAGAGAATATAGTTTTATTAAGTTAGAATGATAGAATACCTCATACAGAGCCAGAATCTTTCTTGCAAGAATTTAACACTAACCATATTGCCCTGAGGTCTTCATGAGCTTGGACTTGTCTGCTTGGATCCTGAATAGTAGCTTTGTGAGTGTATGCATGATGCCCATCCTCCCTGATTCCTGCTGTTCTGTGCTGTTAGCTCCTTGCGTGTGTCATGAGTCTCCAAAGTTTATAGGATGCCATTTCAGATCTCTGCAGCATGTTCAGATTCTAGGAAATGGCTCTATAAATGGAATCACATGTCATTTTAAAATAATTTTATCTGCTTAATTTATGAATAATTTATATATTTTTAGATCTTAATATATTCAGTTGATCACATATCCTTTAAATTCTGTTAAATCATTACATTAGCTGAGGAAGGTAAAACATTAGGAATATGTTTGGGAAGTCCATTCTTACTAGTTATATGAAGAATTACTAAATTTTGTCTACCTTGCATTCATAGTAGTTATGAAATTTTCTGTCACAAGCTGGGTGTGATGGCTCACAAGTGTAATCCCAGCACTTGCAAGGCCAAGGCAGGAGGATGAATATGGGTTCCACAAGGCTACATCGTGAGTTCCAGGACAGCCTGAGCTGCAGAGTAAGGCCCTGCAAAACAAGTATTTCTTCTGTCCCTTTTGATAATCTCAACAATCTAACCAATTTCATATTTTGTTACTGAAAGATTTCACAAAGTAGCACAAATTACTCAAATTAGACTCTGTTGTCATATGTACTAGCTAAAATTTTGCATGAAGTCCTACAGTTTCAAAAGCTCCCTCACCTTTTTGTTCACGGTAACTGCAATATTTCACTTGTGAGATAGAGACTCCATGCTTTGTTTCTGGTCACACTCCAACCAGCACTTACCTATCCTCTTTCTCCCCAGGATGTTACACAAGCTAAATAGAGATTTGTAATAACCAAACTAACTGCCAGTCTTTGAGATTCAGGGCAGGGCTATAGTAATATTTTTTCTAATATTAGGTTTTCACTGAGGGGCTCCCTGACAAAAGAACTCGGCTTTTTTTTTTTTTTTGAGATAAGTTAAAAACCAATTCAAACATTTGATTGATTTACTTTCCATGAGAGTACATAGTGTAATTATGAAACTTCCACATGATAATCTATCTAAAATAATGGCTAATAAGATGTTTTCATTAATATTTCATTGAAATGGGATTTTTTTTCCCCAAAGTACTCATCCATTGGAACAGAGCAAACCTGTAAATACTTGGTATTACTCCTTTCTATGGCCTCAGCTTTAGAAGTAAAGTAGAATCTGTCAGTCAATAATAAGTAGGAAGTTTCCTCCCTTCCCCATGTCTTGATAGAAAACCAAGGCTCTAATTTCTTAGCTATACTTTACATTTGCGCTCTCCAGTGCCAATAGAAGAGCCGGGTACTGTAAAGGAAATGTTTGCTGTGTTTCTGTTGTTCATACTGCTGGCTTTTCAGTCCAATGTCAGTACCTATATCTGTATTGACATCTGTATTCTTCTCCTCATAATTCTAACTCTTTCACTGTAGGTCTGATGAAAGTGACTCCTCTCTGTCGGAGGTACACAGGTACTTTCTCTCCATCTTTCCTACGTACTTCCATCTTGCTAATGTTCTAAACAGCTCCCAGGCACGTGAAGTGAACCTCATGTTTTGTTGCATGCTCTGTTTTGTTCTATGCCATGTCAGTCCACTAACATTTTAAGACATTATGTTTAATGTGTTTTCTGAGAGTTGTTCTAGCTAAAATAGTGGCAAACACTTTATATGAAAACATAGAAGTTGTGGTATTTGTTTTCTGGGTATAATCTGAAAATTTTTGCTAAAGGATACTACGTGTTATGAACGCTGCTTCTCAGTGATTATTTTTCAAAAGTCTGGGAGGTAATTTGGTATCTTTTCTTGTCAGTTTAGCAATTTTAAGTAGCAAGTTTACTTTATAAAGATATACTAGGGGCTGGAGAGATGGCTTAGTGGTTAAGGCATTTGCCTGCAAAACCAAAGGATCACGGTTCAATCCTCCAGGACCCACATAAGCTAGATGCACAAGGGGGGGGGCATGCATCTGGAGTTTGTTTGCAGTGGCTGGAGGCCCTGGCACATCTATTCTCTCTCTCTCTCTAGTGTGTGTGTGTGTGTGTATATATATAAATACATATATATATATATGTATATATTTATGTGTATATATATATGTGTATATATATATATATGTGTATATATATATGTATATATGTGTATATATATATATATTAGAACATTAGAAGTACACTATCATACCCAAAATAGAAACAAAAAAGATAAAGAAACTTATATTTTTTGAAAAAAAAATTTTTCTACCTTTTTCATGTTATGGATTAATTGGGGTGGGAACTTGATTCTTTTCCTCTCTGTACATCCCTTGTCCACTTGTCCTTTGTGTCTTCTCTCTTTCCACTTATCTCCCTTGCTTTATGACTTTTTTTTTTTTTGGTCACCAGCAGATCCTATAGAAGGTAGACATAAGAAGGCAGATGAAACCAATATCATAGTTTTATAAAAATCATTGATTTCTATGGAACAAAATATAAGTATTTTCCCCTTTCAGTTCAGCACAAATTTGCAATATTTAACCTTAACGAAACTATTTAAAAAGCAATTTTTTGAAATGGTAACATGTATTTTATTTTTCCACTAAAATAAATTTAATATACAAATAATAACTGAAGAAATAAATGTCCTTCCCAAAAGAAAGTGGCAATTTAGCTACTAATCAGAGAAAATGTGTGGAATTTTAACACAATCATAGTGGTAACAGCTGGCTTTTATCCTATAGTTTTACTGACATATTTCTATTTGTTTGTAATTTACAAACAAAAATGAAAAATTAAAAAACTATTTTTTATATTTCACAATGTAGATTAATTAAAATAGAATAAAAGGAGATAAATATATGTATGCATTGCCCATATTTTTCTGTTATCTTTGGTATAAGGTAATCTACATAAACTTTTAGCCCTAATGTAATGAATACTTGAGAATATTTAATTAGTAAAATTCCACTTTGTATTGAGGTTATTTTTCTTCAGAAGACTGAGTGATGAATGGTTAAAATACACAAGAATGGCAGATGTCTATTTTCTAAGAAATGTGTCAAACATGGCACTGGGGCAACTCTTTAAATTACCTTCATAATATCACCTTTGCCATGACAGATGGCAAAGTGTGGGTGAAGTCTTATAAATATTATGTCCTTTTCCAGTGGATGTGCTGTTATCAGCTTAATTCTAGTTTCATCTACTTTAAACTGAGAAGTCCCCTGTATTTTCATAGTCTTAAAATGTGGCATCTAGACTTAAAGCCCATTCCAGATGTGGCCTGGGCAGAGTGTGAAAGGACTGCCACATCCTCCTGAAGTACTTATTTCTGTAGAACAAACCAATAGTAACCTTGGCAGAATAATCACAAATAACCCTTTATCATAGATTCAAAAGATAGAACCCTTTAGTTTTAATTTTTTAAATTATTTTATTTATTTTTGGTGAGAGACACAGAGAGAGAGAGACAGAGAGAGAGAGAGAGAGGGAGACAGATAGAGATGGGCGCGCCAGCAGTCTCTCAGCTGCTGTGAACAAAATCCAGATTCATGCGCCCCCTTGTGGGCAAGTGCGGCATTGCACCCTTGCATCACTTTGCATCTGGCTAAACGTGGGACCTGGAGATTGGAACCGATGTTCTTAGGCTTAGCAGGCAGGTGCCTTAACCGCTAAGCCATCTCTCCAGCCCAACCCTTTAGTTTTTAATCCCAGGTTGCTAAAGATCCTCTTTACCACTTGTGTTGTTTTATTATTTTAATTAGTTATTTTAATTAGTTTTTATTATTTTAGTTAGTTACTTAATTTATTATTAATAAATAAGCAATATATTATTTATTTATATAATATATAATATTATAATATAAATATTTATATTCATATGTAATTTATAATATAATAATATATAATAAATTATTTGCCAGCAGAGAAAGACAGAGAGAGAATAGGCACCTCAGGGTTTCTTGCCACTGCAAATGAACTCCAGGCACATGCACCATTCTGTGAATCTGGCTTTCGTAGATACTGGGGACTTGAACCTGGGCCTGTAGGCTGTGCAAGCAAACACTGTTTAACTGTTAGGTCATCTCCCCAGGCAAACTTTTTGTTTTGGTGATTTTATTCCCCCAGGCAACATAATACAACTCTTTAATGTATCCATTTAGTTGGTATGCTGTCTCTGTCATTGGGACTAAGGAAATGCTGCTTAGATATCAAGTGTTCTCTAGGTTGACTCTGTGGGCATGATTACTCAGCCCCAATGGACGGCTTTACTAGAGCAGTCCTATACTTAGCTCCAATGTCTTTAAGGATGTCATTTGAAAGGCTTGGCCTATAGGCTTATAAAAATGGGCATATAGAATTCCTGTTGTTTGCTATTAACCCTACAAAGAACTTTCCCTGTGAAATTGGTGAGCCCAGGTTATGTCTTACTCATGAGCATTCCTTTTCAAATGTTGATAATGATTGGCTAATATTTTGCCATGTGAGACTAATCAAGAAAGTTTAGCTGGGTGTGGTGGCACACACCTTTAATCCCAGTGCTTGGGAGGCAGAGGTAGGAGGATCGCTGAGTTCAAGGGTGCCCTGAGAATACATAGTGAATTCCAGATCAGCATGAACTAGAGTGAGACTGTACCTCAAAAAAAAAAAAAAAAAAAAAAAAAGAGGAAAAAGAAAGAAAGAAATTTTGACCCATTTATAATTTCTGGAGTCTCCTTTTTTGTTCCCCTTATTATTATTTTTTTTGAGAGAGAGACACAGAGAGAGACAGACAGAGGGAGAGGGAGACAGATAGAGATGGGGCGCGCCAGCAGTCTCTCAGCTGCTGTGAGCGAAATCCAGATGCGTGTGTCCCCTTGTAGTCAAGTGCGGCATTGAGCCCTTGCATCACTTTGCATCTGGCTAAGTGTGGGACCTGGAGATTGGAACCGGTTCTTAGGCTTAGCAGGCAGGCACCTTAACTGTTAAGCCATCTCTCCAGCCCTTATTATTATTTTTTTATTAGCATATGTTAGTTATACACAATAATGAATTGTGTTGTGGGATTTTCATACATGTATATAATGCATTTTTATCATGTTCACTCATTATTCTTTCCTTTGGTCCTCTCCCACTCCTATAATTCCCTTCCTCTTGTACTTTCATGTCATTTATCTATTATCTGTCTGTGTGCCTGCCCGCCTATCTCTCTCTCTCTATCTAATCTAATCTATCTATATCTATCTGTCTGTCCGTCTGTCTAGCTATCTGCCTATCATCCATCCATCTATCTATCTATCTATCTATCTATCTATCTATCTATCTATCTATCTGTCATCTATCATGTCAGATAGTTACATAATCCAATGAGTTCAGTGAGTTGTATTAAGGCTCCTTACTGGATGCTTCCTTTAGAGGATCATGGGCTCCTCACCAGTGGTTATACCACTGAAGGAAATATACTCTTCCTCCCCCAATGACCATAATTGCCTAGAGATTCTATGGAGGAGTGGAGACTAATGAGCCCTACCCCTTAACTACCATTATCTGCCTATAGGTCCTCAGGGAACAGTGAGTCCGCCTGGATACCCCCCTCTTCTAATCCTAATCACACCTGCTGTGAGTTGAAGAATGCAGCAGCAATACTGTACACCAAAGACCTCATTTCACGCCTTCATTCAGCTCTTACATTCTTTCTGTTCCCTCCTCCCTGTCCCTGAGCTTTAGAATGGTGAGGTAGATGTCCCATTTATAGCTAAGGATTTAACACTTCCTTATTCTCAGCACTTTGACCAGTGAGAGGTCTTTAGTTACTGCTGCTTACTGCAAAATGGAGCTTCTCTGCCCAAAGTTGATGGTATTACTAATCTATGGGAATAAACACAATTATTTAGATAGCAATATGATGGGCATATCATATTCATCTACCAAAATAATAATAATGTTTACAGTAGCAGATGAATCCTCATGTGGAGCAGTCCTCAAATCCAGTCAGACAGCAGACTGACTTGCCACTGTTGCACTCATGGGCAAATCTTGCCTGGTTGGTTGGTGTGTAGTTCTCAAGGTATACTGCTGGAGAAGACTGTTGACATTTCTCTCATAGCCCATTGCACAACACCCTTCCCAATATGAGAGCTAGCCAGTAGGGAGGAAGCTTCCATCCTGGTTCCATCTTGATTTCCCAGTGTCTGCAACCAAAGCATGTGTTGTCTTCTAGTTCTGGTGGGCAACTAATCTTTGTGAAAATTGCCTGCATTGGTTTGGGTGGCTAAGAAGCCTTCGTGACCAACCACTCATCAAAACATAGCACATTTCTGGCATTGCTTTGTCTCTCTTTTGAAAATGGGTGGTTTCTTAGAGCACTGACTGTTTTCCCTCCAGAATGGCATAGGTTTTCCAAGCACTATGAATAATAATGTAAAAATAGAAACATTTGAGGTCACTGGGTCAAGCTTCCATTGTCAAGATTCACATAGGGCTCATATTTCTTCATAATCACCTCTACCTCTTACCTCTTGAAGATTGCTTTTTCATAGAAGATGGAAAGAAAACACTCTTTTGTCCCTGTAATTAATTCAGTATTATACCATTCTGCCTTATGTAGCTCTATTTCAGCATATTTTCATTCTTTTTAGCTACAATACATTTGAGCAATAGATTAATCATATCTTAGTTCATCCTCATCTTTACCCTTTCCAACACAATTATTTTAATTCAGATCCTATTTAGAATATGGACAAGGTTTAGATAGTCTTCATCATTCTATACTGCATAGCCAAAAGCAGAACCTCTAGAAATATTAAATGTATGAGATATCTCCCTAAAGAGTACCACTGCTAAATAGCAGTTTTCATTGTTAAAATCTGAGATTATTGAGGACTATTTCTTATGCTAGTACTTTTTAATCATCATCTCTTAAATTTCCTTCCATGCAATCATTCCTATGTTATCTTCCATTTGTTTGAAAATTGCTTTCTGTGTAGCTTAGGTAGTATTTATTATACTTTCTCCAGTTTGACAGAGAATTACACTCCAGTATGACATAAAGTTGTGTCTTTCAGTTACTCCTCATTTTTACTTCCTTGTCAGTATAAGGAAAAGTCAGAGAGAAGAAATCCTTAATAAAGAAATCCAGAGATGTCATAGATTTTTATGTTTCCAGAATTGTTGTTGTAAGTGGTTGCCTAGTTAGTAGGTACACACTGGCACAACTACCCTCCTATTTCACACTTTACCTCTGCCCTTTTGTGGTGCTTTTTTTTTTTTTTTTTTTTTTTGAGGCAGGGTCTCACTGTAGCCCAGGTAGGCCTCTGACTCACTGTATCCTTCTAACTCAGTCTCCTGAGTGCTGGGATTTTAGGTGTGAGCCACCACACCAAGCTCTGTTCTTTTGATTAAAAAACAATCAAGGGAGCAGTCTGGTTTTTATTACTAACTACTCATAATGGCTTTTTAAGATGGGGGGGGTGATGAATTTGGTCTCACAATAAAGCTATTGAAGTAAATCTCTGTTTTTCCCCACCTCAGGGGCATAATCAACCCATTTCCTGTTTCCAGAGGAGTCAGAGCTTCTCCCCTGCAGTGTGTGCACATAGCCGAAGGGCACGCGAAAGCTGTGCTCTGTGTGGACTGTACTGATGACCTCCTCTTCACTGGATCAAAAGGTGCTAGTTGTGATCTAATACTGAAAGTTATATAGCTTAAAAAATAATTACATTTTAGAAGCCCTTAACAAGTTAAGCTATTTACTTCTAGTAAGAATCCAATAAACTGGTTCAACCTCTCAGTTATATAAAAGATAAAATCAGTGCTTAGTGGAGAAGAAAATAAAACCACTGTTTTGTTTTGTGAATACAATGTGAAAGAATGCATCTCCCTTTGGAAAGTGAACAGCTACTATTTGCAAGGTTCTGGGCTTTGAAATACAAACTTTTAAAAGTCTATAAAAATACAAAATATGGGACTGGAGAAATGGTTTGGCGATTAAGGCACTTGCCTGCAAATCCTAAGAACTCATGCTCAAATCTCCAGGTCCCATGTAGCCAGACATACAGTGATACAAGCACACAATGTCACACATGCACCACAGGGGGTGCGTGCATCTGGTTCACAGCAGCTGAAGGCCCTGGTTCGCCCATTCTCACTCTCTCTGCCTCTTTCTCTTTTGCTCTCTCTCTCTCCCAAAAAATACACAATGTGATTAAAACAAAAAGAGTAAGGCAGTAGCAACTCACATTTCTTATTTACATATCAGACATTATAAGGCATGATACCAATATGTCTTAATTCTTACAACCCCAGTAACAAATAGGTTGCATCCTCATGTTATGGATGAAAAACTCCAAATTCAAAATATTAATATCTTTTTCATTTGTTCATTTAGCTTGTAGGTAGAAGTACAAGATTGAGAGACTTAGATGGACAGATCTCTGCTCTTTACACTCTCATCTGCTTGCTTGCTACAATTGCAAGCAATCAGACATCAACCGTAAATGCCTTGAAGAGTTAAGACTAAGAGTTTAGGAGTTTCAGAAAAGGAAGAGATGCTCAGCTATTCGGACTAAGGAAGGCTGTAACTGGAAGGCAGTTAAGATGAACCTAATAGGGTGATTTGGATATGACAGGTAAAGATAGATAACCACATAACAGCAGAGACTTTCAGGTATACAGGCAGTATGCTGGAAACAGTCTTCTTTGGCCAGGGGAGATGAAAAGGAAATATGCCAGGAATTTCTGGAGGTAGTAAAAAGGTTTCTCTTTTATTTTATCTTACTAATTCTATTTGAGCATCTAGTGATATTCCAAAATTTAGTTTTATTTGGCAACATTTCTTGCTCAGTATGAAGGAAGTTTAAAATCTGGGTAGAATTTCTAAGTTGAAGATAAAGGTAAATTCCCTAATTAAAGTCTGCTTTTTAAAAATATGCCATTTAACAATATTAAATATAATATTATTATAATATAATATTAAATATCCCCTTCCAGGAATATTAGGTATTCAATATGTCAAAATACAAAATAGAGTGCTTTTGTGCTTATGGTTTTGGGCAAAGATATATGACAGTCATTAATCCACTGGAAAGGAAAGACATGTATGTTTACCACTGTGGGCAGTGTTGTGAAGAGGAGCCAAAGAAGAATGTTCTGAAGAGGCTGAATTGTGATGACTGCTTTAAATGCAGTTTAAAACAAAACACTGTTGATATGACTGTTTCAAAATTTTATTTAATCATTTTAAAAAATAAATCTATTTAATTCTCACAATCCCACTGAAATATGTGTTGCATATGAAGAGACTTGAGCCAAGAGCTTTAAATAAGATTGTGGATTTGACTCACTTGTCATATAAGCACAAGAACCTGAGTTTGAATCCTCAGCACCCACATAAAAGCCAAGTGTGGCAGTGCATGCCTGTAGTCCCAGCACTGGGGAGGCAGATACAGGAGGACCCCTGGGGCTTGCTGGCTAGTTAATCTAGCCAAATCAGTAAGCTACAGGTTCAATGCGAGACCTTGCCTCAAAAATAAGAAGGAGAGCAATTAAGGAAGACACTTAACATTGACCTTTGGCTTCCATACATACTGTACACACACATATATATGTGTACAAACACATATGAACATACATACATGCAAAAAAACATTAAAATAGTTTTCCTCTCATTATTTTGCTACTAAATAGAACCAGATTTAGAAGCCTAGATAGACTTCTTTCCAGTCCAGTACCCAGTTTGGTACATCACAAGAAGCTAAACATAATGCATGTCTTCTACATCTCACCACTGTACATCTCACCATAATGCATGTGTTCTACATCTCACCACTGTACATCTAACCATAATGCATGTCTTCTACATCTCACCACTGTACATCTCACCATAATGCATGTCTTCTACATCTCACCACTGTACATCTCACCATAATGCATGTCTTCTACATCTCACCACTGTACATCTCACCATAATGCATGTCTTCTACATCTCACCACTGTACATCTCACCATAATGCATGTCTTCTACATCTCACCACTGTACATCTAACCATAATGCATGTCTTCTACATCTCACCACTGTACATCTAACCATAATGCATGTCTTCTACATCTCACCACTGTACATCTCACCATAATGCATGTCTTCTACATCTCACCACTGTACATCTCACCATAATGCATGTCTTCTACATCTCACCACTGTACATCTAACCATAATGCATGTGTTCTACATCTCACCACTGTACATCTAACCATAATGCATGTGTTCTACATCTCACCACTGTACATCTAACCATAATGCATGTGTTCTACATCTCACCACTGTACATCTAACCATAATGCATGTGTTCTAAATCTCACCACTGTACATCTAACCATAATGCATGTCTTCTACATCTCACCACTGTACATCTAACCATAATGCATACACTCTACATCTCACCAGTGTACATGTAACCATAATGCATACACTCTACATCTCACCACTGTACATCTAACCATAATGCATACACTCTACATCTCACCACTGTACATCTAACCATAACGCATACACTCTACATCTCACCAGTGTACATGTAACCATAATGCATACACTCTACATCTCACCACTGTACATCTAACCATTATGCATACACTCTACATCTCACCACTGTACATCTAACCATACTCTACATCTCACCTCTACATCTCACCACTGTACATCTAACCATAACGCATACACTCTACATCTCACTGCTGTACATCTAACCATAATGCATACACTCTACATCTCACCACTGTACATCTAACCATAATGCATACACTCTACATCTCAACACTGTACATCTAATGATAATGCATATGCTATACATCCCTCACTTTTATCTGTTTTGTACATCTGCCTTGTCTATGAAATTATTATGAAGATTCATGGATGAATTTATGGTGCCTCTTGCAAGTGTAACTTTCTATTTCTTTCTCATAGGAGGGAAATTGTTTAAATAATGTTTACTGTTAAGAAAACCTAAAATAGTTCATATAAATAGTATTTCCTCTGTTTTATGGTTTTTATTTATTTATTTTAGATCGTACGTGTAAAGTATGGAATCTAGTGACTGGCCAGGAGATAATGTCATTAGGGGTTCATCCTAACAATGTCGTATCTGTGAAATACTGTAATTACACAAGTTTGGTCTTCACTGTGTCAACATCTTATATTAAGGTGTGGGATATCAGAGATTCAGCAAAGTGCATTCGAACACTGACGTAAGTAATTTAAAAAACAAGTAGCATCATAAGAAAATAGAGGGCATATTCTTCAGTGATTGGTACAGCATTCATAATAAAACTCCAGATAAAAGAAACTGAGAAAAAATGATGGGCACAATAAAGACTGGAATATTAAGCAGAAAGAGATAAACTATATATGACTTGTGATTAAGTATGCATTACATATTTTCTTCCTCCCACATATGAAGACATTACATGGTCATACTGCTTACTACTTGATGGAACTAAATGATTTATATTACTTGCTTTAAATAACTCTCAATCCTTGAAAAATGGTTGCAATCACTATTGTAGCTAGAAGGGAGGTAGGTGTAACCTTTAATTAACAGCTATTAAATTATCAAGCATTTCTTTGAGAAATGATACTACCTTGATAGCACAAAATTTTTCTAACTGCAAATTGTGGTTGACAGTTGGGGAATGAGTTTGTGTTCTAAGTGTGTGTTGTTAGAAATATCTTAAAACTCTAAAACAAGTAAGTATTGTTTTGTCATGAGATGAACAGATTCTTTTCCATGATGGAAATTGAGGTGAGAGATGCCTTAATGATTAAGGTGCTCTCCTGATAAAGCCTAAGAACCCAGGTTCAATTCCCTAGTACCCATGTACAGCCAGATGCACAAGGTGGCACATGCATCTGGAATTTGTTTGCAGTGGCTAGAGGCCCTGGCATGTGCCCATTCTCCCCTTCCCTCTCTCCCTCCCTCCCTCTTTCACAAATAAATAAATAATTTAAAAAAACTTAGGTGAACCATGTAAAAAGGGAGCATGGGAAAGTTAAGTTTTACTAATTTTTTAAGCAGAAGTAGTAGAGATTATTAACTATTAAGAACCAGTTTATTATTTGAGAGCTGATAATTATTTTCCATGTGAACAGAACACATTTGAGGGAAATTTTATAAAGAATAGGACATCTTAAGTTAGAAATTTCTCAACTTACTTGAGTAACTAAAGTAAAACTTGAAAAGACTGATTATAACTCAGTGTTTTAGAAGTTAGAAAAGATGTTTCAGAATTTTTTAAATAAGGAAGTAGGAATAAGCTGTTTAACTCTTTTTTAGTACATAGTAAATATTCTATAGCAAAGAATTAAAAGGTTACCTAGTATCTTTATTCCCAAGAAGTAATTCTTCTTCTACTACTACTTCTTTCTCCTCTTCCTCCTCCTCTTCTTTTTTTGGGTTTTTTTTTTTTTGTTTGTTTGTTTGTTTTTGGTTTTTTGAGGTAGGGTCTCACTCTAAGTCAGGCTGACCTGGAATTCACTACTACATAGTTTCAGGCTGGCCTTAAATTCATGATGGTTCTCCTACTTATGCCTCCCCAAGTGCTGGGATTAAAGATGTGTACCACCATGCCTGGCCCAAAAAGTAATTCGTATATACAGATGGACTACTGGTAATCCAGGCCAAAAATGAGTGTCTAGAAAGTGCAGTGAGATTTATCTTTGGCATCTAATCATTTCTGAAGCACATTATAGTTATCCCCCAGTTCAGAGTCTGGGATTTTTAGGATCATGATATTTATGCACATTCAGAGGCAGGGAATGCTAGTATTGTAATAGGCGTGTACATTCTGAGTTTCAGACAGTGTTGTCCTGCCTGACTCAGTCATGTAGTCATGTAGAACATGTGTTCACAGGTGCTGTGCTAGGCACAGGGCATACGGAGACAAGAGCACATAGTTCCTATTGTTGCTCACAGGATCCTCAGAGGTCTCCTGTCTTGAAATGTGACTTGTTTTGCTTTGTTTCATGTCTGTGAAGGTCTTCAGGCCAAGTTACTCTTGGAGATGCTTGCTCTTCTAGTAGCAGCCGGACAGTAGCCACTCCTTCTGGAGAGAATCAGATCAACCAAATTGCACTAAACCCAACCGGCACTTTCCTCTATGCTGCCTCTGGAAATGCTGTCAGAATGTGGGATCTTAAAAGGTAAGATTTTTAGAAAATGCATATGACACATATAACTTCATCATGTTAATGCTTATAAAAATCTAACTTTTATGATCTTAGAAGTAAATCAATTTTAAATACAATACCCCTAAATGTCTTTTGTCCTCAATAAGAAGTTCATAATTTTTCCTTTAATTTTCAGTGCTGGTGAGAAAAGTGGATAGAGGAAAAATAGAATTATGGAATAGTCTTCTAATATTTGTCTACAAATTGTGTTATTAGGAAGAGTTGAAGACTTTCATCTAAGTTTCACTTACTTTTAAAAAATTGTTCAAGGGGCTGGAGAGATGGCTTAGCGGTTAAGCGCTTGCCTGTGAAGCCTAAGGACCCCGGTTCAAGGCTCGATTCCCCAGGACCCACATAAGCCAGATACACAAGGAGGCGCATGCATCTGGAGTTCGTTTACAGTGGCTGGAGGCCCTGGCTTGTCCATTCAGTCTCTTTCTCCCTCTCTCTCTCTCTCTCTCTCTCTCTGCCTGTTTCTGTATCTCTCTCTCAAATAAATAAATAAAAATAAAATGTTTAAAAAAATTGTTCAACATCATTTAAACATTTCATAAGCACAAATAGTCATATAAGATATATAAAATTATGAATTATATTAGGAAGGTAAAGTCATTAAAAAGAAAGAAAAATATCAGACATTTCATATCTACTTGATTTTTATTTACTACTAAAGTGTAAACTTTTATCCTTTAGATGAATGTTTATCTTAGCTTCCCTTCTAGTTCCTAACATTTTGGCAGCAGAACATTCACCTATTACATAACAAATAGTCACTCAGAACTCAAGTATGGCAGTTACCTTCTTGGAGCTTATGTGGTAATGGGGCCATTTATCATTCCACAGTTCAGGGAATATAGTGATCTTGGAGTTTTTGTGTAGTAAAGGCTATTTATCAGTCTGTAATCCAGGGAGTACAATGTTTTCCTCATCCAGAAACAACTTTTCAGTGGTAATACAAATGGATATTTATTTGAAAATGTTGAGTAAAGCTAGTATTATATAATATTATAAAGCATGACCAAGAAAGTATCATACCCATATTTCATAAATAAATGCATGATGGGGAGAAAGCACAGTCCTCGATAGTGTATTATAAATAAAATGAAAACAGTTCTTTATGAATTTTTTTAAAAAAGGAAGTGAGGATGTTATTGATTCTTAAGATATTACATTTTACTGTACAACAGAGGAAGATTGTCAACATTATACAAAGCAGAAAAGACAATAGCTTTGTTTTTTTCTTTTGGTATTTTCGAGGTAGGTTCTCACTCTAGCCCAGGCTGACCTAGAATTTGCTATGTAGTTTCAGGCTGGCCTCAAACTCACAGCAGTCCTCCTACCGATGCCTCTCAAGTGCTAGGATTAAAGGTGTGCCCTACCACACCTGACAACAGCTTTTATTTTACTAATGGCTAGATCTTTTGATACCTGATTGATTTCAGTAACATGACTAAATCTAGATGTATCCTAACAAGTGATTATAAGAACAGTTTTTTTGTTTTTTTGTTTTGTTTTGTTTTGGGTCTTTTGAGTTAGTGTTTCACTCTAGTCCAGGCTGACCTGGAATTCATTATGTCGTCTCAGGCTGGCCTCGAACTCTCAGCAATCCTCCCACCTCTGCCTCCCAAGTGCTGGGATTAAAGGCGTGCGCCACCACGCCTGGCCTTATGAGAACAGTTTTTAAGAAACTTTCATGTTTTTAAAAACTTTTAATAAACTTTTGTATAATTTTTATTTATTTATCTGAGAAAGAGCAAGATATAGCGAGATTATGAATATGTGTACTCCAGGGCCTCATGCTGCTACAGACAAACTCCAGATGCATATACCACTTTGTGCATCTGGTTTTATGAAGGTATTGGGGAATCAAACCATGCCCACCATGCTTTGTAAGCAAACACTTTAACCATGAAACCATCTTTCCAGCCATGTAATTGTAATGTTAATGCCATAGAAGCTTAAGGCATTGATGTATTCTAGTCAATTTGTGGTAGGGGTATGATAAAAGTTTACTGTTATCTTCTGACACTTGATCTTGCACACTTTTTAGCAATTGTATCTTTCTGTTAGCTCAGTGAGGGCCCAAAATGGAGCTCAATTCATCTTCCCGCCCAGGCTTCTAAGTTTTAGCATTATAGATGTGCACTACTATGCCACCTGATATATTCTTCTACCAGACAGCTAGCTGTCTGTTCTGATCATTTACATATCTTTACAATGGTTAATGAAATGGGACATCTGTTTCCTGATATATATATTTAGGCATATATGCCAATGAACTAATATATGTATCTCTTTATGTACATATGTGTATATATGTTTGTGTTTGTTTTATATGAAAATTTATATATAACAAAATGATCTTCCTCCTTCCAGTTTTATTTACTTTGTAAACAGTGATATCATTGCTTTATTTAAGTATAAATTGGGTCATAAGCCTGTCAAATTCAGAAATTTCATAGATTAAAGATTACCTAGGGGAGTTAGGATTGGCTTTTAGTAATTTCTCAGAATTTTGCATGTGTTTTTATTTATTCCCTAAGTTGTATTAATCAGCTTTGGGATAATTTACAATGTACTCCCACACTTACAGAATATGTTAGTCGAGCTATTTTTCTTTTAGGCAAGCCCAACAGACTGGCCTTCTTTTTTAAGAGAAGCGGGGGGAGGGAGGAGAGAATTGGCACACCAGGCCTTGGCCTTCAGCCACTGCAATCAAAGTCTAGATGCCTGTCCCCCCTTGTGTGCATATGTGATCTTGCACAGTTGTGTTACTGTGCATCTGGCTTACAAAGAATTTGGGGAGTCAAACATGAGTCCTTAGGCTTCACAGGCAAGTACCTTAACCAATAAGCCATCTCTCTATCCCAGGTTAGCCATTTCTATTTAATTTTCAAAATTTAGAGCTAAGATCAGCAAGGAAAATTAATGAATAACTTTATGAGCAAATAGGTATTAGTGAGGTCTAGTCTTAGCTCCATCATACTGAGAAATATTTTCAACAGTCCTTCCTATTCCTTTTTACAGGTTTCAGTCTACAGGAAAGTTGACTGGACACCTGGGCCCTGTCATGTGCCTAACTGTAGACCAGATTTCCAATGGACAAGATCTAATTATCACTGGCTCTAAAGATCACTACATCAAAGTATGTGTTATAGAAATTGTATTTCATGATGCTTTTAAATTTTATTTTTTGACAATCTCTATACATGTATATAATGCATTTTGATCATTCTCCTCCCATTCCCTTCTCCCCTGCCCCCCATACTGAATTGTTTCTTATTCTCAGCTGGGCCTTCTGCTTCATTGCTGTGTGTGTGTGCATGCATGCATGTTAACCACTGAGTTTAATCAGGGTTGCTTTCATGAGTATAGATGAGTGGAATATTTATCATCACATGTTTACCAGTAGCCATACCACTGAGAAAAATGTCTCCTCTGCCCTCAGAAACTCTTAACTGAAATCACTTCTCAGGGAAGGAGGGGTGCCTCATACCTTCTACAACCATCCATGAGAGGATATAGATGGGTCCAATGTTGTGGAGGTCTAGAATGGGTCAACACAGCCACTGTGATCTCATTAATGCAATAGCCATGTCCTGTCTGGAAGATAGCATTCAATAGCACTCCTGCTTATCTGCTGGCTCTTATATTCTTTCTGCCCTCTCTTCTACAATGTTCCCTAGTAATCAGTGGTGATATAGATGTCTCATTTAGTGCTTAGCATTCAATAGTCACTTATTCTCAGCACTTTTAACAAGTTTTGAGTCTCCCCAATAGTCACTGCCAATGCAAAAAGGAACTTCTCTGACCGAAGCTGAAATCTAGGTGTGAGTTCCTCTCCAGCCTGCACTAAGTTGTGAAAACAGTTCCCTCCTTATTGCACTCTCAGCTTGGCTTGGCTCTACTCTGCTGGGCTGGACTCAGCTTGGCTGGGTTCCATGCTGTGTGGAAGAGGGGGAAGTAGGAGCTCTTGGCTACCTGTACTCTCTTGTGTTTCTGGTAAATAGTGCATGAGAGGGAAGATTTTCTACAAATTTTGATCCAGAAATGAGAGGTGAATTAATGACTTGAAAATAAAATTCAAGAGAAAAGAGTTTTATATTTTTAAGACTTAAACTCTATGTTACGCAGTGGGATAGCTGGAGAGGGTAAAGGATGATGACAGCAGAGCAGCTGATGAAGGTGTGGGGTGCAGGTCATGGATGTGAACCTTGGTGATAAAGTACATGCTAGCCTCTGAAGAAGGGAAGGGCAACAACTATGTTAGGAGATAAACGGAAACTTTTAGAATGGAGGAGAAAGACCACAAAGATACTTTTACTTACACTATCCTTTTTAGGAAAGTACAGGGATGTTGGCCAAAAGAGGTGAGGATAACTGAGAAAAATGATAAGGTTTTGGGGATGATATCCAGGACTGAAGAACTATTTAATTTGATTAAATAACATCATATTGTTTATTTCAATTTCAAATGTTTAGATATGTAGTATTTTGATTATTGAATATATTATTTGTTTAGTCATACATGAAAAACTTACTTTCTCTTCTCAAAGCTTGTAGACGTGAAAACATGTGTGTATGATATGTAAGCAAAAATTAGTGTGAAATAGGTCTCAGATTCATCCTAGATGTTATTCATATGAGATCAATATAATTCACAGATGAAGGTGCTTATTTAAAATTTAAATGAGATAACTGTTTCTGCTTCTTTCTTTCAGATGTTTGATGTAAGTGAAGGGGCTCTTGGGACTGTGAGTCCCACACACAATTTTGAGCCCCCCCATTACGATGGCATAGAAGCACTAACCATTCAAGGAGATAACCTATTTAGTGGATCCAGAGACAATGGAATCAAGAAATGGGACTTAGCTCAAAAAGACCTCCTTCAGGTAATTCAGAGCCTTTCCATGATGTGGAGTGGCTATTTCCAAACCACATATTAGTCTATCCAGGAACTTGGGCAATTTCTATGTGGATTTTTGTTTAAGGATAATAATCAGGGTTTTCTCTTACGGAATTTTTTTTTAATCATCAGTTACCAGTTACTAACTGGAAGAAGAGAACAATTCAACACTTAATGTTAGATTAGCAAAGACACTAGCAAGAGTTGAAAGATCTGGAATTTCTGTTTATGTGTATGTATAAAATACAGCCAACCTTGGAGTGGACACTTGAAGTTGTTCACTTCTTTATGTACCTACATTTCACAGAGTGCAGTTAATCTGAGGTCAAGAGTAATATAAAGGATTCTTTAGTTATCAGAACATTTTGATGAGCCCAGGAAGTGATGCTTTCATTTCTTAAATGATAATGATTGGGCTATAGGGTTGTGCAAATAAATTCAAATATTGATGTTTTACTAACTCCAAGGGGAAGAAATTAGTTAAAAGGTGAAGTTGTCCCAATTTCAGTGTTTTCCTTATATATGTTGCACTGTGTATACATAAGGATTTATTATAGTTTCACTTCCTTGCTTGTACCCAGAAGATAAATGAAATGAAAAGCAGCACGATAGACAATGATGGCATTGCATTCAGAAGCTTCCTTCCATAGACATGCATGCATGGTTGTGATTTTTATATTGTCACTGTAAATATGTTTATACATAAGTCTAGTTAAATATTAGTTCTTGCAAACATCAAATATATAGTTTAGCTACAAAAAAAAAAAAAAAAAAAAAAAAAAAACAACTTTAAGCTTCTGTGTTCTCCACCAAAGTTTGGGCCATTGATTTCATGAGTCAGCCTTTATAACCTGCATACCTGTTTCTAGTTTTCAAATTTGCTTTATTACATACATTTTAGATAAAAGGAGAGATAGCTACTGCTGATGAGGAGAATGTGATATTTAAAAAAAGTCTGGGGCTGGAGAGATTGCTCTACATTTAAAGTGTTTGCTTGCCAAGACTGACAACCTGGGTTTGACTCCCTAGTAACCATGTAAAGCTAGATGCACAAAGTGGCACATGCATCTGGAATCGTTTTCAGTAGCAGGAGGCCCTGGCATGTCCGTATTCATCCACTCATTCATATTCTTTCTCCCCCCTTGAAAATAAGTAAAAATATTTTTAAAGGAAAAAAGTGCCTTTATTTTTTTCTCTATAGTTTATTCTTCTTTTATTTTTTATTGACAACTTCTATACTTACAGACAAAAAAAAACATCATATTTCCCTCTCCTCCCCCCCATTCCCCTTCAGAACTCCATTCTCTGTCATATTCCCTCTCTCCATTAGTCTCTCTTTTAATTTGATGTCATCATCTTTTTCTCCTATTATGAGGGTATTACTAGGCACTGCAAGGTCATGGATATTGAGGCAAATTTCTGTCTGGACAGTTGCATTGTAATATTTTTAAAAATCTGGATTGTCAAGTTTTTTAGTTTCTACAGATTACTAATATTATAAGTTTCTAATACATGTAATGATGAAAATTAGTGACTAAATTATAAATGTATTTCTTTGATCACTGAATGATTATGTAGAAAAAAAATCAGCACCCCAAATACTGAATTATATCAATATAGGTATTTACATTAATTTTGATATGACCATGTCAGTTCTGGAAGGTTTCTCTTAAACTGCTGGTTTCTCACTTCTCTCTCAGCAAGTTCCTAATGCACATAAGGACTGGGTCTGTGCCCTGGGCTTGGTACCAGGCCACCCAGTTTTACTCAGCGGTTGCAGAGGAGGCATTTTGAAACTCTGGAACATGGATACTTTTGTGCCAGTTGGAGAGATGAAGGGTCATGACAGTCCAATCAACGCCATATGTACAAATTCCACTCATATTTTCACTGCAGCTGAGTAAGTTTGCCCCTCCCATCCCTTCTGCTCTTATTGGTTGCATATGCTCAGATTTAACAAATACTTTAAATTATAAATATGTAGAATATTGAACAAAGAGGATCCTTCCTTTATCACAGTCCTTTCAACATCTGTTTGAAGGTGCCTAATTTATTTGTTTTATTTTATTTATTTATTTTTAAGATGTGGTCTTACTATATAACCCAGGATGGCCTAGAACTCATGCTCCTCCTCCTTTAGCTTCCTGAGTGGTAGGATTGCAGGGATGTGCCATCTCACCTGGCTCCTATTTGTGTGTGTGTGGTTTGGGGGGTAAGCACGTGTACAGATGTTCACACTCCATGTAGCCCAAGTAAGGTGGACAGAGGAAGATATGTGTATCTTCTGTCACTCTTCCCCCTTCTTTCCTTGAAACAGAGTTTCGTGCTGAGCCTGTAGCTTGCCAAGTTTTGATTAAAAGCAGCCAGCCCCAGCACTCTTCCTGTCTCTGCTTCCCTCAGCACTGGTTACAGGCATGTGCAGTCTCCTCAGGCTTTTTATGTGCATTCCAGGGATCAAGCTCAGGTTTCTATGCTTGAACAGCATGTACTCTTACCTGCTGAGCCGTCTCCTTGGCCCCCTAACTTATATATTTTGATATACACTGTGAACACTGAACTCGGGCTTCTCAGGTGTTACCATTGTGTTCATGCTTTGTATATCAGGAAGTCTATAGCCAGATCTTTCCTTGATGACTTAGTGACTAATTTCTAATGCTTTCTTAGTGCGAAAGACAATAAATTTGCTATTCTTCATGTTTAAAACAAATTATTTCTAAAACCTCCATGCATCTTCCTTCCTTTAAAATATAAGCAGGTAGTGATACTATCTGCTTCCTCCCTCCTTTGGATGGCTGAACTGTTTGGTTCCTTTGTTTGGTTGTTTACTTGAAATGACTCTCCTGTGTGCCAGACACTGCTCTAGACTAAGGAGAACAGATGCAAACTCTACTTTCCACCACAACACGAAGAAGCAGAGAGAAAAATAAGTGAATTACTGCAATGATGAAAAATGATGCAAGCATAGGGTTACTAAACAGTGGACAGAGACGGCTTCACTAAGATTTAAGAAGATGCTCGAAGGAGGTAGAATGATGGTGTGATCATTAAATATGAATCGCTAGACACTATCTAGCATGATTTTTTTCCCCCTGCTGCTTCTCATAGAGTAGAAAATAGACTTTGCATGTGCTTTACTTATGGCTCAATTCTATATTTTTAGTTAAACTCAAGCCCTCACGCATGCTAGGCAACTGCTCTATAACAGCTATTCCCCAACTCAGGTGATGATGATTATGCTTCATGATACTTTCTCCCAAGATACACTTCTTTATTGATATTCTCTACTTTTGCTAATTTACTTGCTTGATTACTTACCCTTAGTAATTTACTGAAAATCATACTCCAAGTTGTGGAATATGAACAATAAGACTGCCTTGTATCACTGAGGCCTGGAGGTTGATGTGTGATATGAGCTATTCTTATCTGTCTTTCATAAGATGATTTTATTTTTGAAAATTGAAACATTTTTAGTTTACCCAAGATACATTGCTTGTAAATGTATTTACTACAGATATTCAAAAGCATAGGAAAATAGCTAATAAAAATCTAAAAATTCTGGTCTGGAGAGATGGCTTAGTGGTTAAGGCGCCTGCCTCCTAAGTCTAAGAACCCGGTTCCAATCTCCAGGTCCCACGTTTAGCCAGATGTAAAGTGACGCAAGGGCTCAATGCCGCACTTGCCTACAAGGGGCGCACACATCTGGATTTCATTCACAGCAGCTGAGAGACTGCTGGCGCACCCATCTCTATCTGTCTCCCTCTCTGTCTGTTTCTCCCTGTGTCTCTCTAAAAATAAAAAAATAAAAATAAAAAAATAATTTAAAATTCAGAGCCACCTCCCTGCCTTTTGGAGTGGCATTAGAGATGGAACACAGAGCCTTGAACATGTTAGGCAAATACTGTACTATTGAGCTACATTTCTAGTCCAAAAGGCCTATTTTATTTTACTTTATTTACTTAGTTTTGTGCGTATGTGTGTAATATGTGTAGTGTAGTATGTATGTGGCATATGTACATGGATATATGTGGAGATAAGAGAAGAATGTTGGGCATCCTCTGTCCTTTGCCTGCATGTTTCCTTGAGACAGAGTCTTTTCATTCAACACAGAGCTGCTGTTTTTGGTCAGCAAGCCCCAGTGATGGTGTGATCTTTGCCCACTGCTCTCCTGCACAATGGGATTACATATGTTTGTGGCTATGCCCAGCTTTTGTTCTTTTTAATGTGGGTGCTGGGGAATTGAACTGAGGCGATCTCAGGTCCTCGTGATTACATGGCAAGCCCTCTTATTCATGGAGCCATCTTCCCAGCCCCCAAAGTCCTATTTTAAAATGAGTTCTATTTATTTATCAAACATAATATTTGTCAGGCATTTTTAAAATATTTTTCTTTATTTATTTGAGAGAGAAAGAGAAAGAGAGAGAATGGGCATGCCAGGGCCTCCAGCTGCTGCAAATGAACTCCAGATGTGTGCACCCCTTTGTGCATCAGGCTCAATGGGTCCTGGAGAATCGAACCTGGGTCTTTTGGCTTTGCAGGCAACTGCCTTAACCACTAAGCCATTTCTCCAGCCCCTGTCAGGCATTTTTAAATGGCTTACTTGCATTAACTCATTTAGTCCTCATAAAAACATTAGAAGATAAATATTATTATAACCTTTGTTTTACAGGTAGGAAAAAATGAGATAATTTATCATTTAAAATCTTTTTGTAGCCAGATTTGGTGGGGCACGCCTTTAATCCCAGCACTCAGAGGCAGAGGTAGGAGGATTGCCGTGAGTTCAAGGCCACCCTGAGACTTCATAGTTAATTCCAGGCCAGCCTGGGCAGGGTGAGATGCTACCTCAAAAAACCAAAGGGGGGAAAAAAATCTTTTTTATGTTCATTCTGTTACATCTGTTGTTTCTGGCAATGGTAGCATTGAGGGATTTTTCTTTCCATGTGATTCCTGGTCATATTTTTCCTGCTTTTTATGTCAAGTAATTTTTAAAATTAAGTTTGGAGTATTACAGCCTTGCATTTTGAGTATTCTTGTTCTGTTGTATCTTTTCAATGAGTGTTGGGCTTCATCTGGCTGTTGAATTATTATTGGTTCTGTTTCATCTTTTGAAGGCAGGTTGAGAGTTGCCTTCACAACAGGGCTACTTAATTTTTCTCATCATATTTGTCATCTCTCATTTCTGCTTCCCACAGGAATTCAGTAACTTCCTTTTGGTCAGAACTTGAGTTCATCATAGTCCTGTTGTGGCTGTCATTCTGTTTTCAGCTCCTTGGCAGCTTGTTTTTGCCATGTGACAGTGTCACACTACTCATGGAGGACTTGGTACTCAAAGATTTAGGGGTATCCTCTGGATATATAGAAAGTTACTTCCTTGGACATATCTCTTTTCTCTGCAAAATTCCAGACTTTGTTTTTATCTTTTTGGCTTTGATTCTATGATTTTCTGTGTGGTCCTCCTTGCTGTGCTATGTGATTTTGAGAATTTTCCAGGCAGAAAGTTAATTCCCATGTTCCTTTTCTTGGTGATCATAACCCAGTATGCCTCACCCGTTGTCTGAAACAGTTGTTCGTTATCTGACAAGTTTTCTCTTTATCTGCAGTGGAAGAGTTGAGAGTTGACCTGTGAGTTTCTGTCACAGCTAACAGTGGAGATTCACCTATCTTAAATTATGTATCCAGAGCTAAACTTCTGATCTTTCCCCCAAAAAGTCTGCTTACCCTATAATCTTCTAGAACTTTCTTTGTCTTTTATTTGTTCATATAGGACCCTTAATTCTTCCCTTTCTTTTATACTACAAAAGGGTATAGGGGTTTTATGGGATGGGGTGCACATGAATATTACTTAGTGCCCTCCTCTATCTCTCTTCTGCCTTATTTCCTTGAATCAGAGTCTCTTACTGAACCTGGACCTCAGTGTTTTTCAGTTAGACTGGCTGGCCAAGGAGCCTTAGGGATAACTCCTGCTCCACCACCTCAGTGCTGGGGTTACAGACAAGTACAGCCATGCCTGTTTTCCATGTTTTTATTTGGGTGCTGGGAACTGAACTCAGGTCCTCTTGCTTGTTCAGCAAGAACTCTTGACCACTAATCCCTAGCCTCAGATTTTAGTTTAAAAAAACTGTTCTGAAAAGTATATCCCGGGCTGGAGAGATGGCTTAGCAGTTAAGGCACTTGCCTGCAAAGCCAGAGGACCCAGGTTCGATTCCCCAAGACCCATGTAAGCCAGATACATAAGGTAGCATATGCATCTGGAATTGGCTGGAGGCCCTGATGTGCCCATTCTCTCTCTCTCTCTCTCTTTTTCTCTCTCTCTTCCCCCCTCAAATGAATAAATAAAAATAAAATATTTTTTAAGAAAAGAAAGAAAAGTGTATCCCAACCACCTAGAACAGTTCTGAACTTAGCAGGTTCTGTTTAAACATTTGCAGAGTGATGAATAAGTGGAATGGCTGAAAGGCTGTACAAAAATGTATCTCCTCTTGCTCTTTTCCATGCATGTGACTGTATGGATCAAGAGAAAATAACTGAGCCGAGCGTGGTGACGCACGCCTTTAATCCCAGCATTTGGGAAGCAAAGGTAGGAGGATCACTATGAGTTCGAGGCCACTCTGAGATTACATAGTGAATTCCAGGTCAGCCTGGGCTAGAGTGAGACCCTATCTTGAAAAATTGAAAAACCAAAAAATGGGGAAAGAAAAAAAAAGAGAGAGAGAAAAATAACTGCCCATGCATGTGAGCTGTGTGGATAAAATCTAGAAAGCTTAGTTCTCATTAACCCTACCTTCCCCATGTTACTACCTAACTCCCTTCTACTTGTAATGTTCAACTTGATAATCTCTTTGGTGACTTTGCATATACAATTCATTCTATGAAATTTCTTCATTTTCTTTGAGTCAAATGATTATCTAATGACTGGCCCAGTAAACAAAAACAAACAAACAAACAAAAAAATCTGAGATAGGGCTGGAGGTATGATTTAGCAGTTAAGGTGTTTGCCTGCAAAACCAAAGAACCCAGGTTTGATTCCCCAGGACCCACGTTAGCCAGATGCACAAGGGGGTGCACATGTCTGGAGTTCATTTGCAGTGGCGGGAGGCCCTGGCGCCTCTGTCTCTCTCTCTTCCTGTTTCTCTGTCAAATAAATGAATACATAAATAAATAAAAATAAAATATTTTTTATAAAATCTGAGATATATAGTATTCTCCCCACCCCCTTTGTTGAGTGTATTTTTAAAATTTCTAATTGACAAGTCATATATTTATGGGGTAATAGAAACATTTTTAATCTTCTAAATTAGGTTGATTATTAATCTACTTCTTCCAATGCCTCTGGCTTTTTCTATGGAGAGATTTTGCTGAATTCACTCAGAGAGTTATTCATGTAAATTTTATCCAGACCCACTCTGCCTAGAAGCCCCACCATATCCTTTCTCTGGGCTGTTGTGCTTAATAATTAAAATGACAAGTACAAGTCCAGATCCAGAGTTTAGAGAGTGGGGCTTTGGACCAGACTGCACAGATTCACATCTCACCTCTTTTTCATTATTTTGTGACCAGGGCCACCATTTCCTCATGAATCCAAAGGCCCAGTAATCCCAGCTACTGAGAAACAGACATTTCAAAACCAGCCTAGGCAACACAGTGAGACTGTCTCAAAGAAAACAATGTATTGTAATAATATCTACCTCTAGTAGTAGTCAAATGGAATTAAATATATTAATGTTTATAAAAGGCATATAGTAACAATGTCTGATACAAATAACATCTTCATAATATATACTAGTATCTTTTAAAATATGCTTGTTTTCTCTGCAACAATGTACATTTTTATTTAAAGGCCTGTTTAGAAAATGTTTTCATAAGTAATTCTGCCTCTCTTCATATGTCTATCTTAAATTTATTATTTTGTAGTGATCGAACTGTAAGAATTTGGAAAGCTCGCAACTTGCAAGATGGTCAGATCTCTGACATGGGTGATCTTGGAGAAGATATTGCCAGTAATTAAACATGAATTAAATTAAGTCATAAACTGAATACTGTGATAATTCTGTGTGTTCCTTATTTAAAATGTTGTCCTGGAATTATTATTAATGGGATTAACTGGAAATTATATCTCAGTCCATCTGCTGAATATAAATGTACTCTAATAAAAGTGTGTGCTTAATTTTAATATCAACTAATACATATGATTCCTACAATTGATATAATGCTTGAATTGCACTTTTATTGTGTCTGGATATTTATGCCTAGCTATAAAAAGACACCTTCAAATTATTTGAGTTACCATTGTCTACTTTTGTGCAGTTGGAATATATACTCAGAGTACAATGCTTGTTAACTCATTCATATAGTGCATTCAAATGACATACATATTTAAATGTATTAGAACTATTTGTCAAATTGTGGTCCACTAGTCAGGAATTCCTATCAGTATATAGAAAATAGAGGGTTCCAAATTTCAAAGCTCTTTTAATATAATGGAAACAATAAAATATGGAGAAATGTTAATTGATTTCTCATAATTGACCTTAATCTGCTAACAAAGAATGTTTAACGTTTTGTGTTAAATGTTGGCATTTTACTGTATTGACAAAAAAAAAAAATGCCATTATGTGCTACCTTCTGTGCTCAGGACTAAATGCTGATGAATTGTTTTATTAGTGCTGGGCTCAATGTTCTGTGATGTTCTAACAGAAAGATATGTTGATCTATTTTCCTATGGAGTTACTTCTATTATCACCTTTTACTTTCTTTTTTAATAGTATTTTCTTTCTTTATCTAATTTTTATATGCTGCTAAATATATTTTAAATATACCATGTTTGCACAGCTTGGTAACTATGATAATGACTATTATTATTTGTGGTGGGAAAAACTGTAAATAAGTAGATTGTAATGAGAGACTATCTTGCATTGTGCCTGTATGAATTTTTAAATGATTTTGAAGGATGTATAATTTATCTCTCTGCTCAGAATATTAATTTGTAAATTCTGTCAAGTTTAATTTTTATGTAGATGGTATAACATTTGAAAATATTGTCTTATGTGATTTTTCAGTGAAAATATTTGCTTGTAAATGAAAACTTAGCTAGTGCTTAAATAAAAGTGTTACTATAATTTTTTTATTTTATTCTTATTATTATTATAAGTAAATGGCCAGTGTTGGTAAAAACTGTTTTGTCTGTGTGTTGCAAAAGGAACGCCTGCCTTAGTTACCTAGCAGTTCCCTTCTTTGCTTATGAGACATGAGATACTCTTGAATAATTTAAGTTGTTCCCTCCTCATGATGAACCAGGGAAAAATCTCTTTGAATAAATTGAATCAACAGATGTAATGTGGAGATTTGAACCAGGTAATAAAACAAATGGAAAATTACTATGGTGACTGATCAGGCAGTGGTGGCCTGCCTGCCTGCAGAGAGGGAGTGGGTGGACTTACTGTAGCTGAGCTGAGCTGAGCAAGCCAAGGGGCTACAGAACATGCTGCCAGTCTTCTAGTGGTGTGCTGTTTTTCACTTAGGTCCAGAATGTTACTTCTTTGCTCTTTGTTAAATGTACCTATGTTTCTCTACCCTCCCTTAAATATATGAACTGTGCTATAAAAATATTTTTTAAAAAATTAAGGAAGATATTTGCTTATGAAGACAAAGCTTATCTAGGAACAGTGGTTCATGCCTATAATCCCAGGCTGAGGTAGGAAGATTGCCATGAGTTCAAGGCCAGCCTTGAGTACAGAGTAAGTTCTAGATCAACCTGGGAAAAAGTAAGATCCTGCTTCAAAAAAATTTTTTTTTAGAAAGGAAGAAAGAGAGGGAAGGAGGGAGGGGGAAAAAACTTTGTCTACTTTGCAATTTTGCTTCATTCTGTAAAGAAGAGACCTGGAGGAGAACCAGGACCTATTTCAAGTCTCTTGGGGTGTTTCTTTTTGCAGGAATTGGCAGCTCACTGGTTTGACAATTCTTTTAGTAGATGTTTATAGAATGTACAATATGTAAAATAAAATAGTAAAAAATAAATAGTAAAACCAAGGTGACATTTACCTTATAAGTGCAGAGACACAATAAAACCAGGACTTGTGTAATGGCTCAATAAGTGCTCGGGTGGGTAAGCCTGGCTGTCTTCACAGCTGCTGGATGTGGGCACTCCTGGCTGCACTCCCAACTAGAAGCCTGAAACTGCGTTTGCTTGTGCCAAATACAAAGCCCAGTGCCTAGGTTACTTTTTAAGATGCTTCTCAATTGATAGGTAGACTTTTATAAAAATTTAAATTAAAAGCATCAGCATGTAATAGATTGTCCCATGCTGCAGTTCCTTTTCTTTAATTTTTAGAGCAAGAGAAAGAGAGAGAAAGAAAGAGAATTGGCATGCTAAGGCCTCAGCCACTGCAATCGAATACTAGACACCTCCGCCACCTAAGTGGGCATGTGCAACTTTGCACATGCCACACCTTTGTGCTTCTGGCTTACATGGGATCTGGAGAGTTGAACATGGGTCCACAGGCTTTGCAGGCAAGTGCCTTAACCACTAAGCCATCTCTCCAGCCCATGCTGCAGTTTCTTACTTTTCCTTCCTCAGTTCTGTCCTATATCTTAAGCTAAAAGTCATTTCAAATTCTGTTTTCATGCTCAGACTAGGTTATTATCTTGCTGTGGTTTGGGGCATTTGATTTGGTAACTGCTGTTCCATTGCACATAATTGGGTGTATCAATTACTATCTTGTTTCTGGGTCAAAATACCTGAGTATAGGTAGTTTAAGGGAGGAAAGAAGGTGAAGTCCATCATGGTGGAGAAAGCATGGCTGGGCAGAAAGCTGTTGTCACATGGCCACATCAGAAAGAAGGAAATAGAGGGAGAACAGCAAGCAGGGCCAGGCTGTAACACCTCAAGGCCCTCCCCCAGTGACACACTTCTTCCAGCAAAGCTCTGCCTCCTAACGATTCCACAAGTTTCCCAAGGAGTGCCACTTTGCTCGGGACCAAGTGTTCAAACATGAGTCTGTTATATTCAAGCCACCAAGTTGAGATTTTGCATTTTACATATAAATTGTACATACAATGTGTACCAATTACTATATATAAGCATCCCGATGGAAAAGAAAGACTTATTTATCCTAATCCCACTAGTAATGAGATGCTTAACTCATTTAAAAATTGAATAGATATTATTAATCTCTTTTTTGGAGCAAGAGAGTAATTATAATTGACCACATTTATTTATTTACTGTTCCCTTTGGCTAGACATCACCGCACATAGGTGAAAATCATAACTACCTTTGATAGTCAGAAGCACCTAATTTCAGGGATTTTTAACTATGGAACAAATGGTGTGTCTTCTAGAATTGAAATATAGTACTACATGTCATGGGGGATTCTACCAGACAAAATAGTGACAATTGTCCAAAACATCGTACGTGGCAGATAACGTGATCTAAACCCCATCTAATAGAAATCTATGCATGCTAGATATAGGAAAAACAAAGACTACATTTCTCAGATTTTCCTTTAGCTGTGTCCCACATTAACCTGTCATCAAGAATATGCACCCAGTCACCAAACTTAATGAGGCCATGACAATCAGCTGAATGAAATGGAAGAGAATCAAAAAGAACTCAGTAGACAACTGAGTGAAATGGATGAAAATTAGCAACAACAATAACAAAAAAGAACTCTAAATAGACAGGAATGAACTCAAAAAGGACATGGTCAAATGCAGGAATGAGTTCCAAGAGACAATAAGAAAGCCAGTCCAAGAAATGGAAAATGGGATTCAACATATATATAGGGAAATGCTAAAAAAAAAAAACCTAATGGAAAACAAACATGAAATAACTAATTTAAAAGGCTCCCAAGAAAGCCTCACCAACATGTGAAAAACAGACTATTAAGACCTGAGGACATGACAGAAGAAGTAGATTGGGAGACTACAATCAGTAACAAGGCCCAAAAGATGTATGAACAGAATATATAGCCTTCTTAGCTCATGGAGCCTTCTCTGTACTAGTTCATATATTAGGTCATAAAAAAGTCTCACAAATTCAGGAAAATTGACATAACCTGTATCATGTCTTACCACAATGCAATGAAGCTAGATATCAACAACAAGAGAAACAGCAGAAAATACACAGTCCTGGAGATAGAAAAACCTGCTATTGAACAATGATTGGGTCATAGAAGAAACAAAAAAGGAAATCAAAAATGCCCTAGAACTGATTGAGAATGAGAAAACAAAATACCAAAACTTACTGGACACAGTAAAGACAGTCCTAAGAGGGAAGCTTTTAGCTCTAAATGCATACATTATAAAAATAGGTAGCAAGTAATTAAACAATAATCCATATGATAGCTTTGGAAAAACAAAATCCAAAAATATCAGAAGGAAAGAAATAATCAAGATCCAAGCAAAATTCAGTGAAGTAGAAATGAAGAAAGCCATTTAAAAACTTGGTGAAACAAAGAGTGGGCTCACTCACGTTCTCTCTCTCTCTCTCTCTCTCTCTCTCTATATATATATATATATATATATATATATATATATATATATATATGATTGATAAACTAGCCAACCTGATTTTAAAAAGAGGAGACTATAATCAACAAAATATGAAAAAATATGTTAAAACAGACACTCATGACATTTAAGAAACCTATATTCTACAAAATTGGAAAATCTGGAAGAAATGGGTGTGTTTCTTGACTAATATGGTCTGAATAGAGCTTCACATCTAATGAGATTGGAGGAGTAATTGAAAGCCTCCCAACTAGAAAATAGTGTAGCCCAGATAGATTCACTGCTGATTTCTACTAAACCTTTATAGAATAATTAAAATTACTACTTTCAAGTTATTTTTACAAAATAAAAAAGAAGGAAAAAAATTAAAAAGAAGGGAATGCTCCCTGACCCCTTCTATAAAGCCAGCATTATACTTAATACCAAAACTGGACAGAAATGCAACAGAAAATTATAGACCTATATCCTGATGCAGTTGCACACAAAAATTCACAATACACTTATTGCACATTGAATCCAAGAACACACCAAAGATATCATTTGTTGCAACTACCTTCTCCTTGCTGGGACCACCAACCATCCAGAAGCATAAGGGGAAAGGGTTTATTAGGTTCATAGATTCCAGGGGAAGCATCATCATGGCGGACGAAGCTGGTTCAATTCACATATTGACAGCAGAGAGAGAAAAAGAGTGCAGTGGACAAGAACAAGCTGACTCTAAATCCTCACATCTTAGGACTCCAGATCCACCCCCCGCCCAGTGACACACCTACTCCTGAAGGGCCCTGCCTCCTGAAGTCTAAGACAAAATACCTATGGCTATTGGGGACATACATTTATATTCAAACCACCACATCATCCTTCTTGATCAACTAGCTTTCATCCCAGCAATTCAGGAATGGCTCAATATATGAAAGTCAATAAGCATAATACATATATAAATAGGCATAATAGCAGAAATCACAAGATCATTTTAATACATGCATAAAAGAGCTTCAATAAAATACAACATCCTTTCATGATTAAAGCACTGGAGAGTGTAAGGATAGAGGGATCATATCTCAACATAATAAGGGATATATACAATAGGGCTATAGCCCATCAACTGATAAATGGATCAGGAAGATGTGGTAGATATACATAATTGAATTCTATTCAGTGGTAAGGAAAAATGAAATTATGACATTTGCAGGGAAATGGATGATCTGGAAAAACAATCAAGCTAAGTTAGGTTATACAGGCGCAGAGAGGCAAACACTGTATGTCCTCTTCATGCAATTCCTAACATGGACTAGCTTGATTTGTTAACAAGTTGTAGTAAGCATCAGTAGTATTGGCAAGGCACTAGGATGAGGCTAGGATGGGCGGGGAGCAGAACGGGATGAGAGAAGAGGATACTTGGCAGACTAGTGGAAGGACAGAATATAGGAGGTTATAAGAGTCCAGGCAGTCTGAGGAAAGGAGGGAGGGGAGAGGAGAGACTTAAAAAACTAATGATGAAGCCGGGCATGGTGGCACACACCTTTAACCCCAGCACTTGGGAGGCATACATAGGAGTATCACCATGAGTTGGAGGCCACCCTGAGACTACATAGTGAATTCCAGGGCAGCCTGGGCTAGAGTGAGACCCTACCTCAAAAAACCAAAACCCAAAAAAAATAAACAAACAAAAACTAATGATGGCATGAATCAGTACCATAGATGCCTTCTTGGTTCACTAATTAAAATATATCACACTCAAAAGGAAAGCGAGAGACCGGGCATGGTGGCACACACCTTTAATTGAAGCACATGGGAGGCTGAAGTAGGAGGAGACCTGTACATTTAAGGCCAACCTGAAACTGCATAGTAAATTCCAGGTCAGCCTGGACTAGAGCAAGACCCTACCTTAAAAACCTAAGAGGAGAGAGAGAGAGAGAGAGAGAGAGAGAGAGAGAGAGAGAGAGAGAGAGAGAGAGAGATATTAGGAAGAACCATCTTGCAGGGGTGGAGAAAGCTGTATCCTAAAACCATGGGTTGTTGGTAGATCCTAGTCCCAGGATAGCTTACCCCTACAGAGACCTGTTGATCAGGGAGAGCCATGAAGCCCCCTAAACAATAGAGGCCATTGCCAAAGCCCTTGGTTACCCACCTGAACTAAATCATGCTGGAACTGAAATGCAAGACAGCTCCCTATAGACTAGTTCTTCTAGTGCTGGAAAGTACTCTACAAGCTGCTGGGCAGTGGATCTGTCAAGCTATAAAATCAACCAGCCAGGCTAGATGTACACACCAGTGTAGACTACTATGTAGTCTACTATTGTGTAGGCACCACACAGGCTACGGGGATAATCAACTGAATTCTGATTGGATATAAGGCCCTCTCAGTGGGAAGAAATTTATACCTGGTACTGAGAATCAAGTCAGAAGCCTATGGCTTGAAAGGTCATAGATTGTACAGGGAAGCTTCCACCAGTTTTGGCTAAAAGGAGAGCTTATTCCTTTCAAAACCTCTTCTAAGTGTCGATGTTTATCCCCATTAATCCACTGCTCTCACTCTTGGTTGGAGATTCTGCTTTTTACAGGTGGCAATCAATACCAGGGAGACCCTAGACCCATAAATGTAACAGGGGGGAAGAATACAAGTGCCTGACATGCGACTAGTCATCTCTATCACATCTGCCACAGCATAGGAAACATTACAGAGGAAGTGGTAGATTAAATCTGAGTGCTGCTCTCATTACTAGCCTGGGAACATCCTACAGGGAGATTGTTGTAAACACTGAAGAGACACAAAACTCATCCAAGCAGAAAACCAGAGACTGCCGAGAGCTCAACACTAAAGGAGACTTACAACACACCCTCTAAGGCTCAGGGTACTTTGCGAAAGAAGGGGAAGAAAGAAGGGGAAGAAAGCCAGAGTGGGAAGGAGAATTATGAGGTCATGCCTCCTCCCTGCAACACTGACTGATACATTCATGACCACACAATGATAACTGATAACTCCATTGAAAAGGGCCCTCAGTGGAATGGGGATGGGGAAGACAGAATATAAGAGTATAGCTTGGGGCTGGAGAGATGGCTTAGGGGTTAAGGCGCCTGCCTCCTAAGCCTAAGAACACTGGTTCCAATCTCCAGCGGTTCCAATCTTCAGTTCCCACGTTTAGCCAGATGCAAAGTGACGCAAGGGCGCAATGCCGCACTTGACCACAAGGGGGCGCAAGCATCTGGATTTCGTTCACAGCAGCTGAGACACTGCTGGCTCGCCCATCTCTGTCTTCCTCTCCCTCTCTCTCTCTTTCTGTCTCTCTCTGTCTCTCTCTGTCTCCAAAAAATAAAAAATAAAAAAAGGAGTATAGCCTGATGAGAATATGCCTAATTTGCAATATGTTCATACAATAAAGTTCTCAATAAAAAGATGATCACTCTTGGATTTCATTAATTTGTGCAGTTGATTTTAGTTTGAAAGCAGTGTTCTTCTGTTGACTGGAATCTTGCTGTTTGAATGGAATCTCCTTACATACTGTAATTATTCATTAAAATCATTTATACTCTCTCCTCTCACAGTTCTGTTTCCAAGGAGTTCTCCCAGTTATTCTGCTTTTTCTCCTTCCATTGATTTCCCCTTTGGGTGCACGGTGTTGTTTTTACCTTACCTGCTTGTAGTTGTCTACCTTTGTTGTCAAGACAAGCTGATGATGTGGCCTCTGAGCTCTATGCAGTAAGGCTGGAACCTACAACAAATTGTCAGGGTTCTGTTGATGGCCTCCACTCTCCCTGGCCTCTCAATCTGTAGGTGTTAGCCTTCTCCTTTATGCACTGTGTAGCTGCCTCTGTTCTAGTGGGCTTGGAAGATTTAGTGCACCCTCTGGGTAAAGCAGGAATTCAGGCCTGCCTGAAGCAGCCACAGTTCTGCTTTCTAGCAACTTGATTAGACAGACATGCTGTCAGTCTGGTGCTTTGCTCAGTACAGGTGAAGGGAGAGCATCAGAGAGAGATTTTCATGCTTCCTTGCACTCGGAACCAATTGACTTTCCTAACACATAAGGCTCAATATTTGCTCCAGAGTTAGGAGGGTTTTGTTGTTGTTTTTGCCAGTAGTGTTTTAGTAACTGGACTTTTTTTGGAGGCTGCATGTGTGTGGCTGAAATGTGCCATGGCCATGAATTCAAAAAAGAAGCTGGGCATGGTGGCACACGCCTTTAATCCCAGCATTCAGGAGGCAAAGGTAGGAGGATCACCATCAGTTTGAGGCCACCCTGAGATCACATAGTGAATTCCAGGTCAGCCAAAAAAAAAAAAAAAAAGAAGAAGAAGCCGCTTCCATAGCAGGGAGGGGTTGAACATATCTGAAATGGATTGGTCATGGGATTACTTCAAGAATGAAAATGATGGATCCAACACAGGCAGGCTAAGATCAACCCAGAAAAGTACAGAAGGACGTCATCCAGGTCACAGTGTATTGAGAGGTCCAGTCACAGTGGTAAAGAGCAGAAAATCTGTAGAATCTGCCCCTCCCATCATCACCAACAGCCTCCAACAAAGGCTCCCCTAGATTGTATCCTTACCCAGTTGTATCTCTTTGACTTAAAGACCTTAAAAAAGAAACTCCTTATATTCTTCTGCACTTGAGCTTGCCCTGAATATAAACTGGAGGGTGGAGAAAAATGGCCACCATAGGGAAATATTAAGTCTAATACAATTTTACAAATAGATTTTTACTGTAAAAAATAAAGGTAATTGTTCTGAAATGCCTTGTGCACAGGCTTCTTTTGCTCAGAGAGACAACTCAGATTTATGCAGGAAGCCCAGTATGGATTCAGTATGCTTAGATACTAAAAGAGACTCGGGAGAAAGCTAGCTTCTTTTGAGCAGCTTTAGTTAGAAACAGGAACCTAAAAGGGAACCAGAAGATGTTGCTCCTCCTTGGCAGGAATGGAACTCAGGTCTCATCCAGTTTCACCCACAATAGCTGCAGCGACCCCTGCTGCCTCCTCTAGCACACTTACCTAGGTGGGCTGGCCTTTGAGTCCGCAAAACAACCAGGTCTTCCGCTTACATACCTGAGCCTGACAAAAGAATCCATTTTTAATTGACTACAAAGGCTTGACCATGCTGATCTTCACTCTCTCTTTCTGCCCTGTGATCTCTTCTACCTGGACACATATAAGTCCAACTCACTCCAGGATAGAGTCTGGACATTTCCCTGTTTTGTCTTCCATCTGTGTCATGCTTTGGGGTAACTTCTCACTTTAGTTACATGTGTGATTCATCTTTGATCTCTGAGTCTACCACGTGTGTACTTCTGAACTCTGGATCTACCACGTGGGTATTTCCTTTTGACTCTGTGCCTTCCATATGTGTGATTTCTCTAAACTCAGGGTAACCATGGATCTAACTCTCTTTATTACTCATTTCTCATCTGAATTTCCTGGACTATGATTTGGTACTCTCTCCCAGCTATTCTTCCTTAAGTCATCACCACTTAATTTCTTACATGTGGAAGCTCAGGACATGTATAGCACAATGCAGGTCGGGCGCTAGCCAGGCTGCCTGCTAGTATGTATGGCACAGTGCAGGTCAGGCCTTAGCCAGGCTACCTGCTGGGGGAACCGAGAAGTGGTTTCTTTGGACATGGCATTCTGCACAGGCCTGGCTTGACAATAGCTACAACCCCATGCCCGTGAGCAAACTGCTGTGAGATGATCTGTTCAGTGACAGGCTGTTATTGGTCACAAGAAGGGAACCACCCTTCCTGGAGACAGGCTATCATTGATCACAAGAAGGGAACCACCCTGCCTGGAGACAGGTTGTCATTGGTCACAAGAAGGGAACCACCCTGCCTGGAGACAGGCTGTCATTGGTCACAAGAAGGGAACCACCCTATATGATTGGCCAGCCAAACCCTTAAAAACCCCTACACTTCCCTGAATAAACGAGTGTGCAGCAGCTTGCCCTCTGCCTGCTTTCACCCAACTCCCAGTGTCTGTGTCTTGACTCTGCGCCTCTCACCCCCTGCCCAGCAGAGACCCTGCATCCCCTCCTGGGCTGACCCTAGGAGGGACCCCAACAAAGGCAGATGTTTACCTCCCATACAAGTGCATGTTTCTTCTAAATCTCTCTGCATGAGCTTTTAGCACCTGTCTTCCATGTGCTTGTCACTGCTCCAGGCTTTTCTTAGCTCCCAAATTCCCTTAAATGAATCTCATGATTTATGATTTCTTACTAAATAAACTCAATAATTTCTAAGCTATCCCTCTTCGGTCTGTTTTTATCAATTCTTTGTTAGAAATCAGATAAGGACCTAAAATTAAGGTTTGTAAGTTTGGGAACCCCCCCTTCTGAGCTCCAAATTCTGTATCTCTACTGGAGGCCTCTGAGAGGTACAGCCACTTATACAACAGAAATGGGCTCCTTATCCTTCTGGCCCTCTCTATCCTGAGGTCTCAAAGCCTGCCAAGGCCACCAGCTCTTCCTCTGGAATATGTGCTTTCCTACCATTGTAGGAGAGACAGGTATTGATCAGACAGGGAGACCCACAGGGGTGCATACTCCCTTCTCCTTACAGGATATGAGATAAATAACAGTGGATCTTAGAAATTTTTTCAGAAGAATTGACAAATACATTAAGGTCTTCAAAGGACTTTCGCAGTACTTTGAGTTAGCCTGGAAGGATATACTGCTACTTCTAAACCATATCCTGAACTCAATGAAATGATTATTGCTATGCAAGCTGCTAAAACTCTGGGGATTGGGTATATGAAATAAACCCCAGTGCAAACTGTACAAATACAAATTCAAAACCAGTTCTCAATGAGAAGACAAGCAGTCCCACAGGATGAACCTCACCTGGACTGTAATTGGCACCTGGAATACAGAAATGAACATATTTTCTGTCTTGTGTCTTAGAGGGACTCTAAGCTTTAAATCATTCTAAGTTGTCTCAGATTACTTATGGACCTAAAGATAGACCCCAAGTTTGAAAGTTGCAGGATTCTGCCAGTCATAGATCTTTGGTAGGTCACTCCTTATATCAGTTAATAAAAGATAACCAAGCATCAGGAACATATTTCCGGACATGGGAACCAGAGGTTTAGCATGCCTTTAACTAGCTAAAACATGCTCTGCTAGAGGCCCCAGCTTTGAGCCTTCTAATTGGAAAATTATTAACCTTTATGTATCAAAAGAAAAAGGATGGGGCTGGAGAGATGGCTTAGCAGCTAAGGTGCCTGCCTGCTAAGCCTAAGAATGCTAGTTCCAATGTCCAGAGGTTCCAATCTCTAGGTCCCACTTTAGCCAGATGCAAAGGGACGCAAGGGCGCAATGCCGCACTTGCCCACAAGGGGGCGCATGCATCTAGATTTCATTCATAGCAGCTGAGAGACTGCTGCCGCGTCCATTTCTGTCTCCCTCTCTGTCTATCTCTCTCTGTCTCTCTCTCTCTCCAAAAATAAATTTAAAAAAATTTTTTTTAATTTAAAAAAATAAAAGAAAGAAAAAGGATGGACTTGAGAGTTCTCACTCTGGCCTGTGGACTTGTGCAATAGTCTGTTAGCTACTTTAGCAAAGAATTGTATCTATTAGCCAAAGGTTGCCCAGTCTGCCTCTGGGTGGTAGCTATAGGAACTCTCTTAATTTCTGAGGCTACTAAATTAACTCTGGGGGATGACCTGACTGTATATACTCCTCATGATTTGTCAAGGTCGTCATCCTCTTAAGAGAAATTTCTGGCGAACTGGTGAATGATATCAATTTGCCCTTCTTGAGGGATCTGATATTCAGATAGAACTTGTTTTTCACTAAATCCAGTTGCTTTCCTCCCATAGGTAGAAGGAAGCCCAGAAAATAACTGTGAAGAAATAACCTTCAGAGTTATATGGCCCAAGAGGAATTTAAAGAGACATCCTTAAAAAAAAAGAAAAACACGAAACAAGCAGAATGACTCCTTTACAGATGGAAATTCTTTTATAGAATGAGGAATCCACAGGGCTGGCTATGCCATAGTCACCCTCAATGAGACAACGGAAAGTGCACCCCTCCCTCTAGCCACTAGTGCTCAGCTAGTAGAACTGGTGGCTCTTAGCAGGGCACTTGAACTACGCAAAAATCTGTGTTAATATTTACACTGATTCTAGATATGCTTTCTTGGTCGTCTATGCTCATGCCCCTTTTTGGAAAGAGAGACATTATCTGACAGCCTCCAGTTAATCTCCTATTAAATGTTACCAAGAGAACAATCATCTTTTGACTGTAGTCTTTCTTCCTCTTGAAGTTGAAGTAATGCACTACAAAGGGCGTCCAAAGGGGTTGGATGAAACCTCAGAGGGAACCAGTTTGGCTGACCCGGCTGCCAAGGCAACTGCTAAGAGGCCCCTTCCCATAGAGCTAATGGAGGTAGGTACCCCTTGTTTGGAAAGGTGCTGTAGAGTAACTGTGTCCCCAGTATTCCCAAGAGGAGAAATAATGGGCCTTTTCATGAGTACCAGCCTTACAACCCACTGAGTGACTCCAGACAGAAAAAGAAACACTGCTCTGACTTGAGGCTAATCAGTGGAAAATTCTTAAAGCTCTTCACAAACTTCCACCTGGGAACAGACTCAACTCATCATGGCACAGATGCTATTTACAGGGGAAAAAACCTTTTAAGGTCCTTTAAACAGGTTACCATAACCTGTGAGATATGCCAGAAGAATAACCCTCTAATAAGGAGGTAGCCCTTTCAGACCTACAGTGCACTGGAGGGTACCTGGAGGAGGCCTGGCAGGTAGATTTTACCCCAAGTGTAGGGACATACAGTATCTCTTAGTGAGGGTAGATACCTTTACCAGCTGGGTGGAAGCTTGCTCCTGCAGGACAGAAAAAGCCTCATATGTTGTAAAGACATTAGTGACTGAGATCACGTCCGGGTTTGAACTCCCCAAGAATCTACAGAGTGACAGTGGCTCATCCTTCAAGGCAACTGTCACTCATGGGATCTCTAAGACCTTGGGATTATAATATCACCTACACTTTGCCTAGGGACCACAGTCTTCTGAAAAGGTAGAAGAAAACTAATGAGATCCTCAAGAAACATCTAAGAAAATTGTCTCAAGAAACCCACCTTCCAGGGATTACTGGTATTCATAGCTCTACTATGGATCAGAAATATCCCCTGGGCACTCGGCTTAAACCCATTATGTAGGTGACCATTTCTCACTAATGGTCTTCTTCTTAGGAAACTTCTGCTCAGCTACAAGGTATTGTGGCTCTGGCCCAATTTCAATAAAAACTGTAGTACTGACATGGGATTTGCAACTGGGGGACTGGTTCACCATCATTCCATTCTGGAGATCAAGTGTTGGTCAAATCTCTCCCCTCTCTCCCTTTTCTAGAACATTCTGGGAGGGATCTCACACTGATTTTACCCACCTCAACAGCTACTGACACACTTCAAACCCTGGACTGACCACTGTCAGTCGAGCCTTAGAGACCAGAAGAAGAAAAGCACAAAGAAGATCCTAATAAGGCAGACACAGACAGATACTCCTGTGAGTCAAATGAGGAAGTAAAATTACTCTTCAAAAGGAAAGAAAAGTAAGTCTGGTTTCTTTCCCACCATTAAATGTGCATTATTTTCTGTCTTTAATGCTGTCTATCTTTTGTTTCTACGTGACTATACTCAGGATGAAAATTCATTCCTTGTATGAGCCCAAGAATATACACGGGATAGTAATCAGTACAACTTCTATGTCTATGAACTCCTACCCACTTCCAGTACCTCTGGACTCCCATGGTGGCTATCTTCTCCCTCCTCCTCAAAGTGATGATTGGAACCATTAATCAGACCAGAGAAATCTCCCCAACACTTAATCAGGTTACAGGATGGGATGTTTCTCAATGGCCTATTTTATTCAACAAGAGACAAGAGATTTTCAAGAGAAGAGACTATGTTGATCCTCTCCTCTCTAGTAGTCCCGGTCTAACAATAAAAAAAAAAAAAGTAGATATAAAGATGGCTATTTTCAGACCTGGGATACATACATGTGGATGATTCTAACTAAAGGCCATTTAAGTCAGAAAGCTCCTCAGTGCTGGGAACAACAAAGCCATACTCATTTAAAATATTCCAGAGATGTTTGATATTCAGGATGGGTCCTTCCTGACTTATGCCCAAACTATTATATTTCTTCATCAGAATGGCTTGCTACTGAGTGGATCCTGAGGTCAAGAATGTGTTGCGCAGCTCCTAATGGCACTCAGTGGCAGTGTGGCACTAACCTTTGGCTCTGGATACTCCCAGGATGTACTCTAAAATGTACTCTAGGATTTCTTCGAATGAAGAGACAACAAATGAAAAACCTTAGATCACCCTACCAGTTTATCTATTTACAACACCACTGGGCACAGAATTTTCTGTTAGTATGATCATCTAGCTTCTGTATTTATCCCATTTACAAGTGTTTAAGACAGCATTTGGCGTACTGAAACTTGCACTAAATATACTCAAAAAGCTTTAAGTGATACAACCCACAGAATTTCCCTTCTTAATTCTGAAGTTCAAGTGAAAAAGGCAATTATACAAAATCATATGGTTTTGATCTTCTCACAGCAACTCAGGGTCCTTATGGCATTGTTAAAGTTGAATGCTGTGTATAGATACATTCCTGGTAATCCTACTAATGTCCTACCTGCTTTACAAGGTCTACAAGAAACAAAACAGACCATGTCAGCTACTGTCATGCCATTTGGTGAGTAGCTTAGGTTTATGGATATTCATGGTGGAAAATAATTATACTGCTTCTAATCCTAATAGTAAGTGTGATAATATTGGGGTCTTGTGTACATAACTGCTGTTTTAATTCTATCTCCTCTCATTTATGGTCAGTCCACACTCACATGGCCTTGGGAAAATCTAACTCCATTATTTGGGTCCCTCGATTGCCCTCCAAGGCCTGAGTGTCTGCAAACCTTAAAGACCCTTTTGTTCCCCAATCTGCTCAGTAAACACCCCTCTCTTACTGCTTCTGCTTTTATTCTTTTTCCCTAACCTCTTTATCTGTGAAACAGAGACATTTTTTTCCCACACTAGACAGATAAAACTACCAATACAGGATCGAGAGATGGCTTAGCTGTTAAAGCGCTTGCCTGAAAAGCCTAAGAACTCATGTTCAAACCTCCAGGACCTAAGTAAGCCAGACACATAGTGACGCAAGCACACAATGTCGCACATGGGCAGAAGGGGGTACATGCAGCTGAAGTTCATTCACAGCTGTTGAAAGCCCTGGTGCACCCATTCTCTCTCCCCCCCTCTCTCTTTATCTCAAAATAAATTTAAAAAACTACTAATACACTTTTGGGATTCCCCCTTAGAAAGGCCCAGTAGATAGATATCCCAACCATCATATTCAATGACACCATGAATCTTAAAGAAGCCAGATCAGTCATTGTCCTAATTTCCCAATAGAAATTAGGGTTACCTGTTCAGATGGAGGAATGATAAAGAATTAGAGATAGAAATTGGCTAAGCAGCTGACATGGCTCACAAAGTAAATAGCTTTTTTCCTTGGCTACATGCACGAAATGTCCTTGAGCCTGTAAGGGATTTCTAGTTTTACCCTTATCTCACTTATGCTAAAATCTGACAGGAGGATGTGAATAAGATCACTAGGCACCTGAACATATGAGCATGAGATCTGGATTTTCCTTATATCTTTTATCCTCTAAAGGAATACTCATTCTCTTGAAACTAGTCATGTGGGTATGAATATGATTGCAAGACACCTGACCATATGTTTGTTTTTCCTTATGTCTTTTGTCCCTAAAGGAATTCCCCCTCCCAATCAGAGTGACCAGGTGGGTTCTTCTTACCATTTCTGGGTACCCCTCCTGTCCTAGAGAAGTTCTGCCATCTTTTTTTCTTTTAATGAATCTTTCTAAACTTAACCCTCTTTGGTCTGTGGATTTTATTCATCAAATTGATAAGACAAGTAGGAGGATCTTTGTGAGTTCAAGGCCAGCCTGGGACTATAGAGTGAGCTCCATGTCAGCCTGTGCTAGAGTGAGAACTTAACCCAAAAAAGCAAGAACAATTTAGCAGTTTTCTGTGGTTCTCTTAAGTCACAGAGCTCTGTCATAATGTACTTCTGTCCATTTGTTACAGTCAGGTTTGCATTGATGGCAGAAATCACCTGACTAAAAGCAGCTTGTGGGGAAAAAAGAGGTTTATTTTGGCTTACAGGCTCGAGGGGGAAGCTCCATGATGGCAGGAAAAACGATGGTATGAGCAGAGGGTGGACATCACCCTCTGGTCAACATAAGGTGGACAACAGCAACCGGAGAGTGTGCCAAACACTGGCAAGGGGAAGCTGGCTATAATATCCATGAGCCCATCCTCAACAATACACCGCTTCCAGGAGGCTTTAATTTCTAAATTGCCATCAGCTGGAGAGACTAGCATTCAGAACACCCAAGTTTATGGGGGACACCTGAATCAAACCACCACATTCCGCCCCTGGCCCCCATAAACTGATAACCATACACGATGTAAAATGCAATGCATTCATGAAACTTTAAAAGTCCCCATAGTTTTTATCAATTCCGAGGTCTTTTAGCTGAGCCATAATACCAAAAACATCCCCCCCAAAACCCACAATGACACAGAATAAACATTCACACTGCAAAGAATAGCATTGGGCAAAGCAAAGAAATATTCAAGCAATACAAAATTTAAAACAACCAGGGCAAATGTCATACTCTGTAATTCCAATCCAACAACTAGTTAGTGACAAATCCCCAAGTCCGATAATTCTAACCAGCAACAAGTTTCTGGAGTTCCAATTCCACCCCTCCAACTAGGCTACTCACAGTCCTGGAAAACTTCAGCCGGGACCGGCAGCTTTCCTCAGCAGCTATCTTGTGGTCCCAGCATCTCCACTGGGTGTCCACTGCAACCCACGGTCCATCCTCATGGCCCCATGGGATCTCCATGCAGGCATCCAGCAAACCTGCTTCACACTGACCATGGCCATTTCCAAAACACAAGACCGCGTTACAAACTCAATGACCCTCTCTTTCCTGCATTTGTTATACTCCATAATACCAGGTAGGGTGCCAATTTGTTAATCCAGGGGGGAATAAATCAGACTTTGAAGAACAGAACACTCCTTCAGCATTCAGGCCCCTTCAAAAGAGTCTGCATTCTTCCTGTTGCCCCATTGCAGGTCAGCTGGCCCAATCTCAAAGGTTGTAATCTCTCAACTGCAGCTGAACAGGTAGAGTTCACCCAAAGATTTCATTTTTTCTGTACCATATCCCTCTGCTGACACCAGTTCATTTCTATGCAAAGCAACCCTGCACAACTTCTCAGGACACTGCATAACAGCAAACCTCTCACACAAACTGCTAGCCCAGTCCAAGTAAAGCTCTTTCTCACCCTCATAAGCCAAACCTCACAGTTCATAGTTCTTACTGCATTCAGGTCTTTCAGCTCTGACCAGAATAGTCCATTAAGCTGTACTTACAACACTACAAGGTGTCTCTTAGGCCTAGGTTTCAAATCCTTCCACATTCCTCTTGAAAATCAGCTCCAAAAGGCCAAAGCCACACAGTCAGGTGTCTAGCACCAAACCCTCTCCTCGGTACCACTTTACTGTTGCAATCAGGTTTGCATTGCTGGCAGAAATTACCCGACTAAAAGCAGCTTGTGAGAAAAAAAAGAGGTTTATTTTGGCTTACAGGCTTGAGGGGGAAGCTCCATGATGGCAGGAAAAACGATGGCATGAGCAGAGGGTGGACATCACATAACAACATAAGGTGGACAACAGCAACCGGAAAGTGTGCCAAACACTGGGAAGGGGAAGCTGGCCATAACACCCATAAGCCCGCCCCCAACAATACACCGCCTCCAGGAGGCTTTCATTTCTAAATTGCCATCAGCTGGAGAGACTAGCATTCAGAACACTTAAGTTTATGGGGGACACCTGAATCAAACCACCACACCATTTCTTCACCTAATCCTTGTATTTAATTCTAACTCAACTATCATATTGTATTTCAACATGACTCCTTTAAAAAGTCATGACCCTGCACTGATGGCTTAATGGTTAGGGTGCTTGCCTGCAAAGCCACAGGATCCAGGTTTGATTCCCCAGGATGCACAAGGTGGTGAGATGGCTGAAAGCCCTAGTGTGCCCATTCTCTATCTCTCTCAAACAAATAAAATAAAATAAAAAGTTTTTAAAAAAAAAACCTGAGAGTCGGGTGTGGTGGCGCACGCCTTTAATCCCAGCACTCGGGAGGCAGAGGTAGGAGGATCACCGTGAGTTCAAGGCCACCCTGAGACTACATAGTTAATTCCAGGTCAGCCTGGGCCAGAGTGAGACCCTACCTCAAAAAACCAAAAAAAACAAAAACAAAAACAAAAACAAAAACAAAACAAAACAACAACAAAAAAACAACCTGAGAGAAGAAATGTTTTTTTAAAAAAGTCATGATCCCCAAATACAGAACAAATTCTGATACAACAAAGAGGTAGGTCTCTTTTCTTCATATACCCCATGCTTATTTGTATTAGTCTACTGTGTTATTTAACTTGGATGCCGTGCCAAATAGGCTTCTAACTTCTTGTGAGAAAAGGCTGATTTTGTTCACTAAGCATTCTCTGCATTAAATACAATATCTGATGAGTAAGACCTCGATATGGATTTGCTGGATGCAAGAATGACTTTGTTTTAGGGGTAAGATCATGAGTTTTCTCTTGGAAGTTTGGCAGGAGATGCTGGAAGGAAGCTGAAAAGAGTGTCTAGCAGCTAGTTTTACAAGAGGGTAAGTTCACAATGCCAAAAATGAATAAAAATATTACACTTACTGGCTGAGTATTTGAATTTGGGCTTTTTTGTTCACAACAGGTGCCAATATTAGCTTAACCTGACAGGGGGATTTTTTTAAATTGAAGTAGTGAAAATATTAAATTTGATTGAATAATTTTAAAGAGAAATATGCTGATAAGTTGGCATGAATTTCATGCTTCTAAAATTTAAAGGAAAAGTTTAAACTCTGGAATCCTATCACTGCACTGTTTAAAAACATGATCAGAAGGCAAGAATTATGGCTCACAAAAATTACACAAATGACTATTAAATGTTATAAGCTACCCAGCAAGAAATAAAAGAGTAAACATTATCCTTCCTATTAGGAGTGATGAATGACTGGTGGGAGCAGCTTCCACTGTAAGTTGTTTGTCATGGTGGAACAAAGGTCTTGCACATGATGCTAAAGAACAAGTTTTGTCCCATGCCTAATGGAAAGCCCCCAACAAATTTTCTTCAGGGAAATAATATAGCTACTTGATGTCTACAAATATTACTCTGAAGACAGTGTCAAGGGCAGGGAAGGATCTTCTGTTCCCATAATATAGTCAATTCTCACTAATAGGAGATTGGTTCCAGAGCACATGGCAGATTTTTATATAGCCTACACATATCTCTGTACTTTAAAGCACCTCTATATCACTTATAATACCTAATAAAGTGGAAATTCTATATAAACAAACGTGACACTAAGGATTAGCGAATATTGGCAAGAAAAAATGTTTGTGAATATTTAAGAGATATTTTTGATCCACAGTGAGTTGAATCCTTAGATATCATAACTATGGAGATGGAGACCCAATATATTATATGTATACCAGTAGCCCACAAATTATATATGAGTGAAAGTAGAGGAAATTGAAAAAGGGAAAAGAGAATTATTTTTCATGAAGTTAATTATGTAAGAGGCACAAAAGAGATACTGTTTAGCGACTTCACTCTGCCACAACAATTTGAATTCCCCTTCTTTGTTTCTTGATTCAGTAAGTAGCCATATTAAACAATACACTTTAAATCAATAGCAATGAAACTACAACTTTCCAGATGATCCTGATGAGCATCCAGAATAGGCATCCATGGGTTTAGAAAATAGAAGAGCTATCAAGGAAGACTTCTATTGTGACAGCTATTCTATACTGTTTTCCCTACTTCATAGACTGGCAGTGGAAAATAAAAGACCCTATTGGTCACTCACTCCATTCATTAATATTTTTAACAAGAAAAAGGCCTGGCTGGTAAGAACTACAATAACCAAAAAAACTACCAAAAAAAAAAAAAAAAACTGAAAATGGAGAGGAATTAAGTGGTCATTTGCTATTTTGCCAAGTTTGGACAAAAGCCAGACTTTAGTAAAGGCATGAATTAGAGCTCCCCATAAACTCCAACTTTGTAATCATTTTAGCTTACAAAACCAAAAAGTCCAACTTGTGTAGAGGGATCAGTAACATTTGGTCTATTTACCTTAACTGAGGATGTTTCATTCTCCCAGTGTTGGTGTCACTGTCCTGGAGACCACTGGATGATGAGTTGTTGATGGCTGAGCCTATGTTTTCTAGGGACACTGGGGAAAAGGACGTGTGAATGTGTGATAGTAACGTGATCATCGGAACACCCTGACCTTTCAATCTGTATATTACTAGGAAGATACTTTTTCTTTTCTTTCTTTCTTTCTTTCTTTCTTTCTTTCTTTCTTTCTTTCTTTCTTTCTTTCTTTCTTTCTTTCCTTCTTCTTCTTCTTCTTCTTCTTCTTCTTCTTCTTCTTCTTCTTCTTCTTCTTCTTCTTCTTCTTCTTCTTCTTTTTTTTTGGAAACTACTTTTATCTGAATAATATATAGATCATTCTGTTCTGGAAAGTAGATTAAAAAAAAAAGTCTCAAGAACAATGTTTTAGCTTTTCCACCAGGGGGCAGTGATGTCCTCTGTATGATGGTGGCTAGAGCTAGAAAAATTCATAACTGTTTTTGGATTTGGAGGAGGTATGAGTGTGAAGTTTCAATTAATTCTGACAACTCATGGACATTAGGGTAGTTTTGGAGCCAAGAGGATGGTTTATTAACATATGTAGAACTTATTTAGTTCCCACAATTTACACAACTATAAGTCAGTTCCTACAGTTTAAACAACTATAGTAATTTGAAAAAAAAAAAAGTCATGAAACCACAGAAGCAAATTTTCCAGAACAGGTAAGGGGAAGAATTATTTCTGAAAATCTCAGACTTTTAATGAGTACAGCCTCTGTGTTCTTGTCACTAATTTTACCTCAGCTTGTTGAGAAATATTTGGCTACAGGAATAATAAAACTATGTCTGTACTGGGTGAGTATAATGGGCATAGCCTGTAGTAAAAGTAGAGAAACAAAAGGGTATTATGCTATAAAAAGTAATGGGCTATGAACAACAAAAGTTCCTTCAATCCTGGTAGTGTCCTCTAAGTGGCCTGAGGACTATGGGCTTACTATAATTATGTTGTTCTGCCACTCACTCTATAGGATTTTGACTAAGTCACATGACCCCTTTTATCATCATAGTTATTTATAAAATTAGCCATTTGGTTAGGGGTTCTTCTAGACACATCATAACTCAAAAATTCCTGGGGCTGGAGAGATGGCTAAATTCCTGTGAAGCCTAAAACACAAACCTATTATGCACAAAGACATAGAGTTCCATGTTTCTTCTCTCTCTTTCTCTCTCTGCCTGTTTCTGTATCTCTCTCTCAAATAAATAAATAAAAATAAAATATTTTTAAAAAATTCTAAATTCCTGAAAACACAAACCTATTACCACATAGATCCATTGGCATAATTCAGAGTAGTCTGTGACAGAAGGGGTTTTCAGCATAATCAACTTTAACCTGCTTTATCCAACAGCATAGACATTGTTTTGAGATGTCAGGGCAAACCAAATAGGCAGGGTCCTACTCTCTGGAGCTAATAGTTAAACGAGAGGAGAACTAACTGTGCAGAATTATAGATGCTAATTAATTATATAGCAAAAGTCAGATAATGGAAAAAAGGAGTACCAACGTGATCTCTCACTAAGACATGAGAACAGAACTCTATGGAAAAAAGGTTGCTGGGCAGATATTTGTAGAAGGTTGTTCAACAGCAAGGACAAAGGCTTACAGATAATTCTGGAACAATAGGCAGTATGAGGATTTGCTCACTCACTGATTCCTTCAACAAATACCAATTTCAAATCACTGTGCTATGTGTGGTTTCGGCTGTTGGACTAGTTTCCTTGAATTCCAAAGTTAGTGTCTTCAACCACGTCAAAGCTCATCTTTAGCATACCCTTTTGCTGAGCACCCACTTTTCCTGGACTCTAATGCTAAGCATTTTTGTGGGCAACTTGTTGAAATTATTTTTCAAAATTATCTCATAAGATTGTCCCATAAAGAAGAAGACAAGGGCTGGAGAGATGGCTTAGTGGTTAAGTGCTTGCCTTTGAAGCCTAAGGACCCCGGTTTGAGGCTTGATTCCCTAGTACCTACGTGAGCCAGATGCACAAGGTGGCGCATGCATCTGGAGTTCGTTTGCAGTGGCTGGAGGCCCTAGTTTATCTATTCTCTCTCCATATCTGCCTCTTTCTCTCTCTCTCTCATATAAATAAATAAGTAAATAAATAAATAAATAAATAAAATCTTTAAAAAAAAAAGGGGTGGAGAGATGGCTTAGCGGTTAAGGCGCCTGCCCCCTATGCCTAAGAACGCTGGTTCCAATCTCCAGTGGTTCTAATCTCTAGGTTCCACGTTTAGCCAGATGCAAAGTGACACAAGGATGCAATGCTGCACTTGACCACAAGGGGGTGCACACATCTGGATTTCATTCGCAGCAGCTGAGAGGCTGCTGGCGCACCCATCTCTATCTGTCTTCCTCTCCCTCTCTCTCTCTCTCTGTGTCTCTCTCAAAAAAAAAAAAAAAAGAAAAACCTAAAAAAAAAAGAAAGAAGACAAAACATGGTATTAAATAATGTAGAAAAATGAAGCCTAATTTTATATATTTTAGTTCTTACTGAATTAGATGGAAGAACTCACTACTTTTTCCCATAAATAATTATAGTAAGAATGTTACCTGAGTGACCCCAATGATATTATTCAGGCAAGTCATGTGAACATTATTGGATGCTTTTGTATGCCTGTTTTTGTATGAGAAAAATAACAAGCCCACATGTGGAATTACAGAGATGACTATTACAGTTGATTCAGAGTTGAGTTAACTGTAAGGTAATGATTATTCCTGAGGAAGTCAGAAAAAGTGTAAATAAATTGAGGTAGGATGAACAGATTGAGGGCATTGTGCCAAGGGGACAGTGGACAAACATCCATGAGGCAAATACCTATTTTTTTTTTTTTTTTGAGAAAGAGTTCATTTGGCTTAGTCTAGCCTCAAACTCCCTATGTAGCCAAAGATGATTCTTAATTTCTGGTCTTCCTTGGTGCCCTGCCAGGGTGAACAGACATTAATTTATGCCTCCCCAGGGCAATTTAACTTAATGGGCTAATTCTAGACTGTATGTATGGTGGATAGTTCAGTTGAAAGGTGTTCCATACCCATAAGTCTAGATGTTTATAAGGTCAAAGGAACAGAGGACATGCTTGTTTGGTTTTTTTTAGTGCTGAGGATCAAAACCACATGCTTGGTAAGTGTCATGAACAAACTATTTCAGAAACATAAATAAGCATGTTTGTCTTTCTACAATGTCACATTTCACTGACTAACCACAAATTCACATGGCATACCAGTTTTGCTGGCAGCAACCTACCAAGTCCCTTAATAGCTGGGTGAGGCGAACACACATTCTTTTGTTCCAATATTTAATAATATTCACTCTCAGCTCACACATTACACAGCACACACCAAATTTATCTGTGTGTGTGTGTGTGTGTGTGTGTGTGTGTGTGTGTGTGTGTGTGTGTTTTACAGAATTGCTATAAAGGCATAGAGGCAACAGTGAGGAACTAAAGGTAAGTAGGAGGCTGATAGGGATACAAACAAATATCTGTGAGAATCAGAAAATGTAACCTGCCAGAGGCATGTTGGAGGAGCTGCTACAGAGACAAGTGGCAGGGTCAGAATTGCATCGATCCTCAAAATCTAGTCATGTTGCTGGACTGTGAAGCATGTATGAGTGAAGAGTGGGACTGGGTCAAGACATGTGAATGGGCAAATCAATAACAGATCCAGATGAATGGGTGAATGGGCAGGTAGATGACAATTCTAGTAGGCCATGTCAAAAGTGGGGATAAAACTGAGCTGAGGCCCCTGGAACAGGTAGGAGTTCTCTGGCTGTTAGTGTCTTCATGCATAATCTGAGTCTTGAAATGAAAAGTTTGTGGGGCTGTCACCATCACAACATTAGGCATCTTTTGATGGGTATCAGTTAGGGGTGTTGCACTTTTTCTTAGTCTGATGTGTTTGATAAGCTCTTCTGCTCAGTTTTCTGATTTCAATACACATATATGCTTATACTGTCCCAATTTACTTTGATAAATTTAAAGGGTAGCACGTTTTTTTTTTTTTTTTTTTTTAAAGAATAAGTTATTACTCTGTGCATTGTGGGTGGCACTGTACAGATAGTGGTGTGTATGTGACCACCATTTTGTATACAAAATGGAATCAAATAATATTCATAAATGGAGTCTTTCAGAACAAGACATGGTCTGAAAAGCCACTACTATATACAATACAGACCTACTCAGGGCAGAGTATAGCTTCATCTCAACAGTAAGAGAATGGTGTTGTCATAAAAGAGGGATCTTCAAAGCCTAGTGTGGCAGTTACCTTCCCATTGCTGGGATAAAGAACCAGACCCAACTCAGATAATGGGGAGAGAAGTTTTTATTTTGGCTTAGAGCCTTGAGGAGAAGCTTCATGATGGCAGGGGAAAGTATGGCATAAGCAGAGGCTAGAGATTACCTTTGCTACAGCAAGTGGAAAACAGCAGCAGGAGAGTCAGCTGATCTCTAAAAAGGGAGAGATGGATATAACACCTGAAAACCTCCTGCCAACAACACACCTTATCCAGAAAGCTCCACCGCCCAAAATTGCCACAAGCTGGGAACCAAGCACTTGGAATACATGAGTATATGGAGGACATCTGATTCAAATCATCACATCGAGCAACTGATTCCATTTTATTTTAGGAAACTGATGACACCCACTGAATCAACTCCTTGCTATCTACCAAAAGGGAGGAAGTGGAGCTAGGCATGGCGGTTTGTACCTGTAATCCCATCGCTTGGGAGGCTAAGGAAGGAGGATTGCCATGATTATCAGGCCAGCCTGGGCTACAGAGTGAATTCTAGCTCAAATAAATGAGTGTAGGGAGTGGAAGAAGTGAGTCTGCAGGCTCTGCCTTTTATGAATGAAGGAGAATTTCAAGGTGTTTAAGAGTATGCAGAAATAATAGTCTTATATATGGAAAAAGTATTTTGTCATGGTTATATTTTATCTTTATTATTTATTATTTAATTGTGGTTTGCTTTTTTGAGTCAATTCCCATGCAGGCCTCAAACTCAGTATATAGCTATGAATGACTCTGAGTTCTGGTCCTCCAGCCTCTACCACCTGCATGCTGGAAATACAGACATGGGCCACTACACCCAGTTTTAAGCAGTGCAGGGGTATATTCTAGGTCTTCATGCATGCTAAATAAGGACTCTACCAACTGAAGCACATGCCCAGCCACCTTGTTGTGGGGATGGCATTAGAATGAGTGTGTGTGTGTGTGTGTGTGTGTGTGTGTGTGTGTGTGTGTAAAAGAATAATCTCAAAAGGTTGCTTGGAAGAAGCATGTACATAAGGTTATATGCCATCTTAAGGTATTAGAAACTCAAGCTTTAGGCCAGGGAGTCAAGTCAAGGGCTGGAGAGATTGCTTGGTGGTAAGGCGCTTGCCTGTAAAGTCAAAGGAGCCAGGTTCAATTCCTCAGGATCCACATAAGCCAGATGCACAAGATGGCACACGCATCTGGAGTTTGTCTACAGTGGCTGGATGCCCTGGCATTCCCATTCTCTCTTTCTCTCTCTCTCTCTGTCTCTCTCTTTTCATAAATAAATAAATAAAATATGCAAAAGAAAGTTACTTTTGAGTCAATATTTTGAGTAAATATTCCTATTTCAGTAAATAGGAAACAAGACACTAATACTAGTGCTCCTTATTGGAGAGGGTTATCAGTATTCACTGTGGGCTCATGAATGTACCAGTCAGTCTCTCTGTGTGTGGTGAGAGAGAAGCAATGCCTCAGAATACACCTTCCCGCACTATGGCACTTACATTTTTTTCTGCTCCCTCTTCTACAATATTCCCTGAGCCTTGGCGAGTGTGTTAGAAGCCTCCTTGAGTAATGAGCTCTCATCAGCCTCTGATTTTTTGCTCTGATGAGTCTTGGTTCTCTGCAGTATTTGGTTCCATTTTTAAAAAGCAATTTTTCTAACCAATAAGAAAGGAGAAAAAATAAAAAGGATACAAATAAGAAAGAAACAAGTTAAATGATCCCTATTGGTGGGATAATACTATACTTATAAGACCTAACAGTTCCCCAGCCAGGGGAAAGGCAATAAGCTGCTTCCAGAAGTGCATAGTGTGAAGATGGGCCATGTGGTACTAAATGAACCTCACAGTGAAAGAAGCAGAAAGCTGAATAGGAGGTAACTGGAAGGATGCAGTGATGTGGTACTCAGTAGTTTAAGAGACAAAAATGTGGAGACCCAACAGCATGGGGTACAAGTGGAGAGCAGATTTAAGAATGAGATGGTGAGACTAAGAATGGGGTAACAAATCCATAAGTGAGTCAGTGGGTCTGGGAGTTAAACTAGTGCATCAGCAGACTGGAAAGCTTAAAGTGGGGCTGCACAGCAGCCATTAGAATGGAAGAAGCAGACTGGTCCTTCAACAGCTGCAAGACACCAGTTCGAAAAGGCCTCTGATGACTTGGTAGCAGAGTAGCCCATGACCTTTTCCGAAATGTGCTCAGGAAATTCAGAGCCAGTGACAACAGAACTGCATGCTGAATCCAGATCATCGACATATCATGACTTGAGACAGAATCCAGCAAAGCAGTAATCAGGATGCACTGCATTCATACTGTGTACCCTGATTTTATCTTTTCTGTCTTGTTCTTTATTTATCTTTTTTAATTTTCCACTCCTAAAGGACACAGGCTGGTCAAGTTTATGGAAACACTCTATCTCAACCTTCATAGAGCTGGGAACAACATACATGTCGAAGTCAGATTTGCATTGCTGGCAGAAAACACCCAACCAAGAACAGCTTGTGGGGAAAAAAGGTTTATTTTGGCTTACAGACTTGAGGGAAAGTTCCATGATAGCAGGGGAAAATGATGGCATGATCCCAGGGGTGGACATCACTTCCTGGTCAACATCAGGTGGACAATACCAACAGGAAAGTGTGCTAAACACTGGCAAGAAGAAGCTGGCTATAACACCCATAAGCCCACAACCAACAACACATGACATCCAGGAGGCTTTAATTCCCAAATTTCCAACAACTGGGGACCTAAGAACACCTAAGTTTATGGGGGACACCTGAGTCAAACTACCACATATTGTCTTTGATCCCCATAAACTGATAATGATACATGATGTACAATGCAATGTATTCATCCAGCTTTAAAAGTCCCCATAGTTTTTATCAATACCAATTATCTTCAAACATCCCCATAGTTCAAGGTCATTTAAATGAGCCATAATATCAAAAATAAACCCCCCAAAACCCCACAATGGCACAGAACAAACATTCACGCTGCAAAAGATGGCATTGAGCAAATCAAAGAAATATTCAACCAATACAAGATTTAAACAGGGCGAACATCAAACTCTGTAGCTCCAAGTCCAACAACTCTAGTCAGTGACAAGTCTCCAAATCTGATAATTCTAACCAGTGATGAGTCTCTGGAGTTCTAATTCCACCCCTCCAGCTAGGCTACTCACAGTCCTGGAAAACCTCATTTGGTGCTGGCAGTTCTCCTTGGCAGCCATCTCATAGTCTTGGCAGCTCCATTGGGTCTCTGCTTGCAATGTATGGTTCATTCTCATGGCTCCACTGGGTCTCCACACAGGTAATCCAACAAGCCTGCTTCACACTGCCCATGGCCATTTCCAAAACACAAAACTGTGTTGCAAATTTAATGACCTTCTCTTTCCTTCATTTGTTATATTCCATAATGCCAGCTGGGCTGCCAGTGTATTAATCCAGCAGGGAATAAAGCAGACTTTGAAGAACAGGATGCTCCTTCAGCATTCAGTCCCCTTCAAAAGAGTCTGCATTCTTCCTGTTGTCCCATTGTAGATCAGCTGACCTAGTCGCAATGGTTGTAATCTCTCATACAATTGCAGCTGAATAGGCAGCAGTTTGGGCCCAAAGATTTCATTTTTTCTGTGCCATATCCCTCTACTCACACCAGTCAATTTGTACATAATGCAAACCTGCACAACTTCTCAGGACATGGGCATAATAGAAAGCCTCTCACACAAACTGCTTCTAGCCCAGTCCAGGCAAAGCTCTTTCTCACCCTCATAAGCCAAACCTCAAAGTCCATAGTTCTTACTGAATTCAGGTCTTTCAACTCTGGCCAGAATAGTCCATCAAGCTGTACTTATAGCACTATAAGTCATCTCTTAGGCCAAGATTTCAAATCCTTCCAGATTCCTCCTTAAAAGTAGTTCCAAAAGGCCAAAGGCCACAGTCAGGTTTCTAGCAGCAAATGACACCACTTCTTGGTACCAGCTTTACTGTTGCAGTCAGGTTCACCTTGCTGGCAGAAAACACCTGACCAAGAGAAGCTTGTGGGAACAAAAAGGTTTATTTTGGCTTATAGACTTGAGGGGAAGCTCCACGATGGCAGGGGGAAATGATGGCATGAGCAGAGGGTGGTCATCACTTCCTGGTCAACATCAGGTGGATAATCACATCAGGAGACTATGGCAAGAGGAATCTGGCTACAACACCCATAAGCCTGCCCCCAACAATACATGACATCTAGGAGGCTTTAATTCCCAAATTGCCATCAGTGTGGGACCTAACATTTAGATCACTTAAGTGTATGGGAGACACCTGAATCAAACCACCACAATGTTATTTTATTGTATATTTTAGCCTCTCCCTTTTCAGTCAACCTTTAGTCAAGACTGATTTACCTCCCCAAATTTGCCCTACCATTCCCTCTTTCATTTCCCTTCTGCCCTTTTTTGTCAACCCAGTACAAATCAGTAGTTTTAGCCTGATTTTAAAAAATAATTTTTATTTATTTAATTATTTGAAAACAAAGGAAGACAAACACAGAGAGAATGGGCATGCCAGAGCCTCTAGCCACAGCAAATGAACTCCAGATGAATGCACACTTTGTACATCTGACTTAAATGGGTACTGAGGAATTGAACCTAGGTTGTTAGGCTGTGTAGGTAAGTGCCTTAACCCCTGAGCCATCTCTCCAGCCCTGATTTTTGTTTTAACCTTTGCCCTCACACACCAAAAGTAACAAGCATATTAGTGTATACATTATTGCCAGTGCTCCTTTACTTCCTAAAATGATTGGCAATAAAGGGATGATTACTGTCTCAGTAGGCTTCATGTTGCTGGGAAGAACTTTCAAACCAGGCATAATTTATGGGAAGGACAGGATTTATTGAAGCCTGTAGATCAAAGGAAAGTTCTGTAATGGCAGAAAAACTGGTTCCCTTTCACAGGTTCACTCAGAGATAGATATCACCACCAACACCATAAGCAAGAACACTCCAGAAACCCTAAGAATAGCTCAAGCATTCTGCATCCTCTTGGCTGGAATTCAGATCTACCCCCCCCCCACCCCTGACACTTCCTCCAGCCAGATTTCTGGAGATCTTGGGGACATGCATTCAAACTACCACATTCCATTCCTGGCTCCCAATAAATTCATAACCATTGCACATTATAAATTGTATTCAATACAACTTCAAAGGTCACCATAGTCTTTACCAACTTAAGATAGTTCCAAAATACAAATATCATCTATATTTAAGACAATCTTAACTGTGAGTCCTGTAAAATCAAAACAAGTTACAAACTCTTAACATATAATGGCACAGAGTAAACATTTCCAACTGCTATAAGGCATGACAAGGACAGAATGGAACAATACAAACTCAATGACTGCCAAGCAAACATCAAACATCTGCAATTCAAGTCTGATATGATAACCAGTGACTGATTGTCTTTGGATTTTCCAAATCTGCCCCTCCAGTTGGTGGAATAGCCAGGAAAAACTTCCATCCCAAGCCAACAGAACTCCATGGTAGCCCTTGCGCAGTCCTGGTATATCCAAAACATCTTCAGGTCTCCATGCAAACCACAGTCTACCTTCCAGTGGCTCCACTGGCCTACCAGGATCATCATGCCTTGCCTATATACTGCATTTGTGCAGAAACTCCTGGAAGTGTGTGCGCTTCATGACCCATTCTACACATTTTTTTCATGCTTCCAAAACCAATACCAGATGCCGGGTATGGTGGTGTGTGCCTTTGATCCCAGCACTTGGAGGCAGAGGTAAGCAGATCACTGTGAGTTCGAGGCCACCCTGAGACTACAAAGTTAATTCCAGGTCAGCCTGGGCCACAGTGAGACCCTAACTTGAAAAGCCAAGAAAAAAAAAAAATACCAGGTTGAAGTTACAGTCATAAAAGTAATCTTTAAACATAAAGGGGAATTTGCATTATGACAGGGGCATTCCATTCTAGAGGATTAAGCAAACTTGTGAATAGTTCTGTTAGTCAGTTACAGGAAGCACCTGGGGGGTATTGAGCAGGCCTGTGACCAAGAGTCTCCAAGTGTCCTGCTTATCCGCCCTGCTCATCTGCCCTTAAGGAGTTTGCTTAACAATGCAGGCCCAGGGTAATGCTATTCAGACCAGCAGAGCATCCTATTTATCTACCATCCCCACCTGCTCAAGCAAGTGTTTCATCCCATTCTTTTATGGGCTCTTACAAGGAAGTGACTTCTATTTTTCTCTAAGTTTATTGTAAAGAAAGAATAATATTTTGCCCTATTTACACAATCTTTCCTTCCCCTTAGAAATTTCATAAGCAAAACCTCCAAATATAATCTTTCCCCACTTAGCATTTTCAAACTCTCACCAGAATAGTCCATAAAACTTGGCTTACTGCTCTAGAAGTCATCTTCAGTTGCAAGTACCAAGTCCATGCTCATTTCTCCAAAACAAAAGACCAAAATCCACATGGTCAAATTCATCATGCAGCAACAACACCCCATTCCTCATACCAATTATGTCACAATCAGCTTTAATTTGCAGGGATGAACTTCCAAACCAAGCAGTTTATGAGAGGAACAGGATTTATTGAGGTTTACAGATCCAGGGAAAATTCTGTAATGGCAGAAGATGCAAAATGACACAAGCGCCCAATGCTGCACTTGCCCACAAGGGGTACACACAGCTGGAGTTTGTTTACAGCAGTGGAGAGGCTGCTGGCGTGCCCATTCTCTATCTGTTTCCTCTCTCTCTGTGTCTCTGTCTCTGTGTGTGTCTCTCAAAAAAAAAAAAAAAAAAACAGAACAACAACAAAAAAAAAAAAATGAAGAAAGCAAAAGGAAAAAAAAAAAAAAACAAAGCTAGAACTATTAGGCTGTGTGGAAGTTTGAATAGATGGCCCCTAGTATATTCAGTGTTTTATTAGTTTGTAGTTTACAGCTGTAGCCACCTGGAGGGAGGCAATGTCACTGAGCAGATCTTAGGGTCTAGCCCTACAGTGTGGTGTGGTATGGTGTGTTGGGTTTAAAATTCTGATCTAAAGACATGCAAAGTATGCCTAGCTGGAGTTCCTGAAGTGTGCTATGTGGCAGGGCTTTTCTCTCTATGTTGGGTCCTGTGAAAGCAGGCCAACTTCTTCTGCCATTTTCTCCTCTGGGTCTGTAAGCTTCAATAAATCCCTTCCTCCATAACTGTGCCTGGTCTGGAAGTTCATCTCAGAGAACCTGAAGCTGTCTGCTATAGGCTGGAGGGTTTAGTGATGAGACTGAGTGTATAAATAAATGGTCTTAGCCCTTTTGTTCATGCTGTTACATCACTCTTGTTTCACTTTTTTTTTTTTTGTCTTTGTTTTTTGAGGTAGGGTCTCATTCTAATGCTGGCTGACCTGGAATTCACTGGGATTAAATGTGTGCTTCACCATGCCCAGCAATTCACATTTTTACCCCTTAGGCCCATTTAGGTGCTCCCTGGACTTCAAACCTCTGTTTCTCTATGGAGAAAAACAATGTAAATTTGGAGGCATTTTGAGGGAATAGCAGGTGGAGTTGATTGGAGCCAATATTTGCATTGCATCCATTCCTTTTCCCCATCCACTCCAGGCAGGGGTAAGTCTCTGGGGAAATTATCTCAGGTGTGAAGAGGGCAGGCGCTGCAATTGTGCCTGTGGTGGAGTGAGTGTCAATTCCATGATCCCAGTAGTTGTTCAAGAAGGTAAAAGAAAGACAGTAATGAAGAGGGTAAGATTGGAATATATGAATAAATATTGATAGTGCAGCCAAGTCTTGGGACTCAAGGCCCAGTGGCAGTAGTGGTAGATAGTTATGCAGGTGCTATATGTTTCACAGGCTCTTGGATTTAAATACTTGATCACCAGTAAAGTAGTTCAAGAAAGTTGTGGAACTTTTAGGAGGTGGAGCCTTGCTGTAGAAAGTATGCCACTGAGGATGGGCCTTCAGAAATTACAGACCATTCCATCTCCTGTTCCCTCTCTCTCTCTGATTCCTGACTCTCGCAAGATGTGGTGCAGTCTGTTCACTCAGCACAGCAATGCCTTTCTGCCATGATGTAACTAACCCTTGAAAATGTTAGACAAATTATACACTTTCCTTCCATAAGCCTAATCTGAGTATTAGTGCACAATAATGAAGAAGTAACTTTGTCTAGATAAGCCTTGCATTGCTGCAAGCCAAGCTTAATGGGCCATTCTTATGGACACTTGAAAAACCAGAAGGCTATGAGAAATATGGACTATGGAGGGTTTGTTCATGATGAAGTCTCAGAAAGGAATAAGGACTCTTCCAGGAAATAGGCTAGAGGCAGTATATGTGATATTCTGGCAAAGAAACTGGCTGTATTCTGTCTGTATCCAGAGTGAAGCTGAATTTAAAAGTAATGGGCTAATGTGTTTGGAGGAAGAAATTTCAAGGCAGAATAGCATTGAGTCAGAGAATGTCTCCTTTAAGCTGCACATATTCAGATATACAGTGAAAGAGAATAAAATATAGATTAGAATCATATGAAAAATTTGTTTGGCTTGGAAAGAGAAATGAACAACTTTAAAACCCTAAGTAAGGTTATACTCCAGCCACTTTGGTTGTAATTGGTGAAGAGATCACCACCATTGAAGATAAGCCAACTGCTGTGCATTGGGACAATAAGATGCCCTGAGGGAAAAACCCAACTCAATAAAGGCTCAAACTACTAAGAATATGAATTCTTTTGAAAGGAAAAGGCCAAAATTAACAATGCTAAATGAAGTCCCTGTTCCTGAAGGATTGCTACAATTGTGATCCAAGGACAGGCTTCATCTCTAGCTGGCAGCAGAATTTAGCATTATTTCATATGTTACTGGTTTTGGAGGCATGAACAATGCAAAATGTAGGAGGTAATGGAGTATTATATACCACATTTTCAAAAAGCCAATGAGGGGCACTATTGGAATCCCAGCACGAAGGCCATGAGAGGATATTGTGTGAAGAGGTGAAGATGAATGCCAATTTTCAATAGAGGATGTTAGAGATATCAGTGCCATGGGACATCTACCAAGGAGAGCTGCAGGCCTGAGTTAGCTCCTACCTAGAAGAGAAGCCACAGATAACACAGATGGACAGGCAGAGATACAGAACGCTTTTGGAGTCCAGACCGTCATGAGTCTCAGATACTAGAAATGGAGCGCTGAGATTTCCTGTTTGCCCTGCTGGCTCTTGGTCTTCTGTTGGTTCAATATCTCCTTGCTACACCCTCATTCCTCCCTTTTGCAATGGGAATGTTTACTCTGTATCATTATATGTTGGTAGCATGTAATTATGTCTTGATTTTATAGGCTCACAGTTAAGAAACTACCTTGAGTTTCAGATAAGATGTTGACTTTTGATCAATGTTGGAACTGTTAAAGATTATGAAGAGTTTAAAAATTAAACTGAACGGATTTTATATCATGAGATGGCCTTGGAGCCTATGAACATTAGGGGTGGAATGTGGTGGTTTGGATGTAAAATGTCCTCCTGTCCTGATACATTCATGTGGTTGAACATTTGATCTCCAGCAAAGTAGCACTGTTTGGGAAGGTTGTGGAACTTTTAGGAAGTGGAGCCTTGCTCAAGGAAATGTGTCACTTGGGGAGAGCTTTGAAATCTAACAACCCAGTCCTGACTGATGTTCATGTTCTCAGCAGTAAGAAAATAACTTTTACAACCACCAAAGCTAGTGAATATGTGGGGAAAGCAGAATCCTTATTCCACACTAGTGGAAATGTCAATAGTCATTTTGGAGGTTTCTCAAAAAATGAAATATACATACTATTGTGAGTCTGCTGAGTACAGGAGTTTTGTGCCAGACCTAGACAACATTCTAGGGCTTCTTCCTGGGAGGGGACAGGCTAGATGAAGGTCAGCTGCAAACAGGGCAATGCACCATCACAGGTAGGGGCACAGCAGGGAGTTGCATACCTGGGCTGGTCTCCATTCTTGTGCAGCTCTCTGGGAGGACTCAGAACAGCTGAAGTTCAGCAGTGAGCAACTAATCAATTTGGACTCAACTTCTTACACCCATCTTTCAGGCCCACAAAAATATTTATCTTACAAAGTGCTGAAGCAGAGGGCAACAGTTTACCAGCCCCAGTATCCAGAAGAATCTTGGAGCTGGGAAGAAAAGCACTCAACTTGGACAGCAGGAAAAACATATTTACCCATATTTTCCAGGAAGTGGTGCACAAAGTATATCCTGCTCAGGCTCAAGTTCACCTACTGCAACCTAGTGGATAGTCTTCAATTCCATACTCATCTAGATCAATTTAGACCAACCAACATAGGTGTACAAAAGCTGCTATCGCTGCATCCTCAGTGAGACAACTAATCTGGAGATGGGCAGACCTTGACACAAAGCCGATAACCCATGATACTCAGCAAAGGGATCCCCACTAATATTGCTTAGTACCACAATGGAAGCTTCCAATGAAAGGTGAGAGGAACCCCATGACAAAGAAGCCCTAAATTAAGTCTCAACAAGCATTTTAAATGAACTTAATGAGATCATGAACAAACATATATTTGAGTGGGAAGAAACTGATCAAAGAATAATCAAATAGGAACTCCAAGAATGGCTGAAGAAAACTGGCAAAAAAATTTTCAAATTATAAATCAAAGGTTGGCTCAATAAATTGGAAGAAAGGCAACAGAAAGAACTCAAAGGATGCTGGGTGTGATGGTACACACCTTTAATCCCAGCATTTGGGAGGCAGAGGTATGAGGATTGCCTTGAGTTCAAGGCTACCCTGAGACTACAGAGTGAATTGCAGTTCAGCCTGGGCCAGAGTGAGATCTTACCTCAAAAAAAAAACAAACAAACAAACAAACAAACAAACAAACAAAACTCAAATTATGGATGAAGGTAATGGAAGATAATCAACAAGAAAAATTTAGTCAATGGCTGAAGGAAACCAAAGAGAATTAGGGAAGATATTCCATAGATGACTTAATGAAACTGAATACAGTCAAAAAAGAGATCAACAGGGATTGAGGATTTAGCTCAGTGTATGAGCACTTGCCTAGCAAGTGCAAGGTCCTGGGTTCAGTCCTCAGCACTGAAAAAGAAAAAAAAAGATCAACAGAAGTCTAAAGGAATTTGAGAAGACTCAATGAATAAGTGAGATCATAGACCAATGGAACAAGCTCAATGAGGACATATCCAAATGCAGGGATGAACTCCAAGAGACAATAAGAAGGTCAAATGGAGAAATGAAAATGGAACTTAAGAAAGACACAGAAATGCTGGAGAAAACAGAAATGCAATAACTCTCTTAAAAGGCTTCCAAGAAAGTCTTACCAATAGACTAGATCACACAGAGGACATAATTTCAAAACTCAAAGACAAGACAGAAGATTTAGACCAAAAAACTTGTAAAGTTAAAAAAATGCAAATAGAACATAAGGGAAATTTGAGACATCTTAAAAAGACCAAATATTTGGATCAAAGGCATACAGGAAGGGGAAGCAATACTGGTCAAGGGCATATCTTCAACAAAATTGAAGAAAAAATTCCTAACCTTACAAAAGAGAGACTGATCCAAGTATGGGAGGTACACAGAACACCAAACAGACAGTACCAGAGAGGACACACACATAATAATCAAAACATTAAACAGAAAAAACAAGGAGAGAGTACTAAAAGTTGTAAGAGAAAAACAGCTCATTACATACAGAGATAAGCCTATCAGAATTACTTCAGACTTTTCAGTGGAAACTCTTAAAGCCAGACAAACTTGGAATGGAGTATTTCAAACATTAAGTGACCACTGCCAACACAAACTACTATACCCAGCAAAATTTTCCCTCATAATAGAAGGGGTGTTGCAGACAGCTTTAGGTTCGCTGAGATGAACTTCCAGACCAGGCACAGTTATGGAGGAAGGGATGTTTTTTATTGAAGCTTACAGATCCAGGGGAAGTTCCATAATGGCAAGAGAAACGGCTTGCCCTTCACAGGACCAGGCAAGAGAGAGAAAAGCCAACCAGTCACCACAGCACACAGAGCAAAACTACAGCCAAAAGGTCACACAGCACACTTCAGGAACTCCTGCTAGGCACATTTGCATATCTTTACAATGGAATCTCAAACCATCACCACACCTTAAGACCAGGGCCCCCAGTGACCTTGCCTCTAGCAAGGTGATTGTAGATGCAAACTATAAAGTAATAAACCACTGAATATATTGGGGGACATATATTCAAACTACCACATTATATACTGGCCCCCAATATATTTACCTCCTGACTTTTCAATAGATTTATAACTATCACACATTGTAAATTGTACTCAGTCCAATTTCAAAGGTTCTGAGTCTTGATCAACTTAAGATAGTCCTGTAAAATCAAACAAGTTAAATACTTTCAACATGTAAAGGCACAGAGTAAACATTTTTAACTGGTAAAAGGCATAGCAAGGAGAGACTAGAATAATGCAAACTCAGCCATCATCAGTAATCATCAAACTTCTGCAGTTCAAGTTCAATATAACCAGAGACTGACAGTCTCCAGGTTTTCCAATTACGCCCCTCCAGTGGGGCAGAGTCGCCAGGGAAAACTTTCATCCCATGCCAACACTGCACTCCATGGTAGCCCTTTTGCACAGTCCTGGTATATCCAAAACATTTTCAGGTCTCCATGCAAACCACGGTCCATCTTCCAAAAGGCTCTTCCAGCCTATTCCTCAGGGACTTCATGCCCTGCCTTCATGCTGCATCTCAGCAGCGGCTCCTGGAACCGTGTGCAACTCATGACCACTTCATGCATTTTTCATGCTTCCAAAACTAATACCAGGTGTGCAGGACACAGCCATATTCTTAATCCAGGGATGAAATAAACCACAGCCTTGAAAAGCAGGTTCCTTCTCCAGTCAGCTCTTTCCAAGATTATGCATTTTTAACAGTCTTTCCTCAGGCATCCTCTCCATTGTTTTAATGTAAATCAGTCCGACCACCTTCCTTCCACCTTCCTTAAGATTGCTAATGTGTTTGACTATAGCAGCTCCATTAACCTAAAACCAGTCTCAGTGCCTCTATAATTTTAACTTGCTTGAGGTTTTCCAACTTAAAATCTTAAAATCTCAGTCCGATATCTTTAGCCAGCACATCAGTCCATTACAAATTTAACCTTGATCAAACTTTCTTGGCCTGGATAGCAGTGAACATTAGCCATCCCTTATGCCAGTAGCCCAGTTCCAACAAAGTCCTCTGCAGTCTTTCCTTCCCCTTAGAAAGCTCATAAGCCAAGCCTAAGTTCAATACAGTCTGCACTTAACATTCTCAAACTCTCATCAGAATAGTCTATAAAACTTGGCTTATCACTCCAGAAGGCATCTTCAGTTGCAAGCACCAAGTCCATGCCCATTCCTCCAAAACAAAGGTTCCAAAAGACGAATATCCACATAGTCAGGTTCATCTCACCCCACACTCCTAATGGTAACCACTTTACTGTTGCAGACAGCTTTAGGTTCTCTGAGATGAACTTCCAGACCAGGCACAGTTATGGAGGAAGGGATATTATTTATTGAAGCTTACAGATCCAGGGAAGTTCCATAATGGCAAGAGAAAATGGCTTGCCCTTCACAGGACCAGGCAAGAGAGAGCAAAAAGCCAAACAGCCACCACAGCACACAGAGCAAAAAACTACAGCCAAAAGGTCACACAGCACACTTCAGGAACTCCAAATAGGCACATTTGCATATCAAAACAATGGAATCTCAAACCATCACCACACCTTAAGACCAGGGCCCCCAGTGACCTTGCCTCTAGCAAGATGATTGCAGATGCAAACTATAAAGTAATAAACCACTGAATATATTGGGGGACATATATTCAAACTACCACAAGGGGGAAGAAAAACCTTCATCATATAAAACCAGCTGTATGTTTACATGAACACCAAGCCAGTCCTACAGAGAATACTACATGGAATACTCCACACTGAGGAGAAAAACCAACATAAAAATGATGAGAGAAAAAGAAACAATCAAAACTAGAAAGGTAAGCTGGGAGTGGTAGTGCCTGCCTTTAAATCCAGCACTCGGGAGACAGAGGTAGGAGGATTGCCAAGAGTTTGAGGTCACCCTGAGATTACATAGTGAATTCCAGGTCAGCCTAAGCTAGAGTGAGACCCTACTTTGAAATACTAAAATAAATAAATAAATAAATATATAAAACAAACAAACAAACTTGAAAGGACATAAAAACATGCAAAGACCAAGACAACACCAAACTCCACAAAACCATCAACATGACAATGATTAACTCACCCCTTACAATTATAACTCTGAATGTTAATAGGCTCAACTCTCTAATAAAAAGACACAGGTTAGCAGACTGGAACAGAGAGCTGGACCCATCCATTTGCTTTCTACAAGAAACTCACTTTACAATTAAAGAAAAACACCACCTTAGGGTTAAATGATGGAAAAATATATTCCAAGCAAATGGAAACAAGAAACAAGCAGGAGTAGGTGAATTGATTTCTGACAAAATAGACTTTAAACCAAAAGTAATCAAAAGGGATAAAGAAGGCCACCCCATAGTCATTAAAAATACAAAATAAGATGTTATAATCATAAATTTTTATGCACCAAACACCTAATCTTATAAAATCACAATTTACTAGACAGTAAAACAGATATAAATTCCAATACAATAATAGTAGGAGATTTTAATACCCCATCATCATCAATGGACAGATCCTAAAGCAGAAAATAAGCAGAGAAACAATAGAAGATACGTCATAAATCAAATGTACATGCTGGACATCTACATAACATTCCATCCTAATTCTACTGCATATACATTCTTTTCAGCAGTACATGGAATGTTTTCCAAAATAGACCATATATTAGTGCATAAAGCATGTCTCCACAAATTCAGAAAAATTGACATCATTCCCTGCATTATATCTGATCATAATGCATTAAAACTAGAAATCAACAACAAAAGTAACATCAGAAAATGCACCAAATTCTGGATACTGAACAACTCACTATTAAACAATGAATTATTTGTTGAAGAAGCCAAAAAGAAAATCCATAAATTTATTGAACTGAGTGACAATGATGACATAATTTAGGCAAACTTATGGGACACAATGAAGGAAGCACTAAGAGGGAGGTTTAAAGCACTAAGTGCCTACATGACAAAAATAGAGAGATCTCAAATAAACAACTTAAATATACATTTGAAGGTGTTGGAAAGATCAGAAAAGTCCAAGACAAAAGTACCAGACAGAAAGAAATGATCAAGATCAAAGCAGAAAACAAAGAATTGGAAATAAAGAAAACAATTTTAAAAATTGATGAAGCAAGGAACCAGTTCTTTGAAAAAATAAATAAGATTGATAAACCACTGGCCAAATAAATCAAAAGAAAAAAAGAGAAAACTCTAAGAAATAAGAATAGAAATGAAAACAGAAACATACTAACAGAAAACAGAAATGCAATAACTCTCTTAAAAGGCTTCCAAGAAAGCCTTACCAATAGAATAGATCACACAGAGGACAGAGACATACTAACTGATACCAATAAAATTGGAAGAGCCATCAGGGCATATTTCAAAAGCCTGTATTCCCCCAAACTGGAAAGCCTGAAATAATGGATGAATTCCTTGATTCATATCATCTTCAGAAACTAAATCCAGACAAATAGACTTCCTAAATAAACCCATTACTACCAACAAAATTGAGAAGGCAATTAAAAATCTCCCAACAAAAAAATCCCAAGGGCTGAAGAGATAGTTTAGTGGTTAAGGTGCTTGCCTGCAAAGCCTGAAGACCCAAGTTTGATTCCCCAGTACCCACGTACACCCAGATTCACAAGTTGGTGCATGTGTCTGGAATTCTTTTGTGGTTGGCTAAAGGCCCTGAAGTGTGCATTCTCTCTCTCTCTCTCTCTCTCACTCTCGTTCTCTCTCACACTCTCTCAAACAAATAAATAAAATACATTCTTCAAAAATTCCAAGCCCAGAGGGATTCTGCACTGAGTTCTACCAAGCCTTCATTCAAGAACTAAATCAAGCTGGGTGTGGTGGCACACGCCTTTAATCTCAGCACTCAACAGGCAGAGGTAGGGGGATCACTGTGAATTCAAGGCCAGCCTGAGACTACATAGTGAATTCTAGGTCAGACTGGGCTAGAGTGAAACTCTACCTCAAAAAAAAAAAAAAAAAAAAAAAAAAAAAAAAAAAAAAAAAAAAGAAAAGAAAAGAAAAGAAAAGAATTTATTAAACTATTTCACACCATTGAAAGACAAGAAATGCTCCAAAATTCTTTCTATGAAGCCAGCATTACTCTAATACCTAAACCAGACAGAGACCCAACAAAAATAGAAAATTATAGACTGATATCCCTAATGAAGTTAGAGGCAAAAATTCACAATAAAAACCTCACAAACCACATCCAAGAACACATCAAAAACATCATCCACCTCCATCAAGTAGGTTTCATCCCAGGGATGAAGACATGGTTCAACAAATGGAAAATGATAAATGTAATTAACCACATAAACAAACACAAGAGTCACATGATATTTTAATAGATGCAAAAAAGGCCTACAACACCCCCTCATGATTAAAACACTGGAGAGACTAGGGTTGAGGGGAACATATCTCAACATAACAAAGGCTATTTAAAGGCTTATATGTACCTAAGGTACCTAATGGGGAAAAACTTGAAGCATTCCCATTAAGATCTGGAGCAAGACAGGCATGACCACTCAAACCATTGCTTTTCAACATAGTACTTGAAGTTTTAGCTCAAGCAATATGAAAAGAGTGACAAATAAAAGGGATAAAAATTGTCAAGGAAGAACCCAAACTAGCTCTATTTGCAGATGACATGATTCTGCGTATAAGTGTCACAAAAGGCTCTATCAAAAAACTTTCATAGGTGATAAATTCTTTGAGTAAAGTGGCAGGCTACAAAATCAATACACAAAAATTCAGCAATAAAAAAGTCAAGCAACACAATCAAAAAACAAGGTAGATATTTGAACAGAGAATTCTCAAAACAAGAAATATAAATAATCACAAGAAATATAAATAATCATTACACACTTGAGATGTTCAGCCTCTTTAGTCATCAGAGAAATGCAAATCAAAACAACTGTGAGATTCCATCTCACTCCAGTCAGAATGACATACATCAAAAATGTCAAATGACAACAAATTCTGGCATGTACTCTCATATGAGATTCCTAACTAGGATGAATTGAAGATGGGTACAAATTATAGAAAGCCCCATGAATATGGGCATAAAATTAGAGTGAGACCAGAAGAGAAACAAATGGAGTGTATGGAGATGAGGGTTTCCTTACAGGTTGGGGGAGTGATAGAATGTCAGTGGTGGGAGGGGCTTGGAGGGGAAGGTAGTGGGGAGGGTGGGGAATGGGGAAGGTGGAAACAGAGAGGGTCAGGGAGAGATTACACAAAAGTTAAAGCAATTTGAAGAATCAGATCCATGGAAACCCTCATTCTGACTAGCATTCTACAAGATACAACCATCAATAAAGGGGAAGGGGAAACAGTCTGGACAGAAAGTAGACAAAGCCTAACCTCAAAACCATGGACTCTGGCTGGTAAATCCAGGACCCAGAATTGTCTAACCCCCACAGTGAGCTATTGGCCATGGAGATGGATGAGGTCCTCAAAACAATGGAGGACATTGCCAAAACACTTGATTACCTGTCAGAGCTAAAAAGTAAAGCTGTATTGCTGAAGACACCACAGGCTGCAATCACAGGGTATCAGAGTACCATACTGGAACAGAAAGGGAAATTAGTTCCCTCCTAGCTAGCCCTTATAGTGCTGGAAGGTACTGTTGGAGCTGCCAGAGGACAATGATCACCAACATCATGGATAAGCAAGGGACCCTGCAGACTATGAAACCAACCAGCCAGACAAAATATACATACTTGTGCAATAGTGGCATACAGCCTCTGTGGGTGACCAACTGTTCTCTCACTGGTCACAAGTCTGGCCCAGTGGGAGAGAACTTATACCTGGTACTAGAAACTAAGTCATAATCCCAGGGTCAGGAAAGCCAGACTTCAGAGAGAAGCCCTCACTGCTCTCTGGACAAAAAAAAGTGTGGGCTTGCACATTACTCTCATGATTGGCTGGAAAATCATTTTTATTTTTATAAGTTTTTTTACTTTATTTTAATTTATTTACTTGACAGACAAAAAGAGGGAGGGAGGGAAAGAGAGGGAGATAGGGAGGAAGGGAGGGAGAGAATGGGCATGCCAGGGGCTGGAGAGCCCCTGCAAACAAACTTCAGAAGCATGCGCCACCTTGTGCATTTAGCTTACATGGTCCTGGGTAATCAAACCTGGGTCCTTTGGCTTTGCAGTCAAGTGCCTTAACTGCTAAGCCATATCTCCAGCCAGAGAATCTGTTTTATTTTACACATGGCAGAGAAAATGAAGGAGAGCCTAGCTCCATAGGTAAGAGAAGAAGATAGCTGACTGCCTACCATGACATTTGACACCTCTACTACATTGGCCAAGGACCAAGAGAAACTGCAGTGGGAGGAACCTCACGAATACTGCTCTTACTGTGAGCCTGACAACATGCCCCAGGGTAATGGTGCCATATGTGATGAGTAATCAAAACTTATCAAAGCAGAAGTCCAGAGGCTACAAAGAACTCCACACTACATTGGACTTCCAATAGGCCTGCCATGCTCAGGAAACATTGCGGAAGAAGGAATGGAAAGATTGTAAGAGACACAGAGCTGGTAGGAATTGTGCCATGGTCCCCCCACTACCCCTGACTGAAGCCTCATGATCTCACAGTGAATACCATATTCCCACTGCGGACGGCCCCCAGGGTGACATGAGTCAGGGCAATGATATAAGAGTATAAATATACACATTTAAATAAAAACCCAAGTATAGAACTGTTATATTACCCATGTATACCACTCCTGAGTATATACTCAAAGCACTTTAAGTCCTGGTATTAGAAGTGGTATACATGGGTAATATAACAATTCTATTACCTTGTTAATAGAGGTCTAGAAGATGGGGGGTCTAAAGCTGATTATGTCTCTGGGGATGGGAGTCCATTCCCATTGACCGCCAAAACTATTAATGTATGACAATTTAAGGTAATTTTTTTTTGTTTTTGTTTTTCAAGGTAGGGTCTCACTCTTAGCTCAGGCTGGCCTGGAATTAGTCTCAGGGTGGCCTCAAACTCATGGTAATCCTCCTACCTCTGCCTCCCGAGGGCTGGGATTAAAGGCCTGCGCCACCACGCCTGGCTCTTAATAAGGTAATTTTAAGGAAGGAAAGTTCAATCAAATTTGAAATACCAAATGAAAGAAGAGAAAAGCATTAAAATTACCCCATCTTAAGACTTAGAATGCTATGTGAAAGGGAAGAAGATAACAGGGCTTTGTTGAGGTTTGTTCAGAGAAGGCTGTTTCTTCCAGTCAAGAATGGCTATTTTAATCCTTTATTTTTAAATTTTTACTTAATTCTTTTATGTTTACTCTGTTACATGAGTTTTGGTCAAAAGAATGAAATCCTTGATCCTGAATGGAGACATGGCATTATAAACTGCCTAAACAATTATATTATCAGAAAGACATATTATTATAGTCCTTCTCTTAAGATTTACTCCAAATAGGAAGTCTGTTAATCACCTGGACAAGAAATTGTCTGCTCCAGAAACTTCAGAAAACATGAAACACCAAAGGGTATAATAAGAAGAGGGAGGAATAACTATCAATTCAGTGAGAAAATTATATATATTTATTTATTTAATTATTTACTCAGAAGATTGTCCACGATGCTGGTACTTACTGTTACTCATTGCTAGGACTTCCCGTTCTTTCTGTGTTACTTTTTCTTTTCACTCTGTCAATCTCACTTTTAAGATATCAACCAATATCTTACACTTGCTTGTCCTCAAACTCTGAGCACTATTATTCTTTCTCTGAAGACCCTGTCCCTCCCAGATGCAACTATCCACAGACTTCCATCCCTGAGCCTGCCTGCTTTCTTGATCTCTAGCTCCAATAAGGATGGAATTCATTAAAAATATCTAACAACAATAAATGTTGGTGAGGATGTGGGGAAAGAGGAACCCTCCTCCATTGTTGGTGGGAATGTAAACTAGTACAACCACTATGGAAATCGGTCAGGAGATTCCTGCCTGCAAAGGATGAACATAAAGCTACCAACAGACCCAGTTATCCCCTTACTGGACATTTATTCTAAATGCTCCACGCATCACTACAGAGATATTTGCTCACCCATGTTTATAGCTGTTCAATTCATTATAGCTAAGAACTGGAGTCAACCCAGGTGCCCATCATTGGATGAACGGATAATGATGTTATGGTGAGGACCCCCAGGGAAGACCACATGGACACCAAGTAGTCAGGAAAGGAATCTTTAGTAGCCAGCCAGAGACTATATCCAGGACTCAGGAGCCTGAATGCAGTACCAGGCTGTACTTCAGAGCTCCTTCTATAGGAAAAATCCATAAGATTGCACATCTTAGTTTTGTAGTTTAGAAGTTCAGTAATTATAATCTTACAAAACCAAGAGTTAATTTCAGAAAAAAACAGAAACTTTTCTGGAATCTCTCCTCCCTGAATTTTGCCTCTTCTGCCTTCAACTGCAAGCAAGCAGCAGTTAATTCAAAAGATAAAGATTGCATTTAGCAATAGCAAGAAAATCATTTTGTTTTGTGTTGACCCATTGTGTCAAAGCAAGCCAAGTGTAAAGTTGAAGTGGAGGTAAGACCATATCCTAAAGTACCAGCTAAGCTGAACTTCCTTGTATAAGTTCACAATATGAAGTCACTTATGCCCTTATCCAGCTTAGTCCTTTATCACAATGAAATTGTGGTACATTTACCCAATGGAATTCTACTCAAAACTAAGAAAAAATGATACAATGAAATTTATAGAAAAACAGACAGACTTGGAACAGAACATACTCAGTGAACTCTTACAATGACAGAAAATCAAACACCGCATGATCTCACTTATCTGTGGTTCCTAACCTGGACCTGCTCGAGCTGTTGACATACCTATCAGGTAACTCAAGACACAGACAAGAAAGATGGAAGGGTTTGGGAAGAAAGGAAGGGGAGGGGGGAGGGAAACAATCACAAAACTAAGTCCAAAATGAACTGGTGCCATAGAAACCTTTATCCTTGGAGATAGACTAAAGGTTATAACCCTTAAAAAGAATAAGGGGAGCACCTGAAAAGAAGGGCTCTGTCTGAGAGGGTAGGATGAAGCCTAAGCCTAAGAGAAATATATTTCTGTCTCTGGCCTGTAACTCCCAGTTCACGAATTTGGTTGCTACCCACATTACGCTGTTGATTGGAGAGAACTATGAGGTCCCCAAATCAAAACAGCTTTCTGTCAAAGCACTTGATTACCTGCCTGAGAGAAAAGCTAAGCCCCTATCACCGAAGACACCATATTCTGCTTACACAGATCATGGAGAGACCTGGCTGGAATCTGGAAGAAAGCCAGCCCCCAGACAGCCTGTTTAGTGCTAGAAAGCCCTACATAAGCTTCTGGGGGAAAGTGGCCAACAACGGTCTGAGCAACCAGAGGTCTAAGCTACTCAGAAGCAAATACCCTCACAGGATGTACATGCCAGTGCAATAGGGGCACACAGCCTTGGTGGATAACCAATCACTTTCGATTGGCTAAGAAATCTGTTCAGAGTAGAGGAACCCATATCTAGAATTGGGAACCAGATCAGAATCCTACAGAGACAAAGATTATGCTCTCCAGTGCCAAAAGAGGGGTTACACATGTCAAATTATCCCTAAATTAATAATTCTTATCCCATTTAAACTATGATGATTCCACTTTCTGTTGCAGAATATGTTCTTATTTTTCAGAAGGTAGTGAGATCCAAGAAGATAAACTACCCCTTTCACTTCAAGCAAGCCACAGCTGAAACCACAGAGGAACTGGGGAGATGAGCATGAGTGCTGCTTCCATGCAGAACCTGATAATCAGTGCCAGGGTGTAGAGACAGACATATTACCAATAAAAATAGTAACAGGGTGAAGGAGACAGATGCTGAGGATACCCAACACCTACCAAAGCAGAGATCCAGAGGGTCCTGAGAGCTCACCAGTGAGATAGACTTAAAACTCACTCACCATGGCTCAGGGAATTTTGTGGAAGAGGGGGGAGAAAGATTGTAAGAGCCACAGGTTGAGAAATCATGCCCAGGGACATTTGCTTCCCCCTCAAAATAACTGATTTCTGCTCCCCCAATGCAAAAACACAACCCCATAAGGATTACCTGCAACCCCACTGAGGAGCATCCCCAAAGGAATGGAAAAGAGGGTACCAACACATTCTGTATCCATACAAAGTATGTTGTTAATAACAACAATAATGATAATATTAAAAAGAAAAAATGGGTCAGGTATGGCCATGCATTTAATCCCAGCACTTGAGAGGCAGAAGTAGAAGGATTGCTATGAGTTCAAGACCACTCTGAGAGTAAAGACTGAGTTCCAGATCAGCCCAGGCTAGAGTGAGATCCTACCCAGAAAAATAAACAAATAAAAAAATTTAAAAAAAAAATAAATAAAATTAAATTAAAAAATTAAAAAATCATTTGCAGCAGTGGCTGGAGGCCATGGTGTGTCCATTCTCTCTCTGTGTCTGCTTCTTTCTCTCTTGCTCTATTAAATAAGTAAATAATAAAAAAATAAAACAAAAAGAATAGAGGACTCTGAGATGAACTGTTTCTTGAGACCATAGGATTTATTTAACACCAGGCAAGAAAGAGAGTGGTGGGATCTGAAATGAAAGACGCTTTGGAATGCCCTGTAAGGTAATGGTAGTGGTGATAAGCTTTCTCAAGAAGGGTTGAGGGTATCTTGCACTTCAATAGAAGGGCCTTGTATGGGATTTGTTGGACTAGAGGAGAAAGCTGGGCATTGTTGACCCAAGCTTGTGTGATCCAGTTATCTGGAGTTGCCTATGCAACATCTTCAGGGACATGTGGCTTGGAATATAATGTCTCCACCCAGGACCTGAGGTGGAAATGTGGAATATGTCCCTTTGACTGAGAGTAGGCAGCATTCCTTATCAAGCCCTGGATATCATCACTTTGGGGAGTGGGGCTTGGTTATTTTCCATATTGACAAAACTCCATAAGTGAGGATTGCAAAATCAAAGGTCTGGGCACATTTGGGGGCCTGTCATAGCTATGGAGAGGAGGAAGGCAGCTTGCCTAAAGTCTAATGAGTTGAAGCAATTGAGATATTTCTAGTGGTTACACCACACCATGCTCTTTGTGATCCACACCCAATCACTTTTCTTTACTGGATTCTGCCTTCTCTCTCTTATGCCTATGTGACTAGAGCCACCCCATCTCCCACATTCCCTGTACACTCCTGTTTCAGTGTCTCTGTATGTAACTGTTCTCTGTGCTTTGGTCAGTCTTTTTTGCAGAAATCTTTGTGCTTTACTACCTATATTTCTTCAGGAACTTAAATTGATATACAACATCACCTTTTCTAGTGGCCTTATCTACAAGTTTAACACCAAACTGGTCAATGCCATCAATATGTTTTTTTCTTCTTGGCAGGTATAGTTTAGGGTTTTAAAAAATTGTTTTTAGGGCTGGAGAGATGGCTTAGGGTTAAGGCGCCTGCCTCCTAAACCTAAGAACGCTGGTTCCAATCTCCAGCGGTTCCAATCCAGGTCCCATGTTTAGCCAGATGCAAAGTGACGCAAGGGCGCAATGCGGCACTTGACCACAAGGGGGTGCACGCATCTGGATTTTGTTCTCAGCAGCTGAGACACTGCTGGCGTGCCCATCTCTGTCTTCCTCTCCCTCTCTCTCTCTGTCTCTCTCTGTTTGTCTCTCTCCAAAAAAATTAAAAATAAAAAATAAAATAAAATAAAAATTGTTTTTATTTGAAACAGGTTCTCACTCTGTAGCCCATGATGTCCTTAAGTCACCATGTAGACCAGGCTGGCCTTGAACTCATTGTGATCTGCCTGTCTTAGCCTCCTTTGTACTTATAGGTAAGAGTCACCATACGTAACTTTGGTATTGTGGTGGTTTGATTCAGGTGCCCCTCATAAACTTAGGTGTTCTGAAAGATAGGATCCCAGATGATGGAGATTTGGGAATTAATGCCTCCAAGAGGCAACATATTGTTGGGGGAGGGCTTATGGGTGTTCTAGCCAGCTCCCCCTTGTTAGTGTTTGGCATACTCTCCTGTTGCTATTGTTCACCCTTATGTTGGCCAGGGAGTGATGCCCACCCTCTGCTCATGCCATCATTTTCCCCTCCCATCACGGAACTTCCTTTTGAGTCTATAAGCCAAAATAAGCCCCCCTTTCCCCAAAAGCTGTTCTTGGTTGGGTGATTTCTGCCAGCAATGTGAACCTGATTACAACAGTAATGTTGGTACCAAGGGGTGGTGTTCATTTTCTGCTAGACACCTGACTGTGTGGCTTTGGCCTTTTGGAGCTTATTTTCAAGAGGAATTTGGAAGGATTTGAAACCTTGGCCTAAGAGTGTTGTAAGTACAACTTGATGGACTATTATAGTCAGAATTGAAAGACCTGAATGCAGTAAGAAGTATGGACTATGAAGTTTGGTTTATGAGAGTGAAAAAGAGGTTTGCCTGGACTGGGCTAGAAACAGTTTGTGTGAGAGGCTTGCTGTTATGGCCATGTCCTGAGAAGTTGTGCAGGGTTGCATTGGGTATAAATGGACTGGTGTGAAAAGAGGGATATGGCACAGAAATGAAATCTTTGGGATGAAACTTCTGCCCATTCAGCTGCAATTATATGAGAGATTACAACCTTTGGGATTGGGCCAGTTGACTTGCATTGGGACAACAGGAAGAACTTAGACTCTTTTGAAGGGGCCTGAGTGCTCAAAGAAAGTCTTCTTCTTCAATATCTGCTTTATTCCCCCCCTGGATTAACAAATTGGCACTCTACCTGGCATTGTGGAGTATAGGAAATGCAGGAAAGAGAGGGTCATTGAATTTGCAACACGGTCTTGTGTTTTGGAAATGACCAAGGATAGTGTGAAGCAGGTTTGCTGGATGCCTTCATGGAGATCTATGGAGCGGTAAGGATGAACCATGGGCTTCAGTGGAGACCCAGTGAAGATGAGGGGACCACCAGATGGCTGCTGAGGAAAGCTGATATACCCGATGAAGTTTTTCAGGACTATGAGTAGCCTAGCTGGAGGGACAGAATTGGAACTCCAGAGAATTATTGCTGGCTAGAATTATTGGACTTGGAGATTTGTCACTGGCTAGAATTTTTGTACTTTAAGCTACAGAGTTTGATGTTTGGTCTGGTTGTTCTAAATCTTGTATTGGCTGTTTTCAATCTTGTATTTCTTTGCTATGCCCAATGCCATCTTTTGCAGTATGAATGTTTATTCTGTGCCATTATGGTTTTTGAGGGTTTTTTTTTTTTTTTTTGGTGTTATGACTCAGTTAAAAGATCTTGGACTATGGGGATGTATGAACATCATTGGAATTGATAAAAACTATGGGAACTTTTAAAGTTGGATGAATGCATTGCATTTTACATCATAAATGGTTATCAGTTTATGGGGACCAGGGCCGGAATGTGGTGGTTTGATTCAGGTGTCCCCCATAAACTTAGGAGTTCTGAATGCTAGGTTCCCAGCTAATGGAGATTTGGGATTCAACACTCCAGGAGGCAGTGTGCTGTTGGGGGCGGGGTTATAGGTGTTATAGCCAGCTCCCCTTTGCTAGTGTTTGGCATAGTCTCCAGTTGCTATTGTCCATTTTATGTTGGCCAGGGGGTGATGTCCACCCTCTGCTCATGCCAGCATTTTCTCTTGCCATCAGGGTGCTTCCTCTCGAGTCTATAAGCCAAAATAACCCCCCCTCCTTTTTTTTCCCAAACGCTGCTCTTGTTTGGGTGATTTCTGCCAGCAATGCAAACCTGTCTGCAACAGGTATCCTATTTTGGCACACTAAATATTTTACTTACTTTTCTGACACCTTTTATAATGCAAATTCAATGTGATGAAAGCATTTTTGTTTGCTGTTTTTACTGTTGTAACCACAGAGTCCTTAAGAATGCCTAGCACATAATTATTTCCTCAAAAACTACTTTTAAAATTAATGAATATAAATTTAAGAGCCCCTTGTCCAGGAACTCATTTCAAGGAAAATTTAGTTTCATGGGAAGTGTCAGAATTTCAAATGAGCCAAAATGTCAAGAGAAAGAATGGAAATACAGACTTTGGATATGGCTAATAAGTGGCTACAAGCAGTCTTTGTAAGAAGAGAGGTACAAGGGAACAATACTGCAACAATCTCAGGTTTAAGCAGAGGTGAGGATGGAGTGAAGCACAGAATCCCTAACTGTGAGTTGAGAGGGACACTGGGGCAGTAAGTAGACAGAACCCCAGACAAGTGGATCACTGGTGTCTCCTGCATATCACTGAGTTGTGGCTGCAGCTGTGACTGGAAGGTGTTGATTACTCTAATTCTTCCACCATTGTCCTGGAGTTGGCTTTGGTGGCCCCAGATCTCACCGTGCTGGAGATTTCAGAAACATGCTCTTATACCCTGTGTACATTAATGCTTGTGTTCAAGTTGGTATATTCATCTTTCTTTGTTTTCCAATCTTATCAGCATGTAAGTACTATATTCTCAGTAACATAATCAGCCTCAAACCTTCTTAAGCTCCTTTGGGACTCTCTTTGGTCAAAACTTATGTGAACTTTTCCTTTATTGAAATGGAGAACTTTACTTGGATTGATGAACTCATTTCTTCAAAAAATCCATTACTCCCCAATTCTTTTATTTTTTATCTTCTGTGTCACAATAACTTTTGTTGGGTCTATATTGCACAGTAAGTGCCATTTTTTTAACCCTGGCACATCAAGGTATAGACTAAAATATGAGCAGAATGCTTTTCAGTCTAGAATAATTACATTGCAGAGTTAAACTGACATTTCTCTTTTTGCCTCTTTCCATAGCTACCGCACTGCCTTGTGCAGTGCTGTTTAATAGTATGTCTCTAGATAATAAAATCCCATTGCATGTCTCAAAGGAAATGAATTAAAAAAAGAAAAAAGAAAATTCTTGCTCACTAAGGAGGAGAAGGGAACATATATAGGAATTTGACTTCTGGCTAAAAATCAGCATGTTCATTTTTTCCCAAAGATAAAACATGGGACCTCAGAATGGCAGTTTTATGCTGCCATTCACATGGGAAAATAAAGGCTGTCAATAACCTGATGGAGTTTGTTCTTTCAAGTAAAAAAGAACCCACATCTTTACTCCCAAAATATCCTGAAATTAAAGTAAGCAAGGTTTATTTTCTTCACCACCATTTTCTATTTCATGTTGTTATTTCTAACAATCACTAGAAACCAGCAGGCAATTCTTATAGAAGTCAGCATTCAAATGCAAAAGCACTGTGTCATCCATGCTGTAGGAAATGCTCATATTTTTAGTGCATTTCTTTTGACTTGATCTTTTATTTTCTCAGTTCATTTTCATTTCTTTTCTCTTTCAAATTGTTTTAAATTAAAAGAATTCCTTGCCAGGTGTGGTGGCGCACGCCTTTAATCCCAGCACTCGGGAGGCAGCGGTAGGAGGATCGCTGAGAGTTTGAGGCCACCCTGAGGCTACATAGTGAATTCCAGGTGAGCCTGAGCCAAAGTGAGACCCTACCTCGAAAAACAAAAACAAAAACAAACAAACAAAAATTCCTTATATAATGAATATTGCTATTGACTATATATTTTAGTTGCAAACATTTTGATAATTTCTGTTTTCATCCTTTTGAAGTTTCCTCAGAAAATATGTTTATATTTCTATTTTCATATTTATCCATTGATAATTATCAATATAGGTCAAAGTACAAACAAGATCATGTCTCTTGGAGCTCTGTTATGAATGAACTTGCTGTAGCTTCAGCCAAACCATTCATTCTCTCCCACCTGTGTTCTTACCCATGTCTGATGTTAAGTTTAATTCATTAATTCATTCACCTTATAAATTTAAATTGTGACCTTAGTTTTCTATTTCTTGTCCCCTTTGCTTGCAATAGGGTATCTTACTGTCTACTACGTGAGGAAAATAGCAGCCCTTTTCTTTTGTCTGACTTCCACCCTTCTCTGTAATCTACTTTATGTCAGTTAGGGATGTGCTTATGTCTTACCAAAGTTATCAGACTGCATTCTATTCAGAAACCATGGCCAATTCTTACATATTTTGGTAATATATTAAATATTATGCTAGAAAATAATAAAAATAATATGATGTTAACAATATGAATAAAATTCAGCTTGATATTAGGAATGCTAAGATTATATTTCTTCTATTGCAAGGTATTGAATTAGCTGGGGTTCTACAAAGAAACAGAACTAAGAGTATGTGTGTGTGTATTAAAACATAAATATACATAAACATAAAGAATTGGCTCACAAAATTCAAGGAAGCTAGCAAATGCTATATCTGCAGTTCAGAAAATAAGAGGACAGTTAATTTAGCTTATAGTCTGAAAGGTTAGCAGGGTGGAGACATAAGAAAATCAATTCTTCAGTTTGCTTCTGACACAGAAAATGATAGATGTCCATATTGAGCCAGGAGGAATAAATTCCTTCTTATTCATGCTTTCAACTGATTGGATAACCATCCATATTAGCAAGGGCAATCTAGTCTACTCATTATGTTTATTTGAATGATATTTGCATCCAAAAACATTACAAGAGAACTATCCAGAATAATATAGGTACTTCTCAATTTACAAATGGATCAAGTCCCCATGTGTTCATAAGTTGAAAAACAGTGAAAAAGTCAAAAGTACATTTCAGGGGCTGAAGAGATAAAGCTGTGGTTAAAAGCTGGCCAGGTTTAATCCTCCAGCCACCCATAGGCATTTCAATGGCAAGACTCTGGAGCATCCATACACAGACACATGCACTCATGCATGCACACACACATGTGCAAACACACAGGAAAATGTTTTTTAAAGTGTCTTTCATACATAGCCTACCAAATTTTTTAGTTTAGCAACATAGTAGACTATACAGAATTGTGACACTTTGTGATCATGTTACTGCCTGAGATCTATTCTCACTCCCCAGTATTACAAAAGAGTAGTAAAGCAGATATTTTGGGAGCCTGAGAATCCAACAGATAATTCTTCACATCATTAGAGCAAAACTGAAACAGAAGAAGAGTGGTTAAAAACAAATCTTCAGGGCTGGAGAGATGGCTTAGCGGCTAAGGCGCCTGCCTGCTAAGCCTAAGAATGCTGGTTCCAATGTCCAGCGGTTCCAATCTCCATGTCCGATGTTTAGCCAGATGCAAAGTGAGACAAGGGCGCAATGTCGCACTTGACCACAAGGGGGCGCACACATCTGGTGCGCCCATCTCTGTCTTTCTCTCCATTTGTCTATCTCTCTCTCTCTCTCCAAAAATAAAAATAAAAAATAATTAAAAATTAAATTAAAAAAAAAAAAATCTTCACCCCTTCCCCAACAAGACTGCTCTCAAGCCATGATGCCTCCCCTATCCAAGGATAGCTTTCATGAGGGAAGGTGAGGATACAATGAGTGAACACAACTCTTTCAGCCATGCAGGCTGCTGCTTAGTATGTGCCTCGTCTTTCTTCTCTTGGAACTCTTAGATCATCACAACTAGGTGTCTAGAAAAGAATGGAGGTCTTAAAGAGTCTTATCTATGGACTGTATGAGGAGTTCTACCCATAAGATGCTTAATCTGTGTATCTTCTAGCTAGTCCATGAGAATCTCAGATACACTTCATGCCCCTCCCCACATATCAGCTTTCCAAGTGAGCTACTGTGCATGGCAAGGCAAGTATCTCCCGCAAATAGACATTGAATTATGAGAATATACAGAAAATTTGGTATTTTAGGGCATTCAACTAGCAAAAAAGAGAAAAAGAAGACTAACTTTGGCCATGCTCAGAAGATGTATTAATTACTTTTTGTTGCAGTGACAAATAGCCTGACAAAAGAACTTAAAGAAGGAAGTACTTATTTTCACTCACAGTTTGAGGGTACAACAGTCCATCATAGTGAGCAAAGTCATGGTGGCAGAGGCTTGAGGCCACTGGCCATATTGCATCCACAGTCAGGCAGCAAAGAGCAATGCGTGCTCACTTTAAGCTTGCTTTTTTCTCACCTCAAAAAATTATGCCTTCTAGATTTAGGATGGGGCTTCCCACCGCAATTAACCCAATCTAGACAATTTTTCATAGAAATAGGCTTGTCTCCTAGGTGATTCTAGATGTTGTCAATTTGACAATATCAACCATCACAGTAGAACTGCGAGAAGTCAGACAATCTTAACAGTCCTTCTCCATTGTCCAAGAGATATAAGGAATGTGAAATCACTGGTTGTGATGATTGGCGGAGAGAAATACTGCCAGTGAGTGAAGGCTGCATGAACTGAGTGATTTTTCGTACATGGGAATAGCAACTGAAGACTTCACAGACCAGGGACTCACAACACAACCAAAAGAACACAGTAATGTCCTCAAGAACTGGAGGCAGGGGTTCTTGAATAATAAAGATACTTGTTTTTAGCCGGGCATGGTGGTGCACACCTTTAATCCCAGCACTCGGGAGGCAGAGGTAGGAGGATCTCCGAGAGTTCAAGGCCACCCTGAGACTACATAGTTAATTCCAGGTCAGCCTGGGCCAGAGTGAGACTCTACCTCGAACAACCAAAAAAAAAAAAAAAAAAGATACTTGTTTTTAAGAAAGTTCAGCGAGCTAGAAGAGGACACTGATGATTCAAGGAAATCACATAACATGTATGAAACAATTAGAGGCTCAATAAATAGATAAAAAACCAAATATGGCTAAACAAAACTCATGGAGCTGAAAAATAATACTGAGTAGAATTACAAAGAGAGGCTATCAATAACTGAAGACAGGCCATCTGAGAATAATATATATATATATATGGAGAGAGAGAGAGACATAGAGACAGAGAGGAGAGATTGAGATTATTTTTTTAATAACTGAAAAAAATTCCCAAATCTGAGGACAAAATGGACATCCAGGTAAATACAACTTAAAGATCCCCAGATAGTTTCATCTACAAAAAAAGGCATGTTGACACACACACTATAATCTAACTATCAAGACTGAAAGTTAAAAAAAAATTTGAAAGTAGAGGTTCATCACCTCGTGTGGTTTTTATCAGATTTCACACACAAAAGAAAAATTTTCTAGGTGAGGAGGGAGTAGGTTGATATATTCACTGTACTGAAAGAAAAGAAAAAAGAAAGAAAGAAAGAAAGAAAGAAAGAGAAAGAAAGAAAGAGAGAGAGAGAAAGAAAGAAAGAAAGAAAGAAAGAAGAAAGAAAGAAAGAAGAAAGAAACAAAGAAAGAAACAAAGAAAGAAAGAAAGAGAGAAGAAAGAAAGAAAGAAGAAAGAAAGAAAGAAAGAAAAAAGAGAGAAGAAAGAAAGAAAGAGAGAGAGAGAGAGAAGAAAGAAAGAAAGAAAGAGAGAGAGAAAGAAAGAAAGAAAGAAAGAAAGAAAGAAAGAAAGAAAAAGAAAAAAAGAGAGAGAGAAAGAAAGAAAGAAACAAAGAAAGAAAGAAAGAAAGAGAGAGAGAGAAGAAAGAAAGAAAGAAGAAAGAAAGAGAGAGAGAGAAAGAAAAAAAAAAGAAAGAAAGAAACAAAGAGAGAAAGAAAGAAAGAAAGAAAGAAAGAAAGAAAGAAAGAAAGAAAGAAAAAGAAAAGAAAGAAACTTGCCACCTTACTTGGGTGTTGGGGAGACAACTCAGCATTTAAAGCTTTTAATGAAATTGCAAAGCCTGCCAGCCTGGGTTCATTTCCCAGTACCTACAGGAAGTCAGGTACACAAAGTGGTGTATGCGTTTGGAGTTTGTTTGCAGTGGCAAGAGGTCCTGATATGACCTCACTCACTTTTACTCTCTCTCTCTTTCTCTCCTTATTGCAATAAATAAATAAGTAAACAATATTTTTAAAGGATTTTTTTTTGTAAAACAAGCTGTTCAAAATGAAAGTGAAATAAATATTTTTTAAAGATTGTTGAATAATTTGCTTAATATTTCTTAGTTTTCTTTACAAGGAGAAAATTCTTCATTGGTTTAGGGAGGGGCTTAAAAGACAGTACAAATCAAACACATTACTTCCAGTAATTGCTGAGACTATTAGCTCATTTTCATTCTCTACTTATTCTGTTCAAAATGATTTTTTTTTAAATCCAAGCCTGGCTAGGCATGGTGGTGCACGCCTTTAATCCCAGCACTCGGGAGGCAGAGTTAGGAGAATTGCCATTAGTTCATTGCTACCCTGAGATGACTACATAGTGGATTCCAGGTCATTCTGGGCTACAGTAAGACTCTACCTTAAAAAACCAAAAACATACAAACAAAAAAATAAACAAAAAAAGAAAAAGAAAACAAAGAAAGAAAATAAAAGAAAAAAGGAAAGAAAAATCCACAGCTGGACTTTTAAAAAGTTAAGTGGAACTGACGTAGTTGTTTACTTCAGGGCTTATGGGTGAAGCAAGGTTCAATTTTTGACAATCACATTATCAGTTTTGTTGACTCAGGAATCAATACATTGAGTGGATAACTGATTTTTCCTAGCCATCTGTACAAATGACAAATCTTATATAATTAGTGTACCATTAATTTTATGAACATCAACATTCCTTAGTTATAGAAGCCATAGGTTTTACGAGATGTAGGAACTTTTATAGATCAATCACTAATGGCTGTACTTTTAGTAGAGAACTCTCTGTGAACTCTCATTTCTTGTTTTGTATTGAGACAGGTTTTCTTTGCAAGGCAAGCAGCCTCATACTTGTTATATAATCAAGGCTGGTCTTGAACTCCTGATCCCTCTGCCTTTACCTTCTGAGTGCTGGGAATACAGTCATGTGCCACCACCATGACTGGAACTCCGCTTTCAACAAGGGAAAATGGGGCTGGTTATCTCCCTTACAGTGTGACTAGTTTCATCCTGTGAAGAAATAGTAACTTTAAGTGTAGTGTGTCAATCTTCTAGGCCTTTCTACCAATGAGGGGAGTGTATGTGCCCTTCCTTGGGCCAGTATCTGTTAGAGGAAGCCTGCTAAGTACTTCTGAGAAAGATTTTCCTCTTTCACAAAAGTGCCCTGCTGTGGAAAGACAAGCCTGCTTTCTTTGGCTTGTCCTTCCTGCCTGAGCTTCTCTGTTCTCTCAGGATATTTTATTTGTACTTTCAGTAGTCATTTGTACACCACAGTGTAACAGCCAACAAGATTAAAGGCAGCAGAATAGAAAGAGGAAAAGACCCAGGTATTCCTGTAGCCACAGAATCACTTCTAGAACCAATTATCTTCAGATTTAAACAAGGAGCTTGCTTAAACTTCCAGCTGTCTTTGGTCAGTTTTCTCTCTTGGTACCAAAAGCATCACAAACTAACTGATATGACACCAATGCTAGGAATGTGCTTATAAAAGATTCCAAGAATTTAACACCGGGGAGGGGGGGGCATTTAAAAAATATATTTGTATTTAATCAGCCAAGGTAAAAATCTGGAAAGTCCAATCAAGTATTCCATTGTTTTTCCATTTGTGCAGGCCACCCTTTTGAGGTTTACATTCTGTAGAAGGGTGGTATTAGACACATTCTATTTTTGAAATGCTATTGAAAGTTATTTATTTATTTATTTATTTATTTATTTATTTATTTATTTATTTATTTGGAGGTAGGGTTTCATTCTGGCCCAGGCTGACCTGGAATTCACTATGTAGTCTCAGGGTGGCCTCGAACTCACGGCGATCCTCCTATCTCTGCCTCCCGAGTGCTGGGATTAAAGGCGTGCGCCACCATGCCCGGATGAAAGTATTTTTAAATGATAACAAACCCTCACCTAATACTTCCTGTAAGGGTTGTATGAAAGAGATTTTCATATGCATATGTTCTCTTGAATGGCAATTCTGAATTATATAATTGCCTTGAACAACATGAGAAAAGATACATTAATTTGTCGTTTCCCTAGACTAGAAATTCAAAATTATTTTTAAAAATTCATAATTTAGAAAGGTGACAATTTCTGTTAAATATATGACTGAAAATAACAACATATTTAAAAGGCTGTCTTATCTTTCCTTTCAAGAATAACATATAAACCTCTAGCCAGGTTGAGAGTGAGAAAGACAGACAGGAAGACACACATACAGAGAATACAAATTACAATATTAGAAATGAAAGTGACCCATAATTAGTGATCACATTGATATTAAATAATAATTAAAATAGTATTAATAATTCTATGTCTGAAAATTTGATAACTTAGATAACATAGACCAATTGATAAAATTAATATTCATAACTCTAAGTATTCAAAACACACAGAACTGCAATAGTTTATTCTTAGTTTAACATTCCATGCCTAAGTAGCAGAGGTTGCCAAGGTTATCTATCTGAGGTAACAGTACTTAAATTGTAATTTATTTCCTCTGTAAATATCACACCAATGATTAACAGTATTTTGCAGGCCTGAAACATTTTGGAGGAAAAACTATCAGGCTGAAACACAGACTCAGTAGAAGGCAGCTATGAAGGAAGTGTACTAATTTCATTTTACTCATTTATCCTTATTCAGTCTCTAGTCATGCAGTATGTTCATTACACTTGCATAAATTTTTACATTTTAATAAACAGGTACACAATATAAATATTTTGAATTATATAAAATGGTGTTACTGCTATGTTCTGTTGTTACTTCTGTCAGCTCTTCTCAAACTTATTTTATAGGAGTGACCTGGATACCTTATTAAAACTCAGATTGTACCTGTCTAACAAACTTAGGTGACATTGAAGTTGCTAGTGTATGGACCATTCTTTGAGTAGCAAAGCTTTAAAATGATCACATAGAGATACATTAATCCAATGATGTCATTGAAGAAAGAAATGAAGAATTGGCAAGACTTGTAAGATAGTTTACATTTTTAAAAAGCAAAATGAAAATTAATAAATAAAAAATGACATTTTAAATCTAAAACAACAAAATGAAAAACTATATATGATTACTTGCATTTTTCCTGGAAATATACATGTAAAGGCATTTCTGAATGAATATAAAAGAACATTAACTAAGAAATAGCATTAGAGGAGGGTAACAGGAGTGTGGTAGTGACAGTTTCTTTTGTAAAATTTAAAATAGAGAGAAGTATAAAGAACACCATGAAGAAAATAACTCTCCAAAATATAAAAAAGAGGATTTTAAAAAAATTCTAATAGATTTTCTTTCTTTCCTAACATGGGTTTCTTCTTTTCTAAATTTTTTTAAAAAATTGTTTACTTATTAGAGTCAGAGAAAGGGAGAGAGAGGGAATGGGCGCACCAGGGCCTCTAACAACTGCAAACAAACTCCAGGTGCATGCGCCACCATGTGTATCTGGCTTACGTGGGTACTGGGGAATGGAACCTCTAACCAGGGTCCTTAGGCTTCACAGGCAAGCACTTAACTGCTAAGCCATCTCTCCAGCCCAGGGTTTCTTAAAGACAAATGGATAAATTCTGTTTTCTGATCTAGCATGTGGACCTGTATCTTTTCACTGGATAGTTGAGCCCATACATATTCAAGTTATTACTGAAAGTTCTGAGTTAATCCCTGTTATGCTGATGGTTTTGTGGAGTTTAGTGTTGACTTAATGTTTATTTGCTTTAATAACTTTTATTTTTGATTAATGTTTTTTCCTCCTGTAGCCTCTTGGATATGGTTATTCTTTTCTTCAATGAGAAGTATTCCATCCAGTCTTCTCTATAGTGCTGGATTAGTGATCATATATTCATATAGCTTGAATTTTATCATGGAAAGTTTCTTTTTCTCATTTTAATATGAGAGATAATTTTGGTGGGTATAGTAGTTTAGGTTATCAGTAGTGGTCTTTCAATATTTAAAATGCTTCATTGTAAGTCCTTAAGGCTTTTAGAATTTCCATTGACAAATTAAATTCTGATGGGATTACCTTTATAAGTGACAAGCTGTTTCTCTCTTGAAGTTTTTATTACACTGTATGTTGTTTTATGTGTTTAGTGCTGATGTGGGAAATTTCTTTTCTGATCCTATCTATTTGGTGTTCTATATGTGTCTCATACCTATACAGGCCTCTCTTTTGTCAGATTTGGAAATTTTTCTTCCATATTTTTATTGAAGATATTTCCTGTACCATTGATCAGAAGTTCTCATTCTTGTATGCCCATCATTTAAATGCTTGGTCTTTGTAAGGTTTCATACATTTCACTCATGTACCTTTCTGTCTGCTTTTATTTATTTATTTATTTATTTATTTATTTATTTATTTACAATTTCTATACTTACATACTAAAAATACATGATATTTCCCTCCCCTGCCCCCATACCCCTTTAGAACTCCAATCTCCATCATATCCCTTCCCTCTCTCCATTAGTCTCTCTTTTAATTTGATGTCATCACCTTTTCTTCTATTATGAGGGTCTTGCAAAGGCACTGCAAGGTCATGGATATCAAGGCCAATTTCTGTCTGGACAGTTGCATTGTAAGGAGTCGTACCCTTCCTTTGGCTCTTCCATTCTATCCGCCCCCTCTTCTGCAATGGGCCCTGAGCCTTGGAGGGTGTGACAGAGATGTTTCAGTGTTGGGCACTCCTCCATCCCTTCTTCTCAGCACTATGTTGCCTTTTGGGTCATCCCAGTGGTCATCACCATCTGAAAAGAGAAGCTTCTCTAACCAGAAGTGAGAGTAGCATTAATATGTGAATATGAACATTAAGTGTAGTGCTTTCAGGGCAGCTTGGTGGGAATAATATATACATTTAGCCAGACAAGAACAGGCTTTATATCCCTAAGGCCTCCCCTGCCATAGACTTTTGCTTAGGTTTTTCAGAACCAGGTATGTATTCCCTCCCATAGAGAAGGCCTTCAGTCCAATTATGGAGCAGTTGGTTACCCCAAGAGCAGACATGCCACTATTGCACCTGTTCAGTCATTGGGCCTACTTTTAGCTACCTGTAGTCCTAAGAGAAGAGTAAATGCTTTTAGCAAAAAAAGGTTCTAAGTGCCTGTTTCAAGACAGGTTAGAATTTTGGATGAATTCATCAAATGAATTAATGCATAATGACAGCAGCTTGCAGTCAGGCAGAGTGTATTGACATGCTGAGAATATTTTTAAGATATTTTGTGGGGGGCTGGAGAGATGGCTTATCAGTTAAGGCACTTGCCTGCAAAGCCAAAGGACCTCCATTTGGTTCCCCAGTACCCATGTAAGCCAGATGCACAAGGTGGCACATGCATCTGGAGTTCATTTGCAGTGGCTGCCTTTTCCCTCTGTCAAATAAATAAATAAAAATAAAAAGATATTTTGTGGGGTGTGTGTGTGTGGTGTGCATGTTCATGTGTGTGAGTGTGGGATTCACGTGCATGTCACAGTGCACATGTTGAGGTCAGAGAATAATATCCATATAGGTCTTTGCCTTCTACCTTGTTTGAGGCAGGGCCTGTCGTTGTTGTTCACTGCTACATTTACCAGACTAGCTGGTTGGTGAGCTTGTGGGACATTCTCCTGCTCCAACTCCCATCTGCCAGTTTGTGTGCTGTGATTTCTGAAGTATGTCACTGCTTCAGGCTTTTATGTAGTGCCTAGGGTTTTGATCTCAGGTACTTCAGCTTGCTGTGCAAGCACTTGGTCTACTGAGCCATCTCCCCAGGCCTTGCTGAGAATAAAAACCCAATAAGAACCAGAAATAATGTTAGCTGGGAGTGGTGGCGCACGCCTTTAATCCCAGCACTTGGGAGGCAGAGGTAGGAGGATCACCGTGAGTTCAAGGCCACCCTGAGACTACATAGTTAATTCCAGGTCAGCCTGGGCCAGAGTGAGACCCTACCTCGAAAAACCAAAAAAAAAAAAAAAAGTAATGTTAGTGGGCAGTTTTATTTTTTAGGTTTTTGAGGTAGGGTCTCACTCTGGCCCAGGCTGACCTGGAATTCACTCTGTATTCTTAGGCTGGCCTCAAACTCACAGCAATCCTACTTCTGCCTCCCGATCGCTGGTATTAAAGGCATATGCCACCACGCCCTAGTGGGCAGTTTTAAAAAATCTTTGTATCTCTTTTACATTCCAGTAGTCTTAGGTTTTACCACTTTGTGTAATTTCTTTGGTAAATGTACCTGATGTTGTGAAGTTAGGCTTTTGAGATAATTAGAAGTTCTATTCTGGTTAAAGTGCTGGAGTCCTGTAATTACCCACTTATGTGCTCTTCCCTGTGACCATGCAGGTCTGCCTTATGATGTAGTAAGTACTCAGAACACAGGAATGTCTGTGATGAAGCTTACTTCCTTTCTCAACAGGGTTACAAGTAATAGGAAATGTCCAGATCACTCTGCCATTGTTTTCCTTTCTGTGAATATCTCATAAAGGGCTTTAACTTGAGTTGAAGTTTTTTCTGAGCAGATAAAATATTAGATAAGATGCATGTGATAAAAGGATAAGAAGAAACATTATACCTAAACATTTTAAGTTATTTTATTTTGTTTCTGTGAAAGGGTAATTTTGGAAACTATGGGAAATAGATAAAACTTTATTTAAAAACAACCCTCTTTAAAAAATCTAGCTAGGGCAACCTGCTTTCATCATGCCACAGATAATCTTAAAGTAGAATCAAAGGAATTTTCAATTAATATGCCATAATATTGTGTTGTTAAGTAATTTAAAATGATTTTCTCTGTAGGAGCAGGTTCATGTTGGAATATATTCAAAATGCAACTGTAACTTGTCCTTGTAGGAGTAAAGATAATTGAAAGACAGACACTTGAGCAGATGACATTATATGGGGTCTGTGGGGAGTCCAGGAAAGTCCTTGAACCCCAAACCCTGATTTGGTATTTGCATTTAACCAAAGAACTGGGAAAATCAAACTTAGAAGGATAATTATTAAATTATTAGGTTTATTTAGGGAAGTACAAAACCAAGGGAAGGAAAATTGACACATGCATGTGGTTTGAGCTCCTGCCATGTGGAGGTCAGGAGAGGGTACAGAGGGGTCAAGGGGTTCTCCCATCCTCTCAGCCCATTGTCTTGAGGGGAGGGGAGATGTACCAGAACCTGGAGGTTCAGGAGTGATGGTCAAGCAGCCAAGAGAGAGGCTTGTCCCCTGGTACTCTGTATCTATTTTAACCTTATTGTGCTGGGTTTCACTTTTGGCTCAGGTGAGACAGAGAGTCAGCTGATTTGTCTGGGCCACAGGCTGGCTCAGGAAGATGCCAACTGTGATGCCAAGTTTGGGGGCTGAATTTTACCAATCACAATGTCAGGATTAGATTTAAATTCTAGGAAAGGGTGTGGGTCCTCCCTGTTCCTGGGGCTCATTGGTCACCAATGTCCTGGGTGCAGGAGGAGTTGGGGGGAGCAGGGTCTTGGAGCAGGTGAGTGTGGTGGGCAATGAACCATCTGGGAAGTGTTCTGATGGATAGCACACTCTCATTTATTCAAAAGGGGAGTGGGTTTATAAACACTTGAGAAAGGTTGACAAGGCACATACAGACTATAAGGTGATTGGATACATAGGTTTATGGGTTCCTATCTAATTGGCTGGTGTGGGAAGGCAGAAGTTGTGAGGGAGAAGCTGCAAGGGAGATAACAGAAGTGGCAGGAAAAGGAAACTGATTTACAGCCACAGGGTCTTGGAGCTGGCCACAAGTCAGGAACTGGGGGCACAAAAGGGAAACTTTTGGGATGGGGAGGGCCTTTCAGTTACCTGCCTGGATGAAGATGGGGTCTGACCTTGGGCCAGCTGTCACCACAAGGTCAAGGAACTGTGGGTCCAACAGCCCATGCCAGCTTCCTCACAAATAGCAATGCCCAACAAAGGGGATGGAATGCTCAAAAAACAGATGAACTCCTTTAGGCAAGGGATGGGGAGGGCTCTGATCTCCAGACTTCCACATTTCTGCTTTACTGGGGCCCAGTCATTCTAAACTACCTAACAAAGCTACCTGACTCCCTGTTGGATAGACACATTTTCTTTCCTTTAACTATCAAACTATGGAAACAATGGTCCCTAAGGAGCTGGATTTCCCTAGGAATCTCTAGCTGGATGAAGGAAAAGACTGAATCCTGGTGCCAACCAGAGGAGGAAAACTTGTTTCCCAGGAAGAAATTTCACACAGTGCTGACAATTTACCTGACCATCTTGTAGGATATATGGTAGCCAAGACAATAATGGCTCAGAGTTGGGACCACATCTGGACCAGGACTGCTAAGATATACATTCCTCTTGCCCTCGATTGAAATCCAAACTTCAGACTAGTGCAACCAAGCAGACAACTTCAGGTCCCTGAAGTTGACCAGGCACAGACCAGGAACAGTTATGGAGAAAAGTATTTATTGAAGTTTACAGATCCAGAGGAAGTTCCATAATGGCAGAAGAAGCTGGCCTTGCTTTCACCGCTCCAAATAGAGAGGTAGAGAAGAAAAGCCACAAGTCAAAATCCATGCATATCTTTAGATTGGAATTTCAAACCCACCACCACATCTCAAGATCCTCTCATATCTTTCTCTGACCTTATCTCTTCCCTCTATCTCCAAGCAACACAAAATTCCATATGAAAAGAAAATATTGTTGATACTGTGATGGATAAGGAAATGTTATAAGGAAATGTTTTATAATATGTGCAGGATTTATGAATCACTGATCTTGCTGGAAAAATCTTTGGCACCATAAAATCTGTAAGTTTGAACGTGGCCAGACTCTGGGAGTTATCAGGCCACTTAAGAAGCAGTCCTAATCCCTTGTCAGTGGGTGATGAGTAAACAAAGGAAAAGGCTCTGTCTTCCCATTAGACACTCCCAAAGAAAAGTAAAACACTGGATAGAGACAACCTAAAGTTTGTTTAACCCTATCCCCTGTCCCTCTGTGTACTCCATTAAAGTCTGTGCTGTTGAAATTGGTTCTTCTCTCACATCACACCGGTCAATCCCGAATTCTAATAAAATGCTATTGGTATCATTAAATGGACAATCTGTAAAACACTGGCATGTGGAAAGAAGAGAGTGAACTGATAAATTGCAAATGTTATCTCAGATATGCAGGATGTAGAGAATTTTAAGGACACCAGACCCCTGTTTGTTTTAATGATACCAGGCCATTTGCTTGAGTAAGGCAACCACTAAAGGCTTGACTTGTTATGATAACAGAACTGAAATGGATAGCAATGTGACTGTACGCACTTAATCTTGTATGTTTGTCTTTATAAACCCTGACCTGAGAGAACTCAAGGCTGCCCTCTTGAGTTCCCAGCTCAAAGAATAGTCATGGCCAGAAATAAATGCCTCTATTTCACTAATATTATATTTTTGTTGGACTGGGGAATCTTTGAGTGACCCCAGACCCATTAAAATTATTTGTTGTAAGATCAAACCTAGAGAATTTCATGCTAGTGAGGCAGGATTTGGGGGTTCAGGAGGAGTAGTCTAAGTTTTTTAACCCAAATTTTGGGTCCTGACATATTTTTTAATGGAGAATTGAAAAAAAATGGACTCAATAGGGATAAATTATGAATTATTAATTTTATTTTGAGAGGAATCACAAATTGTGTAGTTTAAGGGAAATTGGGATATAGAAAGAAGGCTACATCAAAGTCATAAGCACGTGGAAAGTAGCAAATGTGTATTGATGAGAAAACACAGCACTGTCTGTTAAAGAGTGGGGTGGAGCCACAAACCCATGGACGATAGAACCTGGAAGCTGATGTGGGAGAGATTTAGAATGACACACCATAGCATTCGCCTTGAGGTTCCCCATAGAAGAAAGTTAAGAGGGAAAATGGTTGTTTAAGGAAGAATAGCAGAGGGAAAATATCAAAACAGAGATGAAGAAATTCAGATAAGAAATGAATAGTAAAGAGAATTATACCAATGGTTGGCCCAAGTTTAGAGAAACTACACAGGTAATGGGATGAGAGTTAGAGAAAACACCCATGTGATAGATCTAGAGTGTAAGGGAAATACACATGTAGTAGATTCAAATATACTTAATTAAAGTGAGAAGTTGCCCCAAAGTATAAAGCAGAGACAAGCAGAAAAACTGCATAGACCAAGAAATAGTGTTCGACTCTCTCCCTACCCATTCTTGTGTCCACGTATCACAGCATAGGACAAAAAGGAGCACAAAGAGAGCAAAAAAAAAAAAAAAAAAAAAAAAAGGCTGAAAACAGCCTTTCTAGTAGATTGAAAATATATTCTTTTGTCAGATTCAGGTATGCAAAGGGAAGACTTTGTTGGGGTCCCCCCTAGTGCCAGCCCAGGAGGGACGGCAAGGTCTCTGCAGAGTTGGGGGTGAGAGGTGCAGAATCATGACACAGACACTGGAAGTTGGGTAGAAGCAGACAGAGGGCAAGCTGCTGCAAACTCGTTTATTCAAGGAAGTTTAGGGGGGTTTTAAGGGGTTTGGCTGGCCAATCATTATCTGGGGTGGTCCCCTTTTTGTGACCAATGACAGCCTATTTCCGGACAGATCATCTTGTAGCAGGTTTCTCATGAGCATGGGACTGTAGCTGTTGTCACGCCAGGCCTGCACAGGATGCCATGTTCACAGAAGCCACTTCCCGGTTTCTTCTGATATGCGGTCTGGCTAGGGCCAGACCTGCATTGTGCCTTACAAGACTTGAATGGTTTGTACCACCATGCCCAGCTTAAAGCTTTTTGACAACCTCCATATATATAGACAACATACCATGATCATAATCCTCTCCACCACCTTCCTTATCCCCCCCCTCTAAACTCTCCCTTCACTGAGTCTTTTCTTTTTTCCAACTAGTCTGTCTTGTATTTTTTATTAGTTATGTATATAGTATATATACAGCCATGATGGTACCATCTTTAGCCTTCTCCCTGTCTTCCTCCCATGGGTAATGTGAGTCTTGCCTTATGGGGGTAGCCATCAGTTCTGTGTGAGAGGCAATGACTCTGTGTATAATGACCAAACTCATGGCTCTAACAATCTTTCAGCCCCATCTTCTGAAAATTACCCTGAGCCATTTTTTCCCCTACTAAGCAGGTCTATGTAGTCACTCTGAAGTCATAAATATCATGGCCATTTTGTACCTGGAAAATAGCATTGCATAGCACTTCTTTGGCTTTTATTTTATTTCTGCCCCCTCTTTCACAATGTCTTTTAGTAAGTGAAGATATTGCTAGTAATTTTGATGTTTGGTATGCTTTCCCCTACACTGCTGACATTTACAAAAAGCAATATTTTATGTTCTATACTCACTAATAAGCTTCTGAGTCACCTAATAATATCAGGGAAACATACTTTTGAGATGTTGTAAGTAGTTGTTGAAAATGATTGAAGTCACATTTAATATGTGTTGACATATCAAACACTGAATAGGAAAATTTAATTTAATGTATAAAATTTAATGTATAAAATGAATATCAGGGACTGGAGAGATGGTTTAGCAGTTAAGGCACCTGCCTGCTAAGCTTAAGAGCCCAGTTCCAATCTCCAGGTCCCATGTTTAGCCAGATGCAAAGTGACACAAGGGTGCAATGCCGCACTTGACCACCAGGGGGCGCACACATCTGGATTTCATTCACAGCAGCTGAGAGACTGCTGGCGCACCCATCTCTATCTGTCTCCCTCTCCCTCTCTCTCTGTCTCTCTCTGTATCTCTCTCCAAAAATAAATAAAATAATAAATAAAATGAATATCAATGAAAAATCAACAAATTGTCCCTTCCCCATCTATCACCTTAAATGATTTGACATTAAAATTATCAAACTATACTTCAGAAAAATTACAGGCCTACTTTCTAGAAACTTCTGTGATGAGAAATTATACAGACTTTTTATAAATCCTTTAGCAAATAAGCTATGGGCATAATGCCAGTACAGACAAATAATTGTTATTGACAGCTAAAGATGAAAGGAATTTAATGCTGTTGTGGTTACCTTCTTGTTGATGACACAAGGTACCTGACCAAAAGTGGCTTACGGGAGAAAAGAAAAGTTGCTTAATGTGGCTTACAGACTACAGGGGACACTCCATTATAGCAGGAGAAAATGTGGCATGAACAGAAGCTGGACATCGTATCCTGTCCAACATCAGATGGACAATAGCAGCAGGAGAGTGTGCCAAACACTGGCAAAGGGAAGCTGGCTATAACAACCATAAGCCCACTAGAACCACAATCCTCCTCCAGTAAGGATATCATTCCCAAACTGCCATCAGCTGGAGATGAAGCATTCAGAACAGATGAGTTTAAGGGGGGCCACTATTTCCAACCACTACATTTTGCCCCTGGCCCCTGTAAACTGATACATGATGTAAAATGCAATGCATTCAGTGCAACTTTAGTCCAAATAGTTTCTATCAATCCCAATACTGTTCAAACATCCCTATAGTTCAAGGTCTCTTAACTATTAAGTGTAAAACCAAATAAATAAATAAATAAATAAATAAAACCTATAGTGGCACAGAATAAACATTCACAGTGTAAAAGATGGCATTGGGCATAGCAAACAAAGATTGAACCAATACAAGTTTTAAAACAAACACAGCAAACATCAAGTTTCATAGCTCTAAGTCCAACATCTCTAACCAGTGATGAAAGTCTAGAGTTCCAGTTCCTCCCTGGACTATTCTGGTCAGAGTTGACAGACCTGAATGCAGTAAGAACTATGGACTATGAGGTTTGGCTTATGAGGGTGAGAAAGAGCTTTGTGTGGACTGGGGCTAGATGCAGTTTTGAGAGAGGCCTGCTGTTATGCCCATATCTTGAGAATTTGTACAGGGTTGCATTGCATAGAAATGGACCAGTGTGAGCAGATGAATATGGCACAGAAATTGAATCTTTGGGCTGAAACTTCTGCCCATTCAGTTGCAATTATATGTGAGATTATACCCTTTGAGATTTGGGGCAACAGGAAGAATGTAGACTCTTTTGAAGGGGCCTGAATGCTCAAGAGTGTCTTGTTCTTCAAAGTCTGCTTTATTCCCCCATGGATTAACAAATTGGCACCCTACATGTTATTATGGAGTATAAGAAATCCTCATGGATGGTTATCGGTTGATGGAGACCAGGAGTGGAATGTTGTGATTTGATTCAGGTGTTCTCCATAAACTTAGGCATTCTGAATGCTGGGTTCCCCAGCTGATGGCAATTGGAAACTAAAGCCTCCTGGAGGTGGTGTAAGGTTGAGAGCGGGCTTATGGGTGTTATAGCCAGTTTCCCATGCCAGTGTTTGGCACACTCTCCTATTGCTGTGGTCCATCTGTTGTTGGCCATGAAGTTGATGTCTACCGTCTGCTCATTTTTCCCTGCCATGATGGAGCTTCCCCTCAAGTCTGTAAGCCAAAACAAACCCTTTTTGTCCCACAAGATGTACTTGGTCAGGTGATTTTTGCCATCAATGTGAACCTGACTACAAAAAGTATTTATGTTAACTCAATCACTATTATACAGTAATGAATTGGAGAAGGAAGAACATAGATATCTGCTTATTATATGTGTATATATGTACAACCATGTTCTTAAAATAGGAAAGAAGCCCTTGGGATAATCCTTGTTTCTGTTACTGGTCTCATGGTTGTAGGTTGTACTTATAACTGTCTTTTGCTGCCTATTCTGTATCTACTCCACCTCAGCAGGCACTTTACTAAGTCTTGACTATTTACCTGCAGGGGTGGCCTACATCTTCATTCTAAAGACTCTGGGCCATTTATCAAGTATTTCATTGACCTTACTCACAGGACATGGTAACAGTAAAAGATCTTTAAGGACCTCTTCAATTCTGCACTGTTCTTCCTTAACTCTACTGTGGAATAGTAGTCCAACTACCCACTGGAAGTCTGGGTCAATCATCACTGCTAATACTGAAACTCCTTCTTGATTTAAGGATATAAGGAGCCCAAAATTGCCAAGAAGAAGTCTTAACTTCCAGTTAAAAGGAATATTTGTTGTGTTATCTTATAAAAGCACTCATCCCTCTAGGACCAAGACTTTGAGGCCAGCAGAGCACAAAATCACTAGAACAGGGATGAAAATTTTGCTGGAAGGTCACTAGGAGTGATGGTGAATGGTACCATTCCCATTTTCAACCTATGATTCCTTGACATGTCAATACTGGGTATGGGTGAAACTACCATATACTGTATGCTGATTAAGAGTACTCAGTGATCTGGAAAACCTTGTTTGAACCCTTAAAGACATTGCTAATTAGATGGTATTGTAACTGCATATTAAAAAGAATTCACATCATTTTATTAAGCTAACTGTCTCAAGATGTTAGGAAGCATGGTAAGGCCAGTGAATTCCATAAATAAGAGCCAAGTGCCACAGTCCTTTATTGTGAAGTAAGTTCTTTGGTGACACAATGCTATGTTGGTAGATAAGGCATTCTGTACATTCATGGATGATAGTTTCACAGAAGCATTACATATAGAAAAGGGAAACAATACCCCAAATATGTGTCTACTTCATTAAGAACAAAGCATTGCCTCTTCCAGAATGGAAATGGTTAATGTAGTCAACCTGATAACTTGCATGGAGCAGAGTAAGTGAAGTTGTGCTTCTTCCAAAATTGAAATAGCCCCTCTAAACCATTGTGCTTCTTTGTTGGGATAGAAAGGGCCAAATGAAAAAACATTCTTCACCTTAGAAGAAATATTTCTGCATTTCCTATACAAATGGACTTCTAGAAATATTACTAAGGCAGAAGGCCCTTGAATTTTGGCAGATTTATTTCCCATCCTCTAATGTGAAAATGCTTTATCAACAGGCTCAGAGTGATTACTGCCCCCTGCTTACTTTGACCAATCAGTATAATTTTATCAATGAAATGAACCAGTGTAATACTTTCTAAAAGAAGCTGGCAATCAAGATCTCTTTCAACAAAGCTGTGACACAAGATTGGATAGCTAATATACTCTTGATGTTGGACAGTGAAGGTATGCTACGATCCTTATCATCTGAAAGCAAATTGCTTCTGATGAACTTTATAAACAAAGAGGAGAAATCATTCATGTGATCAATAGCTGAATACCAGGTACAAGGAGATATGTTAATCTGCCCAAGCAATGAATTTTCACCTAGTACTGCAGCTGTAATTGGTGCCAGCATTGCATAAATTTACAAGTATCAATTCTTTCTCTAAAATCCATTTGTTGTGTTTGTTTTTTGAGATAGGGTCTTGCTGTAGCTCAGGTTGACCTGGAATTCACTATGTACTCTTAAGGTCTCCTCACACTCATTGCAATCCTCCTACCTCTGCCTGCCAAGTGCTGGGATTAAAGGAGTTCACAACCATGCCAAGATAAAATCCAGCCTTCTTTTGTACAGACCAGATAGAAGAGTTAAAGAGTTATCTTTTCAAGTCCTTGTTGGTGGTGCTAATTTCCATAATCTCACTAGTGATGTAATCTTGGTTTTGGCTCTGTATTTTCCCTGGAAGTTCTAATGGAGTCCATTTAACCCTTTCAGCCATTATAGCCTTCACTCCATAGGTCAGGGAACCATTGTGGGGATTTTGCCAACTCTTAAGTATATCTAACCCAATTATGCACTCTAGGACTGGGTAAATAACCACAAGGTGAGTTCATCGACCACTGAATCCACCATGAGTCAGACTTTGGTTCAAGTTTCATTGTTTACTTGTCCTCCCTAAATCCTCACTTTGAGTGGAAGATCGCAATGTTTTTTGGAATCAGTATCAATTCAGAAACAGTGTCTAGTAGGCTTCCAAAGGTCTGATAATTTCATTTTCCCTAATACTCAGTTATCCTGCTAAAAGGCTTTAGGTCTCTTTAGGAAGGATGGAAGATTAATGGTAAACCTTTTGGTAGTATACTGTAGGGCATGGTGAAAGGCCCCTGGGCTACTGGAGGCAAGCCTGAGCAGTCACAAATGGCTAAGGGCCCCAGACCCCAAAGTTGCAGTGAGCCCCAACCCCAATAATCTCAAGACTGGCAGGAGTGAGGCTGTTCCCTCCCCTCAGCCTGGGACACCTGGACATACTGATAAGACTTGGGCCTCACTTTCCTCTTAGCCTTGTAACCAATGACCGCTTGCCCAGAAATGTCCTTATATGGCATCAGCCAACGGCCTTTGTATAGCCTACTCCCTATGACTAATAACCTGTACCTTTTCCCACCACTACCTAGACCATGTGACCCTCTCCGCGCTCACCTGTGGCACCACTACATGCTAATTAGACATCAGCAGGACCTTTGAACTAACCAATCCCCTTATAACCTGTACCTGTACCTCTTCCCACTCTTTCACAAATGCTTATTAACCCACTTCTCTGGCAAATAAATGAGCTGTTCTCTGAAGCTGTCTCCCAAGTGTTTCTTCCGTCACACTCACAGCTGCTCAAGACCCTGATCCCCAGCCACCTGGACGTCTCTGGAGTGCCAGTGCTCAACTGCCCCCAAGCAGCCAGGGACCCACATTATGCCAAGGTTTTTCCTGAAGAGTACCTGAACTCCTCCTCATTTAAGGGCTAGAGGGAGGGGTGCTATTAACTGGCTCAAGTCTACAGATTGGTTGAGGTGCTGTGATTGTCTGCTGCTATGATTCATGGTAGCCTGTCATTCATTTGCTCTGAAAGTTTTCTACTTGTACTGATTGAGCAGAATTTTAGTAGGATTCATATCTATCTCACTTCTGGGAATATCATGAATTAGCCAGTGTCACATCTCTACATGGTCAGACCATGATGACCATTGCCTAATGTATGTTGTTCATCATGGTAGTATGTTAACCTTACCTTTGGGGATTGAGGAATGTCACTTGGCCCTTGTAGCCATGCGCTCTAATTAGACTCACTCCATTTAAGTTACCTAATGGAGTCTGTCTGGCTCCCATTATAAGGCATAGCAAACAGAAGAACAATGACAGCACCTTTCATATATACTGGTGCTCCCTTTATAAATCTGTTTCTTATAGTGTTAGTAAAGGACACATCTTCTGGCTCTTCTCATTGTGGAAGAATAGATTTTACATGACAAATCCACTCTAGCTTTCCAGTTTACCTGAACCTTTTAATCTCTCCATCAATATTTCATCAGTATGAACTAAAAATGTCAGGCATCACCAGCTCAGTCACAGTAGAATATTTTTTGGCCCATACTTTAGCTGACAAATCAAATAAACTGGTAGCAATTTTTAAAAATTGTATGATCTATAATAATAAAATTATAATGTCTGCTTAAGGGACTCTGTGTTAGTCAGGGTTCTTTAAAGAAATAGAACTGATAAAATGAATAGTCATTATAAAGAATATTAGATTGGCTTAAATGACATTGTTGTGGCAGTCCAATAGTGGATGACTGTAGGCTGTAGAGAGCAAGAACCCAGTAGCTACTCAGTTCATATGGCTGGTTGACTCAGCAGTCTAAATATGGTGCTAAAGGCCTGAAGGATCCTGAGATTTATAGTATGCTGTCCAGATTCCTGACCAGAAGTTGCTGGACTTGGTCAAGGATGAAGGAACAATCAATGGTACTAGACCAGACCCAGAGCCACTCGTCTTCAATCTATGTTAGAAGGCTGAAGAAGCTGGGTTCAAATATCTGCAAAGGATTTCAGCAACAGGGTAGATGTACTTACTAGCAGTAGCAAAGGTAGACAGGAAAAAGGGGACACATTTTTATCTGGAACTTTTTTTTAAAGAAGAAATCATTTTTAATATTTTATTTATTTTATGCATGAGAGAGAGTGAGAGAGAAAATAGGCACACCAGGTCCTCTAGCTGCTGAAAATGAACCCCAGATGCATGCACCATGTGCATTGGGATTACATGGGTACTGGGCAATTGAACCTAGGTCCTTAGGCTTTGCAGGCCACTACTTTAACCACTCAGCCTTATCTCTAGCCCTGGAACTCCTTAATATCTAGGTTGATATAAGGACTACACCATATGGAGAAAAGTATCCCTCACCTCTGTTAACCCTTCCTAGAAATACACTCATAGACATGCCCAAGAGGCACTGCTCTTATTTGATTCTTGTGATATAGGATACGGAAGAAATAGTAAGGAAAACAGGATTTTATCTTCTCTTTCTGCACCTCTGCTAGCAAAAGTCTGCTCACAACCTATCTTGTGGTTCACTCTCCCTTAACAAGAGCTTCCTCGTTTATCTGTCTCAGACAGAAACTTTTTACCCCTTTTCCTCTATTCTTAAAAAAAAAAAAAAAAATTATTGGAAAACTGTCTAGGTTTTGAGCTGGTCAACATGTTCTCTTTACTAAACCTCACAGCAGAAAGTTTAAAGTGTAAGATAAACCCTGCTTCCTGAACATTCCTGGTGTTTTGCCTGATCTTTTCTGAAACACCTAATCCAATCAAGTTGGCATAGAAATTAACCATCACAAACTCTTATCAATAAATTCTTGCTTGAATGAACCATCCATGTCCCTATCAGCCACAGCAGCAGCACATTTATTTTTACTGGGGAAAGAAACCTTTGCATTTACAATTTGAAGTGTATTAGATCCATAGTTTTAACTGAAGAGGGTCAAACAATTTCTGTCTGTTCAGTTCATGGCTTGGGCTAAACTTAATTCTTCCACTGTTAAATGGTAATTTGGACTTGTCTAAGAATATTGGGCATAGCACAAAATAACCCAGGGCAATTTGTTAGAATTGATCCCATTACAGAGTCTTTCCTTGTTTTTAAGTACATGTGTATTTAAGTGAACATAGAGGGTTTTTTTTTTTTAATTTCTTTTTCAATGCTGTGAATTGTAGCCAGGAGTTTGCATATGATAAGCAAGTATCTTACCATTGAGCTACATCCATAGCTACACATGTTTATCTTGCCTCAGGTGTGACTGTATGACAACTGATAGTTTTTCTTTGTTGTATGTATAATTTTCAAGTTGATGACACTAATGCTGTTTGAGTCTTATTTGATGCATTTTGGGGTCAAGAAATGTCCTAGCTCTAAGACTTAATGATTAACTCTTATTTTCCTTCACTTAATATATAGTACTAAATATGTCACCATACTATAGAAGTACCTTTTTGTCTTGATTAAGGATTCTTACAGGCTTTGAGTATTGACTGACTTTTTCTTTTGGACAAAGGGTCTCACTCTAGCCTAGGCTGACCTGGAATTCACTATGCAGTCTCAAGGTGGCCCCAAACTCATGGTGATCCTCCTACCTCTGCCTCCCAAGTGCTGGGATTAAAGGTGTGTGCCACCATGGCCAGCCTGAGTATTGAGTCCTAATCAACATCAGTAGCCTTCACTGCTTCTGGGAGTTTTCAGAATTGATTTCTTCATCCCTGACCAATGGATCCAGAACTTCCTCTCTAGAATCTGGAGCATCATCTAAAAACATAAATCTCAAGGAATGTTGGAATATTCCATTTCTTTCTTGACAGGTACTTTATCTCATTGGGTGTGGTACCACACACTGGCAATCCTAGCACTTTAGAAGCTGGGTCAGGAGGATCTTCAAGGTCAGCCTGGGCTATATAATGAGTTTCAGGCCAATCTGAGCTATGAAGAAACACCCTGTCTCTCAAAACCTATTCCTTTCCCCCTCTTCCACCTACTTTAATCTTAGATTTCACAAAAAGTTGGGCAGATATTGTTATCCAGCCTCAGCATCTGTTACAATTGAGAAGAACGAGCTTGTAGTGGATTTTGTTGTATTAATTTGCTGTATTGGTTAACTGACTGACTGACTGACACCTTTAATATTTTACTAGTGCTTATTTGACTTGGGCTAAGTCACACTGCTGAAATTTTACTCTGTGCCTTTCCTTTAGGTGTGGAAAATGTATTTATTTGTCACTTGTTCTGGTGGAAACAACTGCTGTGTATGAAATACACCTTCAGACTTTTATGTACTCTCTATGGTGAAAGTAAGAAATATCTTAGTTCTGTGGTTTATTGATTGCTATCTTACTAAAGCATGCTCCTAAAAAGTACAAATGTTGTTTACTTCCTAGCAGAGATTGCAGAGGCCTGGCCCCTGTCTACCTCCCATCTCTCATTCTCTGCTATACTTCTCTAACATTTCCCCCTTGCTAATGAGTTTTTCATTCTGGTTTTGTTATTCCTCATGTAAATAATATTTCTTCCTGATCTACAGACTTCACAGGCTGGTCTTTCTTGCAAAGTTCTCCACCCTAGGCCTTCATGGTTTGTACCTCACATTTGGCTTATTAAGCTTTACCAACATTCTTAGAATAATTAGAAATTTCTCTTGTGTTTTGAAACCATTTCTTTGAGGGTACTTTACTGCTTTACACAGCTTCTACAACTAAGTTTCCTAGACATTCACAAAAAGCTCGGAAGGAATCATCATTGTGAACTTTGCTTCAGTCTTAGAGATGAACTATTTTCACTAACAACAGGTCGGTGCAGTGATATAAGTCTCTCAATAGCTTACATATATATTGAATATCTGTCCAGATTACTATTTTATTATGCTTTGTAAATGTTCTTGTTTGTTCTCTCAAATGGAATTTATTATTTTATTAATGTTGAAAAAATTATAATCAAATAATAATTATAGTAATAAAGGGTATTGTGGGAAAAAATAAATTCAGCTTGATCTAACTTTATTTTCCATTTACCCTTAAATTTTTATTCCTATGCATATTCCCTAGACATCTGCTTATATGAAGTAAGAAAAAAAGTTCTTAACGAGCAACGTACCTCATTAAGGCTTGCACTGCAGGCTGGGAAAATAGCTGGAAAGGTAAAGTACTTGCTTGACAAATTTGAGGACCTGAGTTTGATCCCCAGTACCCATGTAAAATGCTGGATGTGGTTACCCACTTCTGTAATCCCAGAAATGGGAAAGCAGCCACTCTTGCCTAATTGGTGAGTTTCAGATCATTGAGAAACCCTGTCTCAGAGGAGATGGATGGCATTCCTAAGGATAACACCCAGTACTTCACATACATGCATACACACTGCACATGTAGTTACATGATACAAATGCACATATACACACACAAAGTTTTAAAAATGATCACACTGCATACTTTGTCTTTAGGGACTTGCTGTGACTTGAGACTAGTTATAGGTCGAGAGGTGTAGATGAGTGGTGAGGGTCCTGAAGATCATGAGTATTGTCTTGCTTGGCATCTCCTTCAAGAAAGTTCATTACTTTTTTCCAGATAGGAGGACAAGTTCAAGGCCATTAATTGAATTCAGGTCAGCCTGAGTGTGAGACCCTACCTCGAAAAAAAAAAAAAAAAAAAAAAAAAAAGAAAGTTCATTACTTTTTTCCATAGACAAGTCAAGATTAATTCCTTCAGGTAGTAGTGGAGCAAGCAAACTGCAGGGGATAGGAGTGGGCATGAACCTGCCATCAAGGGTGGGGAGGCTACTTCTTTAGGCAAAATAAACACATCAGAAAGTAAGAATTCAGGGCTGGAGAGATGACTTAGTGGTTAAACATTTGCCTATGGAGCCTAAGGACCCTGGTTCGAGGCTCGATTCTCCAGGACCCACGTAAGCCAGATGCACAAGGGGGTGCATGCATCTGGAGTTCGTTTGCAGTGGCTGGAGGCCCTGGCACACCTATTCTCTCTCTCCTCTACCTGCCTATTTCTGTATCTCTCCCTCTAAAATAAATAAATAAATAATAAAATATTTTAAAAAAAAAAAAAGTAAGAATTCATTGTTCCAGCCTCATCAGTGTCCTCTCCCACATCTCCTTCTCAATTTACATATCCTACTCTTCTCCAATCAGTGTCCTTACTTTTACTGCAGATTCCCTTTTGAGATGGGCACTTAAACTTACATTGTAGGTCAGCTAGTTGCATAATGAAGGCTGGCCTTTTTTTTTTTTTCAAAAATATTTTTATTGGGCTGGAGAGGTGGCTTAGCGGTTGAGGCGCCTGCCTGCTAAGCCTAAGAACCCAGTTCCAATCTCCAGGTCCCACATTTAGACAGATGCAAAGTGACACAAGGGCGCAATGCTGCACTTGACCACAAGGGGGTGCACACATCTGGATTTCGTTCACAGCAGCTGAGAGACTGCTGGCGTGCCCATCTCTGTTTCCCTCTCCCTCTCTGTCTCTCTCTCCAAAAATAAATAAAATAATTAAAAAAAACAAAAAATATTTTTATTAAAAAATATATTTTTCCCAGCAAAAACAAAAATTCGAGGCCACCCTTTTTAATTCCAGGTCAAAAGTGAGACCCTACCTCGCAAAACCAAAAAAAAAAAAAAAAAAAAAAATTTATTTATTTATTTGCAAGCATAGAGAGATAGAGAGAAGAGAGGCAGACAGAGAGAATGGGCACACCAGGGCCTCTAGCTGCTGAAAATAAACTCCAGTTGCACACGCCACTTTGTGCATCTGACTTTATGTGGGTACTGGGGAATTGAACTTTAGTCATTAGGTTTTGTAGGCAAGCACATTAACTGCTGAGCCATCTCTCCAGTCCCATTAGATTTGGCTTTTGATAACTTCAATTCTGTGGTCACTGGAGGGATGATTATCATGTCACTTGAAGCCTTAGGTCATTTATACTCCTCAGGACCTGGTAAATTACATCTCTGAGCTCATTATTTTCCTTTATTGGTTTATGAATAAGCCATTCAACATTGTTATAGTCCTTACTTTTATAATGTTAAAAGTTTTATATAAAGTCACAAAATTCCTGGCTTCTCATAAGAGTTTAATCAGAGTCATCAAATCCAATCAAAGAATAGTTGGTTATTGGTAGAGGCTGTATGCCACTATTGCATAAGTGTGTGCTTCTTGTCTAGCTGGATGATTTTGTTCTCTGAGGGGGCCCTTGCTTATTCATGCTATTGGTGACCATTGTCCTTCCACAGCTCCATTAGAGCTCTTGAGCACCATGAGGGCTAGGAGGAAGGGAGCTAGTTTCCCTTTCAGCTCCAGCATGATATTCCAATGTCCTGTGACTACAGCTTGTTGTATCTTCAGCAATCGGGTCTTATCTTTCAGTTCTGGCAGGTAATCAAGTGTTTTGGCAATGATCTACATTGTTCTGGGGACCTCATAGGTATCCCTGGCTAACAAATCACTGTATTTGTGGGGGAAATTATCCAATTCTGGGATTTGGATTTACCAGCCAGAGTCTGTGGTTTTAGCATCAGGCGTTTTCCACCTTTTGTCCAGACTGTCCCCCTCCTCTTTTATTGGTGGTTCTGTCTTGTAGAATGATAGGTAGAATGAGGGTTTCCAAGGAATGGATTTTTAATGCTGTCTTATTTTTTGTGTAATTCTCTGCCCACCCTCCCCACTCCATACTCTCCAATCCCCTCCCACCCCAACATTCTGTCTTCCCCCCAACCCATTGAGAAACCCCTCTTCTTTTCCAACCCCAATTCTTCTCTTTCTTGACCTCACTCTCATTTATGGCCATATTCCTGGTATTAACTGGCAATTGTACTCATCTTCACTTGATTCTAGTTAGGAACCAAAGATGAAGGAGTACGTGTGATTTTTGTCTTTTTGTGTCTGCATGACCTTGCTTACAATTATTTTTTCCAACTCCATCCATTTTCCTGCAAATGGGAAGAATTTGAAACTATGTTACTTTTGCTGTTAACAATTTGCTCCTACCTCATAACCTTAGAATTAAACGAGGTAGTAAGAAAGGGAAATAAGACTGGAGAGAGGGTTCATTGGTTAAGGTGCTTGCCTGCAAAGTCCAATGTCCTGTGTTTGATTCCCCAGTACCCACATAAAGCCAGCTGCACAAAGTGGCATATGCCTCTGGAGTCTACTTGCAGCAGCTGGAGGCCCTGAAGCACCCATTTTCTCTGTCTCTTTTGTATCTGTCTCTGCTTGCAAATAAATTAATAAGGTATTAAAACTAGAAGGAAAATGAAGGAATTTTAGATGTAGACAGTAAAATTATGACAACTTATTCATTGCAGTATGGGAATAAAATTAATTTATCTTGAATAAAAGACCACTTTAAGCTAAAGCAATAACATTTTAAGTGAATCTGTACAACTAATACAGATCTAAGTTGATCTATAGGCAAATGCAAAACCTATTCATGAATATATATATTTGCAGTCAGGTTCACATTGCTGGCAGAAATTACCCAACCAAGAGCAGCTTGTGGAGGGAAAAGGGTTAATTTTTGTTTATAGGCTTGAGGGGAAGCTCCATAATAACAGGGAAAAATAATGGCATGAGCAGAAGGTGGACATCACCACCACCACCCCTGGCCAACATAAGGTGGACAATAGCAACAGGATACTTTGCCAGGGAAACTGGCTATAACACCCATAAGCCCACCCCCAACAATACACTGCCTCCAGGAGATGTTAATTCCCAAATCTCCACCAACTGGGAACCTGGCACTCAGAACACCTAAGTTTATGGGGGATACCTGAATCAAACCACCACATTCTGCCCCTAGCCCCCATAAACTGATAACCATCTGTGATGTAAAATGCAACGCACTCAGTCCATATTTAAAAGTCCCCATAGTTTTGATCAAACCTAATAATGTTCAAACATTCCCATAATCCAAGGTCTTTTAACTGAGCCATAATACCAAAAAATACCCCTGAAACCCATAATGACACAGTATAAACACACTGCAAAAGCTGGCATTGGGCATAGCAAAGAAATATTCAACCAATACAAAATTTAAACAGGGCAGACATCAAACTCTGTAGCTCCAAGACCAACAACTCTAGTAATTGTCAAATCTCCAAGTCCTATAATTTTAACCAGCAACGAGTCTCTGGAATTTCAGTTCCACCTCTCCATCTAGGCTATTCACAGCTCTCCTTGGCAGCCATCTTGTGGCCCTGGGATATCCACTGGGTCTCCACTGCAATCCACGGTTCATGTTCATGGCTCCATTGGGTCTCCATGCAGGCATCCTGCAAACCTGCTTCACACTGCCCATGGTCTTTTCCAAAACACAGGACCCTGTTGCAAACTCTATGACCTTCACTTTCCTGTATTTCTTATACTCCACAATACCAGGTAGAGTGCCAATTTGTTAATCCGGGTGAGAGGGGAAATAAACAGACTTTAAAGAACAGGACACTGTTTGAGCACTCAGGCCCTTTCAAAAGTCCTTTTCTTTCTGTTGCCCCAATGCAGAATCAGCTGGCCCAATCTCAATGGTTGTAATCACTCATATCATTGCAGCTGAATGGGCAGAAGTTTTGTCCCAAAGATTTCTTCCTGTGCCATATCCCTTTGCACACACCAGTCTGTTTCTATGCACTGCAACCCTGCAGAAGTTCTCAGGACAGACATAACAGCAAGCCTCTCACACAAACTGCTTCTAGCTTGGTCCAGACAAAGCTCCTTTTCACCCTCATAAGCCAAACCTCACAGTCCATAGTTCTTACTGCATTCAGGTCTTGCAACTCTGACTACAATAATCCATCAAGCTGTATTTACAGCTCTGCAAGATGTCTGTTAGGCCAAGGTTTCAAATTCATCCACATTCCTCTTGAAAATCAGCTCCAAAAGGCCAAAGTTACACAGTCAGGTGTCTAGCAGCAAATGACACCACTCCTTGGTACCAACATTACTGTTGCTGTCGGGTTTGCATTGCTGGTAAAAATCACCCAACCAAGAGCAGCTTTTTGGAAAAAGGGTTTTATTTTGGCTTACAGACTTGAGGTGACACTCCAGGATGGCAGGGGAAAATGATGGCATGAGTAGAGGGTGGACATCACTTCCTGGCCAACATCAGGTGGACAATAGGAACAGGAAAGGGTGCCAAACACTGGCAAGGAGACACTGGCTATAATACCCATAAGCCCACAACCAATACACTGCCTCCAGGAAGTACCAATCCCCAAATCCTCATCAGCTGAGAACCTAGTATTCAGAATACCTAAGTTTATGGGGACACATGAATCAAATCACTACATATATATGTGGCATGGATTTTGTCTTTTACATTATGAAGGATAATCTTTAATTGTCTCAATGAAAGAATAATTATTCACGGAGGCATACACACATATATTAACTCCTTTTTAGGAATATGTTTGCAGTCATCCACCATTCTATCAACAATTAAAATATATGTAGAAAAATTCAGTAATAATTTGTTTCAGAAAAATAATAGAGAAAATTAGCCGGGCGTGGTGGCACACGCCTTTAATCCCAGCACTTGGGAGGCAGAGGTAGGAGGATCGCCGGGAGTTCGAGGCCACCCTGAGACTACATAGTTAATTCCAGGTCAGCCTGGACCAGAGTGAGACCCTACCTCGAAAAACCAAAAAAATAATAATAATAAAAAATAATAATAATAGAGAAAATAAATGACATTTGATAACATACTCTAGGAAACAAAATCTTCTCTTTATGTGGTTCAGAAATTCATTCTTTATAGTAGAAGCAAGACAAGAGTATATAACTTCTCATTAAATATTAGATATCAAACATTCATTGATACTTCATCCCCCTATTTTTATGACAGCAGAAATATGTGAGCTTATTCATGTCTAAATAAGTATCATTTAAGTTGCATTTCATTCTCATTTAGTTTTCTGTAAAATAGAACTAGATGGCTTTGATTAGCCTGTAAATTCATAAATGGTGAAAATTTTGTGAAAATGTTTAAGTATAGTTCACAACCAATAGCATGATTATATACATGGAACTATACTTTATTCTATGATGTAATAGAATTAGTACATGATGTCTAACCATATGGTCTGTGGAATGTGGAAACAAGTCTGTTAATTGCTTGTGAGTGAGGCATAGCTAGTTACTTTTTCTTCATTAGAAAAGCTCTAATTATTTCAGCAAATTATATAATTACAAGTGAACATCAATGGATAATTACTGCAACTCTTCAATAGCTATCATAAGCCACATATTTTTGTTTGCCAAGACTTTTTATTTTGAAGACCGAAAAGAGACAGTTTATATCTATGTTCTCTCATTCTTTCTACAGCCATACTAGACACATATTACTTCTACTGCATTCTTGAAGAACAGACATAGAAGGGGTATATAAATTGCCTAAGTGTTTAAGGAGTAATGTGCTAACATTAAACGCATGCCTGACGTGTGCTTTTTTGTAGACAAAATTACTTCTCTTGAGGCTGTGGAGATGGCTCAGTAGTTAAAGGCATTTGCTTGCAAAGCCTAGACTTAGGATACAGTCCATAGCACCCAGGTAAAGCCAGATCCAAAACTGGTGCAAAGGATCATGCTTTCATTTGCAGTGGTAAGAGACCCTGGCACACATGTGCACACACATACACATGTGCGCACTTACACACACATACAGAAAATTTTTGTTGTTGTTTTTTGAGGTAGGGTTTCACTTTAGCCCAGGCTGACCTGCAATTCAGTATGTAGTTCCAGGGGGGCCTTGAACTCTCAGCAATTCTCCTGATTCAACCTCTTGAGTGCTGGCTCTATTTGAGAATTTTAACTGGATTAAGAAATCACAATAGGTCTGGGAAGATGGCCCAGTGGTTAAGATGCTTGCCTATGAAGCCTAATGACACAGGTTCAATTCCCCAGTATCCACATGAAGCCAGATGTACAAGGTGGTGTGTGCATCTGAATTTCATTTACAGTGTCTAGAGGCCCTTGCATGTCCATTCTCTCTCTTTATCTGCCTCTCTCTATATATATCATAGATAAATAAATAAATAAATATTTTTAAAAATCCCAACAAGAGCTGGAGAGATCACTCAAGTGGTTAAGACACTTGCTTTCAAAGACTAATGGCCTGGATTCAATTCCACATACCCATATAAAGTCTGATGCACAAAGTAATGTGTGAATCTGGTGTTTGTTTGCAGTGGAAAGAGGCCCTGGTGCACCCATATTCTCTCTCTCTTACTCTCTCTCTCTCCTTTCAATAAATAAATTAAAATATTTTTAAAATCACAGCAAGATTTTTAAATAAAATTTCCAAGTGAAATTGTTAAGTTACTGTGGTAGTTTGAATCAATGGCCCCAATATATTCAGTGTTTTATTAGTTTGTAGTTGGGATCTGTAGTCATCTGGCTGGAGGAGGTGTCATTGGACAGATCATAAGGTGTGGTGGTGGGTTTGAAATTCCAATCTAAAGACATACAAAGTGCCTAGTTCCATCCAGAGTTTCTGATGTGTGCTGTGTGGCTTTTGGCTCTTGGCTTGTGGCTTTTCTGTCTGTGTTTGGTCTTATAAATGCAGGCCAGCTTCTTCTGCCATTATGAAACTTCCCCTGGATCTATAAGCTTCTATAAAATCCCTTCTTTCCATAACTGTGCCTGGTCTGGAATTTCATCTCAGTGAACCTGAATCTCTCTGCTACAGTTAAAGTTTTCAAGCTCAGAATGATAGCTATGGTGAGTTAAATGTTAAATGTTCCCCATAGAATCATGTGTTTATATATTTAATTTCCACTGGTGATGTTGTTTGAGAAGTTTGTGGTGCCTTTAGGAGGTATGTTGCTCAGTGGACTTTGAGTGTTATAGTCTAGCCCTGATTGATCCTTTTGCACATTCTACTTCTTCTCTGTTGATTTGAAGATGTGATTCTGCTTTTCTGCTCCTGCCACGTATCCTCTACCATGATACACCTTCAAAACTGTAAACCAAAATAAATATTTTACTTCAATCAGCTGCCTTTGTCTGGGTATTTTCTCCTAGAAATGATAAAGTAATTGCTACAGAAAACTTGTACTAAGAAATGGGGCCATTACTGTGACAAACATGACCATGTGGTTTTTTGGTGCTTTAGAATTGGTTCAAGATAGAAATATAAAAGGATTTGAACTCTAGAGTGCTATAAGCAGAGCTTAGTGGGCCATTCTGGTGAGAATTTTAAAGAATAAAATGCAGACAGAAGTGTGGACTGTGGAGGCTCAGATTATGAGGTACCAGAGGGGAAAGAGGGTTTTGTTGGGAACTGGGCTAGAGGTAGTTAATGTAATAAAGAGAATGGATGTATTCTGGCCATGTCCTGAGAACTTGAGCAATGTTGAATTTTAAAGTAATGGACTAGTGTGTTTGGCAGAGGAAAATATAGAGAATAAGGTGGTATTTGGCAAAGAAAAAAACATGTGAACAAGTTTCAGGTCCCAGGCCCAGATACTGTATCTGTTTTAGCTACAATTGTTAAAGAGATTACCACCATTGAGATAGGCCATCTGCTCTTCATCAGGAAAGTGCCCTGAGGGTGAGATCTGACCCACTGAAGGCTCAAGCCAATAGGAGTGCTGGTTATTTTGAAAGGGAAAGCCTAAAGGAAGAATGAGAAAGTTCTCGGTTATCCAGGGTCAGCCAGCCGATGCTCCTGCAGCCACTGCCCAACAGGTTTCCTCCCTATCTGGCAGAGGAATTTGGCAATGTTGCCAATGTGCTGGTTTTGGAGGAACAGGAGTCAGGCATGGAATCAGATAACCTGGTGGCTGCTTAAACAGTATAACTGGATTAATGGTGAAAAGCTGGAGGGACAGAACTATCCAAGCCTTTTGGAGCCCAGAGGATTTTATCACAAGTCCTTAATGCTGGTCATAGACCTATATTTGATGTTTGCCTTGCTTGTTTTTGATCTTGCATTGGTCTAATCTTTCCTTGCTATGCCCCATTTCTCCCTTTTTTAATGAGAAGGTTTACTTGATGTCATTATATGTTGGAAGTATGTACCTTGTGTTTTGATTTTACAGAGCTCACAAAATTAAGATAGTGTCTTGAGTCTCAAATGAGACTTTGAACTTTTGCACAGTGTTGGGACCAGTAAAAACCATGGGGCCTTTAAAGTTCAACTAACTTCCTTTTGCATCATGAGATAAAGAGTAACTTGAGATGGAATGAGGTGGTTGAATGTAAAAAGCCACCCCCACCTCCACCTACTCACGTGTTTGAATATGTAACCACTGTTAAGTTTGTGGAGCCTTTAGAAGGTGGAACTGTGCTGAAGGAACTATGTCAATGGGAGCAGAGCTTGGAGTGCTATAGTCCTGCACTTCTTGGTGTACTTTTCCTTTCTAATTCCTCCATGTTGATGTGAAGATGTGACACTGGCTGTCTGATCATTATTGACCTCCATGATGAGACTTACCCTTGAAATTGTAAGTTGAAATAAACCTTTCCTTCCATAAACTGCTTCTCATCAGGTATTTTAATCCATTAGTTAGAAAGTGATTACTACAATAGTAATAGTTAGAGAATCACATTAAGAAATCAGAGAAAAGAAAAGATATTTAATTTCAAAAATGGTAGTCATTGAAAAGAAAATTTACTGTGTCCTTAGAATCCATGTATTAAATATAAGATCCTTTTTATTTATTTTTTTGGTTTTTTGAGGTAGGGTCTTACTCTAGTCCAGGCTGACCTGAAATTCACTATATAGTCTCAGGGTGGCCTCAAACTCATGGTGATCCATCTACTTCTGCCTGCCTCCTAAGTGCTGCGATTAAAGGCATACACCACCATGCCTGGCTTAAGATCCTTTTTGAAAAATGAAGCTATTAAAAAAAAAATAAAAATGAAGCCATTATAGTCAGATCCACATTACATGGATGGACATCCAACCAGACATAGTTTATGGGAGAAAGGGGTTTATTTAAGCTCACAAATCCAGGGTAACCTTCCCCAATGGTAGAAGAAGCTGATTGCTTTCATAGGTCCAAGCAGAGAGAAACAACTGTAACAAGACAAACGCCAAACTGTCAAACAGAGCATCATCACAGCTCAAACTTCTTTCTTCACACCTTTAGGCAGAAATCTAGATCTACCCCTTGACACACACACACCCAGTAGCAAGAATCTGCCTGCTAGGAGCAAAAGTTGCAAACTCAATTTTAACAAAACACCTGAGTCTATGGGGCCATATATTTACACTATCACATTCAAATTAAATCCTTCCATTATAAACTGAAATTATAGTTTGTCTGGAGACTAGTGATAATAAATATGAAAATTTAAGATATATACTGGCTCCACATTTTGAAGAAAACTAAACAAATGTAGCCTGTATTATTCCCACACCAGCACTGGAAAAATAATTTTTTAAGACAAAGTTGTAGGTAATAATGAAAAGGCATTTGTGTTTGGAAAAGTTTAAGCCTAAAGGGAGCCCACTATTGGAGTTTTTGGAGAATAACATGGTCTCTTGAGTTTTGACATTGTTTTCCCAGCAGGCATCACTATAGTCATTATTAAACTACATCTTCAGGTTGTACCAGCTCAGTTTCTAATTTATTATGACCTTTTCTAAAGTTGCTATGACAACAGCTTTGTGTTGCCAGTTAAAGGTAGGCTTGTAAGTGGCATGAAACGCTTTCAGAACTGTTGTTATCTGCTTAGTTTGTAGAGCTTCTAATTATTACATAAATAACAAAACTTACTAAAATTAAATTTATTCCAATACTGAGTCTCATATATATATATATATATATATATATATATATATATATATATATTAAGAAGTGTGAAGGATAACCGCCAAAGTCATTGTTACTGAATTACTAATACTTTTATGTATTCACATAATTCTAAAACATTCTTTTTATTCTTCATTGATTTTTTAAAATTTTTATTTTTATGTATATTATTCTAGTTTTACATTCATAGTGGTGACTCCTTTATCCTCCTCCCTGTCCTCCCTTTGATTTTTATTAAGGACATACTAAGTATGAATACATCATGTGTTGGTACCATCCTTTCCTTTGTCCCTGCCCCCATTCCACTGGGGGCCTCCTCAGTGGGGTTGCAGGTATTCCCCATGGGATTGTGGGTTATGTGTTGTGAGAGCAGCAGTCAGATATTGTGTGGGGGGGCAATACCTCTGGGTAGGATGTCCCAACCTGTAGCTCTTACAATCTTTCTCCCCTTCTTCCTCAAAATTCCCTGAGCTGTGGTGGGTGTGTTTTAAGTCTTCTTCAGGGATGAGCTTTTAGTACCTCTGGATCTCTGCTTTGGTATGTGTTGAGTATCCCTCGCATAAGTCTCCTTCACCCTGGTGCTGATTGTCAAGCTCACCCTGGAAGCAGCACTCTTGCTTTTCTGCCTCATTCTTCTGTGGTTTTCACTGAGCCTTGGCTGGAGGGTAAGGGGTGGCTTATTTCCATGGAATTTGCTACCTTCTTAAAAAGAAAAACAGGTTCTCCAACAGAGAATGAAGTTACCATAGGTTAAATGGGATAAGCATTATTAATTTAGGGAGAATTTGATGGATATTGCCCTCTTTTAGCCAAAGACTAGTAGGAGTTTGACACCGGAGAGCATAATCTTTTCCTCCATAGGATTCTGACCTGGTTCTCAATTTCACATATGGGTTTCTTTCCAATGAGTGGATCTCTTAGCCAATCAGAAAGCTATTGGCTACTCAAGAAGGCTGTGTGCCACAACTGCACTGGTTTGTACACTTTGAAAGGGTGTTTGCTTCTGAGTAGCTTAGACCCCTGTTTGCTAGGACCCTTGTTGGCCACTTTCTCCCAGGAGCTCATGTAGCACTTTCCAGCACCAAATGTATTACCCAACTGTCTGAGGATTGGTTCTTTTCCAAATTCCAGCCAGGTCTCTCCATGTTCTATGCCAGAAGCATATGGTATCTTCAGCAACAGGGACTTACCTTTTACCTCAGGCAGGTAATCAAGTTCTTTGATAGAAGCCTATCATGTTTTGGGAAGCTCATAGTTCTCTCTAATCATCAGCTCATTGTAGGTAGCAACTGCATCCTGGTACTGGGAGTTACAGGCCAGAGTCAAGAACGTTTTAATTAAGGTTAGGCTTCATTCCACCCTCTTCAGAATCCATCTTTTCAGGTGTTCTCCCCATACTCCTGTTGAGAGTTAAATCTTTTAGTCTGTCTGCCTTCAAGGATAAAGGCCTCTATGGTACCAGTTCATTTTGTGTTTAGTTTTGTGTTATTTTGCCCCAACCTCCCCTTCCCTTCTCCCCAAACCCTCCCATCCCTATTATCTGGGCCTTGAGGTGTCTGTGAGGTATGTCAATAACTTGAGCTGATAGGAACTTCAGATAAGTGAGAACATGTGGTGTTTGTTGTTATGTGATTATGTGTGTTTGCTGAGTATGATCTTTTCCAAATCTGTCCATTTTCCTATAAATTTCATTGTAAAGTTTCTCTTACAGCTGAGTGGAATTCCATTGTGTAAATGTACCACAACTTCCTTATCCATTCATCCAATGATGGGCACCTGGGTTGATTCCAGTTCTTAGCTGCTATGAATTGGGTAGCTATAAACATGGTTGAGCAAATATCTCTGCAGTGAAGCATGGAGAATTTAGGGTAAAGGCCCAGACAGGGAATAACTGGGTCTGTTGGTAGTTTTATATTCATCTTTCTTTTTGGAATCTCCATATTGATTTCCATAGTGGTTGTACAAGTTTGCATTCCCATCAACAGTGAATGAGGGTTCCTCTTTCCCAACATTCTCACCAACATTGGTTGTCATTTCATTTATTTTTATTTTTTTCAGGTTCTGCCAATCTTTTATTATATCATAAAAGCAACATTAGGCACTAAATCTTTCAAAATATGTTCTGACCAACATCCTGTAATTTAAAACTACATAACCACATCTGTAAGATGGCAACTTCAGAGCCAAGTACTAAATCTTCTTCCACTGATATCTGTGTGAGTAGGATGGGGACATGTTAATGAGTAAAATATTTAATATCAGCTTAATAAATAGAAAAAAATACTTAGAGGGAAACTAGCTCTAAATTGAGGAGCACCTTTTGAAATAAACAGCTCATGCCAGCACTGCAGTTCTGATGTCTTCACTCAAGCAGACCTGGATGTAAATGAACATTTACCTCAGGTTACTTAGAATCCAGTTTTGAGAGTAGCCAGGTCACCTCATTTCCAGAAAGGGAAGATGTCCATGACACTTTTCTGAAGATGCACGGACAGCCAGTGTCTCTAGATTACATTTCCATGACATTGTACCAATGCTGATATAGTGTCACACTTCCACTGAATGACAACCAGGCCTCAACACAGCACGGTCAGGTCAAGGCTCAAAAGAGGAGGAGAACCCTAATTTCAAGCTCCATGCCAGAGACTCTCACCAACACTGCCTTCTCTCTCTGCTCATGCCCCTCTGGGTCTGCAGCAGGGAGTGGCAGTCTGGTTAGCATTCCATTCAGAAATAAATAACTCAAACAAGTCATTTAGAGTTAATTATAAAAAGAGCAGTGAAAAAAGGCCACTACTCAATGTTTGCAGAAAGTGAATGAATGCACGTGAACACAAAAAACAATATAATTCATAGAATAAATCCTGCATTTCCCACATTCACATGGAAATAATCCTTTAAACAAAAATATATTAATTAGCATTTGTTCTGCAGTGGGTTGAACAGTTCAGGGCTCCAAGCAGGCCCAGCCTTACAAAAAAGCTTGTAAGCAGCCTCTTCACACCTCAAGTCCGGATTATGCAGAAAGAGGGCCTTCTTCATGCACTTTTTTTTTTTTTTTTTTTTTTGGTTTTCCGAGGTAGGGTCTCTCTCTACCATGTCCTGAGGTAGAAGGTCCAGAGGGCACTCTGTAAGTTCACGAAGGTCACCCGTTCTTCTGTCCTTCTCTTTGCCTGAGAAATGCTTTTCCTTTGCCTCAACAATCTTTTTTTTTAATTGACAACTTCTTTAATTGTAGACAATATCCCATGTTATTTCCCTCCCTCCCCCCACTTTCCCCTTTCCTCCTGAGGAAGCCATTGCTCCCACTGCCCAGGCGAAGCCAAGCTGACACTTCTTCTGGGACAGGTCAGGCTCCCGCTGGTGTCCCCATCCACCTTCATTTTCAAGTGTGGATCCAGCCATCTTCTCTGTTTCAGAAACTCTTCCCTTTGAACATTTCTTTTCACTTCTCATTGAACAGAGAGGTCCCCTTGTTTCAACAACTCTAGATTGTTTTGGAAGGAAATGATTTGTTCTGACTCCATGATTCTGTTCTTCCATCCAGCCTTTGGTCTTTAGTATATCCACTTGACTTCTGTGATGATGTGAAGCTATAGGAGGGAAAGCATTTCCATAACCTCCTCCTTTAAGTGGCACCAATAACCTTTGGTACTTCTCTTTTTGAACACCCTCTACCACAGTACAATGGGGACGGCTCACACGCTTGCCACCTCATTATGACTCATTTCTACAACTCCGTGCTCCTGAGGGTTCCATGTTAAAGAACTTTCTGGATTGCCTCTGCTATGGAGGTGACCACTTGGTCTTCTATTATAGCCATTTATTAATTATTATTATTATTATTATTATTATTATTATTGGTTTTGCAAGGTAGGGTCTCACTCTGGCCCAGGCTGACCTGGAATTAACTATGTAGTCTCAGGGTGGCCTGGAACTCTCGGGGATCCTCCTACCTCTGCCTCCCAAGTGCTGGGATTAAAGGCGTGCGCCACCATGCCGGGTTTATTATAGCCTTCTGATTTCAGTGTAAACCCAAAAGAAGGTAGGACTCTTCCTGGCTGATCTCAGGTTACTCTGATCCTTGGATAGTCACTTATTCCATTTGGAGATTTATTACCCAGCTTCAGCATGTTGTTCCAGGGTCCAGAACCTGTCACCTCACTTTGAAAATACCTCTGGTGAAGAGACCACATTCCGTGTTCCATTACAAGAAGCCACCACGGGCTTTGTGGTCAGCTGCAATGGGAATCCAAATAAGCTTCCAACATTGTAGAGACTGTTTTTCACTTGGTGAATAAAGCAATCTAGAGTTCACTTAGTAGTCTCAGGCTGGCATCCAACTCACAGTGATCTTCCTAGCTCTGCCTCCTGAATGCTGGGATTAAAGGCGTGCACCAAGACGCCCAGCTCAAAATAGTAACTTTTAAGCGGCAAGTTCTGTTTGAGGGCAGCCTCTTCAACAGGGCCCGCGCACAGGGAACCTAGTGGTCACAGAAAGGGAAAATGATGCTGAGAATCCCTGCCAGCCATCTGTACACACCAGGTCCCAGCAGCAGCAGCGAGGCTGACACACCAGGAGTCGCAAACCCTAGAACTGTAGCCACTGCTGCTACCACTGCAGCCTCCCATCCTCTGAAGCTCGTCCCCTCTGCCTGTCATTTTATTTTTAAATGATTGCCATCCTTACAGGAGTAAGGTGGAATCTCATAGTTGTTTTAATTTGCATTTCTCTGATGGTTAGGGATGTTGAACATTATCTTAAGTGTGTATTAGTCATTTGTATTTCTTCCTCTGAGAACTGCCTGTTTATTTCTCTGCCCCATTTTGAGTGGGTTGTTTGAGTTTTTATTGTTTAGTTTTAGTTTTTTGTGTTCTTGGTAGATTCTAGATAATAGGCCTCTGTCAGTGGTATAGCTGGTGAAAATTTTCTCTCATTCTGTGGGAAATCTATTGGGTCTGATTATGGTATGTTTGTGTAAAAGCTTTTTAACCTCATGAGATCCCATGGGTTGCGTTAAAGCATTCTTAGCATATGAAATTACAATAACAACCAAGTTATCCTTCAGATTCTAAGGGAGTTTTGTTTCCTTCTTTGTTTTCTCCGCTTGTGAGAGAAAGAGAAGAGGTAAGAGGAAAGCAGAATGGAGGAGAGAAAGAAGAAGAGAGGTAAAGAGAAGAGATAAGGAGATAAGAGGTTTTTGTAAAGACAAAAGATCTTCTGGTAACTTCTCAGACCTGGATTCTGATGTTTGGAATTTTTCAAGTTCTAGAATTGTTTAACTATTATCTTAGGATTTGGTGATATAAGTGTTCCTTGAAATTTTACAGAGCTAACGCAGGATAGAAAAATGGGAAAATTCACCCCAGACCCTGGTTGAAGTCTCTGACCAGCTGTAAAGCAAGAATTCCACCATAATCATCAACACTTGCTGTGAAGCTTGCTGACATAGAAATAATACTTTTCATACATAAATATTTCATGTTAAAATAGACATTTACCAAGCTTAAGGTCTGAATGTATATGACCTTTTGTAGGGGCTCATTCCTTTCTCCAGACACATTCTGGGAATCTCAAACAAGACTGTTTATTCATAGTAAAGGTAATCTACCTTCTGCATCTCTATGATCTTATCAATCATAATCCTGTCAAATTTCCCCTAGGAACTACCTTGTGATTTCACTTGGGATCCTTAACAACCTTTTGAGGATAATAATTCCAATATCCATCAAAGTGGTATGTATGAATTATAAAGACACTTAAGTGTGATTCTCCCTTAAGAAACCTATACCCATACTTTGGCTTTCTGTGACTCCTCTTTGAGAAGTTTATACCCAGGCTCTGGGTTGTATATTTCTTTCTGAGTCCCTGTCTTTTTCTTAACCCCTGTGCTAACATCTATATGAAAATATTTTAATAAAACTCTAACTCTGTTTGATATTAGCAAGTCCTGAAATTCTTTTATGCATCAAAGCCATAAGTTCTACATTTGCCCTAGGTGAGGTCCTTAAAAGATTACGGGAACTCATGCTGTTGAGAGTGGTAGCATAGAACTGTGTCTATCCCTTCATGCTGGCAAGAATTACTTTGTGCTTAAAATTGATAGCAAGGAAAAGATATACTTCCACAGGTAATAGAAGAAAAGTAAAAGCATCTTGATAATAGTGTTCTTCTTTGCATACAAATCACATAAACTGTTCTGCCAACAATTTAAAGTTAAATATAGTTTTACTTTAATGACCACTTAAATTTCTACCTATATAATGTGACATCTATAAAATTTGACAGTCTCTGAGATAAAATCTACACAGTATTCCTCAATTATCCACAGATAATTGAGCCTTCAACATGTTTTGTTTCAAATTCAAGGTAACTAAAGACTGACACTTTGTCTCTTTAAAAATCAAAACAGGCCGGGCATGGTGGCACACACCTTTCATCCCAGCACTCGGGAGGCAGAGGTAGGAGGATCACTGAGAGTTCGAGGCCACCCTAAGACTACATAGTTAATTCCAGGTCAGCCTGGACCAGAGTGAGACCCTACCTCGCAAAACCAAAAAAAAAAAAAAAAAAAAATCAAAACAGTTCAAACAATTTCAAACTTTGGACTTTAGGATAAATGTGCCAAGTCACTTATCATAAATCCTATGTAATTAGCCAGACCTCTGCTTTTTAATTTTTATTCATTTTTTTTTTTTTAATTTTAGTAACCACATTGAATCAGAAATGTGAATTTAGGGCTAGAAAGATGGCTTAGTGGTTAAGGTGCTTGCTTGCATTCCTAATGACCTGGGTTTGATTCTCCAGTGGCCACATAAAGGCAGATGCACAGTGGGGCATGCATCTGGATTTCATTTACAGCAGCTGGAGACCATGGCACTCCCATTCTCTCTTCTTTTACTCTCCTATCTCTCTCTGTTTGCAAGTCAATAAATAAAAATATTTTTAAAATGATGCTTTATCACAGTCTGAAATGTAAATTCAGCTGCACAAAGCAGTCACAAAATGTATGGATTTTACTTATTTTATTGTATATCAGTTATAAAAATGTGTGATATTGTAACTAATAATATTTGGACATAATTCCCATTAACCATTTCCTAACTTTTCTAAGAGTTCTTCCTTGGCCACAATCTACCTTGCTTATATATTTACCCATTGCCTCCCACCTCATCTGCCATTCATTAGTTATTAATTCCAAACACACTTTTGTGCAAGCTGTCTTTATCTTTTCCTCTTTTCCATTCTCCTATCTATCACTTCCTTTATCTGCAAGACACTTACTATGGAGTAAATGTCTTTCCCCAAACACATGATGAAGTTGAATATGCATTGTGAAATATTAAGAGGCTGTTGGATATTTATATTATACTGATATTGGAAAATAGAACTTTTGGGAGGGTGTTGGGTTAACTTTTCCTGGGGCAATGTGAACAAGTATCTCTTCAACCCAGATGGAGCAGCTACAACAGACCAAAGTAACAATTTCACCCAAGTCCAGCTTCAGGAACCAATGCATATATTGGGGTTACTTTCAGAAGTATAGATAATTCAAAAGCAGCCAGCTGCATCACTGAAAGGCCCACCCACCAGCATAGATCACAACTCATGAAGGCTATATCCTTGGAGCTCCCAGCAAGTCTTGTAATCAGCTTAGAAGGAGACTCTGTCCCCATTAGTCCTTACTTCATAGATAAGCTCAAGGAAGGTCCTTATAACTTTCAGAAATTTCCCCAGACTTGTTAGTTCTTTACCTTCTGAGTCCTACAGGATGAAATGTTTCAATTGGGAATAAGTTACTACACAGCAAGAGGTATTTAAGGATACAAGGATCTATTTGAGCTAGGAAGATCAGTAGGTTTGGCCATGTGCCACTTTTTGCCACCTTGGGACTCTGCAGAGTCCCCACCAACAATGTATCCATCCTCACAGAAATGAAGGTATTCTAAAAGACTCTTGTGCCTCTCCTTTTGACTATTAGATTATTGAAACAATAGTCCTGGAGAAATCGGAATTTCCTAAGAAACAGCATGCTGAGAGCAAGCTGCACAGAGATTTCATATATTACTGCTGACCTGTCAAACCACTTTATAGGAAAGACTGGTGCAGAGACAATGATGCATTAGTTATTCAAGACTCCACTGCCAGGACTACTTAGCTATGCATACCTCTTGCCCTCTATGTAAACCTGAACTTCACATCAGGACCCATAGATGGACTTTGTAGGATCACTGGACCTCTTTATTCTTCTTCCCAATGTGGCCATGTTAGTAGTCAAAGAAGCATGAGGAATTTAAGGCAAATCTATTTTAACCCTCATTTTAAAGTGCCCTTTTCCTTTTGTCAAAAATAAAAGTCTGGGAACTTTTTTAAGGGTGTGGTATTCAGGCAGTCTGTAAGTAAACAGAACAAGCCCTACAATATCTGACATTTGCAGTAGGCAGTGCTGACCAGTAGGTAACTGGGAAACTGGGGGAATAGGGGAAGAAATCAATCCAGAGTGGCCTGTGAGTGGGGAGAAAATTTTTATTCCCCTGTCATGAAAAGCTGACTGGTCTCTTCATTGCTTTCTCTCCCAGCCAACACACAGATCAGTGACTGATGATTTAAGCCAGAAGTGGCAGTGAGTTCCTATCATTTTTTAAAAACTATTTTATTTATTTGTAAGGAGAGAGAGAGAGAGAGAGAGGGAAAGAAAGAGAAAGACAGAGAAAGAGAGAGGAGTTCCCATTCTTGTTAAGTATCTTGGACATAGGACATAAGCTATGAGCCAAGTACATCACTGAACTTTTCCCACCACTTTTACAACACACACTGAACACATTTGGGAATATTCCTTCCCACCAGCTTTTCTTTTTGAACTATGATCTCTACTGAGCATGCTCAATAGTATGTATCTTGAATTGAGCATGATCAGGAATGTGCCTGCCCTGAAGCTCTCTGCCCATATTGTGGGTTTTGAAAACAAAGGAACCTTTTGGTGGCTTTGGATGGGCTTAGCTTCCAGGTTAGAGTGCTGTACAATGAATGATCATTAAAACTTCCCAAGTCTGTGGTCCTTTTTCTTGCAACCATGGAAGAATGACAAGTATAGATACAGCTGGAAAGCAAGTTAAACCAGCGGTTTATCACAAAGCAAAGCAGAGAGTGAAAAACCAAGCCCAAAGTGAAAGTTAAGCAGAATAGCCCCAATCTAGGAGTTTTGAATGGTTAGCTGCATAATGGCTTAGGTCAAGGGTTTTTGTAGTTTTGGGGATGTATCAAGTATCAAGTCAAGGTGGATGGGTTGGTTATTTGGAATGTTTGTGGCGACTTTGGCTAGGCTGATAATTTGATACCCTTGAGGATGTAAATTAAGCATCCAGTCAGGGTGAATTAAATTGGTTATTTTGAGCATATGTAAGGAGCTTCTGACTGGCTGATGACTTAGTGAGAAGCTTGCTTACTTTGACTAGGCCAGCTGACTCCTGGGAGTCAGTATAAATCAGGGTCCTTTTGATTTTAGTTTCCACACTATGCTTTCTGCACCCATTGTGAACTGTCTGTACTGTTCTGTTGGCTCTGTAAGACCAAACAGAGCTTCTTCTGCTTACTATGACTAGCCGCCTACAAAATGGGGGCTATCTTACTCCTAATCCCTCTCAAGAATATGTATAAGCCTTACAACTAAACTCTTCTCCCTTTCTTAGTTCAAGAGGAAGTATGCTGTTTTTGGATGTTGTGCTCTTTTATTTGCAAGCAATATTAAAAGTAATTCTCCCTTCTTTGTGTGAGCCCATCGTGTTGGGTTACAGGGATATTGAATAAATCTCCTTTTCCTGCTTTTTTCTATTACTTGTCTTTTTAATTGGCTTATTGAGGATGGGTGACTCCAGTCTAACTTGTTAGCACTGTCAGGGCCCAAACTTTAACCATAAAATCTCTGTTCACAACATGAAGTCACCATGTGCAACCAGCTGACCTTGAATTTTTCAGCCTTCAGACCATGAGCCAAACAAGCATTTATATTATATAAATTACCTACTCTCAGATACTCAGTAACAGCAATGGAAAACAGACTAAAATTGCATCCACTTTGGGATAAATTTTCTGTAGAAGAAAGCAAAGGATTGTGTTTTGTTCGTTTGTTTCAAGGTAGGGTCTCTCTCTAATCAGGCTGACCTGGAATTCACTGTGTAGTGTCAGGGTGGCCATGAACTCATGATGATCCTCCAACCTCTGCTTCCCTAGTGCTGGGATTAAAGGTGTGTGCCACATGCCAAGCTGGATTGTATATTAAAACAAAAATATACCAGCATTTTGATTCTATTTTGGAAGATTGTAATTATTTTCTTTACACATCTAGAAAAATGTGAGTGGAAATGACAGCAAGTAAAGAAATGAAAAACATATGAGCGTGCCATCATTGGAGTTATTTCTACCCCATTTTCTGTAACACATGGTGTAATTCAAATGATAGCCATGAGGAAAGGGCTTCAAACACAATTTCTTCCTTTGGCTGGCAAAGCAAAGCATGATCCACTTCTCTTCTGGTGCTAATTCAGAAAGCTCTCTTGTATTTTCTGTCAATGCCCCAAGATGTAAAGTGACTCAATAATTTGAGGGAAATTGGCACCAGGAATACTTTCTCCATTCCAAGATTTGCTGATTATGGACATACTTGTCATTAGTGAACATTTGAATACAATTAAGGTAATTTTTGCAAAACTGGAAGGTTTGTTGGAATGATCCAGGTGAAAACAAACTGTTTAAGTATGGGAGTTTTCTTTCAGGATTCCTTAAATTTTTACCTTTTTTGTTAAAGATTTTATTTTTATTTATTTATTTATTAGAGACAAAGAGAGGGAGAGAGAGGGAGAGAGAATGGGCATGCCAGGGTCTCTAGCCACTGCAAACGAACTCCAGATGCATGTGCCACCATGTGCATCTGGTTTACCTGGGACCTGAGGAATCGAAACTGGGTCCTTTGGCTTTGTAGGTAAATGCTTTAACTGCTAAGCCATCTCTCCAGCCCCATTTTTACCTTTTGATTATGCCACTTCATAGGATGGAAATATGATGACCATGAGTTTTTGGGTCACTAACTCTACTAGGTAAAAATGCTATACATTGTAACAAGTGCTACATAGTGGCAGCTGCCATAGAGATATAATGATAGTGAGTAGTTCTGAATTCTTTTATGGTTGATACCAGTAGGGATAACTTTGTGGGAGACTCAGATAAAAGCATATGCAGAACAGTTTAACTTTACTTAGGACCAATAATGACAGCTCTGGAATCCGATGCTTACACAATTGGCTAGAAGATATTTGAGTATCTTGGATTCGGTATATGAAGGGTTAATAGCCTTCCCTGAAAAGAGAAGGAACTAAAGGGTTAATAACTATCCCTACCACCAGCAGGCAATAAAGAAACCTCAGAAACATGTTGCCTTGACAGGCTTGTCTACTCCTGATTGATAAACTTCCCTTAGCTCAGAAAACTTTGAAGGAATACAAACTGTCTAGTGGGAGATCCTCTCTAGACAATTTTTCCAAAAAAAGTTTATCCTGAGTAAAGACACAAATAACTATAGTTCTTTATCTACTTCCTTGGACCTGCAGCTGGTCCAGTCTGTTTTTTGTAGGATCCTCCTTATAAGCTTGCACCCCAGCCTGGCCTAGTGCTTCAGCCTTCATCCCACAGGAAGGTTGCTGCCCCTTACTGTACCTCTCAATAAACAGTCTGTCTGTAGAGATCAAGTCTGATACTCTCTTTTGCTTTTCTCTTACACTTTCCTTGCAGTATAAAAGTGATTTTCACAAAGGAAGGATGTTTAGTTTTTCATAAGATAAAATGTTAATGATAAATAAGAATTTTTTTCTAGAAATAGTACAAAGCTTTTTTCTTAAATAACTAAGAAAATAGTTATATTACAAGTTCTTACAACTTAAATTCAACTGAGGCAGAATTTTTTCAATGCCCTCAGCAGAGTACCATCAAAAGAGATGGATATTGCTGGGTGTGGAGGCACATGCCTTTAATCCCTAGCACTCGGGAGGCAGAGGTAGGAGGATTGCCATAAGTTCAAGGCTACCCTGAGACTACATATTTAATTCCAGGTTAGCCTGGGCCATAGTGAGACCCTTCCTGGAAAAAAAAAAAGAGAGAGAGAAACATTATAAAAAAAAATAATTGGGGCTCAATAGTTATAGGTGCTTGCTTGGAAAGTATGCCAGCCCAAGTTGAGTTCTCAAGGCATCCACATAAATCAGAAGCAAAAAGTGGCTCATGCATTCATTTTCAGGGACAAGAAACCTTGACAGACCCATACACACAGATGCATGCAAATAAATAATTTTTTTAAAATCATAATATGGCTTTAAGTAATAATTATAGTACTTATAACCACAAATTAACAGGAAAATAAATCAATTTTATTCAATTTCTATGTACCATTCACTTTGCTAAGTACCACACTTGTACTAAGATATATATTATTCTCTTTTAAAGGACATAAGAATGAAGGCCTCAATAGTTAAGCAATTATTTAAAGGAACATTGCTCCTAGAATATTTTAAACTTATTTTCAAGTTGGCTATTGATTTGATTCAACCCATATTTGTTGAGCTCCAATAAGGGACCAGATGCTATTCCCAAAACCAGAAATAGTACAGAAAAACAACAAATGACCTTTTGTATTGCTTAAATAGAAATGTCACCAACAGGGCTAATATGATTCTGGGCACACATCCACCATTATGCCTCATTCCTCACTGAATCAACTCCTCAAGTTTCTCAGACTTATACCTGAAGTGAGAAGCCCAGGACCATATATTGCCTGCGCCATTTATTCATGAAGCTCTTCCCTCACTTTGCCCCTGATTTGATCTCTGCTCTAAGTACCAATAAGAATTCAAAGTCAGAACCACCAAACACTTTTGTAGTTAATCTAAATTATATCCCTGCTCAATTTCTTGGCTTTTATTCTGGATTTGAGTCTTATTTACCATTTCAGTACAGTGCATTCTAATTTTATCTGTGTCTTGAATACATAAATCCTGTTTGAGTCTGTGAGGTAAACACAAGTGGCATTTAGCTTATTTTCAGAAGAGGCTGATCTTCCCTGAGACAAATGTCAATAAGAGGACCCAATTCTAGTAATATTTTCTCTCTAGTTCAATCAAATTGTGTAGATGTAACCAGAAGCCTTCTACACATTTATGGATATGGATAAATGTGAAGTTTTTTAAAAAATTATTTGTAGCATGGGGAAGAGACATAAGAATCTGACATAGGAGGAAGGGTTACAGAATTAGGTTGGAGAACAAGTTGACCTGATTCAGCAAACTAGATGTATAGGGATGAAATTACTTGATAAGAGTTAATAGTCTGGGATGGGCAAAATGGTTGTTGAATCCAGTTTTTGATTCAATGTTCAGTATTTTTTCTCTGTCAAAACATTTCTGTTTCAGTAGTTAAGATTTCAAATGTATTTTAGTTGTGTAATATTGTCATATTTAGATGGGTATACAGTGCTTTTCATTGCTATCAATTATCAGTTGATTTTTGAGACATCACGTGTTATATCAGATAGTATGATCACTGATCGCTTCACTTAATTGCCAGCAGGGTACTGGCTCCATTCCATCCCAGTTTATTTTGCTGTGGATGTTCATCTGAAGAAAGATTTCACCAATGTTGTGTAGCAATTTTTCCTCTGAACTGAAACATTCCCCATTGGAGAGAGATGGGAGGCTCCTGAGATTCAGAAGATAAACAAGTCTGGGAAAGGTAAAACTTACAAGGTCACAAGAGCCCTCTACAAGATTAGAGAAACGGTAAACAACTGCTGGGGGAGGGACTCTGACCAACCAGCTAGGTCTTGCAGTGAGCTCCTAAGATGCACTTTCTGTGGGTTATTATCTATGCTGAGGTGCAATTTTTGATAGTGAAGCAGCTGCCTTTGAGTTACCCATGCTCAGGTAAGCAGTCCCTTATCCTGCTCTGTAAGTAACTCCAGTGAATTTTTGTTCTACAAATTTGGAGTTTCGGTGCAATTGTGTTTTGGTCTGTTGTTTGTGCTCTATCTGGGGGTAAGTAGACACCTGTTTACATCTCCCCTAGAGAAAAACTTTCACACAACAACCAGCTATCACTATCATTAATACATTTATTATGAAAATCAGATATAGTTTTCTAGTGATTGCCTTATCACATTTTGATGTAGTTGTATTTTAAACTAAACTCATAATGTTTAGTTCATTTTGGAGCAAGGAAAATATTGTGAAGGTGAAGATGGAACTGTGCGAAGTACAGCTGCTAGATTTGTTTCATTAAAAAAATATATTTTATTTATTTGAGAGAGAATAGAGGCATATAGAAAAAGAATAGGCACATCAGGGTCTCTAGCCACTGCAAACAAGCTCCAGACACATATGCCACCTTCTGCATCTGGCTTATGTGGGTCCTGGGGAATATACCTTGGTCTTTTGGCTTTTCAGGCAAGTGCCTTAACCACTAGGCAATCTTTCTAGTGAAGATTTTTATGTCTTAATGTCAGGTAACTTTAATTTTTTGTTGCTGCTATCCAAAATATAAAATATTAGATGAACCTTAAGAATATTGTGTGTGTGTGTGTGTGTGTGTGTGTGTGTGTGGCCTGATTTGAGGGGGGGGGCTCTGTAACCTGGTACAAGTTTCTTTTAATACTGCTATTTTCTGCTGGATTACTAACTGCCTAATAACAAATTAGAACAATTGTAAGTTGGATCGTATGGCATGATTTTCTTATGTTTTATAATTGAATGCTATTTAGTAGTGTATAGCTAAACACATTTTTATGGCATATGTATCCTTATAGAATGATATTTTGAATGTGTTGTTTCTAGAAGGTGTCTCTGGAAGGTTGTGGAAACTTTGGGAAGAGGAAGTGGGTGGCCTATCTGGGAGTGAGTAGACATGTGTTCACGTTTACCCCAGGGAACAGTTTCACACAGCAACCAGCTATCATTACCATTACTACATTTATTATGAAAATCAGGTATAGTTTTCTATATACTTGGGGTATATGGAGATAAAGTCAGCCAGGATGTCCATCAGTGGATGAATGAATGGTAAAAATGTGGTACATATATAGAATTGAATTTTATTTAGTTTCTGGAATTCTATTTAGCACTGGGGGCATGCTTTCAGGTTATACCTGTTCCCTACTCCTCTCCTTTTCTCTTGCTTCATGGTGGCAATAATGTGAACTGTTCTGCTCTGCTGTCTCCTCACTCTCTGAAAGTGTGAACTAAAATAAATTTTTCCTCCCTAAATTGGCCTGTCAAGCAATGATAAAGCTAACTAGCAAATAAAATCATTTCCAAGAGGTGGAGTGGTGACTGTAGCTAAACCCATGTGGCTCTTAAGCTTTTGGAACAGTTTGTGGAAGGAGGAACTTGGAAAAGTTTGGAGAAGTAGTTTAGAAAAGGATTAAATATTGTAAGCAGAATTTAAAGATTGATTCTGGTAAAAGATGAGAAGACCAGATGTTGATAGGAATCACAGCAGAGGCCAGGCTTATGAAGTTTCAGATGGAAATTAGCTAAGAGGCCATTTATGTAATATTTTGACAAAGAATCTGTCTATGTCTGTGTTGTGGGCATTTGAGGTTAAACATGAGAGTATAAATCTGTCAGAGGAAATTTTCAAGAAATCATAACATTTAGGCTATAGCATGATTAATTTGATAAAAATTTTTATCATGTTATTTTTATTTGGACTTAAGCCCATGTGGATTTTTTTCTCATTTTCTATTATTTTTTTCTTTCTTTCCATTTAAAGAAAAATACGTGTCCTTAGTTTTGGTTAACCCTCTTCCTCCCAATCTCTGCCCCATCTTTCTGTCTCTAAGCCAGATATCACTCCCATCCCCAGCATTCACCCGTTCACATCACATAAGGTCTACATTCCCTACTGTGGTAGCTTAAATGGATGTCTCCCAGTATATTCAGGATTTTATTAAAGCTTGTAATTGAGATCGCCAGCTACCTGGCTTGAGGAGGTGTCACTGGGCAGATCCTAGAGTCCAGCCCTAATATGTGGTAGTGGATTTGGAATTCTCTAAAGATATGCAAAGTACTTGAGCTTTGTCTGGAGTTCCTGAATTCTTTCTAGCATTTCTAAAATTCCTGAATGCTAGCAAATAGAAAGTGTGCACTGCTATGCTGAAGTGGTTTTGGTATTCATCATTAAGTTTGTCTTAAAATATTGTGATTAGGCTGGAGAGATGGCTCAGCAGTTAAGGTGATTGCTGCAAAGTCTAAGGATCTGAGTTTGATTCCTCAGTTCCCACACAATGCCAGATGCACAAAATGGAGATTTTGCAGTGGCTAAAAGCCTCAGAACACCCATTCTCTCTTCTCTCTCTCTCTCTCTCTCACTTTCATCCTCCCCCTCTCAAACATATAAGTAAATAAATAAAATATTTTTAAAATATTGTTATCAAGCAACTGTATATGTAAAAATATTTTTATGTTTTGAAAATTTCAGCATCAACTTCAATTGTTAGAATATCGCAGACTGTTAAGAAATAAATAAATAAAGATTGCAGACTGTAGTAAACCCATGTTTAACTCATGCGGACTGTTTTTATGATGCATTTAATAATGCATTAATTTTCTTCAAAGTGTTTAATTACTGAAAGGATTTCAAGGTCTTAAACATTGCATTTACAGGACAGCTTTATTATAGGCTACTGAGTTAGTCAGGGTTCTTTAAAGGAAGATAACCAGTAGAATGAATATGTTAGAAGGACTATTTGTTATGTTGGAGTACAAGATATGGACTGGGTAGTCCAATAATAGCTGTATACTCCTGGAAAAACTGAGAATATGAAATCCACTCCATCCATAAAAGTGGAAGCCTCAGTAGCTCTGATCTGGCAGTGAAGGCTTGGGTGATTCCTGGAGAGCAGCTGGTCTGCAGTCCATACTGGAAGTTCAAAGAAATGGGTTCTGATGTCAGCAAAGGATGTCAGCAACAGGGTATATGACACACCACTGAGTGGCAAAGGCACTTGGGGCCAAGCACTATTTGGGGGATCTCTTTATATATAAACTACCAACACAAGGGCTGCTTACTCTGGGGAAGGCCTTTCCCTCTCAGCTAATCTTTCCTGCCTTTACAGACATGTCCAAGAGGTGTTTATCTTGCTTGTTTCTTGGTGTAATGAAGCTGACAATGTAGAACATAACCCTCACAGTTAGGTTTGTACTACATCGAAAGGAGGTGAAGAATATATCTTGAAAAAAGGAGTCTAAACCAATCTCATGTTCAGGTTTCTTTGTCCTCACACTTCTGGATCACTGGGATGTGCCTTGTTTTTAGTTATTCTCTTTTATTCTCTTTTGTTTAGTTATTCTCTTTTATTTTTTAAATTCTTTCTTTCATATTTATTTAAGAGAAAGAATAGCATGCCAGGGCTTCTTTCTGCTGCAAGTGAACTCTAGACACATACGCCACTTTGTAATTCTGACTTTATGTGGTTACTAGGAAATTGAACCCAGGAGAAAAGGCTTTGCAAGCAAGCGCCTTTAACAGCTAAGTACACTCCTCAGCCTTTGACTTCAGTTCTTTTATAATTTTTTACTTTTTAAAAAGATTATACCCTTTTATTCTCCCTCCCTGTTCCCTGAGGCCTTCCTCTGTGGTCTTATGGGATACTGTGGTGTCATGAAGGCCTCAATCAGTCCCAATGGAATAGTGGGAGGACCCTAGCCTCTGGATATTCTTGCCTACTCAGTGGCTCTTTCAATCTTTCCCCTCTTGCACAATGATCCCTGAGCCATGGCAGGCCTGTGGCAGTCTGATTTAGTGTTGAGTTCTTTGTAGTCTCTGGATTTCTGCTTCGATAGGTTGTGCTTGATCACTGTGACTGCCACCATTACTTTGGAGCTCAGTATCAGGTTAGCAGTAAGAGCAGTGTTCATGCCACCGCTTCCCCTGGAATTTCTCCTGCACCCTGGGAGATGTGTTAGAGGTGGCAAGTCTTGTGGTGGGCAGTCTGTTTTCTTGTCTTATGATGCATCTCAACTCTCCTCCATTTTCTCTGCATAATGGCTGTTGGTGGGCCCTGTTCCCAGCTTCTCTTGAGCTGGTTTTGCACTCCCAGGCAGCCAAGAGGCGTGGTTCTACCATTGGGGTGCGATCCAGAGCTCATCCTCCCGCTGACAATCTGTCTTTAGTTCTTGAATAATCACTTCAAGGTGCATGAAACTCGAACACAAGGAAGTCCCAAAGCTGCTTTTGGTGGTCTTGTTACAAAGTTATTTATCAGCTGTTAGCATGAAAACCACTGGGTTTCCACAAAACCACAAGCAAATCCTGGGGGGCTTCCCACAATGAGCAGGTATAGGGTACCTGCCTGCTCTTGAGTTCCTGGTGCATGTCTGTGATTTCAATGATGTCTTTATTATGGAAAAATATTTGTTTGCAAGATTATCAAATAAATGGCATAATTTCTAGGCATCAATTTTTCAACTGCTCTCCTCATGCTTTCACCATTTTTCTTTAAAATTTCAAGCTTGTTTCCTGTTTTATTTCTTGAAGTAGTTTTTAGTATAGCCATTTTTTTTTTTCGTTTTGTTCAAATTATCATGACTTATTCTTCACTGGCAGCTATTTTTCTTAGACGAATGATTTGCTTAGTCTCTATTGTGTGGGCTTGCTGCCTGAATTGAATATTCTTAGCTAATTAGAAACAGCTTAGTGTTCTATCCCTGCTTTGTTTTCTGATTACATTTTGAATATTTAAGTGCACCTAAAGGAAGGAAACCTTCTGGTTTTAAAACTAAACAAGCTGGGGCCTGGAGAGATGGCTTAGTGGTTAAGCACTTGCCTGTGAAGCCTAAGGACCCTGATTTGAGGCTTGAGTCCCCAGAACCCACGTAAGCCAGATGCACAAGTTGGTGCATGCATCTGGAGTTCTTTTGCAGTGGCTGGAGGACCTCGCGTGCCCATTCTCTCTCTCTCTCTCTGTGTCTGTCACTCTCAAATAAATAAATAAAAAATAAAACCATCAATAAAACCAAACAAGCCATAACTTATTTTACAGAATCTTAAAATTACAAATAAGTTAAATAAGATCTTAGAATCCTTTACCAAAAGACTCTGTCAATGCTTGAATTTCCTCTAATATCCCTTAGAATCCATGCTCATGATGTTAGCTATGGTGAACACCATGTAGAACATGTCTGATATACAAGAAATCTTCATTCAACTTTTTATGATAAGTGCAATAAAACCTAAGTTTGAGTAACATAATTTCAAATTCAGAAAATAAGAATATATTTTATGACCACCAATGCTACTCTTTTTAAAAATTTATTTATTTTATTTTTTATTAGATATGTACATATTTTGATGTAAATAATACATATTGGCACCATCCTTTCTCTCCTTCCTGCCTCTTTTCTGAAGAGGCCATCCTCGTTGGGGATGCAGGTCAACTCCATGGGGATTGTGGGTCATGCATTGTGGGGGGTGGAGAGGGGATGTCTCTGTACAAAATGTCCCAACTTGTGGTGGCTCTAACAATCTGTCTGTCCCCTCTTCCAGAAAATTCCCTGAGCCATGCTGGGAGCATTTTAAGTCTGCTTCAGTGATGGGCACTCAGGAGTCTCTGGATCTCTAGTTTGGTAGGTGCTGAGTGTCCTCGGTGTCTATGTCCTTCACCCTTGTGCTGATATCAGGTTCACTGAGAAAGCAGCTCTCTAGCTCATTTCGCCAATTCCTCTGTAGTTTCAGCTGGGGCCAGGGTGGAGTGCACTGGGTCATTTGTGGATCATGGTTACCCATAGTTACCTATCATGGCTGCCACTATTCCACTGTGCATCATGTCAGGTTGTTTGCTTCTGAGTTGCTTAGTCTTTAAGTTTCTTGGACAGATGTTGGCCACTTTTCCCTGGAAGCTCATGTAGCACCTTCTAGCACTAGATGGGCTGGGGACTGGCTCTCCTTCAGATACCAACCAGGTTTCTCCATTGTCTGTGCCTACAATGTATGGATATAAAAAAGAAGGGTAGAACAGAGTCATGGGCACATGAGAAACAGGAAACATGCACTTATGAAAACAAAACAGTCATAGATTCATTTAAGAGAACTTGAGGATTTTAGGGAAAGACTGGAGTGAAGCCACAAGCACTCAGAAGTTAGGATTAGGTGTTTATGTAGGGATATTTAGAAGGAACGCCCATAGTGATGCAAGATTTTGGGTTCAGTAGGGGTTCCCAAGAGTTTGAACATCAAGTATTGAGTTCTGTCCTACCTGTAATAAAGAATTAATAGCTTTGGGATGCCTGACCACTTGTGAGCCTCCATGTTCTGATGAGTTTCTTCTCGTTTTGGCCTGCCTGGACTGAGATGAAGGGAGAACCCCATAACCCCTACTTCCCATTCAGGCTCTTTACCCTTCCTCTCTCCACATGGCAGGAGATCGTTTCACTTTCTTTTCTGTTCTCTTTGTGTCTTATCCAGGCCCACCATGTGGGCTCTCAGGCCACGTGGGTGTATTCATTTTCCTTCCCTTGGTTCTGGACTTCTCTAAATGAAAATAATAATGTAGTAATTTTAAAAAAAACAATAAAATAAAAATTATGAAATACTAAGTTTATTAAGAGGGAAATCACAATTGTGGGATTAATTGAAGGTAGATTGGGATTTAAGAGAAACTGAGGATTTTAAAGATAGATTAAAGTTACAACCATGTGGACTTAAGAAAAACTGGGAATTTAAAAGAGAGACTAGGGCTGGAGAGATGGCTTAGCAGTTAAGGCATTTGGTGGCAAAGACAAAGGACCCCAGTTAAATTCTCCAGGACCCACGACCCACATAAGCCAGATGCACAAAGGGGTGCATGTGTCTGGAGTTCGTTTGCAATGGCTAACGGCCCTGGTGCAGCCATTCTCTCTCTCTCTCTCTCTCTCTCTCTCTTTGCCTCTTTCTCTCTCTCAAATAAATAAATAAAATATATTAAAATAAAAATTTTAAAGAGAGACTAGAGTAAAACTGCAAGCACATGAAAGTTCACTTAAGAGAAACTAAGGCTTTAAGAGAGGGACTAGTAATGCAGAATTTGGGGGTTCAGGAGGGGTCTTTCAGAATTTATGAAACCCAAGTTTTAGGTTCTATCCTGTTTTTAATAAATAATTAATAAAGATGGACTCAAGAAGGATAAATTATGAATTGTCAAGTTTATTGAGGGGAAAAAATCACAAATTATGGGGTTTATTTAAGGGAGATTGTGATCTAGGAAGGAACGGTCAGAAAGAGTCATAAACACATGTGAAGTAGGAATCGAGGAACTTCTGTAGGGTCAGTTAGGAGAAACCCGCATGGCATCTGCCATATGTTTTCAGAGAGGACAATGAGGCTCAAGGAAAAAATGAGAGGGCAGATATCAAAGCAGAGGCCAAGAGATTAAGAGGAGAAATGAGTAATAAAGAGTTATACTCACAGTTACCCTGAGTTAAAAGAAATTACACAGGAAGCAAGCCTAGAGTTGATGAAAGCACTCATGTGGTATACCAGGAGTGTAAGGAAAATACACACATGGTAGAATCAGAAACCAGAGGAAAATTATGCATGTCATCAAAGTGAGGAGATATCCCAAACTATAAAGCAGAGGCAAGCACAAAAGTACTCCCAGACCAAGAAACAATTTTATGCTCTTCCCCCACACCCAGCCAGGCTGGAACCTAAACTCACTTGTGTTACTGTGGCCTGAGTGAAGAGGAGAGAAACACACACACACACACACACACACACACACACACACACGGCACATCCAGAGAGAAGAGAGGGAGGGGCTGGAAGGCTGTAGCCTTTATAACATCAGAGTCAGGTACATTAGGGGAAGACCTGATTGGATAGTAAATTTAGTTGGTGGATTTCAGAGCCAGCCCATCAGAACCATTTTATTTAGATAATGTGCTAGACTGTGGGCAGCGGGGGTGCTGTGGATCAGCCTCAATCAGATATGAGTTTCATTTTGCCAAGAGTTTTGTTCTTCTGTCAGGGTGAGGTGGCACCTCCTCTTCTCTTTGAGCCTCAATCCCCAAATGAAACTGCCTTTAAAAAGCTAGCTTTCTCCCATCCTCCTTTACTAGCTGCAAGCATATGGGAAGGTCATTTAAGAGAAACTGAGACTTTTAAAGAGATACTGTAGTAAACCTGCAATTGCATGGAAGATAAGAGAAACTGAGGCTTTTAAAGAGAGAGTTGAGTAAAGCTGCATGCAGGGGGGGAGTTAACGTGAGAGAAACTGAAGCTTCTAAAGAGACACTAGAGTAAAGCTGTAGGCATATGGAAAGCTCACTTAAGAGAAACTGAGGCTTTTAAAGAGACTAGAGTAAAGCTGCAAATGTGTGGAAAGTAGAATCTAGGAGCTTGCATAGGAAGACTTAGGAGGAAACTGCATGGCATTTGCCATGTCATTTCCCATGGAGTGAAGTTAAGAGGGCAAAAGGTGAGGCTAAAGGAAAAAAAGAGAGGGCAGATATCAAAGCAGAGACCAAGATATTCAGAGGAGAAATGAATAATACAGAGAGTTACACTCATGGTTAGTCCAAGTTTAAATAAATTATACAGGTAGCAAGCCTAGAGTTAGTGAGAGCACCCATGCGGGACATTTGGAGTGTAAGAGACGTTGGCATGTGGTCGATTAGGAGACCAGAGCAAAATCATATGTGTAATTAAAGTGAGAGATTATCCCCAAAGTATAAAGCAGAGGCAAACAGAAAAACCATACAGACCAAGAAACAGTTTTATGTTCTCCCCCTCACTCCCAGCCATGCTGGGTGAGAGGGGATACCACTCATGTATAAAAGCAGAGATGAGAGGGAATAAAGAGAGTCACACAGAAAAAAGGCCACAGTCTTTATAATATAAAAACTGTTTCCTTTTGTCAGATTCAAATATGCAAGGGGAAGAACCAGTTGGTTTGTAGATTTGGGGGCAGACCCCATAGCCAGCCCACTTGAGCTATGCTGCTAGACTGTGGGCTGCATGGGGTGCTGTAGATCAGTCTTCTATCCTTGTGCTAAGGTAAGTTGGCATCTCCTTGTTCTCATTGGGTCCCAATCTCTAACTCAAATAGCCTAAAAGAAGCTGGCTTTCTCCTATATTCCTTGAATAGCATCCACCTTGAGTTTTTCCATGGAAGATAGGTAAAAGGGCAGATGGTGGTAGCCTAAGGAAGAATAGCAGAGAGAAAAATATCAAACCAGAGACCAAGAAATTTAGAGAAAAAAGGAGTAGTAAAGAGAGTTACACTCATGGTAACCCCAAGTTTAGAAACATTACATAGGTGGTAGGGCTAGAGTTAGAGAAAGCACAGACATGGAAGATCTCAAGTGTAAGGGAAATATGCACATGATAGATTGAGAGACTAGAGGAATACATGTAATTAAAATGTGAAGTTACCCCAAAGCATAATGTACAGGCAAGCAGAAGCAGTACTATGTTCTCCCCAATGGTGGTTTGATTCAGGTGTCCCCCACAAACTTAGGTTTTCTGAATGCTAGGTTCCCAGCTGATGGAGATTTGGGAATTAACACTTCCTGGAGGCAGTGTATTCTTGGGGGAGGCCTTATAGGTATAAATGTGTCCCCTTGTCAGTGTTTGTCACACTCTCCTGTTGCTATTGTCCACCTTGTGTTGGCCAGGGGGTGATGTCCAACCTCTGCACATGTCATCATTTTCCCATGCCATCATGGAGTCTGTAAGCCAATCCCCTCAAGTCTATAAGCCAAAATAAACCCTTCCCCACCCCACAAAAGCTGCTCTTGCTTAGGTGATTTGTGCCAGTAGTGTGAACCTGACTGCAACAGTAATGTTGGTACTGAGGAGTGATGACATTTGATGCTAGACACCTGACTGTGTGGCTTTGGCCTTTTGGAGCTGATTTTCAAGAGGAATGTGGAAGGATTTGAAACCTTGACCTAAGAGATGGCTTGCAGTGCTGTAAATACAGCTTGATGGACTATTTTGGTCAGAGTTGAAATACCTGAATGCAGTAAGAAATATGGACTGTGAGGTTTGGCTTGTGAGGGTGAGAAACAGCTTTACCTGGACTGGACTAGAAGCAGTTTTTGTGAGAGGTTTGCTGTTATGCCCATGTCCTGAGAACTTGTGCATGGTTGCTTTGAGTAGAAACAGACTGATGTAAGCAGAGATATGGCACAGGAAAAATGAAATATTTGGGCTGAAACTTTTGCCCATTCAGCTGCAAATATATGAAAGTTTACAACCTTTGAGCTTGGGCCCACTGACCTGTATTGGGACAACAGGAAGAATGTAGACTCTTTTGAAGGGGCCTGAGTGCTCAAAGATTGTCCTGTTCTTCACAGTCTGCTTCCCCTCCCCACCCCAGCTTAACAAACTGGCACCCCCACCTGGTATTATGGAATATAAGAAATGCAGGAAAGAGACGGTCATTGAATTTGCAACATGGTCTTGTGTTTTGGAAATGGCCATGGGCAGTGTGAAGCAGGTTTGCTGGATGCCTGCATGTAGACTCGATGGAGCCATGATGATGAACCATGGATTGCAGTGGGGACCTAGTAGAGATATGGGGATCATGAGACGGCTGCTAAGAAAAGCTGCCAGCCCCAGATGAATTTTTCTAGGACTGTGAGTAGCCTAGCTGCAGGGGCAGAATTGGAACTCCAGAGACTTGCTGGTTAGAATTATCAGTCTTGGAGATTTGTTACTAACTAGAGTTTGATGTTTGCCCTGTTTAAATCTTGCATTGGCTGAATATTTCTTTGCTATGGCCAATGTCATCTTTTGCAGTGTGTTTATCCTGTGCCATTATGGGTTTTTTGGAGATTTTTTTGGTATTATGGCTCAGTTAAAAGATCTTGGACTATGGGAATATTTGAACATCATTAGGATAAATAAAACTATGGGGACTTTTAAAGATGGACTGAATGCCGTGCATTTTATATTATATACAGTTATCAGTTTATGGGGGCCAAGGGTGAAATGTGGTGGTTTGATTCAGGTGTCCCCCATAAACTTAGGTATTCTGAATGCTAGGTTCCCAGCTGATGGAGATTTGGGAATTGACGCTTCCTGCAGGTAGTGTATTGTTTGGGGCGTTATATGTATTTATGGGTGTTATAGCCTGTGTCCCCTTGCCAGTGTTTGGCACACTCTCCTGTTGCTGTTGTCTACCTTATGTTGGCTAGGGAGTGACATCCAAATTTTGCCCATGCCATCATTTTCCACTGCTGTCATGGAGCTTCCTCTCAACTCTGTAAGACAAAATAAACCCTTCCCCCACCCCCAAAAGCTTCTGTAGGTCAGGGATTTCTGCCAGTAATGTGAACCTGACTGCAACATCTCCCCACACAGCCTAGCTCACTTAAGGAGCCAGACTCACATGTATCCAAGCAGAGCTCACAGAGCAGAGCAAGGGGATGCAAAGAGAGAGACAAAGAAGGCCAAAAGTAGCCTTTATAGTCAATTGAAAATGTATTCTTTTATCAAATTCTGGTACATAAAGGGAAGACCTGATTGGTGTGTATATTTGAAGGCAAGCCCCAGAGGGTAGTCCACTTAGGCAGTGTGCTAGACTGTGGGCGGCAGGGGGCGCTGTAGCTGTTGTGAATAAGTACTGATCAGACACGAGTTCCATTCTGACCAAGAGTTCCATTCATGGCAGGGTGAGGTGGCCTGGGTTCTCCTGGGCTTCAGTTCTAACTGAAACTGCCTAAAAGAACCTATCCTTCTCCTATTTCTCCTGCATTAGGACTGGCCAGCCATTGTCACATGTTTGTGCTTCAGTCTAATTTGTTTGTGTTTCATTTAAGAGCAACTTGACTGAGTTTGACCATTGACTATTATAACTTTATAGTGTGTACCTAGACATATTTAAGATGCTATTAGATTACAAAAACACAATTCTGTTTTTGTAAAATACATTATAGTCTTAATTGTACATTTAATTAAAGGCCAAGATTTACAAATAGTTCCTAAAATGTTTATTAGTTGGGCATATTAATTGTATGCTCTCAAATGTTTATTACAATGATTTAAAATATTTAACAAATAATTTTGATTTACTGACTAGATGGTTTTTAAATGCTTCAAATCTCTAACAAATAATTAATTTGGGTTATTATTAAGATATAAGTCCATTAATTAGTAAAGATAATGCTGAGTAACTTATAATAAAGGACCTTTACTACACAGATACCTAAATATAAGATTTATCATATGTACTGCCAAATGTAAGATTTCATTTAACAAATATAAGATCTAATTTTATTCTTGTATTACTGATATTTATATAATGCCATATTTACATATCATGTCAAAAAGTACTATAACTGGGCTGCAGAGATGGCTTTCCTTGAATAGTTGGCATCCTTGCCTCTAATGGAATATAGGTTAACAAAAATATTTTTAAAACAGAGATACAACAATGTTATCCAACTTTTAATTGCCTTTGCTAACAATTTTCTAGGTACTTGCAAGCTCTCTATTAAATTGATTAATTATCTAAAATGTTAGTAAGGATATTTATAACTGCTAAACAAAATAAACATTTTTACCTGCCAAATACAATATACATGCCTTTTATCTTGGATTTGCATTTTAAATGCTTTTATTTATATTTATTTATTTATTTGACAGAGGGAAAGGAAGAGAGAGAGAGAGAGAGAGAGAGAGAGAGAGAGAGGGAGATGGGCTCACCAGGGCCTCCAGCCAGTGCAAACAAACTCCAGATGCATGCACCACCTTGTGTATCTGGCTAACATGGGTCCTGGGGAATCGAACCTGGGTCCTTTGGCTTTGCAGTCAAATGCCTTAAGCACTAAGCCATCCCTCCAGCCTTTAAAATGCTTTTAATTATTGCTTCATCTGTTGACTAAAAAAAAGTTTTAATGTTGTCACGTTTTGCTTATGACTGCTAAGTACAATATACATGCTCTCTAATTGTAGCTTTCTGGGTTTTCATTATAAAAAGTATAATTTAATTCATTTGGATTATTTTAAGCTTTATTTAAATAATATATAAATGCCAAAAATTCAAGACTAATGTAACTGACTTTATGTGGTCCCTTTTATTGTCTCTTGAATGCTTAAAAGCCAACAACAGTTGAGACTCTACCAATCTATCTTTATCCACTTCCAGCCTAAAGAAGCCAAAGCAAATCTATGCCCATTTCCTAAATAATTTGGGCTCTCAACTCTTGCAGGGAGCAATAAATGTAGAAGTTAATAAAGACTGACCCAATTTTTTTTTCTGTAGTAATATTTAAAAGAGAAGAACTACTCATTCCTATACAGAAGACTGATCCTAGACATAAAAGAGATAATATATATGTATCTCTAAATTAAAAGGTTAAATTAAATATATATCAAAGATTATTAAATTCCTAATTAAGATGTATGTCAAGAACTTATATTATTGTAAGATATTAAGTTTCTACAATCAAACATTCAAATGAAATGTGATTCTGCTCTTAATAATGTTTCAAAAATGCCAGTTCTCTGTTATAACCACAGGTCTCCTAGATATTGCTGTACTTTTACAGAGGACTAAAAATGTTTACAAACAAAAAATTTAAATTTATATCTGAACTTATATACCACTGAGGTAGAACTCATTGTCTTATATGCCAGGGCTTCCACAAATTTACTTTTTTCTGTTTTATGTAAGTACAAACACCTCTCTGAAGATACCTTAGTAACCATTTTTGATTCTTGTAGTATGATCTTAGGTCAGAAGTTGTGATAACTCTACCAGTATTTTTCTACTTAGGTTTGTTTTGGCTATGCATAATCTTTTGTGTTTCCATATGAATTGTTGAAGTGCTTTTTCTAGTTTGGAAAAGAATGTCTTTGGAACTTTGATAGGAATTACATTGATTAGTTTTAGTAACATAGACATTTTCACAATACTGATTCTGCCAATCAAGGTTATGGTAGGTCTGTCTGAAATCTTTTATCTCCTTTTATTTCTTTTTTTCCAGTGTCTTAAATACAGCACCCTCATCATACAATTGCTTAGAAACAACTTAACATGAATATCAGACAGGGCAGGAGAAGAATGTGATTCAAATTATGCAACAGGGAACAAAAATAAAGTCATACATTCCAGTCCCTTCAAGATAACCTAATTACATCTCTATTCCTTGCTCCACTTCCATTTCCTATAGCAAGGAAACCCATTCATATATATGGAACAAATTGTTGTCTTTTTATACTGCAGCTTTGGGGAAATGACATTCTTTGATTTGTTTGTCTTGGCTTTCATGATGTGTAGTTGCCTCTTTGGAAAGGCATTAAGAGATTATTTCATATAAACTCATTTCATAAGTGTCTTCCAGGCACTTATATAGAGGACTAAAAATGTGTCTCATATTTAAATAATCTAAGCCAGTTTTATAATTACTAGTTTTTGTACTACTGTGAAGTTACAGAAATGTAGTTAATTATAATTTGGAATGTTCCATATAACTTCTTAATTTCTACATTTCCTCCCCTATTCTTCTCTGGGAATTTCTTTTTAGAAAGCTTTTCCTTGTTCTTAGTGTATATTCTTTTTTTGTAGGAATCTAGAATAAGTGAAGAACTTAAATCCTATATCACATATTTTGAAGGCCATGTTTATATGTGACAACAGTAAGTTACTTTATTATTTTGCTGCTATTTTGAGTTGACAAAAATCCCTTCTCCTCGGAGCTCACCATGGAAAGGTTGTGTAACTGCTTCTGGATTTTGAGTTATCATGTTTAAAAGTCCCTTATAATAACATAAATTTCTAGTTAATAGATATGACTCATGTAGCTTTTTAACTTTACTTTTTATAGTATGACAAATCCTTATGAAATAATAATAGATAATTTCCAAAAGTGATAGAAGTTAGATTAAGAAGAAATCATGGGAATGATTTAGGCTAAGGAAACCAAAAGCTTTCCTTAATTTTGACACTTTATTATTGCCATATATTTAACCAGAGCATTGAAGCTCAATAGACCAAATATTTATAAATATATTCAAATATTTGTTAATTAAAATAAGTTGTGTCAGGGCTGGAGAGATGGATTAGCAGTTAAGGTGTTTGCCTGCAAAGCCAAAGGATCCTGGTTCGATTCTCCAGGACCCACGTAAGCTAGATGCACAAGGAGGTGTCTGGAGTTCATTTACAGTGGCTGGATGCCCTGGTGTGCCCATTCTCTCTCTCTGCTTCTTTCGTGCTTTTAAATAAATAAATAAATAAATAAATAAATAAATAAATAAATATGTTTTTAAAAAATAAGTTTGTGGTTATTATGTAATTTTTAGAAATGCTCAAGTTAAAAATAATTCCTTTTATTTGATTTGTTACTATTGTCAAGGTGCTATCTGTCTGACAAGTAAAGGCTTTACCCAGTGGCTTATTCAGTAAAAGGATAAAACAAAATCATCTTCTAAGCTAGATTTTTTTAAATTACTAAGAGCTAGCCAATATTTGAGAAAATTTTATTGTTTGAAGCACAGAATCTGACATCAGGTTTTTTTCAGGGCATGGAATTTGAACTTAGGAATATTAATAATCTTGAATTCTACCTTTGAAGTTTTTATTATTTATTGTGCATGTGTGTGTCAGAGAACAACTTCCAGGTTGGTCCTCACTTTCCGCCTTTTTTCTTTTCTTTTGTTTTCTTTTCTTTCTCTTTCTCTCTCCTTAATTCCTCCTTCCTTCCCTCCCTCCTTCCTTTTTTCTTTCTCTTTCTTTCTTTCTTTCTTTCTTTCTTTCTTTCTTTCTTTTTTCTTTCTTATTTCTTATTTCTTATTTCTTTTTGTTTGAGACAGGATCTGTCATTGTTTTTTACTGCTCATTCACCATAGGTGCACTGGGATTGCAGAAGCCTCCCAGACTTTCTGATATTTATGTGCTGTTGGGAGATCTAGACTCAGGTACTTATGAGTTGCACACTAATATTTTATCCACTGATGCACCATCCCAGCCTACTAACAGCCTTTTAAAAACATACTTTAACCTTTTAAGTTGGTTCATATCTATTTCTGTAGAACAATCCTTTAGGACTAAACCTTCATACAAAAACCATTTTCTTGGGTGGGAGAGATGGCTCAGCAGTTAAGACCCTTGTCTGTGAAGGCTAAGGACCCAGGTTTGATTCCCCAGTACAAATGGGTAAGCCAGATGCACATGGTGGCCCATGTGTCTGGAGTTCATTTGCAGTGGCTAGAGGCCCTGGACCACCTATGTTCTCTCTATATAATTAACAAATAAGTAAATAAATAAGTAAAAAATATTTTTAAAAATATTTTCTTTTCAGTAACTTTCTTTATGAAAAACAGTCTATATTTATAGCTCTTTTTCTTACTTGATGTGTCTTTTCTTTCTTCTTCTTTTCTTTTCTTCTTCTTCTCCTTTTAATTATTTTTGAAGAACTTACAAAACATTCTTTTTAAATAAAACAATTATATACTAAATGAAATCCCAGGAGTCTGGATCTAAAACACAGAAAGCATGTACATTTTATCTTAAATATTTCACAGTTGCAAATACAGGCAAAAATTATTAATAGTCCTACATTTTCTTAACAAATTTATATTAAGATGCCAGCAGCATCTCAACTGCTGTGAACCAACTCCAGATGTGTGCGCCCCCTTGTGGGAAAGTGCAGCATTGCACCCTTGCATCACTTTGCACCTGGCTGAATGTGGGACCTAGAGATTGGAACCATCCTTCTTAGGCTTAGCAGGCAGGCACCTAAACCGCTCAGCCATCTCTCCAGCCCAATATATTAAGTATTTCTTAAAGATTTAAATATTACTATAACAGGTAATTTGAAATTGTCTCTATTAAAAATGATTTTTGGTCTCTTCATTGCTGCTGCAGTATGTGAGTCCATTCATATCCTCTCACTCCATACAGCATATCCCTGCCTGTAGTGCCACTGTGTGAGTCCATGTGCATTTTTCTGTTCTCAGTGCTCCTTCCCCATCCCTCACCACTGCCACATGTGATCTGTGTACACCATTGTGCTCTGCATGTCCTTGACCCACCTGTGATGCTACTGTGTACTTAACTTCTCCATGACCTCCTCCCCTCCCCACACCACCACCTCTACATTGTGTGAATTGAACATACTAACCCATTCAGCATGCCTTCCCTGGACTCTGCTTGCATCTCCTTCTTATAGAAACCCCATATCATATTATAGTCAAAGTACTAAATATACAGAACATAGGAAGGGTAGGTACTAAAAGTTGAAAGAGACAGAAACAAGTTCCATATAAAGGCAGGCCCATTAGAATCACAGCCAATTTTAAAATAGAAACTCAAAAGACAGAAGGGCTTGGAAGGATGTTTTTCTAGCACTGAAAAACCAAAGCTGCCAACCCAAACTCTCATATACAGCAAAATTATTCCTCATAATAGAAAGAAAAAAATCATCTATAAAGGATACTGGAAAGAATATTTGGACTGAAGTGAAGATAAACACATTCAAAAAGTTAAAAAAATAATAATCAATGCTAACACAGTTTTAAAGCAATGAAAACCAATAAAGCACCAACCACCAGAAAAGGATGAACATGATGAGAATTAACTCAAACATTTTAATTATTCATGGTCTCAATTCCCAATCAAAAGGCATAGACTAACAGGCAGGATGAAAACAAAATACTACCCATTTTGTTTCTTCTGTTTCAAGAAAAATCACCTCTCTACTAAAGACAAACAATACTTAGAGTGAAAGGATAGAAAAAGTTCTGCCAAGCAAATGGAACCAAAAACAAAACAAAACAAACCCAGGTGTTGCTATATGCCTATCTGAAAAAATAGATTTTAAACCCAAACTAGTCAAAAAAGATAAAGAAAAACACTTTATACTATGTATGGGACTAATCCACCTAGAAGGACATTACAGTATATATATTCTCAAACAAAATGATACCATAGGTAAATTCACCAGGACTCGCCATATCCAATAGACAAATTATCCAGATTAAACAAATGAATAGAGCAACATTGGAGCTAAATGACATCATAGAACAAATGGACCTAATAAATATGAATAGAACATCCCACCCTAAACTATAAAATACATATTCTTTCAGCAGTCCATGGATCTTGCTTTAATATAAATCAAATATTAGAACACAAAACAATTCCCAACAAGCTTAGGAAAATTTAAATAACTGTTTATATTTTATTTGACCATTATTCAATAAAGCTAGAAACTAACAAGAAAAACTAGAGAAAATTCACAAACTCTTAGAGATTAAATAATACATTATTGAGTAATGATTGGATCATTAAAGAAATCAAGAAGGAAAAAACAAAGCCTAGAACTGAATTAGGATGAAAACAAAAAATACATAAATACAAAGACAGTTCTAAAAGGGAAGTTTTAAGTACCTACATTTCAAAAACAGAGATTTCAAATAAATAATTTAATGATGCACCTGGAGGCCTTGGAAAAGAAATAAAAAAATCAAATCCAAAAATACTAATTGAAACAAAATAATTTAGATTAAAAAAATCAATGAAATAGAAATGGAAAAAAAAACCAAAAAGAATCAATTAAACAAGTTTTTTAAAAAGATAAATGAAACTGACAAACTTCTAGTAAAATTAACCAGAAAGAAGAGAGAGAAGACCTGAATCTATAAGATTAGAGGTGAAAAAGAGACATTATAACATACCAATGAAACGTAGAGATTTATAAGGACAGACTTCAAAAACCTGTATCTTGCAAAATTGGAAAATCTTAAAAAATTCAATGAATTTCTAGAGGCCCAAGACCTACCAAAGCTAAACTGAGATGATATTAATAATTTAAAATGATCTAGGGCTAGAGGAAGGTTAAAAAAGGGGATAAGGTTGGGTGGTGTGAGAGAGTGGATACCTTGGGGGGAGGAAATAGTAGATTAAAACAGTTTTGAGAGGGTACTGTGGTTGACAATTGTCAACCAGTTACGAGAGCAGGAAGATGAGTGAGAAGAAGGGGAAGGGACATGTTAACCAACACATAAGAGATATGAAAAAGCCATAATAAAACCGACTATTTAGTAAACCTAATAAAATGCATTAATAGAAAATAGTAACAGAATGAATTGAGGTTCTTGACACAGATGGAGAATGCTGTTTCTAGTAACTGTGGGCTATCAAGCAATAATATCAGTGCTAGGCATGGGTTACCCCTCAACAAGATATTGGTCAGTAAAACCTCTGAGACCACCCCAAAATAATACAGGTTATTGCCATGGCTTTTGGTTGCTCACTAGGATGAAAAGGTAAGACAGTACTGCTGAAAACACCATATGTGCTGGGTATAGGGCAGAGAGGAAAAAAGTTGTCGCTGAAAATACTAGGGGGAAGAAATGCTACAGCTGAGGGGCCAAGAGTCTTCACAAACAGGTTTTGTTGGATTTCCTACTTCTGTTTCCATTAGCTCATATCCTTTTTATCCTCTTGCAGCTGCTTGTGGCTACCCATGCTTCCCTTTCTGTTACTTTGGTACATCCTCCAACTGTTGACTGCACTACGCACCTATAACCCATGTTCTTCTGTTCTCATTTTCAGGTTCTACCCTCTGTAGTATTTTGATTCCACCAGGCTTTGAAGGTGAACTTGGGCTTTGTGCCTGTGGCCTAAAGAACGTCTTGACCAGTTTTTAGAAGTGAGAAAGTTTTCATTTTTATACATGGGTTTTATTATAAGCTAATTCATATTATATGATTATGTATAAGAATGTGTGATTCAACTAGTTTCTTCAAATGTTGGGGATTATGAAGCAAGGTAAATAAAATGTAGCAACAAAACCAAATATTTGTGCATCACAGGGGAAAGATTCTTAGACATGTTATAAAAAATGAACTAAGGTTATTAATGGAGAAGCAAGATTTCTGCTCAGCAGGCAGAAATTGAAAACAGTAACAATCTCAAAATGAGCCTCAAAGCATGTAATTAGCTTTTGGAAGAAAATTGACTTAGACTAGCAGTCCCAACTCTGTCTCTGTGTTACAATCACCTTTCAAAGGCATAAAGTCTCAGTACCATTCCCAAAAATTTAATAACGTGAAGCAGGAAGCCCAGCATGTTGCCCTATCTTGGGACAGCTTTCACACCATGATTAGAATCACGGCACCAGGGCTCCCAGTGCATTGCCTGCTCAGCTAAAGGCTGGGGCCTGATCATCAGCAGTTTTGAGTTTCCCAAGTGTTAGTCCAGCACAGTATACTTTACCTACCTACTTATCTTCCTAACTTCCTTTATTTTTATTTATTTTTTAAGGAGAGGACATATATTTATTTAGAAAACCAAAAAAATTAAAATTTTTCAAGTATTAATTCTTTGAAATTGACTTTCTCTTTTTACTTTTCTTCTTCTCATTTAAAATTTTTTTCTTGTGTGTCTATGTTTGTATGTGTTTGAGCATGTTTGAGTGTTAGTGTGCATGTTCATGCCTGTGAGTATGTGAATGTGGGCAGGCACGTTTTATGCTACACATGTGGCTGTCAGAGAATAGTTTGGGGATGTTCTCTGTCTTCCCACTTCATTTTGAGCAGAGTGTCACTTATTACACTACTGATTTCTTGCTAGGGTCACCACAAGCTTCCTAGAAACTGTCTGTGTCTGTCCTATCTCACTGCCAGAGTGCTGGGATTACCAAAAGTAGCCATTGTGTCTGGCTTTTTCTGTGGGAATCATGTTCAAGTACATTCGCTTCAGTGGTGACTGCCTTATCCACTGGGCAATGCCACCAGCCTCTTTCGTAAAGATACAGAGATATAGGGTTTCACTGTAGCTCAGGTTCCTCTGAATCTACCTGCCTCAGCCTACCAATTACTTGAATTACAGACATGAGCCACCACACTTGACTTGTCTCTAGCGAAACCATATGATCATATTGAATTTTCAAAAACTAGTTTAACACAAGAGTCATGCTCCAAATTGGGTAAACTTGCAATCTGTGGATGTTCAGTCCTCTGTCACAAGAAGTACAAATGGAGCTAGTGATATAGTTAAATTAAAAAGAAAACAGCTGGACTGGACCGTTTGCTTAGTGGTTAATGTGCTTGCTTGCAAAACCTAAGAACCCGGGTTTGATTAACCAGTACCCATGTAAGCCAAATGCACAAGGTGGCACATGCACCTGGAGTTCATTTGCAGTGGCTAGAGGCTCTGGTGTGCTCATATTCTCTCTGTGTCTGCCCCCACTCTCTTTCTTTCTCTAGAATAAGTAAATAAAATATTTTTTAAAAAGAAAGCAATCTTGACCATTATGATATATTCTATGTCAGTTGTGTAATATTGTCTGACTTTATGGCTGGCTCAAACAATTCTATGCTTATCTTTAGCAATGCTTGCAAGTCCAGTGCTGATACTCAAGTAAGATATGAATTAGATATATCCTAATCAGTGATTTATAATGTGTCATTAGTGGCTTGGAAGGGACCAGGACTGGCTAATCTATACTATATAGTAATGAGTGGGTTGATGACTTCAACTTGGGTAGTTGCGCAGCCTGGTTTGGCTATGGGACCAGCAGAAGAGAAAAAGCTCCACTGTAACCTGTTGCTGTTCCACTCTCCACTCTGAAATCAGGGCACACTGTCTATGCCTTGGAAAGGGCACGTGGAGGACTGTGCCTAAAGTCTCAGAGCCTACTGACTGCTTGGACTGTTTCCATTGCAGACTAGATCCTGTGCCCTTATGAAAGCATGACAGGAGTTCCTCGGTGGAGTCTTGTGAGTATTACTGTGTTTATTCTGGGTAATTGACATACATATTTGCTAATAATGCATTAGTTACTTACTAGGCAGTCATGAATGAATGAGCAAAAAAGATACTGGGATATAAATTATAATCAGTATATTTGTAACTAACACTGTGCTTAATTGAAATGTCTGATACTTCATCTGTATTTAACTTCATATATTACTTCCTCCTCATTTATTACTTTTTGACATTTTATACATATATATTGAATTTTAATCATATACATCTCATATTACCATTCCTTAAGCCCCCTTCCCCTAGCCACTGTACTCCTACTTCTTCCTACCACTACCAGTGACTATGGATGAGAATGACTCACACTCCTCCAGCTACCATTAATTGTCATTACTTCCTCAGAGAGAGCAGTGGCCCCATGGGCCCCTCTTCTATCCATAGCAGAATGTTGACTATCCTCATCATGTGCAGGTCTTGGGCAGCTAACCACAACTTCTGTGAGTACATGAGTGCAATAGACTTGTCATGACTTGACAACAGAGTTCCACAGTGCTCCCCTCATCCTCCATCTCTTACATTATTTCTGTTCCATCTTCTGCAATGGTCCCTGAGCCCTGGAGGGGATGATGTAGAGCTGAGTGCTCATCCATCACTTATTTTCAGGACTTTGACCTGTTATGAGTCTCTATATTAACTATTTTCCACTGCTGAAAAAAAAAATCAAGATGTATATATAGGTGATTTCATAAGTTAGTTATTGTGAATAGAGTACAGTAAATATGAAAGTGCAGGTATCCTTGAAGTATGCCACAGAATTCTTTGAATAAAAGCCCAGGAATAATATAGCTGGCTCATATGGTAGTACTAATTTTAGCTATTGGAAAACATCTACACTAATTTACATAGTGATTGCACCAGTTGGGTGAATGTGGGTTTCTGTTTTCTCACTAATATAGCTTGTCTTTTTGTTGGGGGGAGCTTTCGAGGTAGGGTCTCACTCAAGTTCAAGGCTGACCTGGAATTTACTATGTAGTCTCAATGTGCCATTATTCCTACCTCTGCCTCCGGAGTGCTGAGATTAAAGGCTAGATATTATGATATATCCTAGGAAAAAATAAAGTTTAATACCTGTGGTAGTTTGAATAGATGGTCCCCAATATATTCAGTGTTTTATTAGTTTATAGTTTGCATCTGCAGCCACTTGGCTGGAGGCAATGTCACTGGGTGGATTTTAAGGTGTGGTGGTGGGTTTAGGATTTCAATCTAAAGATATGCAAAGTGTACCTAGTTGGAGTTCCTGAAGTGTGCTGAGCTGTGTGGCTTTTGGCTTGTGGCTTTGCTCTCTGTGTTTTGGTCCTGTGAAGGCAGGCCAGCTTCTTCTGCCATTATGGGACTTCCCCTGGATCGGTGAGTTTCAATAAATCCCTTCCTCCATAACTGTGCCTGGTCTGGAAGTTCATCTGAGTGAACCTAAAGCTGTCTGTTACAATACTATATACACCTATGCTTTCCATTTAGTCTAATATGAAAAATAATAATTAAATAATTGCAGTACATGGTTAAGTTTAGGTACTTATAATATGTTAGGAAAGGATCTTTGGTAGACTGAATCCAGACTGATGTTTTACCTTCAGGTGTATGTCAATGGGAAGATATCTGTACTTTACTCACACATTACATCACACATTACACAAATATGGGCTTATGATTCAAATACATAGGCTAAGCTATATTCCATTCAATCCTTGAAGGCTAAGTCATCTGACAGCTCTCACATTAGAAGAATGTACTCAAGGAGGTGTGTGTTCTCTAACTTGATCAAAAGTTTTTTAAAGCTTTGGAAATAAACACATCAATGTCAAAAATATTTTAGTTAGTGAAGCTGATGATTTGATAATTAACAAGTGTTACAAATTGGCCAGAGCCTGTTTTTGCATTCAAGATACAAAAATTGGCTAATGTCTTTTAGATATACTTTTGCACAAAGGGAAGGTATTATACTGGATAACAAGCCCTGTCAACTAAACTTCCAGAGATTTTAGGTCCCCATGGTCTTGTGTCCAGCCAGTGAGTGAAGAATTTCTGGCCATTAATGCTGACTGCAAGGATAAAAGAACCCTCTCTGAAATATTATCTGTAAAACTTCCAGTAAAAAGTCAGGATTCTATTGAGCTTACAAAATCCATTTTATGTTTTTGTTTAGGCTTGTTAAAGAAGGTTGTTTTTATATATGTGGCAGAATTTGGTCTGAGATTGTCCTTGGGAACTAGTAGGAAGTCTGTGGAGCAGTTCTAGTTAATTCTTAGGCAAGCACCAATATTTTCTATAAGGAACTTGTATCATTCAAGAGTTACGAACTGCCAGGCATGGTGGTGCACACCTTTAATCCCAGTACTCGGAAGGCAGAGGTAGGAGGATTGCCATGAGTTCGAGGCCACCCTGAGACTACATAGTTAATTCCAGGTCAGCCTGGACCAGAGTGAAACCCTACCTCAAAAAAAAAAAAAAAAAAAAGAGTTATGAACTGATGTAAGAGACTTAAATTCGAAATGTCAGCAACTTAACACTGCAGATTTATTTCTCATCTATATAAAATATAAATGATAGTCGTGGGAGGGAGGTAGAACTCCTGTCCACACAGTCATTCAGGCATTCAAGGTGTTAGAAAACAAAGTTTCACAGTTGTTCTCACACCAAAACTTAGCAAATAGACAGGGAAATCAAGTGGGAAGCTCTTAGGGCTTGGTCTACAAGTGCAAACATTTTCTCTGTCTATATTTCACTGGCCAAAATTCAATTACATCCTGTTCAGATGTCAGAGAGCTAAAGAATTAATCTTTGGCAAAGAAAATCCCTCCCACTGAAGGAAGATAGGAGAAAGATAGCTTTTTAAGGAAGTTTTGGTCAGAAATGGAGGCCCAAAGAGAGAAGAAGAAGCCACCCCACATGTCATCTTGCCCTGACACAAGGACAGAAGTCTTGGCAGGAATGGAGCTCCTGTCATTGAGAGTGATTTACTGCACCCCTGCTGTCCACAGTCCAGCACACTACTTGCACAGATGGCCCAAATGGCCAGGCTCTAGGATCCTCCCTACTAGCAACCAACCAGGTCTTCCCCTTATAAACCCCTATAACGGTTTCTGTCTTCTGAGCTAACTCCACCCCACTCCTCCTAGCTCAGCTCACATTTCTGACTCTGTTAGGTTCCTGCTCCTCTTTGCTTGGGCCATAGGGACACATGTGAGTCCAGCCTCCCCCTCCCTTGGGGGGCATAAAACTGTTTCTTGGTCTGTGGGAAATTTTATGCTTTTTGTGCTTATCTCTGCTTTATAGTTCAGGGAAACTTTGATTACATGCTGATTTTCCTCTGGTTTCTGAATCTACCAAGTGTCTATTTTCCTTACACTACAGATCTACCATGTGGGTCCTCTCACCAACTTTAGGCCTGCTACCTGTGTAATTTCTTTATTTTTTTTATTTGAGAGAGAGAGAGAGAATGGAAGAGGCACAGAGAAAGAGAGAATAGGCATGCCAGGGCTTTCAGCCACTGCAAATGAACTCCTTGTGCATCTCTGGGTCCTGGGGAATGGAACTGGGGTCCTTGGGCTTCACAGGCAAATGCCTTAACTGCTAAGCCATTTCCCCAGCCTGCGTGTACTTTCTTTAAACTAGCAGTAACCATGAGTGTAACTCTCTTCATTATTCATTTCTTCTCTGAATCTCTTGGTCTCTGCTTTGATATCTGCCCTCTCATTTTTTTCCTCTTAATTTTTCCAAAAACACATGGCAGATGCACCTAGATTCTACTTTCCATGTGTCAGCAACTTTAATCTCTCTCTAAAAGCCTCAATTTCTCTTAAATATATCTTCTACATTATGCACAGTTTACACGAGAGCATTTTTCCTGCTTCCCACGTTTATGACTCTGTTCTAGCTCCCAATATCCATTAAGTAAACCCCCAAATTTATGATTTCTCCCTAAATAAACTTAATAACCTATAATTTATTCTTCTTGAGTCATATTATTAATTCTTTATTAAAGGTAGGACATAACCTAAAACTTGGGATTCATAAATTCTGGACTACTCCTGCTGAACCCCAAAATACTTCATCACCATGATCCCTCTAACATCTAACACACCCAAGGAAGAGTGCATAGATCTTGGTGGATAGTTGGGCTCTGTGGCATGGAACCTATGAATTTTCATGATCAGCTGCTCTTTCAGTTCACCAAATTGTCCTTAAAACTGTCTTTTCTTAGTTTTCTAAAACACAAAACCAAACAAGCGAAGGTCTGTTTCATTCCTTTTTATGATCATGAAATTTTACTGTCAGAAATATAGCTAGGACATGATTAATGCTATTTAAGTGAATTTATACAGGTGGTAATGCCAAAAGGTGAGATCTGTATATTGAAAAGGATACTTCACTTATCCCAAAGAGTTCACCCAAAAATATTACGAATATTCTTGTAACAAATTTGTGCTTCAGGCTCTTAAAATTAGGTTCTTTCCATTTTACATAGAAATGATTTTTCTTCTCATTCAAGGACAAAAGCAGTGTTTGTGTTCTGTAATGAATATCCCATTTTGTTCATAGTTTATTAGAATAAGATGGACAAGAAAGAGATAACACCATTAAGTTCAACATTGAAGAGTTTAATGAAGGGATTTTACAAAACTAGAGAACAAACTTAAGTATACCAACAAGACATAAGCAGATATATTAAGGGGAATACCAGAAAGAAGTTGCAACTTGTAGGCCTGAAGGAGTGAGGCAGGGAGGAGTGGAAGGAAGGCAAAGAGGATGACCAGTACTCAGCGACCACCTCCTGCAACCTAGATGTTACGTAGATACAGCAAAATGGCTTTGTCTACCTGTTTTGTATAATCTGGGGCTAGGGGGATGGCTTAGCAGTTAAGGCACTTGCCTGTAAACCAAAGGATCCAGGTTCAGTTCCTCAGGTCCCACGTAAGCCAGATGCACAAAGTGGTGCATGCATCTGGAGTTTGCAGTGGCTAGAGTCCCTGCTTCACCCACTTGCCCTATCTCTCTCTTTCTCTCTCTGTCTCTGTCTCTCTCAAATAAATTTAAAAAGTAAAAATCTTTTTTTTTAAAAAAAGTTTTGTATAATCCACCCACATTATTGTCATAAGAGTTGAGGCCTTTCCTGTAACTACAGATACGTAGGACTTCTACATTGCAAAAGTTAAAATTGCAACATATAAAAACCAATTTATAAGACTATTATAATGTCATTAGTTCTTTAAACAATCAAGTCCAGTGCTTATAACAAAATTAACTCTTAAGACATATTCCCTACTTTAGGGTACAGCCTCATGTTCAAACAATGGTCCTCATCTGAGAGAGATAATTTCAAACTCTGTGGTTCTGTTTCCAATGTTCCCTGGGTAATTGGTACCCACACAGGTGTCTGGACTAATCAAAGATGTTCTCAAACATGGGTGCTAAGACTTTATACTGTCTTACTTGTCTTTTTGCTAACAATTTCTGGGTTAAATCAATTGGTTTATATTTGTATTGTTTTCAAGACTGATAACAGCTTCTGCCTGCATTTATAACTATTAGATATTTATTAAAAGGGTAAGATGTGCCTACTTTCTATGCCTCAGATATGACCTGATTAGGACAACCAAATTTTAAAGGGTTGGACAAAATGACTGTAAGCTCTTGTGACATTCTTTAACTAAATCTACTTCAGTAATCAAATGTGCTCTATATGTACATACATCCAGATTGGTGTAACTTTCTTTCTAAGTGTATTAATAACCTATGTAGAAGCCAAAGAATCATTAGAATCATTGGATCTAAAAAGGCCAATATCTTGGCCTGTGCTCCCAGGTCATGAGGCCACTGGAGATGATGGGACACTTCTACACTGGCCCCCCGGTAAGTCACCTGTCTTCCTGGTCAGGGAAGATATGGACACCTAAAAACAAGACAACCAGTGTACAGTCTGAAACAAGAGAGTCACACTGAGGAGCAATCAGTCCTCCTGGCTTCCCAAAGAAGAGAAAACTACTTGGCCAGCATGGTCCTGACTCATCCTAACAGACAGAAAATATCAGTATTGGAGAAGCTATATTCCCAAGTCCCTAAAGTCTCCTTTGGGAAGCCATTAGTGACCTCCAGAATCAATTCTTGATTAAATTTTGGCTATCTGCTTGGTCTTAAACACTCAGCAATGTATAACCAAAGATAAAGGGACACCTCAAATGTATGAATGGCCTATTAAGTAATACAATGAGAGCTTTCCAAGAAGGGAAACAAACAAGACCTTAAGACCATATATATATATCTGACCAATAGTTGCTTAATTCAAAAGACTTCCTTATACTGGGAACAATGGTGAATCTCTTTTAACTTGTGTCAGAGCATCCTTCAATAAGTCCTGAGACTGAAAATATATTTGCAAATATATTTGCACAGCCTTTAATGACACCCAATGGCTCTATGGCACCAACTTTGGTCCTGGCTACCCCCAAGACAAATTTAAAAAGTACACTCTGGAAGGCTATTTTCAAAATTAAATGTTGTGTATATGTTCCTGATAACTCTGCTAATATCTCATCTGTTTTACATGCCATACAGAAACAGATTCAGGCCATGCCATTCACTATTGTGTCATTTAATAAACAGTTCTGGAAGAAAATCGCAGCCACCTCATGCTCAGATCGTCCTGAGACAATCCAACTCCATCTACCTGGGTTCCCTCGAATGCTCTCCAAGGCCTAGAAGTCCATAAGAAAGATAATCCTAAAGGAGACCAGTTTGCTGTGTGCTCACTTCTCATTAACCTCCTTACTTTTATTCTTTCTTCCCAACATTCTCTTCCAAGACTATCTTCATGCACTCCATCAATAAACTTTTGGGGTCCTTCAGAGTAGTTCTCCTCTCTGGGAGAGACTCTCTAACTGCCACAAACTACTTCGTGCCCCATTTAGCAGGAAACAGTTCATGATCTGACATCATCACCCCTTGTCCTCTGACAGCAGTTAGAATGTGTTCTCATGAGAGGGGGGAATGAGAATTAGGGTGACTGGACCCCTGAAGATAAAAAGGACAGGAAAGTTTGCACTAGGTTAAAATCAAAGATTATCTGTCTTTTTATCTCTTGTTTAGTACCTTAGGGACCTATTTTCCCACAAACAATCAGGACCTTTCATAGGATTTAAACATTGTGGTTGGTCAAATTCAGCCCCCGGAACTTGGTGCTAGGGTTAGCCTCTTCCTGAGACAGCCCCTAATCCTGACCAACCAGCTGTCCCTCTGACTTACCTGAGCTGGAAGACAGCCTATCTCCACTAAAAGGTTATAAATACCTTTGCAAGGGGAAGGGCAGGTCCTCTGACCACTTGATTCACTACGGGTGAGTTTTTCCCTCAGCTGGGCCTGGGCTGGCTTGGCCTGGCCCTAGGCCAAGCCAGGAGGGGCTCTGCTTAGGCCTAGCCCAGGCCCAGCCAGGAAAGCCCCCTAGACCTTACTCTCTGCATGGGTTCTTTATCCCCTGCAGCTCCCCACATGGCAAGAGCTCCTTGACCTTTCTTTTCTCTTTCTTTCCATGCTTTTTTTCTAGGCCCTCTATATGGGATCTCTACCCACATGGGTGTCTTTCCTTGGCTCTGTACTTCCTCAATAGATATAATAATTTAATTTAAAAATGAACGAGCTTATTTGATATTTTAAAAAATTCATGCAAACATGAGATGTTGATGCTTTTCATCTGTTTTACAAGGAGAACCCTTACTTTTAGAAGAGAGGTTAAGAATAACAAAGAGGCCCCTCAATTACTTAGGAAATAAATCCATCAAGATTGAGAGTATTCTTTATAAAAAGTTGTGATTAGGCTGGAGAGATGGCATAGCATTTAAGGTGCTTGCCTTCAAAGCCTAAGGACCCAGGTTCAATTCCTCAGAACACACCTAACCCAGATACACATGATGGAAAATGAATCTTGAGTTAATTTGCAGTGGCTAGAGGTCCTGGTGCATTCTCTCTCTCTAATAAATAAATAAATAAAATTTTTTAAAAGTTGTAACATATGGGCTGAAGAGATGGCTTAGCAGTTAAAGATGCTTGTTTGCAGCACCTACCTGCCTAGATTCAATTCCCCAGTACCCACATTAAACCACATGCACAACATGGAACCCTGACACACCCATACACTCTCCCCCTCTCTCTTTCTCTCTGTCTCTTTTTCTTAATTAAATAAAATATTTTTTTAAAAATTTATGATATCATCAGAGAATGGAGAAAGGAGAGGGCTTAAAGGCAAGGGATAGTAAAACACATTGGAATGTGAAAGTAGAAGGGTAGAATATTGGGGGTGGAACAGTTTAAGTGGGCATAGGAATGGCAAGATGGAGGTAGAGGAAGGGTTAACCAAACTAAAAACACATTTTAAAAAAGACATGGAAACTGACTTTATTGTCAGCTAATTAAACATTATAATTTAGGGGTGGGAGAAGGCTTAGTGGTTAAAGGTGTTTGCTTGCAAAATCTTCATGTTTGGGGTTCAGTTCCCCAGTACCCAGGTTTCATTCCCAGTACCCACGTAAAGCTACATCCACAAAGTGGTGCATGCATCTGCAGTTCATTTGCAGTGGCAAGAAGCCCTGGTGCTTGTTCCCTGTCTTGATCTCTCTCCCCTTGTAAATCAACTCAAGATTCATAAAAAATATATTATTTACAAAAGAATTTGAACAGAAGTACTCTGTGCATAATGTTCTCTTCCCAGAAACCATAGGTTATTATAAGAAAATACCAATGCCAGGTTTGTGATACCTTCCAGTGTGCTGTTGGTCAGGGAGGTCCCCAGGGCATCCCAAACAATACAGGCTATTGTTCTTGGTTGTTCACCAGAACTACATGTAAGACCCTATTACTGAAGATTCCACTTGCTTTTGTTGCAGTACACTGAGAAAGCTGGAACTAAGCTGGAAGCTTCCTTGCTGCTGGCTAGCTTTCATAGTGTTACTAGGTGCTATTCAGCCAGCTGAGGTGGACAGTCATCAACAATATCACCCAGCTTTATACCCTGACAGCTATACAATCAACTAGCAAGGCAAGATAAACTGACTGGTACAATAGTGACATGACTGTTTTGGGTGTAACCAACTGCTCTCTGATTGGATTTGAGGCTTGCTCCACAGGAAAGAATACACATCAGGTAATGAAATCAAAAGCCTATGGCTGGGAGTTCATAGGCTCTATGAGGTAAGCTACTACTATTTGGCTAAATGGATATGTTATGCCCAAAAAATTATCCTCCAAATATTTATGTTTATGATTAGTGGTACTCTCACCTTTGGTTAGGGAAACTTCTTATTGCAGTTGGTGATGACTAGAGGAGACTAAAAACTCATCAAATTTCTGAGAATAAGTGACCACGGAAGGCTCAATGCTAAGTAAGACACCTGTATCTCTCCTGCCAAGACTCAGGGAACAGAAGAGCCAGAAAACAAGGAAGAGTGCTGTGGAATGATGTCTTCTGGACACAAGTGGCTGTTGCATTCATGACCTCACAGCAACTGTCATTATCTGTACAAGACTGGCAGAGTATTGGGCCCATCAACATTCCATCATGGATGGTGGATGAGAGAATAAGCCCTCCATTCCTCACTGAGGAATTATTGGCAATTAATGGATGCTGGGAGAGCAGGAGATATTTTCTGCAGTGGTATAGCCATTAGTAAATTGCACATGCTCTGGTCCCCCACCCATGCTCATGCAGATAACCTAGTTAAACTCAATGGGCCACATAAATACACAAGAAAAAAGATGTAAAGGGTGCCTGGCATAGTGGTGCATACCTTTAATTCCAGCACTTGGGAGGCAGAGCTAGGAGGATCACTGTGAGTTTAAGGACAGCCTGAGACTACATAGTGAATTCCAGGTCAGTCTGGGCTAAATAAAAAAAAAAAAAAAAAAAAAACCAAGGAAAAAAAAAATGAAAGAATGTAAAGGTAGAAAGGGGACTAGTTGGGTTCAGTGGCAGATGGAAAGGGAAGGGGAGAGAGAGGATTATGATCAAAATACAATATATACATGTATAAAAATTGTCAAGAACAAAACTAAAATTAAAATTATTGCAAAGAAAATAGTATATGCTTTAAAACTAAAATAATAAAAAAAACAATGTGAGTAGTTTGTTGGTAACAACATAGGTTTACTGACACAGAAATATATAAAGCACAGCAAATCTATAAGGGAAGAATCTCTTTGATATAAATTAAATTTTTACATTTACATACTAATATGTTCATATAGAAATAGCTAAACAAAATAATTATTTATTTAACTCATATTTTATACATTTTCAGGGAAATATTTAGACAAATACTGGTTCATCTTATGTATACTATAAATGTATACATGAAAATTGATAAATTTATGTGTTTCTACAAATTTATTTTTTCTTATTTTTATAAATTCATGTATTTGGGAAAATACTCAGATTGTCCTGATTTATGGTATTTTAAGTTATTTTATACTTTTTAATTATATTTTTAGTTTTGTTTAAAATCTTTTAAAAGTATATATCACTTTTGTAAAAACAATTCATCTTAAAAAATGCTAATTTTCCAATTTTGACAAATTCTTAATGAACATGATGGCAAAAAAAGGAGGAATGTAATGTAGAAGATTAGGATCCTGATAAAGCATCAATATGTTCTTGCATTTGTTCTCTCAGTCATTCAATCCATCTTCATTGAGTAGTGGAGTAGTGGGTGTCATTGTAGATATCGAGTAAAATGTTGAGCAAAGTAGAGGCAGTCTCTACTATAATTGTGTAAAAAGCTTTTGAGAGTCAGGTCCAGGGTCCTAATGGAATTTAATGCCACCCATGCCTCTGTATGTAACTGACATGATTGTCTCATTTGAGGGTGTGTGTCTGTGTGTGTGTTGAAAGTGACAGCATGGTAAGAAAGCCTATTTCTGAAAATACTATTGGGTTCTTTTTTATTTTTTATTTTTATTTTTCCCTTTGCTGACACCGTGAGCAGGCAGCACCTATAACACTCTCCTGGAGAAATGAGGTCAGGCATGAGGAAAGCCTTATATAGGTCAGCGTGCCTTTCTCAGAGACTGGTTCTGGATGCCTCTGACTATGCCACTTGTATAACTTACATTCAGAGGAAAGACTTACATTTACAGTGCCTCACCTTCCAACTTCCCTATCATTAATGTAAAGAAAAGAAGGCTCACAGCAAATGTTGCCATCCATACAGACCTCCATTTAACAGAGATTTACTAACAGGCAGGCTTAAAACAACACACACAATCCATTTGTACACATGATAAATTCTTAACTCTTTGTTCATTTGTGTAATCTAACAAGACCTAGAATGAAATATTTACTCAATATGACAATATTATAAATTTGGCAATGTGACAATAAAGGCAGAATTCGGGTTTATAATCCACATTAGGCAACCAGGATCTTTTAACTAGACCCAACAATATCATGGAGTCAATTTGAACACCTTCTAAGAAATAAAGGACTTAGTAGATTGTCAAAGTCTTTTGAAGATTTAGAGAGATGTAATTTACTTTATTGAACCTATTCATTTTAATTATTATAAGTACTCTATTTTGAACCTATATGATCTAGTCACTCACAAATTTTTCAGCAGAATTTTTCCTAGCACCCATTATATTAATTTATAGTCTTTAATACTGATCTAAGATAATGCTTGCAGAAAGGCATATGGTAGTCATCACTAGAACATAGATTTTTTTTTCAGATTAAATGCTACTGTCTAGACCTGAAGGGCTTCAATTAATGTCTCAAACTACTCTGAATGTGTCACTTAAACCAATACAGGAAGAACATTGCATCATCTGTGTAAAAGTATTTTAAATTATAGAGCTCAGAACCTGACATTGTTAACACCTAAAAATAGGATTCTTACTGAGATCCAAACATATTTCCTATATGTTCTTACCACTGTACAGCATGACCTATATTTAAGCATGAAAAGTGATGTACTTGAAGTACCCCTTTAAAGAAATGAAAATATTAAATTGTACCAGAATGGCTTGTTTCTTCAAGTTGATATTGATGGACTCATATTCTGTAAGAATAAAGCTTTGGCTTCTAAAGTGATCTAAATTACAATAAGTGAGAGGACACCATGTACTTAATTACATAATCTGATTAATAGTATTTAGGGAAGATACTCAACATTGACCTAGGAAGTAGATTCTTAGGTAAAACAATTCTTTGGAGAGTCGTTTTCTTTAGAGATACATATGAATTTATACTAATATTGTCCTTTCAAACCAAACTTGCTTTTCCTCCAATAAACAAATCATGTTAAATTTGGCCAATTTTAAAAACTGAGAATTGATGAATGTTTTCGCTTTGTTACTCAACAAAACAACAGAGAACATTCATCATGCCCATTTCACCACTGCAAGGTAAAGTAACATCTTTTAGCATAGGGCAATGTTGCAGCTGGCTGTTTTCAAAATGCTTATTGATATCTACATTTAAAAGGCTGCTCTAAAAATAGAACAACTTAGGCTGCCTACCAAACTTTTATTTTTTTACTTTCTGATAAGGTGAGAAATATGCTTTATTTTATCATGATTTTTAATGTGTTTTTTTTTTTTTTCTTTTCAGTGCTGAGGACTGAACCAGGGCCTTGTTCTAAATCCCCAACCCCTATTTTATTATATTTATCATAAAATGTGACAAACATTAGAACAAATTGAATAACACAAAAATGGCCTTCTTTCTTTCCTCCTTTCATCCATCCCTCTTCTCTCTTCTCTCTCTCCCTCCTCTTTCTCTTTCTTCTTTCTCTCGCTTTCTTTGACTCTTTCCTTCAAGACAGTATCTCAGCACTATGTAATTCTTAGCCCAAAACTCACTGCATAGACCAGACCATCTGCAGTTTACAGCAATCCTCCACCTTAGCATTCCAAGCCTTGGAACTGGAGGCATTAGTCACCTCAATGTACAAAACATTATTTTTCTATATATTAGAGTTTATTAATAAGTGCAAGAATTCCCATTCTCTCCATTACTACTATGATGAAAGTCAACTAATAGACTATAAAATGTGGATGGATATTCCTCAGAAAGCCCCCTTTATCACTAATGGGAGAAAGACAAAACTCATTAAGTGAGGCATTGCCAAATGTGTCTCAATTTCATTTGTAGAATTTTGCTGAGTAATTTTTTATGAGTCTGGAGAGAGGCAAAAGATAGGATAGAAGTAGAATTGCCAGATAATAAGGGATTATTGTTTTTTTTAATTTTAGGTAATTAAGAAAGTTTTTAATAGTACACATGTTGACACAGACATACCTACATACATATGCATACTAAAAAAACTTTATTTAGTTGAAATTCAAATTAAACTGGGAATCCTGTATTTTTATTTTAGAAAATATGGCAGCTTTAAGTTGGAGCTAAGAGATGTGGGAAGTCTGTATTTAAAATTTAATCTTCACATTGTGGATATTGTATTTTAATAGTGATCTTAAAAAAATTAATTAATGAATTGCAAACAGAAAAAGGAAGAGAGAGAGAGGGTGATCAGGTCTCCAGGACCTCTTGCCACTGCAAATTCCAGATGTAAGTGGGGATTGGGAATCAAACCCAGGCCATCAGGCTTTGCAAGTGTTGCAGTCAGGTTAAGATTGCTGGTAGAAATCACCCAGCCAAGAGCAGCTTGTGGGAAAAAGAGGTTTATTTTGGCTTACCAGCTCGAAGGGGAAACTCCATGATGGCAGGGAAAATGATGGCATGAGCAGAGGGTGGATATCACCCCCCTGACCAACATAAGGTGGACAACAGCAACAGGAGAGTGTGCCAAACACTGGCAAGGGGGAACTGGCTATAACCCACATAAGCCCGCCCCCAACACTACACCACCTCCAGGTGGCTTTCATTTCCAATGCCATCAGCTGGGGAGACTAGCATTCAGAACATTTAAGTTTATGGGGGACACCTGAATAAAACCACCACAGCAAGCAAGCTACTTTCACCACTGAGTCCTCTCTCCAGCCCTGGTGATCTGATCTTAAAGTATTATAAAGAAATAATTTTGAACTGAGATTTAGAGCTTTTATTTTTTCTAAATTACTTACTACTTTGTGGATTTTTCCCCTTCTTTCTGAAACCTATATATAAGCAATCACTCAACCAGTGGGATTTGCACAATAAACATACCATAAACAGAGCCAATAGACTACCCACAGAATGGGAGAAAATATTCACCTGCTATACCACTGACAGAGACATAAGATCTAGAATCTACAAAGAACTTAAAAAACTAAGCAATGAAAAAATCAAAATATCCACTCAAAATAATGGTGTAGAGAACTGAATAGAGAATTCTCAAAGAAAGAAATACAAACGGCTAAGACTCATTTAAGAAAATGTTCAACATCCTTAACCACAAGGGAAATGCAAACTAAAACAACTATGACATTCCACATTATGCTAGTCAGGATGACAATCATTAAAAAAATCAAACTACAATAAATGTTGGTGAGGTTGTGGGGAAAGAGGAACCTTCATTCACTGCTGGTGGTGGTGCAAACTTATACACCCGCTATGGAAATCAATATGGAGACTCCAGACAAAGAAGAAAATAGAGCTACTAACTGACCCAACTCTTCTTATACTGGCGTCTACCCTAAAGGCTCCACTCTTCACTGCAGAGATACTTGATCAACCATTTTTATAGCTGCTCAATTCATAATAGGTAAAAAACTGGAATAAACTCAGATGCCCATAGTTTGACAAATGGATAATGAAGATGTTGCACATATATAAAATGAGATTCTGGGCTGGGGAAATGGCTTAGCAGTTAAGGCATTTCCCTGTGAAGGACCCCTGTTCAATTCTCCCAGAACCCCATAAGCCAGGTGCACAAGGGGAGCACATGTGTCTGGAGTTTGTTTGCAGTGGCTAGAGGCCCTGGCACGCCCATTTTCTTTTTCTTTCTATCTGCCTCTTTCTCTCTCTCTCAAATAAATAAATAAATAAAATATTAAAAAATCAAAAAATAAAATGGGGATTCTGCTCAGAAGTAAGAAAAAATGAAAGAATGCAATTGTAGGAAAATGGATGGACTTGGAACAGATCATACTCAGTGAACTCACACAAACACAGAAAGACAAATGCTACTTGTTCTCCCTCATCTATGGTTCCTCACATAGAACACGTTGAGTTGCAGTCATATCTGACAGGCAACTCAACGGACAGATAATAGGGAAGGAAAGGTTTGAGGGAAAGGGGAGTGAGAGGATGGGAGGGAGATATACACAAAATTAAAGCCAAAGTGAATTGGTACCATAGAAACCTTCCTCCTGGGTAGAAGACTAAAAGATATAACCCTTAATAGGAGTCTGGGAGGGGGACTGTTTGATAAGAAAGGGCCTGGAGAGGGTGGGATGAAGCCTAACCCTAAAACAATTGCCTCTGGCGTGTAACTCCTAGTACCGGAAATTGATTACAACCCACATTGAGCTGTTGATCACAGAGACTTACAAGGTCCCCAAACCAAATCAGGCTTCTGTCAAAGCACTTGATTACCCACCTGAGGTAAAAGGAAAGACCTAAGACCCTATTGCTGAAGACACCACATGCTGCTGACACAGAGCATGGAGAGATTCAGCTGGAATCTGGAAGGAAGCCAGTTCTCAAGATAATTAGTCTGTATAGTGCTGGAAAGTGCTACCTGAGCTGCTGGGAGAAAGTGGCTAACAATATTGCGAGCAAGCAGGGGCCACTGCTATATGAAAGCAACCTGCCTGACAAGATGTACACATCTGTGCAATAGTGGCACTCAGCCTAGGTGGGTAACCAATGGCTCTCTGGCAAAGAGACCCACCTAGTGGAAAGGAACCCATAGCTGGAATTGGGAACCAAGTCAAAATTCTAGGGCATCCAAGATCATGGACTCCAACAAGAAACTCCCACTAGTCTTTGTCCAAAAGAGAGGCTATTCCCATCAAAATCTCTAAATTAACTATTCCTATCGAATTTAACCTGTGCTAATAGCATTTTCCAGCAGCAAATGTGTTTTTCTTTTACAGAAGGCAGTGAAAACTGAGGACAACCAAAATCTATCAAAAAAGAAAAGGAAAGATAGCTGACTCCCTATCAGGAGATGAGCCATCCCTCACACACGCATCAGCTAGGGCCAGGTGAAATTACAGAGGAATTGGGGACATAGGCAAGAGCCAGCCTGACAACCTTTGCCAGACAGACACTGAGGATACTCAAAATGTACTCAAGCAGAAATCCAGAAGTTTCTGAGAGCTCAACACTACAGTAGACTTAAAACACACCCATTAAAGCTCAGGAAATTTTGTGGAAGAGGAGTCAGAAAGAATGTAAGAACCACAGGGTGGGATGGAATATCCAGAGGCATACCACCCCCCCCCCCCAGTGACTGACTGCTGTTCTCACAACTCATAACCCAAACCCCATGATGAATACCAGCAATCCCACTGAGGAACGCCCCCAGTGGAATGGAGGCAGGGAGGATTTTGGGAAATGATGATACCAACACATGATGTATCTGTACAAAGTTTCTGCTTAGTTAAAAAAGAAAAGAAAAATCCAGGGCAATTAGAAGGGGTATTGAGGTACACAGGAATGCTGGCTTATTGGTAACTGGTGTGGTATGTGCACTGATCCATAATATTAACTCTGGGATCCTCTACATTAGTAACTCAAAAATTGCAGTTTTTAAGAAAAAATTCATTTAAAATCATGTGAGTCCAGCTACAAAGCTTAAGATATGACTTTGACTACTATTTTCCCCCTAACATAGTGAAATAAATATGGCAATAGTAATCTTGTTCTCAGGTTTAAATCACAGAAAATTGTAAAAGTATTGTAATAACACTTGGAACATACAAAATACTGTAAAATAGGGCTGAGAAGATGGCTGAGTAAGAACAATTGCTGCTCAACCAAGAGGAGCTAGGGTAGCCACACATGGCCTGTAACCCAGTGCTAAGGGAGCGGAGACAGAAATTGCCGGGGCTCACTGGTCAGACAGTCTAACAAAAAAATCAAATGGAAATTCTGGGTTCAGTGAGAGACTGTCTCAAGGAACAAAGCAGAAGAGTAATAGAGGAGGCTCCCTCATGGTCTCTGGTCTCTCACACAGGCATCTGAGAGCTAGGTGGTTCTGCCTCCTTCTTTTTCTTACAATGTTTGTAGTAATCAAATCTTGGTCACAAATTTGTCCTTGTGAGTCAGCAACACTTTAAAATTCAAATGTTGAAATCAATTGCTTTGTTAGAAATTATTTCCTAACATAAAAACACATTTGAGGGCTGGAGAGATGGCTTAGCGGCTAAGGCGCCTGCCTGCTAAGCCTAAGAAGGCTGGTTCCAGTGTCCAGCGGTTCCAATCTCCAGGTCCCACGTTTAGCCAGATGCAAAGTGAGGCAAGGGCGCAATGCCGCACTTGCCCACAAGGGGGCGCACGCATCTGGATTTCGTTCACAGCAGCTGAGAGATTGCTGGCACTCCCATCTGTCTCCCTCTCCCTCTCTGTCTATCTCTCTCTCTCCAAAAATAAATTTAAAAAAATAATTAAAAAAAAAAACATTTGATGATGTGTGTGCATTCATTGTCACGCTCACAGTTCTATCACATATTCTCTGTTATATGCCTACATGTAGGTTAATTTATTCATTACATTCTGATGACATCATGCTGCCTAATTTTGCACAGATTTTGGTCTTCTTATGTCTAATCAGTGCATTCTTCCTATTTGTCTGAACTCTTTTTTAAAAAAAATTTAATTTGTGTGTGTGTATATGTGCGCACACGTGCACATGTGTCAGGGCCTAAGTGGTGCTGCAAACAAAATCAGAATTTGCATCACTTGTTGCATCCAGTTTCCATAAATGACTTGTGAATTGAACCTAGACTACAAGACTTTAAAAAGCAAGCACCTTTAACTGTTGAGCCATCTTGCTAGCCCCTACTTGTCTTAAGTTTTAATTAATTGTTTTAGATTTTCTATTAGTCTAATAGTCTACTAGTCTTTTATGAAATCATTCTTTAATATTCATGATTTCACAGTTTCATCCTCTTTAGATTTTTTTAAGTTTGATTAAATGAATGTTCTGTGTTATATACATGTCTTGATTAGATACACACAATACTCCCCAAATCATATTTTAATAAGTTCTTTAATGTCAAATATTAAATTAAAAGTACTATTCATTTTTAGTATTAATATTCTTATGTTCAAAAGTTGGCTTTAAAATAATAAGGTAATACATGCTCAGATATTACCTTTTTTCCAGAGTGTCAACATTTTCAGTTTTTCCAGTGTCATTTGCATTATTACTTGGTACTTTCCCTTTTATTGTTAGATGTGATCATTTGAAAATTCAGTGAGCTGAACCTTAGAAAATAGTTTATATTTTACTTGGATCTTCTACAGCCTGTGAGATTATTATATATAAAAGAAAAAGGAAACAGTAAGAAAATGAAAAACAGGGGAAACTTCATTGAATATTGTCTTCAATTCTCAGTACAGCAGAAAAAATAATTGACTTACAGATATGCTAAAGAAAACTCAGAGAACAAAGGTTCCAAAGAGACCTACACCAGCAGGGTCCGTTTAATTCTGTCAGTGAATAAACTTGTACCAAGGCCTGTAGTTCTGTCCCAAGCACTATGAAAACAAATAACAGTATTATGAATCTGGTCCTCAAATATCCAAGGTCAGAGTCAGGGGCAGGTAGATAAACATTGTTAAGACAGGATAAGCATTGGAGAATATACACATTAACTGAAGCTTTAAAGATGGGTAAAATGATGCCCAAGTTTACATACTGATCCATCCATTCAATAAATATTAAACACTCAAGATATTCCAGGAATTCAGTGCTCTTAGGGTGAGCACATTGGTGATCTTTGAGCTTCTAGATCTCAGGGGAAGATAGTATACAGTAACTATAATATGAAAGTAATTTATAGAAAGTATTATAGGAGAATAAATGATGTAGAATTAGACCAAGTAGTCCATATTAAGAGAGACTGGAGGAAGAGGGTTGGGTTAATGTGCAGGTTGACATATTTCACAGGATGGCCTACAGCTATTTAAATCAGTGGTCATTAAATGTATGTGTATGACATCAGAGAGAACAAATATTGGAAAGAACACATACTTAAAAAAACTGGGAGCTGATAAAACAGCCTGAGATATCTGATGCAAGAAAAAAAATGAGAAAGCAAAGAAGGAAATTATAAAGTAGCTATGTTTCATAATCTCAAATTTAAAAAGAAAGACAAAAATACTAAAGTGTATACATAGGGCCTATAACCAAATAAGAACTGACCCGTGGAGTTCAGTAGCATATAGTGGATTGAGGAAGATAGAGAAGGGTAGAAAGGAGAAATGAGGAAGATTTCTTTCTAGGACAGAAACTGGGGTAATTGCTAGGCAGAATTCCTAGAAGAAGGTTGAAGTGTCTTAAAATGCAAAACAATTGAGAATCACCTTTTGTTCCTAAACATTTGCTGTTATGTGATTTCTTATTACTATAGCTGCCCTGTAACTTTTATAAGTGCTTATGATTGTTGAATTTATTCCTGTTAGAAGAAAAACCTTTAAAAATAGTTCATGGTCCATTTGCACTCATCTCTTCCCCAGTGCTTTCATAAATTATCTGAGCTATGAATTACTTTGTTTCTGCATTTCATCATATTTATCTCTTATTTTTAGGGTATAAGTCTGGACTTGCTAGTATCCAAACTTCAGTACTGATTTGAAAGTTTACTATAGTTTGAATATAGTTTTCCTCCTGCCCCCAATACTCATGTGGGAATTGAATCACCACTGAGAGATATTAACATGGAAACTTAATCCATGGACATCAGAACATTCACACTCTTGCTGTCTCTTGCATGGCATACCCTATATCCTCTTGGAACTCTGCCAGCAAAAATGTCGTCATCACCAGATGCAGCCCCTTGGTCTTGGACAAGAACCATGACATTTTCTTTTCTTGATAACTTTCCAAGTCCATAGTATTTGTTATTAGCAAGAACAGAGACTGAAACAATGTTCATTTTCTTTGTTCAGTGAAGGAGTGTAACTACTGGGATGGAGGTTTTGGAGGAGGGGGCGGTCTATTTGGTTTATAACTGAATCCCAAAACCCTGACACACTGAATATGTTTATTGAATGAGTCATTTGTATTTTTATGCCATCTGTAAATCTTATCTGTGGCCTAAATAGCCCTTGCTTAATTTTAAGTAATTGACATGCATTGGTTCCAATTCTTAAGCTTTGTGAATTCCCAAAGCAAAGACAATTGCTTTTTTTTTTTTTAATGTCTCAATGCCAAAGCACATTTCTCTGTCCAGATTGGCCAGACTTGTCTTTCTTCCATTATAAGGCTTGAAAAAATGCTTTTTAAGTAACTTGCTTTTTGATGATTGCATATATATGTACACTGTAATTTGATCATACTGACCCCCATTACCCTTTCTTATCTCCCTCCCACTGAACCCCTTCTTCTTCTCCCCACATACTAGTGGATGCATTATTGAAAAGAAAACCTCCCCTAAATCTGCACTCACTATCAGTTGTTTCCTCAGGGAAGGGTGTGGACTCGTGAGCCACAGGAAAGTAGATGGCTCTATCTTGTACAGGTCTTATACAGGAAATAGCTGCTGTGAGTTCATGAGCATAATGCCCATGTCATGTCCCGGTGAGAGACTTCCACAGCCTTCTTCCCCATCCTAGAGCTCTGACATTTTTTTAACAAAATCTTTTCATTGACAACTTCTATAAATATAGATAATATGCTATGATCACAATCCCTTCCCAATACTCACCTTTTCCCTCTCCCAAGTATCCCTTCCACTGACTCCCTTCTGCTCAACTAGTCTCCTATTTTCATGTCATTTTTGTCCCTCCTATTAAGCAGATTTTGTATAGGCAACATCAGACACTGTAACATCATGAATGTTAAGGCCATTTTGTGTCTGGAAGTCAGAAGTAGCAGTAGTCCTTCCCTTCCTTTGGCTCTTGAATTCTTTCTGCCACCTCTTCTGCAATGGTCTTTAAACTTCAGAGTGTGCCATTTCTTCTCAGCACTTTGGTGAATTTTGAGGCACCCCAGTGGTCACTGCCATCTGAAATGCAAAGCTTCTCTAACCAAAAGTGAGAGTACCATTAATATATAGGCATTAACATAAGTGTTTAGATGGCAGTTTAGTGGGCAGAATAGATGCATTTACTCAGACAACAGTAGTAGTTCCCCCCCAACCCCCCGCCAGGGCTTATGACCTTCCTAGCCATGGGCTTTTGACTAGGTTTTCAGTACCAGGCATGAATTCTCTCCTGTGGACTCAGAGAGCAGTTGGTTTCCCCATAACAGACATCACCATTGCACCACTTGACACATTTGGCCTGGTTGGCCTGATGTAAAACTTGCAGGAAAACCATTAATGACTTTTCTCCTTCCTAAGGCTGCATAGATCTTTCCAATATCCTGACAACTACTTAATAAGAAGGAAGCTTCCAGCTCAGCTCCAGTTTAATTTCTCACTGACCTGCAGCCCAAGCATGTGGAGTCTTCAGCAATAGATCTTACCATCTATTTCTGGAGAGCAACCAAAAAACTTGGTAATAGCCTGTAGTGCTTTGGGGCCATCAGGGACCTCATCCAGCTCTTGCATTCTTTCTGTTCTCAGTTCTATGATGTCCCCTGAGCTGTAGGGGGAATGATATAGATGTTCCATATAGTGCTGAGCATTCGGCAGTCACTTGTTTTCAGCACTTAGACCAGTTATGAGATGCTACATTAAACACAGCCCACACCAAATAGCATGCTTTTCTGCCCAAAGCTGAGAGCAGCACAAATATGTGGGTATAAGCATAGATAGTTAGAAAGCAGTTTAACAATACATCTATTTATCAAAACAACAATAGTAGGTTCTCTGCCCCCCTACCCTAGGGCCTTCCAAGCCATGGGTTCTTGATGTGGCTTACTGCTAAGCCATCTCTCCAGCCCCGAGTAACTTAATCTTTGATTTCCATTTGGTTTTTGTTTCAGATCTCTATTGAGTCCCATTTTCTTTTTCTTTTTTTTAAGTATTTTATTTATTTATTTATTTATTTATTTATTTATTTATTTATTTATATATTTATTTATTTATAAGAGAGAGAAAGAGACAGATAGACAGAAAGAGAGAATGGGCATGCCAGGGCCTCTAGCCACTGCAAATGAACTCCAGACAAATGTGTCCCTTTGTGCATCTGGCTTACGTGGGTCCCGGGGAATTGAACCGTGATCCTTAGGCTTTGCAGGCAAATGCCTTAACTGCTAAGCCATTTCCCCACCCCTTTTCTGTTTAAAATATATTTATTTATTTATTTATTTATTTATTTATTTATTTATTCATTCATTCAGTTAGTTATTTGAGAGAGAGAAAGAGGCAGAGAGCGGGGGAGAGAATGGACATGCCAGGATATCCAGCCACTGCAAATAAACTCCAGATATATGCACCCCTTGTGCATCTGGCTTACATGGGTCCTGGAGAATCGAACCAGGATCCTTTGGCTTTGCAGGCAAACACCTTAACCACCAAGCTATCTCTCTAGCCCAGAAGTTTTTGTTTAAATTCTACTTGGGACTTGGAGATTGGAGTCCCATTTTCATTTCTTTGTTTGACTTTTCCATTTCATTTAGTTGATTCTGTTCTCTTGGAGTTCATTGAGGCATTTGTTCATGTTCTCTTTGAACTCATTCAGGTTTCCACTGAGTTCTATTAGACAACTTTATGAGTTCTCTTGAACTTCATTGAGGTATTTGTTCATGTCCTGTTCAAGTATGTTACATGTATTTATCATGTATTTATCATAATCGTGTTTTGGAATTCTTTGGCCTTTTCTCCTAGTAGTTTTCATTGGAGGTTTCAACTATGGGACTATACACATATCTTGTCTTGGTTTCTCCTGTTACTTGGTTTGCATTGGGGTTCACCTATCTGGAGTTAATTCCTTTGTGTTTGCAATATAGTAATAGCTGCTCAACTGCGGGGGGAGGGATTGGGGCTTGGACTGCCTCCATAACAGACGCGTGTCTGGGTTTGGGAGAGGTAGGAGGGCAACCAGAAACTCACTGGGCTTAGACCAAGATAGTGCTGGGTGGCCTGCATGTGACTGGGTTTAAGCAGAGCTGGAGCTCACAGAGTCAGGAGCCTGTGCTTGTCCTGGCTCTGAGCAGCCTATAAACATCTGAGTTGAGACAAACTCCAAGCATGAGCTGGCCAGGGATAACGGCTGTGCTGAGTGGGCCTGATCCTTCTGGTCCCTGGGTGGCTATGCATCAGCAACTTATTTTCAACAAGAAACATAAAAGTTTGTCATCCCAAATAGCTCTACTTTTTATAAATATTTTTTGAAAACTACACATATATTCTCATGTATATGTAAATAACAAATTAAATAATAAACTTTATATTTAATTTAATAATATACTATATATTAGTTTGGAGAAAACAGCATCTAAAATTTTAGTGGTTTTAAAATACAAATTCACTATAGACTTTCTGGTATGATTTATTAAACATTATGGAAAAAATCCTATTTGTGCTATACCTGTAGTCTTAGCATGAACTGTAATAAGCTTCAGATTTTCTAATGAGGCAAACACTATTTTGGCTGTCAGAATAAATTTATTTTCTTAGCTAAATTAATGAAGTATCTTGTTTGAATCTGAAATCTCCTCAGACTATTGTAGCTCTTTCACTGGATTTAACAGTGACAAACTTGACTTCCACATATATGTGTGAATTGTCACAGTTTTGATTTGCTAATAAGAACCTACCCTAAAGAGACATTTCATTGAATTATAGAGTATCCAATTTCCATGTACTCTAATTACTTAAATAGCAAAGCTGCTAGTGGCAAATTCTTTTTTAAAACATTGTACAGTATTAAATTTTTAAGTAGGATAGGAAATAATCTTACTTTTTTCTACTAGAATCCTTTCTTCTAGAATATATATTTGCCTTCATAGTTTTTTTTTTGGGGGGTGTAATTGAAAAAGGGGAAAAACATTATTGAGTTCTTTCTTTTTTTAACCTGAACTTATTTTCCTGATTCTAACTGTACTTTTTATGTACTGACAGTTTTAATTATTCTATCCAAAGTTTGGCAAGAAATACCATACTTCTCATTTGAAGTTTTCAATACACTAGAGTTGTTTTGCGTGTTTGCTCTTGTATTAGTAAGAGTTCTCTGGAGTAACAGAACCAATAGAATGAGCATATGTTTTAAAGGGGATTTACTGGTTAGACTACAGGGTAAGGGTTGTGAATCCAACAATATCTGTCTGAAAGCTGGAGAAACAGAGAACCTGGTAAATACTCAGTCCAGGAGGCTGAATGCCTCAGAATTCTAACCTGGCACTGAGGCCCTGTAGGATTCCGAGAGAACCACTCATCTTCAGTTCATGGTGGAAGGTCCAGGAAGCTGGATTCCAAGGTCCACAGAGGGTATCAGCAACAAGATACAAGCATAAACCAGCATATAAATAGTTAACAGGGGCAGCTAAGCAAAGGGCTCTATGTTCTCTTGGAGGTTCTTTATTTATAGCCCACCACCAGAAGAGCTAGCTAGGTGAAACTTTATTTGTTTGATTTGCAAAAAGCCTTATTCTAATAGACCAAATTACAAAATTCCAGGGTATCTATGGTTAAGTAAGTGATTGACAATAATATATTGTTAAGATTAATCAAAGTTTTTAGCTTTTTCAACCTGATGCACTTTTAGTAGTTCCACTAACATAAGGTTCATTAAGGTTTTAAATTTCTTCAAGTTCAAATATGATTTTAAATTATTCAGAATATTTCAAATGATGCTTAAATACTAATTCCTTATACTTTCCATTTTACCTAAACCAGATCCTCATATTTCCAGAAATTTCTATTAGCTTTCATCCAAACTAAAATTTGCTTTCTCACCATCTACAGACTCCTAATTCCTTCACCTACTACATATGCTAGTTACTATTTTCAACCTTATGTATAATGATCCTATTAAACATTACAGGTAAATGTCATGTCACATACAAAACTATATATTCATATAAAATGTTATATCATAATGGGTCATAGATTTAACATGATCCAGGAGTTTCTTTCCTCAGTGGCTATGCTAAATATATATCTTTCCTGAAAAGCTGCCTTACTGCCTAGACAGCAAAATACATAATCCTAGCCATGTGAGACAATAGCTACACCTGTATTACTAGAAGCCCAATGATGGACTATAGCAACTGGAGAGTTAAACGTTATAGGACCAGATCCAAAATTAAATTTAGGCTATATTAGTCTTTTGAAAATTTCAGCTTATTATCTTTTGTGCATGACTTGACATCTCTGTCACTAACCAACACACCCTTTATTCTGGGTTATAGTTCTACTTCTAGCTGTACTTTTAAGCTAGACCTACACCTGTCATTGCCTATCCTCCTCCTGAGTATAACTCATTCTCTTGTACCCTAGGCTCCCTCATGCTTACTGAGATTTTTCTGCTCTCCAGTGTTGTACGTACAAACAGCTCTCTGAGGATGACAGTTTGGTCAGTCTCCTATTTACCTCTCTACTTGCACAATCCATTTCAGCAGATCCAGTTGTTGCTCCCTCAATAATCATTTTTGATTCTTCTATTGCTAGAACCCCTCCTTAGTCTTATGCTAACCTGATTCAATCAGACCACTTCAACATGGCATGTGGACTTCCTTATCCTGCTGATGCAAGACTACTAATGTGTGTCCTGACACCCTAGAATGAAGAAGCCTGCAATACAATTCGGCCCATTTTTCCACTTGAAGAACTTAAAGACATGACTATGGGGCCCCTGTCCCCATGAGGCTTCTCCCCCCGCCCCATTTCAAAAATTGTCACTGTTCTTTTTTAAATGTAAACAGTGAAATGTTAGGGTTTTAGATGCCTCTTGCCTCCCAACCAGCCAAAATTGAAGCTTTCAAAGGTCTCAATGGAAGTTTTAGCCAGCCTGACGCAATTAAAATTTAATTTTGTAGCTGGGTGTGGTAGAACATGCTTTTAATCTCAACACTTGAAAGAATCACTGTGAGTTGGAGTTCAGCCTGAGACTACATAGTGAATTTCAGGTCAGCCTGGGTTAGAGTGTGACTCTACCTCAGAAAAAAAACAAAATAAGTCAAGATTTCCGATGCTATTTAATTGCTTAATACAATGACTTAAATAATTAACAAATAAATTAACTTGGGTTTATTAACAAGACATAAGACTGTTATGTATGTTTTGTCTTTATTTATAACATTACTTTTTAAGAATAGTCATGACTAACAAAAATAAGACATAAAATTGTTTTATGTTAATAAAAATACCATTAAATAATGAAAATTAAAAGTACATTCATTATTTTGGAGCTGGAGAGATGGCTCAGAAGTTAAGGCACTTGCCTGGAATTCCTAATGACCTGAGTTCAATTACCCAGGACCCATATAAGCCAGATACACAAAGTGGTGCGTGGACCTAGAGTTTGTTTGCAATGGCAAGAGGTTCTAGCATGCCCATACACTCATTTTCACTCATTAACTCTTTCTCTCTTTTTCTATCTGTGTCTCTCATTTGCAAATAAATATAAATAAAATGTTTTTAAGTACATTATTTTAAGATAGATTAATCACTACAGATATCAATTGTAAGGTTTTTGTTTACAAGCCTATTGGGGATATTTATGTTGAATATCCTTTTAATAATAAAGACTATGGGTGATACAATCCCCAAATCAATAAAGTTAAAAATTTGGGCAAACCTATTTGCATATAATAGAAATAACTATATTATTAAATCTTAAACTAATATCTTATATCTTATAAATCTAACTTAAAAATGTGACATTAAAATATGAAGAATAGGGCTAAAGTGATGGCTCAGTGGTTAATGTACTTGCCTGCAAAGCCTAAGAACTCAGGTTTGATTCTCCATACCCACGTAAGCCACATGCACAAGGTGGAGCATGCATCTGGGGTTCATTTGCAGGGGCTAGAGGCCCTGGCATGCCCATTCTTCCCTGCACCCATCTGCTTCTCTCTCTCTCTCAAATAAATATGAAAGATATTACATGTATATCTCTACTCTCTTCTTTCAAAACAGATTTATCAAGGTTTATATTTTTCAATTTTGAAAAAGAAAAAAGCAGGATCATTTTAAGATCATTTGGTTTATCAATAACTATGTGTACATTACTTCTATTGAGAAACTACTAATAGGTTTTCCTGTATTTATAACTGTTAAGATTATATATATATATATATATATATATATATATATATATATATACTACTTTCTGTCTTTTCTGAGCTTTTATTGGCAAGGTGTTTTTAATTATAGGTTTCTGGAATTTTATTTAAAACAAGATATAAAACATTTCTGAATTAAAGGGCTAAATAAAATGTTATATTAAAGGTTATTAAATTTCCAATTAAAGTATATTTTAGAGTTAAGCTAAAAAGATGACATGATTATATTATTAAATGTTATTAAATTTCTAAAGTGAAAATTTCTTTTTAAAAATATTGTCCTACTCTTAGTAATATTTATAAAAATGGCTTAGAAACAAGAATGTTTTAAAGTTTTTTTAGTGACTCTTCTATAATTAAAGACACTAAACCATGGTAATTTGCCCCTTCACAAACTTTCCCCTTCACAAATCCATTCTCCACCATATTCCATCCCCCTGTCAATAAGCCTCTCTTTTATTTTGATGTCATCATCTTTTCCTCCTATTAAGAAGGGCCTGTGTAGGTAGTACCAGACATTGTAAGGTCATGGATATCCAGGTCACTTTGTGTCTGGAAGACTGCATTTTAAGCAATTTTTCTTTGGCTCGCACATTCATTCCACATCTGCAATGGACCCTGAGCCATGGAGGTTGTTAAAGAGATGAGAAACAAGGATTTTAAGTTTTATCTTTTCTCCAAATGAGACCTTTAGAACCCATAATTAAATTTTATCCAAATGCTAAATTTGTATATTTCCCAAGTGGGTGAATATTTTATTTTTTAATATCCTTTATTTGATATAATACTTGGTTTTCTGTTCAGAAAAGTAATGTTTTCATAAACATTATTCTGCTTTTATATTCCCCCTAAAGCCTTTATTTGATAGAAAACTTATTTTAGTTGATAAAAATTGGGACTAATTATACAAAATTTCATAGTTTTTATGATCTTTTTACCTCTGAAGTAGTTAAATAGGTAACTAATACTAATTAATTATTAAGATTAATCAAAACTTTCAGCTTTTGTGGCCTGAAACACTTTCCCTCAATTCTTCTAAGACAGTTGATCCCTGTACCAAGTAAGCCAAAATCCTGAACCACCTCTACTAAAGACTATGGTGAGAAACTTTTAAACCTAATAACTAAAGACTTCAAAACTGGTTAATCTCCTAAATTCTTTCATGTTTAAACATGATTTCAAATTGTCCAACATATTTTAAATGTCACTTGATATAAAAAAAAAAGGTCTAATAAACTGCCAATAAAAAATGTTTCTTAAACTTATTATCTTACCTAAGCCAAGTCTTCATATTTCCAAAAATTGTTGATTAACTCCTTTAATCCAAATTAAGTATGCCTTCCTTCCTTCTACAGATAATTGTTTTTTCACCTACTGCCTATGTTAATTACTATTTTCAATATTAGATATAAAACTATTACTGTGCATCACATCAGATACAAAAACATATATATATATATATAATTAAGACCCAAATCATAATGACTAATAGATAAATGTGGTAGCTTCTTTTCTAAGAGCTTTATTAATTTCCTCTCTCCTGGAGAGCTCCTCTCCCCCGCCCCCAACTAGTCAGTCTCATATGGTAGATCCTAGGAGTAAGCCTTCTTATAACTTAGAACAACAGTTTCCTGGGTGCACAGTGTGATCTCCTTGTTATCAAGAATTTTAGCAGAGATAGACTCGGAGAACCAGCTCCAGGTAACACAAAGGGCAGCTCAACTGTGGGAACATGAAGTATGGATCCAAACACTTACTCAACACACATGTGCTAGAAAGACTAAACTAAGAAACTCCCCGAAATGTGCAAGACCCCATACAACAAATCAAGTAACATGACAAGTGTGTCTCCTCAAAAATTACTGATCCCACAGTATAATGACCCCAAATGAAATCTACTTTGAGGAAATTACTGACAAAGAACACAAAATAATGATTATAAATATGATTAAAGGGCCTGGAGAGATGGCTCAGCAGTTAAAGGTGCTTGCTTGCAAAGCCTACAGTGTGTGCATATTTGCTGGTGCTGGGGGTCATGATGGCAGGGGCTGTGTAGAAGCAGGGGACTTCATACCCTCTGACTTTCACAAGCCCAGGATGCTTGTGGGAGGTGGCAGTGGGTGTTACAGTAGCAGAGGTTAGGCAAAAAACAAACAAAATTTTGACAACACATTAAATTTGATTCTAACACAATTGAAATTTTGATAAAATATGTACTATGAATAAATGTATAATTAATGTTCCTGTCTATTTCCTCCATTGTCACACTGAGCATAAATCAAGTCCAGGATTTTGTTGTATCTAAGATTTTTCTCATTCTATCTGAATTTTAAATATTCTATCTCATTTTCTCTGTAAAAGCAAATTTGTTATATGTCATGTCCTATTTTTAATATAAAAATATGGACACTACAGATACTGAAGCTATTCACAAGGCTTTAAATATTTATGAAAAATTTTATGTAAATAGTTTATTGACTTTCCTCATTTATATAACTGAAAGTGGCTGACATAACTATTCTTTGTTTCTTGTATATTATTGAGACAAAGACTTTTTACCTTATCCATCTGAAAAATAATGCTTAAAATCTGGGAATGTATGAGAAACATGTGCTACTGATTTCAAGACCTCTGGTTAGATGTATATGAAGTAACAAAAAAAGTATGATTTGGGGCTAGAGAGATGGCTTAGCAGTTAAGGCACTTGCTTACAAAGGCAAAGGACCCAGGTTCGATTTCCCCAGTACTGACATAAAGGCACAATGTCTGGAGTTCGTTTGTAGTGGCTACACGCCCTGACATGCCCATTCTCTGTCTCAATATCTGCTTCTTTCTTTTTCCCTCTCTCAAATAAATAAATAAACTAAAAATAAATTTTAAAAAGTATGATTGTTTCTTCTCAGCAATACTGAGCCTGCTATAGTGGTTGGATTTTAACATAACAACCACATGGAACTCACAATTTCTTCAGAGCTCTTCTCTATCCTCATGTTTCAGGCAGATTTGGAATTCAGATCAAACACATCTTCTCAGCCAAATTCTCCATGTTTAATAACTTAATAACGTTTAATAACTTAATAGATTTTTTTGTCACAATCTCTCTATCTCACCATTTACAAAGTTAAAGGTATTGTGTATGGGAATCCTGGAGATCCTGACCAGGTCCCATACATCACAGTCTGGCAATACCTGGTGGAAAGCCCCCCTCCTTGGCTGAGCCCCTTTTTGCTGCCAACCCCAGCAATCCTGCCAGTTAAGGAATCAAGGCTGCTGAAGGACCGCAATTCAGGGGTCCTGCCCCCTTCTGTTCCTGAGGAGGCCCTCTACCCACCTCCCTATGTACCTGCCCCTGCACCGGAACCCATACCACAAGCAGTAGCTGCCGATCCAGGCCCAGGGGAAGATGGAGGAAGCATGATAAGTCCTCCCCATACACTGGCCCGGACCACGAGGCAGGTAGACTCCACAACTGCACTGCCTCTATAGGCAACTGCCGCCCCCCCTCACCCCACCCCACCCCCCGCCCTGATCAGGGCAGCCAACAGTTTCTGACTCATATCCCTTTTTCTACCAGTGACTTATATAATTGGAAAATGCAGCATCCAAAGTTTTTTGACAAACCTTCAGCCCTCCAAGACTTATTAGATTCCATAGCGATAACCCATTAGCCCACTTGGGACAATTGTCAACAGCTCTTACAGGTTCTTTTTACTACAGAGGAAAGGGAATGAATTCTAGCCGCTGCCCACAAGCTGGTTCCTGGACCTAACAGTCACCCACAGCTGTACAGGATGACATGGATGCAGCCTTTCCCTTAACTCGCCCAGACTGGGTCCCCAACAGCCCTGCAGGTAAGGAGAGACTGAGAATCTACCACCAGATTATGATGGGGGTCTCTGAGAGGCTGCAAGGAAGCTCACAAATTTATCTAAGGTAGGACATGTTATACAAGGTGAGGAGGAAAGCCCAGGGGTCTTTTAGAGAGATTATTAGAAGCATACCAGACCTATACACCCTGGACCCAGAAGCAAGAAAAAACCAGTCTGCCATGAACATGGCTTTTGTCAACCAGGTAGCGCCAGACATCCACAGAAAACTCCAATGACTGGATGGTAAGCAGATGTCAGAACTTGTGGCTATAGCAGAAAAAGCTTATAATAACAAGGAGACCCCAGAAGACAAACAAACTAGAGGCCTAGCTAAAATTTTACTGGTTGTCATGGGGAAATATGATCTGAGGGGATTAAAGACCATGGCCTATGGAAAAGACAGGAGTAAAAAGCCCCCAAGCAAGAAGGGAAGGGCAGTACCAACCCCATCTCCAAAAGGACCAATGTGCTTACTGTAAATAGATGGGATATTGGAAAAATGAATGTCCAAAAAGACAAAGGGACAAAAGTCCAAAAATCTTGGAAATAGGAGAACTTAGTGACTGAGGGCATCAGGGCTCACGTCCCCTCCATGAGCCCTGGGTAACCCTAAAGGTGGAGGGGAAACTGGTAGACTTCCTGGTTGATATGGGTGCACAACATTCTATCTTAAAACAACCTATGGGGTCACTATCCACAAGAAAACATGGGTCCAGGGAGCCACTGGGACTAATCAATATTCATGGACTACCCTAACAGAAGTGGACTTGGAAATGAGATGGGTAACACATTCATTCATGGTCATCCCTGGGTGCCCATATCCATTCCTGGGGTGAGACCTCTTGACTAAAATGGGGGCACAAATCCATTTCAGCCCCAAGGGAGTACAGGTTCTCAATCAGAATGGTCCTGTACATGTGTTGACTGTGTCCCTGGAGGAAAAGTACAAACTCTATACTTCATCCTCCCCAGATATGGATCTGAGGGAACTATGGGAAAGGATTCCAGGTGTATGAGCAGAAAGAAATCAGACAGGGCTGGCCAAACACCAGGCCCCAATCATGGTCCAGTTGAGGGCTAATGCTGGCCCAATCTGAGTCCGCCAATACCCTATGCCCAGAGAGATCAAACTTGGTATAACACCTCACATAAACCTACTTCGGGAACCAGGGATATGAGTCCCTTGTCAGTCTGCTTGGAATATTCCTCTCCTGCCAGTAAACAAGCTCCACTCCAATGACTATCAGCCTGTGCAGGATTTGGGAGACATTAGTAAATGGGTGGAGGACATCCACCCCACGGTGCCAAACCCATACACTTTGTCACCTGAACGCAATGTGTACTTTGGACCACAAGGATGGACCTCAAGGATGCATTCTTCAGTCTGCTGCTGGCCCCAGCCAGCCAAACCCTGTTTGCCTTTGAATGGAGTGATCCAGAATGTGGATTCAATGGACAATTAACATGGACCAGACTGCCTCAAGGATTTTAAAAACTCACCCACCATTTTTGATGAGGCACTCCATGAGGATTTGGGTGAGTACCATCAGGCCCATCCCCAAATAACCCTCTTGAAATACATAGATGATCTCCTCATAGCAGCCTCAGATGAAGAAGCCTGCCGCTCAGCCACAGAGACCTTGCTGAAAGAATTGGACAGCATGGGATACTGAGTCTCAGCCAGAAAGGCAAAGCTCTGCCAGTGGGAGGTAACATACCATGGGTACATACTCAAGGGGGGCCAATGCCTGTTGTCTCGAGCCTGCAAAGAGACAATCCTCAACATCCCCCACCCAAAACCCGGCAACAGGTATGTGAGTTCTTGGAGTCAGCAGGGTTTTGTAGACTCTGGATACCCAGATTCACAGAAATTGTTAAGCCTCTCTATGAGGCCATAAGGGGGAAAGTGAACTCCCTAGAATGGACCCAAGAAATGAAGAAGGCTTTCCTCAGATTAAAAGAGGCCCTCCTTGAAACCCTGGCATTGGCCTTACCAGCTATCCACAAACTTTCTATCTTTACGTTGATGAAAACAAAGGCATAGCTAAAGGGGTATTGACTCAAACTCTTGGCCCCTGGAGGAGGGCAATGGCTTACCTGTCAAAGAAACTAGACCCAGTGGCAACGGGATGGCCCCCATGCCTCTGAATAATAGCAGCCACCACTTTATTGGTTAAAGACTCAGATTAAACTATGGGCCAAATCCTGAAAGTGACTGCTCCTCATGCTATTGAAGGAGTGGTAAAACAGTCCCCTGACAGGTGGCTGACTAATGCCGGACTGACTCATTATCAAGCTCTTCTTCTCAGCCCCCATAGGTACAATTTGCTGCCAGTCAGGCCCTTAACTGTGCAACCCTGCTACCTGACCCAGACCTGAACAGTCCTATACATGATTGCTCAGAGATCTTGAGCAGTTTACAAGGGACCTGATCAGATCTCAAGGACATTACCCTTAATGGGGCAGAACTAACCTGATATACAGATTGTAGCAGCTTCCTTAAGGATGCTGTCCGGTACTCAGGATTGTTTTTGTGGTTTCTATTTCATTAATTTCTGCCCTAATCTTTATTATTTCTTACCATCTACTGATTTTTTAGTTTGCCTTGTTCTTCTTTTTTCAAGGACTTAACGTGAAGCATTAAATTATTTTCTGTGAACTCTCTAATTCTTAATATAGGCACTTAGAACTACAAATTTCCCTTTAGGACTACCTTCATTGTGTCCCAAAGGTTTTTGGTATGATGTATTCTTATCTTCATTTGATTCTATGAATTTATTGATTTCTTTTTTTTATTTCTTCAGTGACTCATTCATCATTCAATAATGTATTGTTTTTGTTTATTTTTATTTATTTATTTATTTATTTATTTATTTATTTATTTATTTATTTGAGAGCAACAGATATAGAGAGAAAGACACGGAGGAGAGAAAGAAAGAGCGAGAAAGAATGGGCACGCCAAGCTTCCAGCCACTGCAAATGAACTCCAGATGCATGTGCTACCTTGTGCATCTGGCTTACATGAGTACTGGGGATTTGAGCCTCAAACAGGGGTTCTTAGGCTTCACAGGCAAGCACTTAGCCACTAAGCCATCTCTCCAGCTCTCAATAGTGTATTGTTTAGTCTCCCTGAATTTCTGTATGCTCTGTAGTTTTTCTTGTTGCTGATTTGTACTTTAATCCCATTGTGGTCATATAGAGTACAAAAAGGATTATTTCAATTTTCCTGTATTTGTTAAGATTTGCTTTTTGTCTTAATATATGGTCTGTTTTGGAGAATGTTCCATATTGTGCTGAAAAACATGTATATTCTGCAGCATTTGGATGGAATGTTCTGTAGATATCTGTTAGGTCCATTTGTTCCATGACATCATTTAATCAAGATGTCTCTAGGACTGTAATGTCCTCCCATTTGAGTTTCCCTTTAATCAGTATAAAGTGACCTTCTTTATCTTTCCTCACTAATGTTGGTTTGAAGTCTATCCTCTCAGTCATTAGGATAGCAACCCCTTCTTGTTTCCTAGGCCTGTTTGCTTGAAATACCATTTTCCATCCTTTCACCCTAAGACAGTGTCTATCATTTATTAAGAGATGAGTTTCCTGGAGGCAACAAATAGCAGGATCCTGCTTTATAACCCAGTCTGCAAGCCTGTGTCTTTTTGTTGGCACATTAATGTTAAGAATTATTATTGAAAGGTATGTGTCTATTCTGACCATTCTTCTTGTTTTGTAGTGCTTGCTGTTTCCATTTAATCTCTTGTTTTAACTGTTATTTGAATATGGTTTATTTTCTCTGTTTTCTCATGTGTATTCTTTGCTTTCTCTTCAGCATGAAGAATTCTTTCTTTTCTGTAGAGCTGGCTCAGTTGTCATAAATTTCTTTAGCCTGTTTTTGTTGTGGAATGTCCTTATTTCACCTTCAATTTGGATAGATATCTGTGTGGGATAAAGTAAACTTGGTTGGAAGTTGTTATCTTTCAGAACTTGAAATACATCATTCCAATCCCTCTGGTTTTTAAAGTTTGTGTTGAGTAATCTGCTGTGATCCTGATGGGCTTGCCTTTGTAGGTGATTTGCTTTTTCTCTCTAACTGCTTTCAATATATTTTCTTTGGTTTGTGTGTTTAGTAGTTTAATTATAACATGGCAATGAGAGGTTCTTTCCAGGTTTTGTCTGTTTGACATTCCAAAAGCTTCTTGTATCTGCACTGGCATTTCTTTACCAATTTGGGGAAAACTTTATTCTATGATTTTGTTGAGAATGCCTACTAAGCCTCTGGATTGAAAAACTTCTTCTATACCCTGATTCTTATGTTTGATTTTTTTTCATAGTGTCCTGGATATCTTTAAATTCCCATTCATATCTTCCTAGTACTGTGTGTGTGTGTGTGTGTGTGTGTGTGTGTGTGTGTGTGTGTGTGTGTGTAGGGGAGGCAATAAAATGTTAAACATAATTCTTTGTTTTGTTAAAAATATTTTGATTTATTTATTTATGAGATAATGTGTACACCAGAGCCTCTAGTCATTGCAAATAAACTCCAGAAGCATGTTCCACCTTGTACATCTGCCTTATGTGGGTACTGGAGAATCAAACCTGGGTCCTTAGACTTTGCAGGTAAATGCCTTAACTGCTAAGCCATCTCTCCAACCCTCATTGTTTTACTATGTATTGAATTAATCACTATTGCTTTTTAATATTTTTTTTAAAATTAACTTTGTTGCTGGGCATGGTGGTGCACGCCTTTAATCCCAGCACTAGGGAGGCAGAGGTAAGAGGATCGCCAAGAGTTAGAGGCTACCCTGAGACTACATAGTGAATTCCAGGTCAGCCTGAACTAAAGTGAGACCCTACCTCAAAACAACAACAACAACAAAAAATTACTTTGTCTTTTATTTTTCTTTTTCCAAGATAGGGTCTTTCTCTAGCCCAGACTGACCTGGTCTCACTATGTAGTCTCAGTGGCCTCAAATTTATGGTGATCCTTCTACCTCTGCCTCCTGAGTGCTGGGATTAAAGGTGTGAGCCACTACACCCAGCTAACTTTATCTTCTTGATTAAACAATTTCATACACATGATGTCAAAATAAAAGTACATGAGATCCAGTAAAGACTAAACCTCACTTCCTCAAGGATTCTCTCTATCCTTGGATGTATAATGATGTTATTAGAATTGTAACATCATTCCATATAGTACCCATGAGATTCTTCATTCCTGTTTTTATGACTTTGTATTCCATCATTTATTCAATCAGCTATTTCATAAAAGATCTTTCACTAAAAGTTTTATATTGCTGGGATATATTGCTATAAATGGTATTCTTTATCAAAGGTCAAAAACATATGTAGTTTTATAGATATTCTCAAATTCTCTTTAATAGGGATTGCATGATTTTATCTGTCTATCAGCAATGTAGTAGGAGAATGCCCTTTTTATCCCACAAAGATGTGTTTATCAGTTTGACAGGCAGTTCTGAGGCAGGTGCCCATGGATTACTTAGTTTAGAATTTTTTAAATACTATAACCAAATAGAGATTAAAAAATTACACACAGCTATTTTAAAACGGATTAAACTGTGACTGTTCAAATGTGATTTTTGGGGTGGAAGTGAATTGCATTTGCATCCCAGTGTTTTATCTAATTTATGAGAGAGGAAGTTTATTAATGCATGAAATTGATTACATTAGTGCAATCTAAAACTGTACCAAATACCAAAGGTAAGGAAAGAAAAGAGTTTCTTTACTATGTATTTTTTAAGTGTGGAGCCAGAGAAGACAGCAGCTAAGCAAGTAACCATCACCATGACCATTTGAATGTCTGGCATCTGGTGGTTTAGAGGAAGTACACATGGACATTTCTTTAGTATTAGTTTTGGAGATCTGAAAAACAACTATTCAATAAATGAAGGAATGGATAAGGAAAAAGGGAAGAAAGTATTACACTAGTTTTGTCAAATCCCTAGGGAACTATTTAGACAATAATAATGACTGGATGCCTAAGCCTAAAGGGCAATGAACAGTAGCATGAGAAGACTGTGGGGAGTGAGTGCTGCCTTGTTAAGGGACTGCGTTTTGTTTTATGTCATTCCTGTTTGTTTTTTATTTAAATTTAATTTATTTTCAAGGGGGGAGAAGGAGGAGGGAAAGGAAGGGAGGAGAGAGAGTCATGGAGAGAGAGAGACAGAGAGAGGGAGAATGGATACATCAAAGCCTCTTGCTACTGCAAACAAACTCCAGACGTATGCACTACTTTGTGCATTTGGCTTTACATGGGTACTGGGGCATTGAACCCAGGCCATCAAGATTTGCAAGCCAGCGTCTTTAACCACTGTGCCATCTCCCCATTTCACCCACTGTACTTCATTTCTGTTTGGTCTCTAACCACAATTCTAACTGTGGTCTAAGAATTATGAGGGACACAAAAATTCTACAACAGTAATCTTAAATTATAAATATACTTTAAATATATATATTTTATTTACCTTACCCAGCTGGTAATTTGATTCTCACCTAGTTTATGGATTCAATTGTGTTCAACATCTTTAGCTCCCTACCTGTGCTGATGTCATCTTGATGGTGGTTTTGAAGATGATCATCTGCCCAAGAATTGCTTCTGGTGTCTACCTAAAGCTCAGACATGCCTTAGTTCTTTGAGAAAGTTGACTCATGTAGCTGCCTCTGAAAGAACTATTACTTAGAACCAAGGTCAAATGCTGGTAGCATGGCCATTCCTACTGGGTGATATAAACAAGGTTCCACTTGTTTTCTGTAATCCCAAAGAAGAAGTTCTTTGTACTACAAGACTTCACAGTCAGAAATACATGGCTTGTCCTATGGAAATAGAAGCCCAGTTATCCAAGCTATCCCTGACATCTTAGCTGGAGTCTCAGATTAACCAGTTCAGCCAAAACACCAGTCCAGAATAGCTACAGGAATAAGTAAAGACAAGACAAGGTGCCTCTCAAGAAACTATGAGGTTGATGGCTGTTTATGGCATTTCAAATTGCTAAAATCCCAATGAGTTGTCTTTAGCAAATAGTCCATGTAGACACAGCATAAATAATGTCAAAGTCCAGTTCTAGAATTTCTAGAAGTTTTCCTAAAGCTCTTAAGCATTTCTATCACCTAAAGCTTCTATTCCAGCCTTATGGATTTATTTCATGCACAGAACCTTGGAGATAGCATTGTCTTTCAGTTTGCTATATACTAAGAATTCTGGGCTTTCCATGCATGGGGAATAAAAAAGCCTAACATATGTGGCTCTTTGCTTCCTGACCAGTATTACTTTCAAATAGCTGTTACAACTCACATGTTGAAGAAGAGGACGTTATATTTATCGTTCTTGTTTTTAATCAGGTGCTTGGGCCTTGCTAAACAGCTGGAAACATTTGTCATTTGGTACAGACAGATGATTCATTGCAGATGAGGTGGGTAATACTCTGTGGTGTTTTGAATCAGATGTCTCCCATAAACTTATGTTTTCTAATTGCCTGGTTCCAGGCTGATGGCAATCTGGGAGGTGGAGCTTTGCTAAAGGAGGTTTATTGTTGGTGGACTTATGGATGTTATAGCCAACTCCTCCTTCACCTGAGCTTGGCTCATTCTTCTGCTGCTGCTTTCCACCTATTGTTCCAGAAGTGCTGGCCAGCCTCTGCTCATGCTATGCTTTCCCCTGCCACCATGACACTTCCCCTTGAGATTATAAACCAAACTAAATAATTTCCTCCCATCAGCTGCTTTTGATCAGGTGTTTTTCCCAGCAATGAGACAGTAGCTACAACAAACTCGTATATTTTTGCAATCATTTATATATATTTTAAAGGGATATTTGATTTTTGCTGCAGAACTTCTGTGAAGCATGAGATAGTATCTCATTTTCAACTGAATGACATAAAACTAAGAATGAAAATCTGCCTTTAACAGTACCTATTTCATGATGATATCTGAAATGATACATTAATGTAGATTATATACCCTAATAGGTGGAAAAATTACTCAATTACAAATGATGTGTTTAATTATTATGAGGGGGGAAAGGATAGTTATTTTCCTTTCCTCAAGATTCTAGATATATTCAGCATTAAAATAAAAGATTCTAGATTAGAATTCTAGATGTTTAAAAAATTAACTAATATACTGATCTTTGGAGAATAGATTCTTGTCTTAAAATTATTTTAATTTGCAATTCGTGATGTAAACTACCCAGCAACAATCAACCGAACGTGATGCTCACACAAATGCAATAGTGGCACACAGCCATGGTGGGTTACCAACTGCTCTATTTGTCTAAAGGATCTGCTCAGTGGAACAGAACCCATACCTGGAACTGGAAAACAAGTCAGAACCATATCCAAAAATGAGTTCACCCTCCAATATCAAGCTCCCACCAATAGTGGGATACAAGAGGGCCTACACCCATTAAGTTCACTCTAAAACAATAATGGTTATCCATGTATCTTGCACTGACCTCACTCTCTGTTGGAGAATTTGCTTCTCTTTTTCAGATGGACATAGAACCTGAGGAGAGAATCAGCCCATCCCACCTCACCAGGGCACCAGCTGAACCCATAGAATAATTGGGGAAATGAGCAAGAGTGCTGCTTTCTTGGTGAACCTGGTATCAGCACAAGAGTGAAGGAGATAGACACAGAGAACACTCAACCCCTACCAAACCAGAGATCCAGAGACACAGAGACTCCCATGACCTCATCACTGAAATAGACCTAAAATGAACCCAACATGGCTCAGGGAAATTCGCTGAAGAGGGGGCAGAAAGATTGTTAAGAGCCATAAGTTGGGTCATTATGCACAGAGACATTGCCTCACCCCATAACTGATGGCTATCTACACAATGTAAGACCCACAATCCCCAAGGGGGGAGGGCAGGGAGAAGGCTAATGATGGTACCATCATGGCTCTATGCACATTATATAGATAACTAATAAAAAAATTAAAAATTATTTTAATTTTTTAAAACTTGTATTTATTTGAGAGAGAACAATTCAGAAAGAGAGAGAATGGACATGCCAGTTCCTCTAGCTACTGAAGATGAACTCAAAATATTTGTGCCACCTTATTCATCTGGTTTTATGTGGTTACTGGGGAATTGAAACTGGGTCCTTCGACTAAGCCATATCTCCAGCCCTTTTAAACTTTTTGATTGACAACTTTTACGGATATAATCAGTATACTATGATCATAATCCCCTTCCACCACTCTCTGCTTCCCTCTCTCAAATCCCCCCTCCAATGAATCTCTTATTTCCAGTTAGTCTTTCTTCTATTTTGATGCCATCATTTTTTCCTCTTCTATTAAGCAGGTCTTGTGTAGATAGCTCAACTACTGTGAGGTCATGAATATCAAGGACACATTGTGTCTGGAAGACAGTATTAGAAGCAGTCCCCTCCCCCTTCTCTTGGCTCTTACATTCTTTTTTGTGTTTGTTTCTTTTGTTTTTTGAGGTAGGGTTTTGCTGTAGCCCAGGCTGACCTGGAATTCACTCTGTATTCTCAGGGTGGCCTTCAATTCATGGTGATCCTCCTACCTTGGCCTCCCAAGCGCTGGGATTAAAGGCATGCTCCACCATGCCCAGCTTGGCTCTTACATTCTTTCTGCCACCTCTTCAACAATGGTCCCCGAGCCTTGGAAGGTGTGATGGAGTTGTTTAATTTAGTTCTGAGCACTCCACTGTCACGTCTCAGCATTTTGATGAGTTTGAGTCACTCCAGCAGTCACTGTCATCTGAATATAGAAAAGCTTCTCTAACCAAAACTGAGAGTAGCATTAATATATGGACATAAACGTAAGTATTTAGAGGGTAGTTTGGTGGTTATAATATAGCCATTTAGCCAGACAACAGTACTAGCTTCCACCTTAGGGTTTATGACCTAGAGCTTTTCATTAGGTTTTCAGAACCAGGCAGGAACTCCTACTGTGTAGCAGGCCTCAAGTCCAATCAGAAATCAGTTGGTTTTCCTCATAACCGACATGCCACCGTTGTACCACTTGGCATACTTGCCCTGGCTGACCAACCCTAAAGTTTACAAGGTCCTCTTCTCCTTAATACCATTGATAACTTTTGTCCCCTAACAGGCTGCACAGGTCTTTCTAGCATCCTGATGCTAAATAACAACATAAATCGTTATAAAGGGAGAATTTGCTCAGAAGTATCTTCTCTCAATAGTGTGTCTGGAAGTCATATATTATTATTAGCAAAACTTCAGTGTCAGGGGTAGGATACCTTCCGGAGAGCTATTGGCCAGGGAGGTCCTTGATGCCCCCCAAACATTACAAGCTATTGCCCAGACTCTTAGTTGCCCACCAGAAGTAGATGGTAAGACCCTATTGCTGAAGACACCACATGCTGGGGCTTTAAGTCACTGAGAAATCAAGCTGAAGCTGAGCAGAAAGCCTCTTCCCTGTCAGCTTTAAAAATAAAATTATTTATTTATGCACCAGGATCTCATGCATGCAAATGAATTTCAGATACACACACCACCTTCTTCTTCAGATTTTATGTGGGTACTAAGGAATTGAACCCCAGAGCAGCAGGCTTTGCAAGCAAGCACCTTTAGCCTCTGAGCCGTCTCCCCAGTCCAAGAGTCCAGATTCTTGATTTGAAGTATTGAATAGTTCTTCTGAGGAATGTACAGAATGTGTAAATTTGTGATTGATTCTTAGCTGGAGGTGAGCAGAGTATAATAGAGGCAAACTATACCCTGTTTTCTTTTGGAAATCTATGACTGTATCATGGTGTGCTTGTACATTGTCTGAATAGGGCTTGAAAACTCAACCAAAATATGTTTTTTATTTGTATTTATCACTAAGCTGTGATGTAAAAATTAATGGTGATGCTTAGGAATAGAGACTTAGAAGACCATCCTCTTAATGGACAAAAGCAAAACAAAAAAACAAAACAAAACAAAACAAAAATGACCATAGAGTCACTTGCAGGAAGCAGAAAGGTAAGATCTGGCAGAAAGCACTTGTTTAAACTAGGTAGAATGAGGTGGTCCAGAGCACAATATATTCCAAATTGAAAGCAAAGAAGAAAAATATCATTACATTTTGTTTTTATTGCTTTTGATCTTGAAATTCCTCTGCTTTGAAGAAACCAGCCTATTCTGCAGGTTCAAAAATAGAACTTGATTGAGCTAACTTGTGATTCTAAATTTGCCCTTGTCTTGAATTTTTTAGATTTTAGCAGAGACCATCATGGGAAATGATTTTAACACTGATTAAAATCTAAAATTAAAATAAAAGAGCTCAGGATGAGTAAGAGCAGTGAACCACACACTTGAATAAAATAAATAAAAATTAGATAAATTTAATTATAACCAATTAATTTCTGACTGGGAACAAAGATTAATATGGAAGTGAAGTATATGAAAAATGAAGGAATCTGGGTAGTTTACTGACTCCAATCCCTTGTGCTCCAGTTTAAACTTCCTCTGGTACTTGCAATATGCACCTAGTCTTGCACTTATTTCTGGGCCTGGGTCCTCTCATTATGTCTCAGTTTGACCAGCAGATCATTTTGCTTACTATTTTTTTTTTCTGATTTTTAGAGGTAGGGTCTCACTCTAGCTCAGGCTGACCTGGAATTCACTATGTAGTCTCAGGGTGGCCTTAAACTCATGGTGATCCTCCTACCTCTACCTCCTGAGTACTGGGATTAAAGGCGTGTGCCACCATGGCAGGCTGCTTACTAAATTTAAACAACTCCCATACATTAAAGGATGTTTCTTTATAACATGTCTTTGGAAAGAATGTTCTAGGGCAAGACAGTATAAGAGACACTTTCTTACACTAAATCAAAAACACTGGACATGAGCTGGGGTGATGGCTCAGTGGATAATGGTTCTCACTGCTCAAGATGGAGTTTCTGAGTTTGATCCCCAGACCCCACTTAGAAAGCCAGAAGCTGGGGTGGGCTTCTGTAAGTCTAGAACACTGGTGCTGACAGCAAGATGGGAGGCAGAAACAGGAGAACTTCCTAGAAGTTCATGGAGGCCATCAGAAAGAATAGCAAAGTGAGTCCAAGCTGAGAAATTATGCCTTAAATGAAGTGGACAGGTAAGCTCCAGTCTGAAAGTTATCTTCTGATCTTCATATATTAACACACATACAGCTTTAAAAAAAATAGCAAAACAGTGGACCTCATCAAAAATGACCTGAGGATGTGGGCTTCTCTCCCTGAACCTGACTTTGGAAGCTTTGCTGGAATGAGTGACAGTGAATTCTAGCAGCTGGAATGCCTGTGATCTGTTCCCACAATTGTACAGGGACAGGAAGAAGATGGAAACTGAGGATAAAAGAGCAATGACTCATGAATGAATGTCACTCACTACTGCCATGGGTTACTTCTAGGATCAAGGTTTACAAGCTTTTGATGGCCTAGTACGCATGGCTAGAGAAAGAGCTGTGGTTCATTATTTCATTCTTTACAGAGAAGATTGTTTACTCAAGTCAGATTTAAGTGAATTAAAAGAAAATATTTATTAGACAGAAAGAGAGAGAGAGAAAGAGACCACACATGGGTATACCAGGGCTTCATGCTACTGCAAATGAACTCCAGATGCATGTACCTTGTGTATCTGGTTTTATGTGGGTACTGGGGACTCAAACCCAGGCCATATGGCTTTGCAAGCACCTTTAATCACTGATCTATTTTCTCCGGCACCTATTTTTTTTTTTATTAATGCAGATTTTCCTATTCTTAGAGGTTTACTAAAACAGGACTTTGTTGATTTTCCTTATTGCTATTTCCATATTCAACATATACTCCTCAATGTCTTTGCTCTTAGTAAGATTTCTTAAATTTTCTTATAAGACAAAAGTGTTTATCTCTATATTTACCAATATTCTTTTAACCTAAAAGAATTTCACTCCTTTGTAAAAATAAATTTGCTTCATTTGGGCTAACAACTTGGTCTATTATACAGGTTATAATATTAAAAATTTGACTAAATAATCCTATTCTGAAATGGTATTTACTGAATGGGAATGGATATAGAATTTTACCCAAGGGATACTTTCTAGTTGATAGCATGTGTAAATATTTCTTGAATACAGTGCTTCTTTTATATATATATATTTTTTTACTTCTTTGAAAGAGAGAGAGAGAGAACAAAAGAGAGACAGAGAGATAGGGAGAATGGGCATGCCAGGGTCTCCTGACTCTGCAAACATGCTCCAGATGTGTGCGCCACTGTATCTGGCTTTACATGGGCACTGGGGAATTGAACCCAGTCTACAGGATTTTCAAGCAAGTGCCTTTAACTGCTGAGCAATCGCTCCAGCCCCTGAATCCAGTGCTTCTAAGGGAAGATGTTCATTTGTCGTCACATCATATGCTTAAGTACCTCATTCTACTATAGCTCTAGAAGTAATTACAAATGTCCCATTCTTATTTTGCAAATTAGGTCATTTTTAAAGAATCAATAGAATGATTATTTTTATAATCTGTTTTAGATTAAGACCCCAATAATGTATTATTTAAGTTTCCATTCAATTTCAATTCTCCGTTAAATGTGGCTGTTATCCTAAGTATGTTGGTGAACTTTGGATATATATTTTTTCAATTCAGAGTAATGAGATGATAGAAACAGTACTACAAGCACTGCTCATCTTACTATGCTTCTAGTTTTGTCCTTGGGGGGGGGAAATTGCATGCCTAGAGAAGGTATAGCATTGACAGAATTCACAAAGTAAGAATATTAGACTTCTGTCATTAAACAAAATTAAATGGAGGGCATGAAGTCTTTTCATTTAGTCCATTGTTAAATTGTGTGTTTGATTATAAAGATGGTTTTTGGGACCCAGAGTGCATCTGAATGATTGAACACATGCATAGTATGGGTAAGACCATGGATCAAAGGAAAGAAAAACCAAGAGAGCATAATTAGCCAGGCATGGTGGTGCACGCCTTTAATTCCAGCACTTGGGAGGCTGAGTAAGGAGGATCACTGTGAGTTCATGGCCAGCCCAAGACTACATAGTGAATTCCAGGTCAGATTGAGCTAGAACAAGACCTTACCTTGAAAAACAAAAAACAAAAACAAAAGCATAATTGTTATTTTCAGTTTTAAAACTGTATTACCATCAAATTCTAACTTAATTGAACTGATAAAAAATATTACTCAATACTTATTGGTCAATAGTTTCCTTCTTATTGCTCTTGGTCAGTGATAACATCTGTTTATTTACTTTCTAATATTTTTTGAGATAAGATCTCACTATGTAGCTCAGGCAGGCTTGAAACTTGATATATAGTCAAAGCTGGCCCCAAACTCATGATCCTCCTGCCTCCATTTCTCTGGTACTGGGATCATAGATGTTTGCCAATATACTTGGCTAGTGCCAATATTCTTTTTAAAAATATTTTTTTAAAAATTTTATTTATTTATTTATTTATTTGAAAGAGAGAAAGAGAGAAAGAGGCAGATATCTAGAGAGAATGGGTGCACCCGGGCCTCCAGCCACTGCAAACAAACTCCAGACATATGAGCCATCTTGTGTATCTAGCTTACATGGGTATTGGGAAATCAAACCTGGGTACTTAGGCTCCACAGGCAAGCCTTAACTGCTAAGCCATCTCTCCAGCCCTCTGATATTATTAAATACTATAATTATCAAAACCCATAATTAATGGTCCAAAATAATATTTTAATTAACAGGATATGATGTCATTGTTTTTTGTTTTACTGAACATGCATACATTTCACTTTCTTATAATTTCCTAAATAATATGATATGAAAACTATATAACATTTGCATTGCATTACATATATAAGTGATCTAGAAAATTTTAAAAATCTAAAAGAGGATGCTCATATGTTACATATGAACACAATGACACTTTTATGAGACTTCAGGATATATAGATTTCAGTATCTTCAGAGGTCCTGAATCACTCACTCATGGATTCCAAGGGACAGTTGTGTGTGCATGTGTGAATGTATACATATGTGTGTCTACATATCCATCACAATTGGGTATACATATATGTATGCATATATGTGTGTGTATGTAAGCATCACAATTGTGTATGCATGTGTGTATGTCTATATATGTGTGTATATATACATAGACATCACAATTGTGTATGCATGTGTGTATGTCTATATATGTGTGTATATATACGTAGACATCACAATTGTGTATGCATGTGTGCATCCATAACAATTGTGTATTCACATGTGTTTGCATATGTGTGTAAATGTATCCATCACAATTGTGTATGTATATGTGTGTATATGTATCCAGAACAATTATGTATGCATGTGTGTATGTCTATATGTGTGTGTATATATACAGACATCACAATTGTGTATGCATGTGTGCACATCTACATGTGTATGTATATATCCATAACAATTGTGTATTCATGTGTGTATGTCTGTATGTGTGTGTATATATGTATCCATCACATTTGTGTATGAATGTGTGTATGTATGTATGTATATGCATATATGCATCCATCACAATTGTGTATGCATGTATGAATGTATATATGCATCCATCACAATTGTGTATGCATGTATGAATGTATATATGCATCCATTACAATTGTATATGCATGTGTGTATGTAAGTCTGTGTGTATATATGTATCCATCACAATTGTGTATATATGTATGTACATATGTATGTATACATATCCATCACAATTGAGTATGCATGCATGTGTGTATATATGTATCCATCATGATTTTGTATACATGTGTGTATGTATATATGTGTGTATATATATATGTATCCATCATAATTGTGTTTGCTTGTATGTATGTATGTAGATCTATATATGTGTCTGTGATGGTTAAGTTTGTGTCAACTTGATTTGTTTAGGAATCCACAGACATTCCTCATAAGTGTGTTTCTGAGGCTGCCTCTAGGAAGGATTAACTAAAGGAAGAATCCTTCCCCCAGGGGTAAGCCCTTCCCCAGAGTGGGCGGCCCAGAGTGGGCGGCCCCTCTTGGAGGAGGGGGCTGGTTGATAAAAAGAAGCTCTGGGAAGAAAGGCTCTCTCTCCCACCTGGCTGCCGGTGCTGCTAGCTGCTTGCCACTGGGTGCTTGTTGCTTGGTGTTTTCCGCTTGGTACTTGCTGCTTGGTGTTGCTGCTGTCCAGTGTGGACTGAAGACCAGGGTGGACTGAAGAGCAGCGTCTCTCCAGGAAGCCTCCAGGCCTTCAGTGCCGGATTGGGACTGCTGAGGCCTCCAGCCTCATGGACTGAGCAGCTACCGGGTTTCTTGACTCTCGGACCTGCTATTGCTGGACTGTGTAAGCTAATCCAATAAATTCCCCTTTAATACAATTCATTCTATCCATTCTGTTCCTCTAGAGAACCCTGACTAATACAGTGTCCATCTATATGAATATATGTTTTGCTTCTTTTAAAAACTTTCTATTGACAATATTCATATAGGTACACAGTGTATTTTGCTTATTATCCCCTCTTTACCTTATTTTGTTCTTCTTCCCACATCTCTGTACTCATTCCACTAAATTCCTTTTTCTTTCCAGCTAGTGCTGGGATTAAAGGCATGTGCCACCACACCTGGCAACTTATTTGTTCTGAATGTTAGGTTGCCAGCTGGTGGCAATTTGGTAATTGTAGCCTCCTGGAGATGGTGTATTGTTTGGGGCAGGCTTATGGGTATTATAACCAGCTTCCCCTTGCCAGTGTTGGGAACAGCCTCCTGTTGTTTTTGTCCACCTGATGTTGGTCAGAAGGTAGTGTGTGTCCTTTGTTCATAGTATTGTTTTCCATGTTATCATGGAGCCTCCCTTTGTGTCTGTTACATCATGTGTTGGTACCCTCTTTTCCCTTGTCCCTGCCCCCATTCTGTGGGGATGCTTCTCAGTGGGGATGCAGGTATTCCTCATGAGGTTGTAGTTTATGCATTATGAGAGCAGCAGTCAGTTATTTTTGCTGGGAGAAAATGCCTCTGGGCATGATGTCTCAACCTGTGACTTTTACAATCTTTTGGCTCCCTCTTCTGCAAAATTCCCTGAGCCTTTGTGGGTGAGTTTTAAGTCTACTTTAGTGATGAGCTCTTAGGAGCCTCTGGATCTCTGCTTTGGTAGGTGGTGAGTTTTCCCAGGGTCTGTCTCCTACAGCCTGGCGCTGATTATCAAGTTCAGCATGAAAACAACACTCATGCTGGTCTCCCCAATTCCTCTGTGGTTTCAGCTGTAGTTTGGCTGAAGTGCAAGGGGTAGTTCATCTCCTCCAGTCTCACTACCTTCTGAAAAAGAAGAACAGATTCTCCAATGGAAGGTGAAGTCAGCATACTATAAATGGGATAAACATTATTAATTTAGGGAGAATTTGATGTAAGTAACCCCTCTTTTAGCCAAAGACTAGTGAGAGCTTGACATTGGAGAGCATAATCTTTGTCTCTATAGGATTCTTATCTAGTTCCCAATTCCAGATATGGGTTCCTTTACACTGAGCAGATCTCTTAGCCTCCAGGGCCCTGCTTTTCAGCTGCTCCCCCCTTACTCCTTTTGAGGGTTATATCTCTTAGGCTATCTCCAAGGATAAAGGTTTCTATGGTACCAGTTCATTTTAGATTTACTTTTGTGTTTTTTTCCCCCTTTCTCCTTCCCCTCTCCCCAAACCCTTCCATCCCTACTGTCTGGGCCTTGAGCTGCCTATCGGGTATGTCAGCAACTCAAGCAGGTCCAGGTTGGGAACCACAGATAAGTGACACCATGCAACATTTAAAAAACTATTTTATGTATTTATTTGCAAGGAGAGAAAGAGAGAAAATAGAGAATGGGTGTGACAAGGTCTCTTGCCACTACAAACAAACTCCAGGCACATGTATCACTTTCTGCATCTGGCTTGACATGGGTAATGGACAATTGAACCTGGGCTGTCAGGCTTTGAAAACAAGCACCTTTAACCACTGATCCATCATCTACTCATCCCTATTTTCTTTCTTTCTCTCTTTCTTTCTTTCTTTCTTTCTTTCTTTCTTTCTTCTTCACTATTCAGTATGTAGTCTCTGGGTGGCTTTGATTTCACAATGATCCTCCTACCTCAGCCTCCTGAGTGCTGGGATTAAAGGCATGAGTCACCATGCACAGCCCTAATATTTTTGATATTTAAGTTTTTGCACTTCTTTTGAAACGCTGTTTATTATCTCCTAAAGTATAGGTGGCAAAGATTGTCTCTATTTACTAGACAGTTTATTCCCTTTGATGATGGTTTCTTTTGCAATCAACAGGATCATTCACATATATGTGTTTTTATTGATAAGCTTTAGGCGTGTAAACAATGTATTCTGATCATAATCCACTATCCTTACCTTCTCTTGTTCTCCTCCCCATCCTCTGCCACAGAATTGTTTTCTTCCCTACGAAGTCCCTCTTCTACAGTGGTCTCTTTATTTTTCCTTTGTGTATTTGTGTGACTACTCAGGGTTATCTGTGTAAGCATGGACAAGGAATTATTTACAAAACATGTGATTTCCGGTGTCTACATCACTGAAGAGAATGTCTCACACTCTTCCAGCCACCATGAATTGTCAATAACTCTTCAGGGAGAATTAGAGGCCTTATGCCCTTCTCCACTATGGCTGTGATGGAATGTGGACAGGCCACATTTGCTGGTCTTATGCAGGTTAGGACAGTCACTGAGGTCATGAATGTGGTAGCCATGACATGACTGGAAAACAGTATTTCACAGTACTCCTCTCCTTACATTCTTACCATCCATTCTTCTGCAATGGTTTCTGAACCTTGGAAGGGAGTGATATAGATGTCTCATTTAGTGATGAGCACATCACAGTCTAACATTCTCAGCATTTAGACAAGTTTTGAGTATCCTCAGTAATCGACATCAACTGAAAAACGCTTCTCTAACAAGGGCTTCCTGACCTCTATAGACGCTCTCTCCAACCTGCATACATATCCAAAATTTTGAATCTAGGATCTGTATATGTATATCAAAGAGAATATGTAGCATTTGTTTCTAAACACTGGGTTCCTTGCTTAGTATATTTTCCATATCTATCCTTTTCTGGCAAATATCATAATTTCATTTCCCTTTACAGCTCATAGAAACTATATTGTGTATATATGCCACATCTTTATTATTCATTCATCAATTAATGGCAATATAGGCTGCTTCCATTTCCTAGCTTTTGTGATTAGAGTGGCGATAAACATTTATGTCCAAGTATCTCTGTGGTAGGATATCTAATCATTTTGGCATACGTTTAGGAGTGGCAAGCTGTGCCATATTATAGTTTTATTTTTAGCTTTTGGAGAAACCTACACCCTAAGTCCCATAATGGGTATACTCCCAGCATTGGTGAATAAGAATTTCTCTCCCTTGTACAATTGCCGGTGTTTATTTTCATATTTTGTTTTCTTAATTATAGCAATTCTGTTCTTTAAAAAAATTAATTTATTGATTAGTTTATAAACATGTTGCACACAAAGATCTCTTCTCCCCTATCCCAATTCTGCTGAGGGTCTTCAGTGGAGTTATTGAAAGGCCATCATCAGTCTCTGCAGGGACAAGGGAAACATGGTTTCTCAGGCTATTCCAAGCTACTCTGAGACTCTTACAATCTTTCTGCCCCCTCTTCCATGATGCTCCCTGAGCTTTAGTGGGCAAGATATGGATCTGATTTACTGTTGCTTTCTCTGTAGACTCTGAATCTCTGCTTTTATGAAGATTGGGTGACCACAGTGTCTGTCGCCATTCCCCTGGAACTGGTTTTCAGGCTAGCTGTGAGAGCAGTATTCATGTCACCGCTTCTCCTACAATGATTTCTGGGCCTGAGCAGATGAGATGGAGGTGAGCCATCTCATGGTAGACAGTTGATTCTCGCTGATTGATGTATTCATGTTCTTCCTAGCATTGTCTTCCATCTGTAAACTAGAACAGATTCTCCAACTAAGAGTGAGAACAGTTTGAATAAAAGGGGATAAGTCTAGTCCTTAGAGAGATATATTGATGTGTATATCCATTCTTCTTAGTTAGAGAGCAGTGGAGGTTCTCTCTGGAGCCTGTTGGTTTCCTGTTCTAGGGAATCTGGTTTGGTTTCTAGAGCCAGATATGAGCTCTTCCCCACCGAGTGGGTCTCATGTGCAATCTGTGAGCAGCTGGTTACCTGCATGGGCTGTGTGCCACTATTGCACAAATGTATACTTTGTACTTGAAAGAATAAACAAAAATAAAAATAAAAAAATAAAGTAGTGCTAGGTAAATAGTGTAAGGCACTGGCCTAGTGTGCACACGGCCCTAGGTTTAATGCCCAGTTTTACAAATATGTAATTATACACATACTTCCAAAATAAATCCTCATCTTAATTTTGTAACTGGCAGGATCTCTTGCTTATTCAACTATTACTCTCCAGTGGGGGCCTTCTTGCAACCCAGGGAGCAATGGGCAGTGGCAGTTCATCCCGGGCTAACTCTTGGATCCTGAGGTGTCCTTGATCTCCACCCTATTATCTCCTTTTTCCTCTCTTTCACCACAGAGAATTGCATGAGAATTGCATGAGAATTGCATCCTCCCTTGGTCAGGACTGTGAGGCCAATGCTAAGGGTACTCTTCAGTGGGCTCTCAGAACTCTCAGGTGGATGCAGCAAATCTACAACACTACAGTTGGGTAATTCACCAATGTAAAAGCTTTTCATTTTCCCCTCTTCTTGGCTCCAGCTATAGAGAGGCCATTCACCATAGCCATTGGATCATCCAACACCAGACCATGTTTAGCCCAAGGAGGTGGTGTGTCAGCTTCCATCCATCTGTCTTCCTAAGATACCTAGGAATGATAGACCTGGATCCCTTTTGATTGTTTTCCAAGGCCTAAAAGTCAACATGAGTACAGACACACACACCCCAAAAATTCTTTTTTCTTTTTGTCCCATGTCAGCTTGAAAAAATCAGATATGAACCCAGAGCCCATCTCCCAAAAAACACTTGAGGTCCCTCTCACTCCACTGACAGACAATTGAATTAGAGATCATTAAAATACTGATGCAATTTCCTTTGTCCCTAGTAACATTGGAAGGGAAAGGACACTGACTTCTGACCAGAGGCCTGATCCTGAATATGATATATTATATATATAGAATGTAAAATGTGTGCTGATAAATTTAAAGGGTTATAAAGGTTATTAAATTTCTGACTGAGATATATTTAAAATTTAATAAAAGATAACATGGGTATATTATTAAATATTGTTAAAGTTCTAAAGTCAAAAGTCAAGTTTTCTTAAATATAATTCTACTGTTAAAGTACTTACAACATATCTGATTCCTTTACAACAATAGACTGCATAGATATTAGTCTACTATTGTTCACAAAATGGTTTACTGTCATAGTCAGCTTCACTCTGCTAGGATGAACCGCTAGACCAGACACATTTTATTGGAGACTCATGATTTATTTGAAGCTTACTGATCCAAGGAAGGTTCCATAATGACAGAAGAGGCTGGTCCCCTTTCACAGGTTCATGCAGAGAGAAATGCCACCACCAACCACATAGGCAAGCACACTCCAGGAGGCCCAGGCAGAACTCAAGAACTCTGCTTATCTTTAGGCTAGAATTTAGACCCACCCCAGTAACACTTTAGGGCTGGATGACCCCAGGATCCACCCACAGCATCACCTCCTCAAGTCAGGAGGCTAGAGCTCTAAATTATAAGCTTTAATAAAATTCCTGAATCTATTGGGAGACATCCATTCAAAGTACCACATTCTTATCCTGGCCCCAATACATTAATAACCATCTTGCATTGTAAATTGTATTAAGTCCAACTTCAAAGATCCCCATAGTCTTTACAAACTTTAGATACTTCCAAAGTTCTAATTCTAACATAATATTTATGACTGCCTCCTCACTATGAGTCCTATTGAAGGGACCAAACTGATGCAACAACAGGCTTCAATAAGGCGCCACCCCAGCTAGGCCTAAGTTTCAATTCCCTGGAGGGACAGACAAGATTCCTGAGAAACCTAAAACAAAGGGCCATTAGTCAATGGCTGCCCTGACCAGAAAAAGGCTGAGTCAGTTCCTGTAAAGTGACCAGACTTGTCCCTTTTGCCCCAACTAAAGGTATACAAATGTAACTGCCGCTTGCTTAGCCAATCACGTTAGATTACCTCACCCACTTAGAATTCCCCTACACCTAGCTGCCAAAACCCTAAGACTAATCAAATAAACACAAGTACAGTTACTGTTTAAATTAGCCAATCATGTTAAAAGACCAAAAGCCCACCAAAATTCCTTTAACTGTGCTTAAAAAGAGCCTGCATGCTTCTCTCAGGGTCACCATTTTGTATGAATGGTTGACCCCTGCATGCTGGCTGATTCTGCAGAATAAACACTCTTTGCTTTTACATACTATTTGACTCTGGGGTATTTCGTCAGCATTTTTGGACCCTTACACTATAAAATCAAACAAGTTACATAAACATAACACATAAAGGCACAGAGTAAACTTTTCCAGCTTCAGTAAGACATAACAAGGAAAGACTGGACCAAGGCTAACTCAACAACCATCAAGCAAACATCAAACATCTATAGTTCAAGTCCAATATCATAACCAGTGACAGATACTTTCTGGATTTTCCAATTCTGCTCCTCCAGCTGGGCTGAATAGCCAGAACAAACTTATATCTCAAGCCAACAGCTCTCCATGGTAGCCCTTGCACAATAATGGTATATCCAAAACATTGTCAGGTCTACATGAAAGCCATGGTCCATATTCCAATGACTTCACTGGCCTATAAGGGTCATCATATGTCCCGTCCAGCAGGACTCAGTTATTCGGGGGATGCGAGGGGGACCAGGCCTGAGGGGAGATGGGCGAGAAAGAAGAAGAGAGACCAAGCAAAGAGTTGTCAAGGTCTCGTTTATTAGACTCCAAGCACAGTTTTTTAAGCAAACAGAACAAGGAAGTAAAAAGTCCCCCACTGGGCGGGGGACCAGGTCTTGGGTAAGTGGAGGCACTGGGTGGGGGACCAAGTCTTGGGTAAATTTTTGGAATATTTTACAGTTACAATAAGGGAATGTAGGTTATACATTTAACAGTTACACACTGTCATTCTCGGAATGTAGGTCATTTAACAGTTACAGGTATTTATCATTCCACATGCATGGTTAGCAACAGGTCATGTTCTCAGGGCAAACAGCGCAGTTTCAGCTCGGGTTCCAACAATCATACACTGCCTATATATCATGTCTAAGCAGCAGCTCCTGGAAACATGTGCATTTCATGACCCACTCCACATATTTTTAATGCTTCTGAAACCAATACCAGGTGTTCAGGACATAGCTATATTCTTAATTCAGGAACAAAACAAATCATGACCTTGAATAGCAGGTTCCTTTCTTTCAAAAGAGTTTGCATGTCTACCCTTCAGTCTTTCCTCAGACATCCTTTCCATTGATTGAATGTAAAGTAATTAGGCCATCTTCCTTCCAAATGCTAATGTATTTGACAATAGCAGCTTCAGCAACCAGTCTCAGTGCCCATAATTTTAAACTTGCTTGAATTTTTCTAACTTTAAATCTTAAATTTCTCAGTTCCATATCTTTGTCCAAGCTCATTCTTCCATTAAAAATTTAACCTTGATCAAACTCTCTGGACATGAGCAGCAGAGTGCAGCCAGCTCTTGTGCTGGTAGCCCAGTTCCAACAAAGTTCTCTGCTATCTTTTCTTCCCATTAGTAAGTTCATAAACAAAGCCTCCAAATACAATTTCTCTACTCTTAACATTAACTCTCACCAGAATAGTCTATAAAACTTTGCTTACTGCTCTGGAAGAAAGTACCAAGTCTAGGGCTGGAAAGATGGCTTAGCAGTTAAGGCGTTTTCCTGAAAGGCCAAAGGATCCCAGCTCATTTCCCCAGGACCCACACAAAAAGATGCACAAGGGGGCACATGCATCTGGAGTAAGTCTGCAGTGGCTGGAAGCCCTGGCATGCCCATTCTCTCTCTCTCTCTCTGCCTCTTTCTCTCAAATAAAATAAATAAATAAATAAATAAATAAATAAATAAATAATTTGGAAAAAAAAAAAAGTACCAAGTCTATGCACATTCCTCCAAAAGCTCCAAAGACCAAAATCCACATGACCAGATTCATTGCACAGAAACACCTCACTCCAGGTACCAATTCTGTCATAGTCAGCTTCACACTGCTGGGATGAACCTTCAGTCCAGACACAGTTTATGGGAGGAACAGGATTTATTTGAAGCTTGCAGGTCCAGGGGAAGTTCCATAATGGTGAAAGAGGCCAGCCCCCTTTCATAGGTCCATGCACAGAGAAATGTCACCACCAACCCCTTAGGCAAACACACTCCAGTAACCTCAGGCAGAATTAAGGCACTCTGCATATCTTTAGGCTGGAATTCAAATCCTCTCCTAGTAACACCTTAGGGTTAAATCCCAAGGATCAGCCCACAGTAGCACCTCCACCAGCCAGGTGGCTGGAGATCTAAATTACAAGCTTGAATAAAACTCCTGAATCTATTGGGAGTCATCCATTCAAACTACCACAGTTATAAACAAAAATTTTGAGTTAAATGAGATACTTAAAACTTATAATTAAGTTATATCCAAACACTAAGCATATATGTTTTCCAACTGATAAAGCCTTTATTTTGTTTGATAAAGTATCTATTTACAATAATAGATTTCTTACATATTATGCTTTACATGTTTTTTCCATTGGGTAAAACTTTTATTTGTTTGTTATAAACTTATTCTAATAGATTAAAAGCTGAGCCAAATATAAAATTTTATTGTGCCTGTAAAATAAACAAATGATAAAACAAATTTAATCAAACTCAGCTTTTTCATCCTAACATATTTTCATTAGTTCTTCTATAGCTAAGACGTTTTGATCTCTGGACCTAGTAAGTAAAAACGATAAGCCTTCTATATTAAAGACATATAAAGAACTTTTAAACCTGATAACTAAATTTCAAGATTGGTTGATTTCTTGATCTCTATCATGTTTGAATTTAAAATTGTTTAAGGTATTCCAGGTATTGCTTCAATAGTAGTTTCTTATACTTCCTACCTTAGCTAAACCAAATCTTCATATTTCCAGAAATTTCAATTAAATCCCTATTCAAGTTAACAATTCCTTCTTCCTTACTTTTGTATACAGCACTCCTTGTTTTCTTATCTCCCACCTATGCTATTATTTTCAACTTTTGATATAACATTTGTGTCACCTGTAAAGGTCATGCCATATATAGATAATGACCAGATCATAATGGCTAATAGATTTTACATGATCCAGGTGTTTCTTTACTTAAGGCTCTGATAAGTATCAACCTTGAAGAGCTGCTTTCTTGTCTATTCATAAGAGCCACGTGGGACAACAGCCCGCCATGTGTACAAGGTACAAAGTGAAGTTTGACAAATGGGGAACAAAGAGCTGAGGCTACCAGAAGTCACACCTAAGTGACTTGATTCAAAGATGGACTGTAACAATTTTGGAGCAGTGGGTGTTACTGGTCCAGAGTCAAAATAATTTGGTGCTATCTTGGACTTTTAGAATAGCTAGCTTATTATCTTTTTCTGTGTATGACTTGACTTCTCTGCAGCCAGCTGGGACATCTGTTGTTCTGGGTTATAGTCTTTATAGACATATTCTTATTAGGCTAGTCCTGTACATGAGACCGTGCTTATTTCCTCCAAGGTAAAACTCATTCTCTGGTTTGCCAGGGCTTCCTCACATTTACAGAGATTTTTCTGCTTTCCAGTATCACTAGTCAATCTTTTATTTGTCTACTTACAGTTTGTTTCAGCACATCCAGTTCTAAAATGGTTTCAGAAGTACCTGTTGCTACTTGGAATTCTAAGACAGCTTTCCAATAAGTTTTTACTTCCAGAGCCACCTCTTGGAATGAGAGTAAGTCCATGCTCCTGTTGCAGTCCCACCAAGCCACACATCTACCTCGACCCCTATGATCAGACCTGTGTGACCAGAACCAGCTCCTGTAACATCCTACCCTGGCTTTCTATATAATGACAGAGTTTGGAAAGTTGGAACCAGAATGACTCAGTTTTTGAACTCTGACTGATACTTGATTATAACTCTGATCCACCCACCCCTTACCATTATCACATTCCTGGAATGATCTAGACCACCTATGCCCATTATTAGTTCCTATAGGGGTCCAAGCCCTGAGGCAAGGTGGACTTCTCTGAAACCAAGGAATTCCAACGACACCCCACAGTCCCATAAGTATCCTGTAGTCTGTAAGGGAAGGGCTTGTGACCATGCATGGTCTTAGCCCTTCCCAGGCGTTCCTGAATAAAGCCTGTCTCTGCTATCGAGCCCAGTCTTCCCTCTAGTTTCTTTCCCACTTTTCCTAACAATAACAACAAATTCTATTGAATTAATGAGTATTCTCCCTTAATGAGGTTGGTTTTGAATTGATTCCCTCTCTGTGATGTTTTGCTATAGCAACCTGCTCTGACTTGGGAGGTGCTATTTGTACTTCCACTTCAAACTTGAGAACCAGACTTAGAGCATGTATTGCCCCAGTGGATATAAGACTGGTAACCTTTTGTGGGTGCATTTCTAGTCCACTTACGCTGAGTTGTGAAGACAGTTCCCTCCTTGGTGTACTGTCAGCTTGGCTTGGATGACCAGGGTCAATGTTGTGGGGGAGGGACAAGTTGAAGCCCCTGTCTCCCTGAAGCCTCTGGAATTCCTAGTGCTAGCATATGTAGGAGGGAAGATTGTCAAGTTTTGCTTGGTGGTGTTATCACAGAGCTTAGCTGATCTCTCCCATCCTCTCCTTCAATTTCTTCTGATCTTTTAAGGCTGATAGGTGTAGGAAGGAGCACTTCTCTATAGTTTTCCCTGTTCTCACTGACAGGACCATCCATGCACAAAGAAAAGCCAGCCCACTTGGATCTAACTAAGCATGCTGATCCATCCACACTGACGAGCAGGAGATTTCAGTGCTTCTCCACAGAAATCTCACCATGTGTATGTAATAAATTCATTTACAGATCTTATCTCTTGCAGAAGGCAAGATTCCACAAACTTATATTTCAGCAAAGGATCATTGAAGGGTTAATTTCTCTCCCTGAAAACCAGAGGGAACTAGAGAGTTTATGACTGACCCTAAGACTAGCAGACCTCAAAGAAACATCAGAGGCAGCCATTCCCAGACTAGCTTGACAACTCCAGTTACTGATGTACTTCCCTTAACCCAGAAGGTCTGGAAGGAAAAGAAACCATTCTTGCTGTAAAAAGCCTATTCTGAGCAAAGATACAAATAGCTACAAGTTCCTTATCTACTTCCCTTGGACCTACACCTAGTCCAGTCTATTATTCTTAGGATCCTCCTTACAAGCTTGCACCCAAGCCTAGCTCAATGCTTCAGCCTCCATCCTACCAGAAGGTTGTAGCTCCTTGCTATGCTTCAAGAAATAGTCTCTGTCTGTTGAGATAAACTCTGGTGTTTTCCTTTGTTTTTCTGTTTCATTCTCCTTACAGCCATTACCTGTCATCTCTGAGGGCTTTCTGTCCCCCTACCTTGAACCATGAAACATACGGATTTTGATTGGTTAAGCAGATGCTGAGCTAATTTTCAGTATCCTAAATATAACCCTTTTCCATTACCTATTTTGAATGATTTCATTGTGGCTAAAACTCCAGGTAATTTTAAAGCATTGTTAATACTGTTACATAACTTTGAGACATAACCAAATGAACATATTTTTCTCCAATTAATGCTCTCTTTGAGACAAATAATTATTACTGATATTATGAATGCATCAGAAAAAAATCACAGACATATTGGCTTTTCTTTCAGTTTTTTTGCAGCTAGGTAATCATTATAACGAACTATCTGAGAATCATAGGTACAGGTTTTGCTACTCACAGAAAAGGGAGTATGATCTTGGCCAGAGGCTTCTGATACATTTGAAATATCAAATGAGTTCTCTTATTTACTAATTTCTGAAAAACGTGTATTCAACTGAGAACACAAGAAAAGGTACTGAACACTTTTTCCTGTTGAAAGCAGAGAGAGCCCTTTATTTATCTATGGCATCTATGTGCTCATGATCACTGTTTTGATCCTTCCCTTCCCAGGCTGTGCTGTGTGCCCCTGGTTGTGTCCTGAATTCTCTCCACCCATTATTCCTTATGCTTATCTCTCTAATGTCCAAGACAGGGCTTGGCAGTCAGAAGATGTTCCTTAAATGAAAGAGAACTTCAGACTAAAAGAGCAAGACTTTCCACCAAACAAATTAATAACATTACTGGATATTTGGAGGGCTGCTACTGAAGAGCAGACCCTCCACACATGAAGCTCTCTTCTAGCAATGAGTTTATGAGCACCTGCTTGTTCCTTGGACCAGGGCCAGGGATGAAATTGTCAGAAAGTCTATGAAGGAGGTCATAGATTAGGAGACAACATGGTGACCTCTCACCATTGTGACCATACACTACCATTGGTTTCATCTCTGATCTCTTCCTTTCCTTGACATGACTTAACCCTGGATTTTACAATGTAAATAGACATATAAGGACAAGATGTTTCTATGGTAAATCACTAGTAATGGCACACATATGAGAGTCCCCCCTTAGAAAATACATGATGCATTACTCCTTATTAAAAACATTTTAAAAGTCCTACAAACAATATTTAGCTAAATTTGTGTAACCCAGTTTTCCTAAATCTTATTTGAACATAGTTACTTTTATTTCAACATAGACCTCTATCCAGTTTAATGAATAAAATGCTTTATTAAATGTGAGAAGGTAAAATTAAGTGACTTCTGGCACTGTCATTTAATATAGGCAAGTTATATAACTTTACTCTGTTGTTTTGTTTGTTTGTTTGTTTGTTTGTTTGTTTGTTGTTTTTCAAGGTAGGGTCTTATTCTAGCTGAGGCTGACTGTATTCTCAGGGTGGCCTTGAACTCATGGTGATTCACCTACCTCTGCCTCCTGAGTACTTGGATTAAGGGCATGCTCCAGCAAGCCTTGCTAACTATTCTTTCTGAGTCTCAATTTCTTTCTTTATAACATGAAATGATAATGCTTTCTCATGGGGCAATTGTGAAGATTAAATGAAACCTCACAAAAATTTTACTCAAGTTAGAGTCAGTGCTCTGTGAGTACTCAGTAGCAATGCTCTTTTCTCCTACTAACCCTTACTACATTATGCACTATTTTATTTCCTCATCTCCTTTTCAAACTAACTTAAAAAAATTTTTAAAGCTGGGCTGGGGAGATGGCTTAGTGGTTGAGGTGCTTGCCTGCAAAGCCTAAGGACCCAGGTTCAGTTCCCCAGGACCCACGTAAAGCCAGATGTGCAAGGTGGCACATGCATCTAGAGTTCATTCCTTGTGATGGCCAAAAGCCCTGGCATACCAGTTCTCTCTCTCTCTCCCTATCTATCTGCCTCTTCCTCTCTCTCTCTCCCTCTGTCTCTCTGTCAAATAAATAAATAAAATACTTTAAAAATATTTTCATCTCTTGTATAGGTGGAAACATCTTTTGGAGGCCTTTCATTTTTTAGACAGTTACACAACTGATAAGCACTGTCTCATGCACTCCAATGTATGGATTTAATGACCTGAACATAACGTCTGTTCTTTAAGCATGATGTGAATCTGTTTTCCAGAAACTAACTGTCAGTGGTAATGTAACAATGATAACATAAACTTGCAACCCAGTCAGGACAGACGAGATATTCTTAATTTGTTTGAAAGTGAGACTTATGCCTTTCCTAAAACTACCAGACTATCACTTTATTCACTTGGAAAATAAGTGCATCCAAAAAGCAAGCAAGGGCTTGAAGCTGGCCTCCAAAGAAAAGATTTTTTTAAAGGATGCTACCTTAATTTTAGCAAAAGAATGGGTATAGGAACAGAAACTCTGCCAGGTCCAACATAGGGTGCAAGTCTTATATCAACCACCCCATACAAACACTAAGACTCATTCCTCTTTCAAATGTTTTAAAATGAATGTCTGCCCCATTTTCCTCAAGTCCATCCAGACTTGAATAAAACAACCTCTAACAGAGAATAAAATAATCTAGCAACTTATAGCCCAGTGTCCTCCTAAACCAGGAAAGGACTGTTCAATGAAGTCATAGCTGAGTCTCTGCATCTCCTGGCTTTTGTCTCATGGTTTTATATAAATTGTAAGGCTGCCACCAGTGTTGCAGTAGAAGTTAGTCCCATGCCTCCCTTGCCTCCCAATTTGGCCAAATTAGAAATAAAACCATTTTCCTTTATCATTTTCTGCTTCCTTATTTGTTTTCGGAATACAGAGAAACTAAGGTGATGGTGACTATAGTCCTGAGTGCCTTGATTATGAATCCTTGGAGGTTGTTTATGGAGAGAAAAAGAGGGTATGGGTAGTAGAATAGGGGGTAGAAATTTATTCTCAAAAAACATTCCAGGTGTGGTGGTGCATGCCTTTAATCCCAGCACTTAGGAGGCCAGTTTGAGATTACATAGTGAATTCCAGGTCAGCCTATGCTAGAGTTTAAGGCTACCCTGAGACTAAATAGTGAATTTCAGGTCAGCTTGGGCTAGAGTGAGACCCTACCTTGAAAAACAAAACAAAAGAATAACACATTTATTGTCTATAATTTCTCCTAGAAGTAAATCCAAAATTTGACTTTTACTAAGTTTTCACCAGTTTGTGGAAGGACCTACCAAAGCAAATCATATTTTTTGTTATGCTATAAATTTCTATGGGTCTCCTTAAGATACGATAATGAATTGGTACTGAGCCATCAGAAAATGTAACATTCCTTCTTGCTGCAGAAGCCATTTAGCATTCTCTACAAAGTTCTTCTTTTTGACTATGCGAAGGGAATTATTCTAACACTCAATGTTATTCTCCTGAATTCCAATGCTGGAGGTTAAATTATAGAAGTTAACACACAATTTAAATGCTAATTTTGCCATTTCTCCCTTTAAAATACTTACTAATTAGAATCAACTAGTATAAGAGATGATCTAAAATTTAATATTTTGTTTTAAAATGGAAAAATATTTTTAAACATAGTCTTCTCAACTTACTATAAAATGCTATTTAGACACATAATACTAAAAAAGACATTTGAGCAAAGAATGTTAGAAATTTCATATCAGTTAAATTCTCTGGACTTTTCATATACCTCAGCCATTTAGACATTGGCAGGGCCACTTTTCTGCATCAAATTTGGCTAGAATTTTTTTTTCACTTATTTATTTATTTTTAGTTTTTATAGGGGGGAGACAGAGAGCAAGAGAGAGACTTGGCACACCAGGACCTCAGCCACTGCAATCGAATTCCAGATGCTTGCACCACCTAGTGTGCATGTGCGACCCTGTGCTTGCCTCACCTTTGTGCATCTGTCTTACATGGGCTCTGGAGAGTCGAACATGGATCCTTATGCTTCTCAGGCAAGTGCCTTAACTGCTTATCCATCTCTCCAGTACTTGGCTAGAAATATTTTAAATGTATTGAATCTTAAGTAGCCTCCTTAATTGTGTGCTTGGAGTTTAAACTATCTTGATATTTTAATATCTTGATTTAACTTGATAGTATCTTTGCAAAAAGAAATTGTCAGTTGTTTACGTTGAAGATTGAGACTATTTTTCTGAATGTAGTTTTAATGACACATATATTACATACATTTGTATTCTAGGCAACAGTTTCAAGTGGCACTGAAGTATATCTTTCACTCCTTTGCATTTAGGACAAGCAGCCACTTTATCTATATCAGAATGTTGATTTGGCCCCATAATGTGCAGGTCTTGTGCAGGTAACTGTATTTGGTGTGAGTTCACAAGAACAATGGCTTTGTCTCATCCAAACATCAGAGTTCCATAGCTCTCCTCCCCATTCTCCAGCTCTTGCGTTCTTTCTGTCTCATCTTCCATAATGCTCCCTGATCCCTAGAGGAGTTGATGTGTTTGTCTTATTTAGAGCTGAGCACTTGTCAACCATGTATTTTTAGCATGATTCTTTGCACTGATCACCTCCCACTGATGTGTGTGCACATGCATGCATGCACACACACACAAAAGATAAAGAAAGTTTTTTTTTTTTCCTTGATTGGAGCTGAGAGCAGAATGAGTCTGTGGATATAAAGAGAAAGATTTAGGAGGAAGTTTGACAACACATCTACTCAGCAATACAGCAATAGCAGGTTCTTTCCTAGGGCTTACATTCTCTCCAGCCATGGCTTTTGACTTGGGTTTCTGTACCAAGCATGTATTCCCTCCTGTGGAGAATAATTTCAACTAGAACTTCCAGTTGCCCCATAACATTCACACCACAATTGCAGTGGAGGGCACATCTTGCCTGGAGGGTCACTGTTGTAGATTATAGGATTGTGTGGTAATGTAAATGACTTTTCTCTACCAATGCCCTGTATAGCAACTTATCACCATTGAAAACTAGCCAGAAAGCTGGGAATAGTGGTGCATGCCCTTAATTCCAGCAAAAAGGGAGGCAAAGGTAGCAGGATTGCTCTAAGTTTGAGGCCAGTCTGGGCTATAGACTGAGTTCCAGGTCAGCCTGGGGTAGAGTGGAGACCTTACCTCAAAGAAGAAGAAAGAAGGAAGGAAGGAAGGAAGGAAGGAAGGAAGGAAGGAAGGAAGGAAGGAAGGAAAGAAAGGAAAGGAAAGGAAAGGAAAGGAAAGGAAAGGAAAGGAAAGGAAAGGAAAGGAAAAAAGAAAGGAAAAAGAAAAAGGAAAAAGGGAAAAGAAAAGAAAAGAAAAGAAAAGAAAAGAAAAGAAAAGAAAAGAAAAGAAAAGAAAAGAAAAGAGAAAAAAACTAACCAGCAGGAATTAAGCTTACTTCTCAGGTCCAGCTTGATATTTTTTATGTCCTGATCCCATCAGGTGTGGTGTATCTAGTAGTGACAAGCAGCCAAAAGCCATGTCAGCAGAGGTGCCATAGGCCAGGGAGTGGTGCATGGCATAGGAAAGTGCAGTCAACTTGAACTTGGAGGCAGTGGTGGCACAAGGGAGGGGTTTGAGAACTCACAGCAGCAGCGTGGCTGTGGAGGTGGCTCCTGTGGGGGCAGGGCACATGGAGCCAGATGGTGCAGGGAACTCCTCTGGTGGCTGTGGGTCTGACATCATTTTTCTTAAAAGCTTTCTTGGATACCATTTAAGCTGATTTTAATGTTTCCTTATCACAATAGTGTAATAACTCACATCTTTGTTCTTTGTGCATGTGTGTTTCTATAGGACACATTCTTGTGTGTGTGTGTGTGTTTAGTTCAAGATTTTTTTAACAGGTGTAATAAAGGAAGGGAGGGAGGGAAGGAAAGTTGAAGGAAGAAATGAGAGAATGAGAGAACATATATTCTTAAAGATGAAATGCATGGGTCAATGACTGCATCCACAATATGTCTGTTTAAGTTTTTGAAAGATATTTTTCTGACACTCTCTTTCCAAATACATTTTATAAAAATAACAATTTTCATTTGCAATTACAGTATAATGATAGGTATTGGATCTTAAATACAGGGTAATTTGTTGGTGGCAAGAACTGGTTTCTTTTCCTCTTGTTGATGCTCTAATTAACTGTGTGGCATGGTATGAGTCATTTAACTATCCTGCCTTCCTGGGTCCATTAACATGCTTCCCTTCAAAAATGCTAGCAGATGCAGTCTATAGTCTTGGATTTCAAACTTGTCACAGGATTTAACATGAATAGTATGCAGTTTATGAAAACAGCATTTATAAAGCTATCTGGTAAATCTATTTTTCTATTCCTTTAGAAGTTAAGGCTTCTAGCCTGTGCTCAAATCTGCGAAGCCAGCATTGCATTTGATGGTTTGTTAACTGATTACTGTTTTGGCTCAAAGACCCGATTTTGGCTGTGTGTTTGAGGCCTAGAGTCATTCCAGACAGGCAGCACACAATTACTTAGAAAACCAGCAGAGGAGTGGGGTAGGGGAACAAGCTATGGCACAAATCTACCTGGTAGACATTCTGGAGGAAAGGCTGTGCTGCCTATCTAACTTGTTTCTTAGCATTCATGAGTAAAGACTTTCATTTCACAAACTTGTGCCAGAACAAATTCAACTGATAGATGAACACCTGCTTTTACCAACATTACTACCACCACTGTAAATATTTGGCTTGGATACAGTGATACAATGAGACAGGAAAGTAAAAATTAGCTAGGTAAACCTGATCCAGGTCTTGCTGAAGAAAGTGAGATAGGGATTTGAGGGTTACTGATGCCCCCCCCCCACCATTTTACCTTTGAACTGCTTATTTCAAAAGAGAAGACAATGAATCATGTATAAACCAGGATTCTGAACCCAGAAAGCAGTTGCTAAGTGATAAGAGTAGGAGCTATTTTTCAGGATCCTTGGCTCTTCATCTTCCTGTACATGGATTTTTTTTTGTTTTATTTGAAGATGAGTTCAGGGGAGATCTCAAAGATAGAGTTGTTTGAGACCAATTATTCCTAATATTTTTAAAATATTTTATTTTATTTATTTATTTATTTATTTATTTATTTATTAGAGAGAGAGGGGCAGAGAGATGGAGAGAGAGGAAGAGAGAGAGATAATGGGTGTGCCAGGCCATGCAGCCACTGCAAATGCACTCCAGACACATGTGCCATCTTGTGCATCTGGCTTACGTGGGTCCTGGGGAATCAAACCTTTGTCTTTTGGCATTGCAGGCAAGTGCCTTAACTGCTAAGCCAACTCTCCAGCCCCTTCCTAGCATTTTTAGTTACTGTTTTGTTACCACCAAAGAAAGAATTTAGAGATGATACAATGTAAATAATTAGGAGTTTTAGTCTGGGTAAGTACACACTCAAGAAGGAGTGTGGGCTTCTCAAGAGGGTCATATCTTTGGGGCCTCAGAATGTTCATTTTATGGGAATACTTCAGGCAAATGCCTTAACCACTAAGCCATCTCTTCAGCCCTTATGGGAATACTTCAATGGACAACAGAATCATTCAGGAGCTAAGGTAGGGAAAAGGTGGGGAATTCCAAGAATGGGGTGAGATTCTCCAAGACTAGGGTTTACTCCCTTTTCTGCCTTCAATGGGGTTCTTAGATGTGCTAACACATAGTATGCATGATGTTGCTAACAAGGAGACCTTGCTGCCAGCAGTTTGAGAAGTTCCATTATCTTTCAGGGACCCCCACTCAAGTAAAGCTAAATCACTGGCTTCCCCACAGAAAAGAATTTCAAAATGAGCCAGTATGAAGCAGAACTAAAGTCTATTCAAAGGCATTTGTAACACAGATGTTTAGCACAGGGGTAAATAGAAAGAGAGAGGCTCAAGGCAAGATGAAGAAAAAGCTGTGTGGATATAGGCTACCCAGGATAAACCTGCATTTTATTGTTTTTACAACAGCCATGTACAGCATTTTGATATTTTTTACCATTATCTTCAAAGGTTGTTAAATTTAGATGAGATCCCAGTGTGGTTCCTGAGGTGTATGTGACAGGGTTGCAATAGAGAAAGTAAAACTGGATTGCAGAGATGAAGGAACGTAGGATATCTTCATTGTTTTTTCTTTTTTCTTTTTTCCTAAGGTAGGGTCTTACTCTAGCATAGGCTGACATGGAACTCACTCTGTAGTCCCAGGCTGGCCTTGAATTCACATCAATTCTTCCTACCTCTTCCTCCCAAGGGCTGGTATTAAAGGTATGTTCACCACTCCCATCATAGATATTTTCATTGTAAACAACATTAATAGACTTGTTTGCAAAATTCCTAGAAAATGTCCAGGAAAGCAGTGATATGGATTAGAAGCAGGGTATTTTTCTTTCGCAGGAGGTCAGTTTAGAGACACAGGTCCAAAAGAACGTAAGTGCCGACCTTCCCTATAAGATCGGAATGCAGATTACAGAAGATGCAGTGCCAGAACCACTCTTCAGCTTGAAGACGCTACATTGAGTTGCTGACCATCTAAATGATTTCAGATCTGCATTCTTGAGGGGGGAATGATATAGGTAGAGGTTTAAAGGCCATGGGAAGAAGGACCCCAATTCCTGTTTCCCTAGTAACAGTAGGAAGGGAAGAGACACTTCCTCCTGATCAAGGAACAAAGCCCGCTGGTACTAGGAAACTGTTAACCACTCACCTGGTCAAGAGCCCACCCCTCACCTACAGAAATGCTAAAGAGGCGGAGGAACAGTTATCCTCTTAATGAGATAATGCTCCGAAACCTACAGAAGCTCCTCCCTGGGGCAGTTTCTCTCAGACTCATTGCAGAGCCTGCCCACTTTTCTGAACTCTAACTCAAAAGCCTTTTCCTTTTTTTTTTCTTTCTTTCTCTTCTTTGGATGCTGGTGGAAATCCTAAGCATGCTTGCCCTGACACTTTAGGCTTTTTCCTAGCTCCACATCCCAGATTTTCCTTATGAGAAACACTCCCACTCTCTGGGTTTTTTTTTTTTTTCCAATATTTTTCTTTATAAAGTACTTTTACCTGTCTCACCCAGAGTCCTTAATTCCTCTTTGGTTTGAGACAAGAACTTGGACTTAGAGGTTCCACCTAGACACGGAGAAGGGTATGTAGAAAGAAAAAAAAAGTTTAAACACTGACAGGGCTTTGAAGGAAAAAAAAGTAAATATAAAGTAAAACGCCTACCTAGATTCAGTTTCTTTCTGAAGAGGTCTAAAGAGAAAAATGTTTCCAGTTTAGATACAGGTAAAACTGTACTTTGGTATGTCACAAGGTTGTAAGCACAGGTACAATTCTCACCCATTTTTTTCTTTTCTTTGGATAAATTTAGTATGAGATGATTTATCCCCATTTAATTATCACCTCTTTAGACATTATAGCTGTTCTATGCTGGGGCACATGCCCAAGAACAGGATGAAGGAAGTTCCAAGGCAAGGTGTGAAAGTGCTGGGCATCAGTAAACCAGGACTTCCCTTAGTCTCTGCTAATCGCCTTGAATGTTTCAGCTGACACAGCTTCAGGGGACATCCTGAATGATGACACAGGGCAGGGGTTTACCTAGTGACATCGCTTATTTCAGAGTTGGTGCCAGGCCTGCAACCAGGTAGATGCACATTTCATGCTAAATTGGAATTCCTTTGATCCTCAAGACCTAAAGAAATATAATCTTTCTCTAGTCCACTGCCCAGCCATATTCTAGATTATAAAATAGAAAATACATGTTGAGATAGTGTGCTGTCTCTGTTTTCTATTGCTTTTTCTTGCTCACTGTAATGTAAATTATATCAATAAATTCTCATGTGCTCTTTGAACTTGTTACAAGCAGGCTCCCCTGTCTCAGACTAAAACAGATTTAACTCATGTGTCCTCCATGACCCTCCTCTTGGGACAGACAGGCTGGCCCACTTGCTCTGTGACAAGGAAAAGGAGAATGTTAAATAGCTCAAAGGTTTAATATAAAGAGTTTTGGTTATCTATATATTTTATCTCTTGCCTTTAATTATTTACAAGATATATTACTGTCCAAGGCCACTAGAGCTCTTTTATCTCTTGCTAGAATGTAGTCTCATATTTTTGTGAGACAAAGAAAAACACACAAAAGAATCTCAGGTTACCCTAAGACTAAATGTTTACAATAGACTAAAACTTTATAGTTTAATAATATGTGAACAGGCAATCTTATTTTGTTATATCATGTGAATGTAATTCAGATTCAACTCTTTTTACTAAGTTGGTGTGGTAGTTTGAATATATGTCCCCCAATATATTCAGTGTTTTACTAGTTATAGTTTGCATCTGCAATCACCTTGCTAGAGGCAAGGTCACTGGGGGCTGGTCTTAAGGTGTTAATGGTGGGTTTGAGATTCCATTGTAAAGATATGCAAATGTGCCTAGCAGGAGTTCCTGAAGTGTGCTGTGTGACCTTTTGGCTGTAGTTTTGCTCTGTGTGCTGTGGTGGCTGGTTGGCTTTCTCTCTCTCTGCTTGACCCTGTGAAGAGCAGGTTGCTTTTCCTACCTTTATGGAACTTCCCTTGGATCTGTAAGCTTCAATAAATAATACCCCTTCCTCCATAACTGTGCCTGGTCTGAAAGTTCATCTCAGCGAACCTGAAGCTGTCTGCTACAGTTGGAAATTTATTTATGTCACCATGTCTCATAATGTCAAGGTTAAAATTCAGTTCACTAATATTAATATGTTCATTATAATAGTTATAAAAACTGATTTTAAGATGTTTAATCATGATAACTATGTTTCTGTTCTATCAAGTTTACAGCTACTAGAAAAACTGAGTCTTAATAAAATCAAGAGTTGATAATCACTGATTTTCCTTTTATAAAACACTGAGTATTATAACCAAGAAAGCTATAACTTTAAAAGTAGTAGTCTCCTGTCTTGTTCAAAGATGAAGACAAAACTAATTTTGCCAAGTAATCATTACTGTGTTTAACATTTAGATTTTAAAAAGTAAACAATCTGGTTTCATTTATTGTGACTTTTGTCCTTATGGAAACAAAGAAGACTCCCCATGTTCTAGTAACCTCTGTGCTCCCTCAATTTTAAGCCATGTTGAAGGATTTCACCATCAGTTCCTATGTCAAAGTAAGTTAACCCCAAGTTAGAACACTGGCATCAATTATTTACTAACAGTGCTGATATTATTTAGACATAAGCTTTTGGGTATCTTGTCTAAGCTTTATCTATTTTAATGGTCATGGGTAACAAAATAATGACATAAATTTGCTTTATAATAATCAGAGTACCTCTAAATAATGTATATAATTTTAATTTATGTATATATCTTTCAGGATTAAGTAAATAATTAATATCAATTGTTTTACAACCATGATTTTTGACAAAGATAATTTACAGATGTTTGCAGACCTTTGTCAAATAAATTAATTCAAATTTGTTGGTCAAATTTTTTTCCAGGACTGTTAACATGTTTTTTCTATTATAACTGTTAGATATTTAAAGATAAGATATACTTTCTCTATTCTAGATATGGTTTACAAATCACCAGACAACTAAATTTAAATGTTAGATGCCGGGCATGGTGGTGCATGCCTTTAATCCCAGCACTTGGGAGGCAGAGGTAGGAGAATCACTGTGAGTTTGAGGCCACCCTGAGATTATGTAGTGAATTCCAGGTCAGCCTGGGCTAGAGTGAGACCCTACCTCGAAAAAACAACAACAACAACAACAACAAAATTAAATGTTAGAATGACCTTGAGCTTTTATATCATCTTTTAACTAGATCTGTTTTGCTAAAGACAAAAGATGATAGATGTGGCTGAATCCACACTGTTTTAAGACTGGTGTAACTGCCATTTTGGGTGTTTAACAACCAGATGCAGAAGTCAAAGCCAATGACCCAGCCCCCCTATCTCCCAGATATATCTTGTAATATGTTTGAATGGAAATGGGTGTTATGAAGGGATTTCTAACTCACTTTAATGTTTAAAGCAGATATATATATGCAGCTTCATGCATGTGCAGGGTCTCAGGTTATTTCCCAAGCAAGCAAGCAGATCCTGAGTTACCAGGCTGTTTACCATGCTTGCCTGCTAGGTTGTACTTTGGATATTGAAATGTAATATGTTATTAAATTAATTTTATTGGTTTCTTTTTGCTTTTTAAAATGTGCCATTATAATATTTAAAATTTGAAAATGGTAAATTATATAGATGCCTTATGCTTGCTATTTATGCTTCACATCATTTTTCAATAGATTAGTTTTATTTTCTTATTTAGTTTAAATCACTTTTCTAGTGATGCTGGAGATTGAAGCCAAGGTTTTTCATATGTTAGGAGCCTTACCCACTGAGCCACATCCCCAGGCTTTATGTTATATTCTGTCAGACAGTGTGGCAGCCATTAGTTTGATGCTTGCAGACCAAGAAGAAGCAAGGCACAGATGAGAAGGCAGAGAGAGTTCCTCATCTTTGAACTTTCTTTGTGGCTATTCCATTTCTCATGACACAGGAAATTATTTTCCCATAAAATGTAATCAGTTTATTTGGAAACATAATTATCAACTAATGCCACCTGTTACCTTTTTTTTCTCCCTATTGTAGTTTCAAGGTAAAACCAGAAGGAAGAAAGGAAGGAAGGAAGGAAGGAAGGAAGGAAGGGAGGAAGGAAGGAAGGAGGAAGGAGGAGGAAGGAAGGAAGGGGAGGGAGGAGGGAGGGGAAGGGGAGCAGGAGGGGATGGACCAGGGTTATGGAGGAGGGATATTATTTATTGAAGCTTACAGATCCAGGAAGGAGGAGCAGCCTGCTCTCCACAGGAAAGAGAGAGGAGAAAGCCAACCAGCCACCACAGCACACAGAGCAAAACTACAGCCAAAAGAGGGCTAGGCACATTTGCATATCTTTACAATGGAATCTCAAACCCACACCTTAAGACCAGCCCCAGGAAGGAAGGATTGCAGATGCAAACTATAACTAATAAAACACTGAATATATTGGGGGACATATATTCAAACTACCACAGGAGGGAAGAAGGAAGAAAGGAGTGGAGGAAGGAGAAAATGAATTTGATATGTAGAATATCAAACATTCTATACCTTTAAAAAATGTGTCAAAGGAGAATTTAAAATACATAATAATTGTTGATATTTAAGCAGTCTCCAAGGAAATTTAACTCACCATTTATCTTTGTAGTCAGTTTCATTTTCTATCTAGAGAAGTCAGAAGGGTAAATTTATAGAGACATAGAATTTATGCAAAATTAATCTGGTTAAAAATTTTGTGAATAAAAATCTCTTTTGCTCTCTCACATACCAAGGAAAAGAATGAAAAAAATATTAAGAATTTGATCAGAAACTGTAAATATGTCAAAAAATTTAATTCTCTCATAGGGGTTTAATGTTCTTACTAGATATACAATCAGTGCATTGATTTTTAATTTTTTAAATCAATCTTAAATCACTTTAAGACTTTATTTATCTGCTCCTTCTCAGCTTTGCCACCTTCTTCCTGCTGTCACAAAATACATGAGAAAACCCAGTTAATAAAGGCCTATTTTTATCTTGCTTTTGGTTTCAGTTCCAGTATGTGGCTTTGGTTCTCTGGTAACGCAGTACATCATGGTGGCAGGAGCATGTGACAGGAGAAGACTGTTACTCATGCCAGCTGGGAGAAGAAAGGACCAGGAGACCAATAAACTCTCAAGGGCACAAGCCAGTGACCTACTTTCTTCCACTAGGGCCACCTCCTCAAGGCTCTGCCTCCTTCCAGCAGGGGTACAAGCTGGTCATTGTCTATACTTTTAACGTATCAGCCTTTGGAGGACATTTACTATTCAATTCATAATAAAAGAAGTGGTTTAAAACATGTTTGCTTTCTTCCTTTACATTATGAACTTGCTGTGTTTCATTCTTTTTTTTTTTCCTCCAAATAGCTTAAACTAGGATTAAGAAAAGACACAAGCAGATTCCATAGTCCATCTTAGGAAAATACATTCTATGATACTCAGTAGAGGCTTGAAACTACAGAATAGTTCAAACCATGATCTGTACCATACATATCTTAAATAACCGTATCTTGTCATGCACCTTGATGATAACTTTTGCAGTTTGAGTTATAGCAAAACTAGCATGGATTTCTTAGTCCTTCTTCACAATTTCATGTGTAGAAGATTCATCATTATTGCAGACCTTAGAAACCCAAACATATGCTTTTCTTCCTTATTAAATAGAGAGTTCTAATATTTTCACATAGAATACATACCAATACTCTTCAATTCCTGACTTATACACCTGAATTGGCAGTGTTCCTCTTCATACATCTTGGTGACCACTATTAAGACAAGTAAGAGTTACTTGAACACAAGCACTCTGCCACCCTGTTTATTATCTGATAGCAAAGACAAAATCCAAGTGGCTCTACATCGCATATATGTTAGACTAAATGCAGAGTCATATTCTAGGCCCTAGGATAGCACACAACTGACCATATTACTCAGAATGGAGCATGATTTAAACCTTAAAAATGGGAGATTTTTAGAATCCTCCATTTAATATCTTCAGGCCATGCTTGACTATAGGTAATTGAAATTGCAGCAAGAGAATTTGCAGGTAAGGAGGGACTACTATAATTTGGGTGAAGGATTTTCACTGTTACTTTATTACTAAACTTATAGTTCTGAACATTGCCTATTATGACAAGAAGGCTGAAAGTCACACTTTTGCAGAGCTATGATGCAAATGAATATCCATAAATGTCTGTATTCTTTAAAACTCTGAAATAATTCACTTTGCTCAATGGCCACTGGAACTATACAGTGTTTTTGTTTGTTCATTTAAATTGTTAGACAGGTTCTTTCTATGTAACCCTGGCTAGCCTGAAATTCACTATGCAGACCAGGTAGCCTCACTTCAAACTTACAATGATTATATCAGTTACTTACCATGCTGATGTGACAAAGTGCCTAACAAAAACAATCTAGGGAATGAAGGGATTATTTTCTCTCACAGTTTTAGGATACAACCCATAATGGTGAGGAAGAGTCATGGCAGCAGGAGCTTGAAGCATCTGGTCAATCGCACCTCCAGACAGGAAGTGGAGAGAGATGAATACTAGGGTTCAACTGGCTTTCTCCTTTTTGTACAGTCCATGATGCCATTGAAATGTAATAACAATTCTGACATTTAGGGTGGGTCTTCTCACTTTAATTAACCTAATCTAAAAGCTTCCTCCAAGACAAACCCAGAGTTTGCTTGTATTGTAATTCTAAATCTCATCAAGTTGAAAATATTATATAACATTTCCACACTTTTAAATCCCAGCACAGGAGATGTTGGGGTAAAAGGATTGCTGTGGGTTTGAGGCCAGCTGGCTACAAAGTCAGTTCCAGGTCATCCTGGGCTAGAATGATACCTGTGGTTGTTTAAATGTAAGATGTCCCCCATAGCTTCATGTATTTATGATTAAGTGTCATACTTAATCTCCAGTTAGTGGAGCCTTTCAGAGGTAGAGCCTTGCTGGAGGAGATCTGTCATTGGAGGCAGTCCTTAAGGCTTATTTCCAGTCTCACTAGCTATTCATAGTTCATCTCACTCTCTCTGCTTCCTCCATACTACTCTGGAGATGTGATATCTGGCTATATGCTTTCCCAGCCATGATGAAACTTCCTCTCGGAACTATAAGCTAGAAATAAACTTTTCTTACATAAACTGTTTCTGGTCAGGTTTTATCCCAGCAAAAAGAGGGTAACTTGTACAGAAAATAGTCAGCAAGAAGCAAGGTCAATATTGCAATAAGTCTGACCATGTGGTTGTTTGGTCTTCTGGAACTGGTTTGTGGGAGAAATACAGAAAGATTTATAACTTTGGCTAGGTGAAGCTTTACAATGCTACAAGCAGAGTTTAATGGGCCATACTGGTAACAGTTTGAAAAACCAAAATTCAGAGAGAAGTATGGAATTTGGAGGTTCAATATATGTGGAGTTTCAATACATGAGGTTTCAGAGGGGGAAAGAAAGGACTTTATCAAAAACTGGCCTGCAGGCAGAAAGACTGGCTATATTCTGGCTATGTCCTGAACCCAAGTGGTGGGATTAAAAATGTGCACCATCATGCCAACCTTTTTGATGTCATTCTTTTGCCCTCCGCCATCATCCATGACAACACATAGGTAATCCCAGTACTGTGCAAGTGTTGTGCAGGTAACAAAAGCCATTGTATGATCATAAATGCAATAGCCTGTTTGTGTCCAGAAGACAGCACTTCAGAGTATACCTTCTCATCCATTGATGCTTACATTCTTTTTTTGTTTGTTTGTTTGTTTTGAGGTAAGTTCTCACTGTAGTGCAGGCTGACCTGGAACTCACTCTGTAGTCCCAGGTTGTCCTCAAACTCACAGTGACCTTCCTACCTCTAGTACCTGAGTGCTGAGATTAAAGGCATGCACACCACACTGGGTGACTCTTATATTCTTTTAAAAAAAATTTTAGATGCTTTATTTTATTATTAATTTTTGTTTTTAACTTTTTGATTGACAGTTTTTATACATGTACTTTGTACATGTATTTTGATTATGATCCCCTTCAATTACTTTCTTTTGTAACCCATCCTCCTTCCACTGAACCCCCTCTTATTTCCAAGTGCTTCTTTTGCTTCTACATCTTTGTTTCTGTACTCTTCCTCATTAGTTAACTGAAACATTCTTTGACTGAATTCATGTGTTGCCCTCACTGCTAACCAGAAAAGCTTCTATGTAGATGGTCGTAGCAGGAGAGACAAAATTCAACAAAGCTGAAAATAAGAAACTATTAAGAGCTCAGTACTAATCATGATACCTCCATCATGCCCTCCAAGGCTAAGGGAACATTGTAGAAGAGAGGAGAGAAACAATGTAAGCTGCAGGATGGAAAGTACTTTGGGACATTGCCCTCCAGACATGAATTAGATGGCACCTTCATGACCTCACAGTGGTTGTTGTTACCCTGACAAGACCTGCTCAGCTCTGAGCCCATCAATATTTTTTTTTTTTTATTAAGTAGAAACTTGTATGGACACATATGTTGGTACCATCATTTCTCTCCTCCCTGTCCCCACTCTATTCAGGGCCCTCCTTAGAGGGTTTGTTATTATTCATCATTGAATTGCAACCAGCCTGACAAGATGTACACATCTGTGCTATGGTGGCACATAGCCTAAGTGGGTAACCAGTGGCTCTCTGATTGGCTATGAAATCTGCTTAGTGGAAAGGAACTCAGAACTGTACCTGGGAAACAAGTCAGAATCATATGGATACCAAGGTTATGGACTTCAATGAGAAGTTCCCACCATCTTTGTCCAAATGTGAGGCTACACCCATCATGATCTCTCTAAATTATCAATGCTTATTCTCTTTAACCTATCCTGATCACAGTCTCCATTGGAGATTTTGTTTTCTTTTTTCTTTTTCAGCAAGTAGTGAGTGCTGAGGACAACCAAAATCTATCACCAAGACAAGGATAGCTGACTCCCTAGCATGAGATGAACCACCCCTCACACAGCAGCTAGGGCATAGGTGAAATCACAGAGGAACTGGCAAGATGAACAAGAGTGCTGCTTCCAAAGCATGCCTCACAACCTGGGCCAGAGTGATGGAGACAGACACTGAGGATACTCAAAACACACCAAAGCAGAAATCCAGAAACTGCCGAGGGCTCAACACTAATGTAGACTTATAGCAAACCCACCAAGGCTCAGGGAACTTTGTGGAAGAGAGAGCAAAAAGAATGTAAGATCCACAAGGTGGGAGGGAATATCCAGAGGCATTGCCCCCAGCCCCATGACTGATAGCTGATCTCACAACTCATAGCCACGCCTCCATGCCTCTTACAGTTTTTACAACCCTTCTTTTGTAGTGTTCTCAGAGCCTTGGAGGGTGTGGTACAGATGATTTATTTAGTGCTGAGTGCTCCATTGGCATTTTTTCTCAACAAACTTTATGGGTTTTGTGTTTGCCTAGAAGTCCCCATCACCAGCAAAAAGAGTCTAGAGCAACACTAATATATGGGCATAAATATTCAGAAAGTAATTTGATGGGGACAAAATATTCACTTAAGCAAACAGTGGTAATAGATTCCCCTCTCCCCTGACAGGGTCTATATCCATTTCATCCATAGACTTTTGATAAGTTTTCAGTCCTAGGCATGAATTCCTTCCAGTTCAGTGGGACTCAAACCTAGCCAAAGAGCAGCTGTTACCCACATAACAGATATGCCATTATTGCACCAGAAGACATATCTTATTATATTGCTTTCTCTGTAAGATGATTTCCTATATTGAATTAGTACATAAGAAGTCCTAGAACACAATTTTTGTTACATGGACAAGTTATATAAACCTCTTCATCCTGGCACATTTGAGATACTCAGTAATGGTATTATATAACTACTTCCTGACAAAAGACAGCTTTGACTCTCAAGTATGGGCAGAAGTTTTGGAAAGGCGGAGAACATTTGATTTTTAATTTTCCTTATACATCAAACTATATTGGTAATGAGAGGCCAACAATGATACATACACTGGAAGAAGAATGCGGTATAAAAAGTATATAAATGATTCAAGTTAATATTTCTAGATATTTTTACATGACTTATTACTTATAAAAATTTGAAAGAGAGGCTGGGCATGGTGGTGCACGCCTTTAATCCCAGCCCTTGGGAGGCAGAGGTAGGAGGATCGCTGTGAGTTCAAGGCCACCCTGAGACTACATAGTGAATTGCAGGTCAGCCTGAGCTAGAGTGAGACCCTAAAAAAAAAAAAAAAAAAAAAAAAAAAAAAAATTTTTGAAAGCGATCCAAGACAGACATTTTCATTCTTATTTTTGTTTTAGAGGTTTAAAAACATTTTTTTATTTATTTATTTATTTATTTGAGAGAGAGAGAAAGAGTCAGAGAGAGAGAGAAAGAGAGAGAGAGAATGGGCACACCAGGGCCTCCAGCCACTGCAAACAAACTCCAGATGCATGTGTATCCCTGTGCATCTGGCTTACGTGGGTACTGGAGAGTCGAACCAGTATCCTTTGGCTTTGAAGGCAAATGCCTTAACCACTAAGCCATCTCTCCAGCCCCTCATTCTTCCTTTTTATTTTTTTGTTTTGTTTTTCGAGGTAGAGTTTCACACTAGCCCAGGCTAACCTGGAATCCACTATGTAGTCTCAGGGTGACCTCGAACTTACGGTGATCTTCATACCTCTGCCTCCTGAGTGCTGGGATTAAAGGCGTGCGCCACCATGCCTGGCTTCATCCTTACTTTTAAAGTGAGAAAACTAAGCTTGAAGGCAAGTTATAAAAATCATAACTTTATCTACCTATATTGGTAATTGTTATCATTATAGCACAACATCTATATATTGAATTATGCCAGTAAATGATTACAAGGGTTTTCAATATTTTCTAATATATTCATTTAGCCTCACTGTTTTTTTAGAGAGAGTGCAGATGAGAGAGAGAAAGAGAGAGAAAGACACAGACAGAGAGAGAGGGAATCGGTGCACCAGGGTCTCAGCCACTGAAATTGAACTCCAGATGCTTGTGCCACCTAGTGGGCATGTGCAACCTTGCATTTGCCTCACCTTTGTGTGTCTGGCTTACATGGGATCTGGAGAGTTGAACAGTCCTTAGGCCTCACAGGCAAGCACCTTAACCACTAAGCCTTCTCTCCAGCCCCGTAGCTTCACTTTTTAAATCTATTTCAGAGAGAATATTTCTTACTGGAACTTTCCTTCTGAGAATATATATATCCTACAAAGATTAAATCTTTGAAAATATATTAAGTATTAATTCTTAATTCTTTAAATAAGTATTAAATAGCCTCTAGCATTAAATTTTCATTAACTTAGAAAGGTTTTTATTGTTTGAAGTTTTTAAAACTCCTGGGAGTATACATTTAAAATATAGCTCTGATAATTGGGGTATTTAAGTATTTTGAGTACTTCTATAATCTAAATTGCCAAGATTTAGATTTTTCACAAGCCACATTTAGCTCAAGAATAATGACAGTTATATTTTGAATATCATTATTATGAGTTTAGTTTTTTCACCTTTGGTTCAGAATTTGCATAGTTATGCACAAATTCTATTAGTATTCTTTTAAACTGTGTGAAGAAAGCTATTCAAGATTTTAACAAAATAATTCCTTTGTTAAGTTTTTGGATCTTTAGATTAAGCTTATGCTCTTTAAGTGCATGAAATCATTTAAAAACTAAATCATATATTGGCCATGTAATATTTTAACTTTGGCATAATTTCAGAATATCAATTTATTTTATTATCTTGAATTTATCTCATTATTAGTCTCTATATCACAGAACTTTTGTCTGTTGTAGTATAAATGCTCAAAACTGGTCCTGCACAGTTGGATGGCTATGACTCCTTGATATTTTGGTGCTATTTAAACTGAAATAAGTTCTTATTTGTCTTATTAGCAACCATCTCTTTTTGTTGAAAGAGTATACACTACACTTGGTAAGTCATTGCTCAGGTACCACACAAGCATAAAATATAGGGGACATAGGTAAAAAGATCTTTCCTACAATTTAACCATCTTTTCAGTTTAAAGTCATCTGCTACTTTTTCCTACAATGCCTTCAGAAGATGGATCAGCCTATATTTACAGAGACCCTGAGAATCCATTAACATAATAATTTCTACCTATTACTTGATGGTTCACAGTTATTTTTAAACTCAACAAATCAAACAATTGATTTAGAAAAACTCTAAGATGGAGCTAGTTATTTTATCCAATGAAGACTTTGCAGTTTAACCTGATACTGAGCCAAAATAGTAACATGTGATGACTTTGTTACAGCCCACTTAGTTCATTACAGTTTTCAAGACTATGCTGAGCATGTCTGGTGGTCTCCAGTGTGTGGGTCATAATTCAAATGGTTATGTGGCTTGAATGTTTAAACAAGTGGAGTGGAGGGGACTGTGGCCAAATGGAGAGTAAATACTCTTGCCAAGTTGGAATGGGGCCAGGAGCAGAGAAATGTGTTCTTCAGTTGGAATACCTTTGTTTGTTATTTTTACTATTAATTTAGACATATAAGTGCCCCATTCCTTCTTCATGTCCCCCATCACTGGTACCTGGCTTACTTCTCCTACATATATTCCCTTTTATGAAGAGATGACTGTTGCTGTGATGTGTTGTGTTTTGGTGATGTAGAGCAGAGATATGGAAAAATCAATCTACCTCCTTGTTCTCAATGAACAATCATCTAATCTCTCCATCCTAGGTAGTAGAGCCAAAGAGTTGGTCTGCCCCAGGTCAGAGGATGCCCAGAGTCACTTTTTACATGGGAGGGTTCTGCTCTATATTTTCTTCTCATGTCTAATTACCACTTTCTCTCTTACTGGTGTTTCTCTTTGATACTTCTTAGTCAAAGGTACCTCTTGGTGATTTCTAGTTGATTTGTTTAATTTATGGACAATTTCGTTAATTTTTAAAGCTTGGGAGAAATAGACTACAGGAAATCTGATATATCAGAACTCACCTATTCCTACTTTATAGAAGACAAATAAGTAACAAATAGAAATATGATGAATATGGGACAGGTATCTGTTCTTATTTAATATTCATTACTAGCTAATGTCTATGGACTAATTTGTTCTGATATAACATACACACAGAGATTGTATTTTAGGAAGTGCATAATTTTTCAGTTGACCTTTTCTTAAATATATTTACATAGTTATGAGAGAGAAAGAGATAGATTAGTAATAGAGAGAAAGAGAATAGGTATACACGGGCATCTTGCTATGCAATGAACTCCAGGTGTATGTGCTACTTTGTGCATCTGGCTTTATGTGGGTACTGGGGAATTGAACCTGAACTGAACTGATAGCTTTACAAGAAAGTGTGAGCCTCTAACTGCTGAGTTATTACCCCAGCCCTTTAGTTGATCTTTTCTTTCCATTTCTATTCCTGGGGCTGCTTGTCTTCAATGCCTCCCAGGAATTGCTGGTTTTGAGTTTTATTTTTTACTACCCCCAACTCACACCACTTATCTTAACCTAGGTGGCTGAGATATGACAGAAATAAACTATGACATAATATTACATTTAAGAGTTGTGTGGTGGTGACAAATTTCTCTACTCCAAGTAACTCTACCTCTTTGCTACCTTCAATTTTCACTTTTAGAATTCTGAAATACTGAAGAACACTTGATTATGTTTACAGTTTGTATTTTCATCTTGGTTTTATGTCTCCCCAGGGTCCATTTTAGTTGAAAACATATAGTTGGTTCTTAATTAATGATCATAGAAAAGAAATAGGTATATACTTCTGATATTTAAATTATTTTAACATATATAACCATACAATTGTGTGGTTAGAATAGTTGAAGTAGTTAATGTGACAGACATGGCCAATTTTATTTTACATCTTTTAAAATAATTCTCACCATGATCTTATTTTATATATAGGGACTGATATATGGAGTGTTGAGGACATATAGGAGAAGGATTTGAATCCAGGGCTGGTTTATTCCAGAATCTATACTTGTAAATCATTTGTTTTCAGCTGGATTGAGAAGTTTAGTATAAACTCTGTAAACAAACAAGACAAAAACTGATCAATTACTTGAGTTATTCAGGTAAAATTCCTGGTTTCCTTGGAGATGCACATTTTAGGTTATTATATTAGAGAAGCCAAGCTTAGCAAACAATGGTTATTTTAATTCATTGAATAGTTTCTTTGCTTTACAAATTGAAAAGATATGTGTGTGTGTGTGTGTGTGTGTATGCGTGCATGCGTGTGTGTGTGTGTATGTGTGTGTGTGTGTGTGTGTGTCAGAGCAACCCTCAGCCATTCCTTAAATTATGCTTTCCCCACAGATAACTATGATGGGTGCACTTTTAGCAGCATCTGACTAGGATGAAACTCCTGATGGTGAGCCCATAGCTTTCCTTCCTCAGTGGATAGCTAACTCCCAGGAATGCCACAGGAATGTGGGAGAAAGGAATTCTGAAGACCAACCACAGAGGTGAGGCAGTTTAGGATTAACAGGGCCCCAAAAGTAAACTAAATGATAAATGTTCTTGAACATTTAGGGGGGACCCAGTTCTTCTTTTTCCATACAGGAGTCCTTGCAGTCTCCACCTTGCTGGAGGCTAGAAATGTCAGAAGAGGATTACTCCCATTCCTAGGTTACCCCTTCCTCAAAACCTGATGAATCTGGTCTTTTCTTATGTCATCTTTCCTGAAATCTGGTGAAGCACATGGACATCTGGCAGGGGGCTGGAATGACTAGCTCACTACCCATCCAGTGAATTCCCAGAGTGACCTGCTTGAGATCCCTCCTACTTGGAATCTTTCTGACTTACTTTCCTTAACTGGGTTTTCCAATTTCTGGGGACACCCAGTTTACAGGAGCTTTCCATTTTGTTTTTCCTTAGGCTGTACAATAAAATCTTTCTAAATGTCACCCTCTATGATCTGTGGTGTTAATTAGTCAAATTTGTAAGACAAGAAAGGGACTTCACTGACTCAGTAGAAGTTTTGTGTAACTGTGACAATCTTGTTGAGAATGGACTCCATTGCTCTCAAAGACACCACAGATTTCATTATCAGAGGCTTCTGTATTGAACGACTCCCATGGTCTACCAATGCCCAATGATCACTCCTTTGCGTCTACCTAGGAAGCCAAAAAAGTGTCATATCCTAAGAGTCCCAGCTGTTTCCTGACAAACTTGCAGCCTCATTCACCCTACCACAGGCTCCATCTTCCCTGAAAGACTTACACAAAACAAAACAAAGAACCAAATAGATCTGGAAAAAAGAGAACAAATAAAATTGGAAAACACATTGATTTCCACAAATGCCCAAGACACAACAAAGAAACACAAAAATTCAGGGACAACAAACCAGTACAACACATTCACAACCTCTCAAGCCCCACATAATGAAGCTGCAAACAATGAGATAAATGAAACGTTAATGAAATAACTTAGAACTCTACATTTTTAATATTTTTAATTTTGTTTTTATTTTATTTTAGAGAGAGAAAGAGGCAGAGAGAGAAAGAATTGGTGCACCATGGCCTTCAGCCACTGTGAACAAACTCCAGATGTGCTCACCCTTTTGTGCTTCTGGCTTGTGGGAGTCCTGCGGAATTGAACTTTGGTCCTTTTGCTTCACAGGCAAGCACCTTAACCACTAAGCCATCTCTCCAACTCTAAAGCCCTACTTTTAAAAGACAATTTAAGACTGTATACCTCAAATAAGCAGATTATTGATCTAAATATACATATTCAAAACCTTGGTGAGACAGTCTTGATTGGGAATAAAACAGTGAATATGGCAGAAGAAAAAAGTCATAAATATTGTGGAAAAATTCAGGAAGGAAATTGAAACACTGAAAAAGAACTAAACTGAAATTACAAAACTGATCAATCCCATGAAAGCCCCATCAGAAAATACCACCAAAGGACAAGATCATGCAGAATTATGAATTTTATTGATGGATGACAAAGTTGATACAATAATACACACAGACACATATAACAAAAAATATTAAATAGCATGACTAATATTTCCAATAAGTCTGAGATATATTTAAGGACCAAACCACAGAATACAAGGGAGAGAAGAAGGTACTGAAATAAATGCAAAATAATTTGATTGATTGTTTAATAAAACTGTAAGAGAAAAATTCCCAAACCTAGTGAAAGAAGTTGACCTCCAAACAAAGGCATATAGAACTCCAAAGAGACATGAGCAGAGAGGGGCTCATAGTAAAAATACAAAGTAAAGAAACAACACTAGGGCTGGAGAGATGGCTCGGCAGTTAAGGCACTTGCAACAAAGCTAACGACCCAGGTTTGATTCCCAGTACCCATGCACAGATGCACAAAGTGGCACATGCATTTGGAGTTCATCTGCAGTGGCTGGAAGTCCTGGCATGCCCATTATCTCTGTCTCTCTTCTCTCTATTTCTCTCTGCTTACTAAATAAATAAAAGCCAGGTGTACTTTTGTACATGCCTTTAGTTTCAGCACTGGGAATGCTGAGGTAGGAGGATTGCTGTCAAAAAAAGGAAAGAAAAGAAAAGAGACACTAGAATCTGTAAGGAAAAAATGTCAACTCACATAAAAGGTAAGAATATCAGAATGAGCTTAACACTTTCATTGGCCACCCTAAAATCCCCAAAAGAATGGGTTAATAGATTAGAAGTTCTGAAAATAAATAACTGTAAACCAACAATGATAAAAACAGCATAGTTATGTTTCAGAATGATGGAGAAATAAGGTATTTTCAGACAAACACAAACTAAGACAATTCATGTCAACCAAATCAGCTCTGTAGAAAATTCTGAAATGAATACTCTCCAGGGAAGAAGAAGAGAGGCAGCATCATCCACAAGAACTCATGATAAGATGTACTTCATAGGAGAAACAGATAAAGAAGCATTGGGAAAAAAATCAAACATGCCTTATATACTAACCAGCAAACTCTCAGGGAAAAGAACTTACCAATAATAATCCAGCCAACCAGAACATCAGCCAGTGAAATGTTGGGCAACAGTAAGCCTTTTTCCATATTAACCACAAATGTAAATGGCCTCAATGCATCAATAAAAAACTCAGACTAACTGACCGATCTAAAAATATAGTATCTAATTACCTGTGGTCTCCAAGTAAGACCCCTAGTTAGTAAAGATATCCAAAACCTGAGTATTAAAGGATGGAATTCAAAGCACCAAGTAAATAGAAACTGTGAGCAAGCACCACTTACCATTTTTATATCAGATAAACTTATCAGAAAAGATAAAAAGAGGTAGTACATATTAATAAAGGGAATAATTCATCAATAAGACATAACAATTATAAATATTTGTGCATTGAATATAAAGAATCCTAATTACATACAGAAGCACCAAAGACATAAAAGGTAATATAGATCTTGACATAATAATAGTGGAAGACTTCAATGCCACACTTTTAGATAGGTTGTCCAGACTAAAAGTCAACAAAGAAACTTCAGAGCTAAACTAATGGATTATTAGAGCAACTGTGGAGGAAACCTAAAATTTCTAGGAACAATAAAAGTAAATACTACTTTCAAGTATGTGCTTTTAATTGCTAAGCCATCGCTCCAGCCTTCTAGGCCCTACCTACTAGGCCCTCTGGATATAGCTAACATAGTCCTAAAAGGAAAGTTTATCACTATAAATCCCCATATTTAAAAAAAAAATAGAGAGCTGGCAAGATGACTTATTGGTTAAGTTGCTTCCCACCCTGTGTTTTATTCCTCCATACCCCCATAAGGCCAGATGCATAAAGCGATGTATGCATCTGGAGTTTGTGTGCAGTGGAAAGAAGCCCAGGCACACCTATACTTTCTCTCTTTCTCTCTCTCTCTTTGTCTTTCTCTGCCTTTCTCTGTCTCTGCCTTCTTCTCCCTCCCTTCTTGCAACTAAATGAATAAAAAAGTAAAATATTAAAAAACTAGAAAGATTTCAAATAAGCCTAGTAATTCACATCAAGAATTTATAAAAATAGCAAGAATGTAATCATAGGGCTGGAGAGATGGCTTAGAGGTTAAGCACTTGCCTATGAAGCCTAAGGACCCCAGTTCGAGGCTCGACTCTCCAGGACCTACGTAAGCCAGATGCACAAGGGGGCTCATGCATCTGGAGTTCGTTTGCAGTGGCAGGAGGCCCTGGAGCGTGCTTTCTCTCCCTCCCTCTCTCCCTCCCTCTCTCTCTCTCTCTCTCTCTCTTTCTACCTGCCTGTTTCTGTATCTCTCTCAAATAAATAAATAAAAATAAAATATTTTTAAAAAAGAATGTAATCATAAATGCAGTAGATAACAAGAAATAATGAAGATTAAGGAAGAAATTCATGAACTAGACACTAAAAGACCAATACACAGACTCAATAAACCAAGAGTTGGTTCTTTGAGAAAGAAAATAAGATTGATAAACCTTTAGCCAAGCTAGCAAAAAGGAGATCCAAATTAACAAAATCAGAGACCAAAAGGTAGTTGCAGCAGGCTTCAGTGAAATCTAGAAGATTGTTAGAAAATTCTTTAAAAATTCTTTAAAGCTGGAAAGCCTAGGAAAATGCCTTAATTTCTAGACATATAATTTTCCAAAACTAAAACTGGAAATATCAATGACTTAAACAGAACCATTATCAGCAATGAGATTGAAGCTGTAATTAAAAAAGTCTTCCCAGGGCTGGAGAGATGGCTTAGCAGTTAAGGCACTTGCCTGAAAAGCCTAAGGACCCATGTTCAACTCTCCAGATCCCATGTAAGCTGGACACACAAAGGTGAAGTAAGTGCAAGGTCAAACATACCACTAGGTGATGCAAGCACCTGGAGTCCAATTGCAGTAGCTGAGGCTTTGACATGCCAATTCTTTCTCTCTTTCCCCCTCTCTGTCTGTCTCTAAAATAAAAAATAAACAAATAAAATAAATAAAAAGAAATTTTAAAAAGTCTTCCCCAAAAGACAAGGACCAAATGGATTCACTGCCAAATTTTATCAACGTTTTAAGGAAAACCTAATGCCAACTTTCCTGAAATTGTTTCACAAAAATTTTTTTATTATATATTTATTATTATATTATTTATTATTTATATTTATTGTTATATATATATATATATATATATATATATATATATATATATATATATATATATTAGGAAGGATCATTACCAAATTAATTCTACAAAGCTAGAATCACCCTGATTCCTAAACCAGAAAAAGATACAATAAAAAAAAAAACTGTGGACCAATTCCCTGGTGAACATCGATGTAAAAATTCTCAACAAGATTCTTACAAAATGAATTCAAGAACACATTAAGAGTATTCATCATAATCAAGTAGTCTTTATACATGGATACAAGACTGGTTCAACAGACATAAATTGATAAACGTAACGTACCATATTGTAGCAGACAGCTTCAGGTTCGCTGAGATGAACTTCCAGACCAGGCACAGTTATGGAGGAAGGGATATTATTTATTGAAGCTTACAGATCCAGGGGAAGTTCCATAATGGCAAGAGAAGCGGCCTGCTCTCCACAGGGCCAGGCAAGAGAGCAAAAAGCCAACCAGCCACCACAGCAAACAGAGCAAAACTACAGCCAAAAGATCACACAGCACACTTCAGGAACTCCTGCTAGGCACATTTGCATATCTTTACAATGGAATCTCAAACCATCACCACACCTTAAGACCGGCCCCCAGTGACCTTGCCTCTAGCAAGCTGATTTCAGATGCAAACTATAAGTAGTAAAACACTGAATATATTGGGGGACATATATTCAAACTACCACACATATAAATAAACTTAAGGATAAAAATCACATGATCATCTCAATTAATAGAGAAAGGGCATTTGACATAATCTAACGCTTTCATGACAAAACTCCTGGAGACAGTAGGAATAGATGGAACACACTTCAATATAATAAAAGTCTCATAACAAGCCCAAACCAACCTTATACTAAAAATGGAAAAAAACTGATACCATTTTCTCTAAAATCAGGAATGGGACAGGGATGCCCATTTGCATCACTTCTATTCAATACAATGCCAAAACTCCTAGTTAAAGCAGCAAGACAAGAAGAAATAAAAGGAATAAAAAATAGGAAAGGGGGAAGTCAAGCTCTCCTTATTTGTAAATTACATGATTCTATACTTTAAAAAATTTGATAGAATCTATTGGAAAATTCCTGGGTCTAATAAACATTTTCAGAAAAGTTGTAGGATGCAAAATCAATACACAAAAATCAGTAGAAGTCTGGAGAGATGGCTTAGCAGTCAAGGCACTTGTCTGTGATGCCTGAGGATCCAGGTTAAATTTCCCAGTACCCACATAAACCAGATGCACATGGTAGCACATGTGTCTGGAGTTCATTTGCAGTAGCTAGAGGCCGTGGTGTGCCCTCTCTCTCTCTCTCTCTCTCTCTCTCTCTCTCTCACACACACACACACACACAAGTATAAATTAATTAATTTAAAAATCAGTAGCTTTCATATACACAAATAATGAACTCACAGAGATAGAAGTCAAGAAAAACATCTCTCAAGTTTGCTTCAAAAAACGTGGCAAGTGTCCTGAAGAGAATGAGATGAAGCAAACGAGAAATGTGCAGAAAAGTGGCAAGTAGTAAGTATTGTTTGTTCATGTTGAAATTTAAGGTCTTCTTTCCTTACTGATAGAAAGTTTCTTTCAAATGTCTTGAGATTTCTGAGGTGCCTGGGTGTTTGTGGAGGTGCCTCTTGAACTTTCTTATCAGAGGATGGAATATGGACTTTGGGGGTGTGGGCAGGGCCAGCTTGCCAGCAGGCAGGTATGTCTTCCCTTCAGGGTGAACAGCTGTGAAGCAGCGTGCAGCTGCACCAACCAAGTCAGAGAGAGGTGTACTCAGAGCTGGTCACTCAGCAGAAATGAATCTTGAGGACTATGGGTTGGAGAAAGCATAAATGAAGTTTCTCAGGAAGGATTTTTGCCTCAAGCAGCCTGTTCACTGGAAGGGAATGCTGGTAAGGCATACACAGCTATCCTTTTGAATGGCAAGTGTACATTTTTATATGCAGTGTCCTGAGAACTAAATACTAAGCCAAATTATTTTGAACACTCAGACAAGCAAAATATTATCTCAGAATCACAAGTGTGTGACTTGCTCTCCCAATCTCTTTTATTTGTTTGTTTTTGTGACACATAGAAAATGCTAATATTTAATTAGTTAAGTTAGTCGCTTCAGATACCACTCAGCTTCTTCAAGGGTTGGGAGGATCCGTATCTGAAGATACACATTGAGAGGTTTGCCCTAGATAGTCCCAGTTTATGCCTATAGCCACAGAATAATTGTGAATAACATTTTCCTTCATTATAAAAAGTGTTTGGGGGCTGGAGAGTGGCTCAGTGGTTAAGCACACTGTTTGTACAAGCATGAGGGCCTGAGTTAGGATCTTCCAGTACCACATAAACATCTGAGTGTGACCATAAGCACCTATAGCCAAAGTTCTCCAATGAGACCACATGAACTAGTGCAAAGCAGTAAAGTCCAGTATCAGTAGGAAACTCTGGCTCAAAATGAAAGCAGGTAGAAGAACAATGGGGTTTGATACCCAGTGTTCTGTAGCTACTGCAGGTGAGCATCCCCCGCCACAGGAGAGTGCATGGACTGCTGCAAGGGCACATGCACACGTGTATGGCACAGCGCACACTTGTGCGCACACACACACCACAGCACACACTCAACACATTACATACAAACATGCATACAACCAAAAACAGTGTTAATTTAAACAGGAGGTCAAATGGTCATTCTTCATATACCCATTTGTGGTACAAAGTGTTTGGGAAGTAGTGAGAATCTTTAGTGTGAGATAGCTTTCATTTGTTCTTAAAGGAATTCTGTTAGCCTAGGTGCAAACTCTGTTTCTTCCCATGAGACAGTTCAGAGACAGCTTAAAAATAAGTCATGTGTCCATAAACACTTCTTAAATACAATGATTACCAACATTCCTCTGTTTCTATTATCGTTTATCTTGAAACTGGCATGCTACAGTCTCAGCCAAAAGACAATCTTGAGACAATCTCACTGCTGCATCCTGGTTCCTGTGTGCATTTTGTAGGCAAACCTCCCTTGCCTTTGACTCTTTGTAGTGACCTCACTGAGGTACCACCTCCTTTACTCAGCACCATCACTGAGTAAATATCACATTGGATTTTTCTCTTAATAATATTTGAGAAAGGAAAAAGGATATGAGTGGATTCAGTATCCTGAGCCAAAAGCTTTTATCACTTTTTCCTATTGTCCCAATTTAAATTAGTTCCTGAATCTGTTTTCTTTTTCACTGTCTTGATAGGTGTGTTAGTTACTGTACTGGTGGCTGTGATAGAAAACCTGGCAAAAGCATCTTAAGAAAACAAGAGGAACAGCTCTGGTTTCCTGTACAAGATTAACCCCGACTCTTCTTCACCATAGATGTGGGGAGGATACTTGAGACCTACACCTCCAAGAGTAACTAATGAAAGCTAATGGTTACTGGGAGAGGAAGGGTCAGGTTCATTCGTGGTGTAGCCACTGGTATAAATTGTCTATTACAAAGTAAATAACATTCTGCCCATAATCATGAAAACAGCTCTAATTTAACTCAGTGGGTAAAAAAGAAGGGGAGTAATGGGGGGAAATAAGGGTATTAATGGGAGAAGAGGAGGATAAGAGAATAATTGAGAAAATAAGATCAAAATGCCTTATTTACACATATGAAATGTCAACAAATGAAAAAATGAATACAGATGTTTATTAAAATAAAGGAAGGGTTTATTTTGGCTTACAATTTGAAGATACTGCCCACAGTGGCAGAATAGTGTAGCAGCCATATTTGGTGGCTGGTCACAGTGCATCTGCAGTCAAGAAAGATTGAAGATACCATGCTGCCACAGACAGTGGCAGAATAGGGGCTGTTAATCCTTGTATGGGGCGGTCCCCTTTTGGTGACCAATGACAGCTTGTCCATGGGGCTGTAATTTGGTGGCTGGTCACAGTGCATCTGCAGTCAGGAAGCAGAGAAAGATGAATATCTGCAGGCCCAGGGCGCGTGACAGTGCCTGTCTTAGGTTGTTTTATTTAGTCTAGGACCTAGGTGAGAAAACCGAGGGGATGGCCTGGTATGGCTTTTGGAAAGCCATTGTTGAACCCAGGCCCCAAAGGATCACCACACCACCATGCTGGTGTGTACCATACATATGAGGCTGTTGCCTAGGAGGCATGGAAGGGCCAAGTGGGCGTGGCTCTGTGGCATGTGAACAGGAATAAACTAGAGAGCCTGAAGAGGCCAGGTTATTGGGTGAGTTCACCCATTGAGTGTCCTTAATGGTGGCTGGGTTAAAGGAGTTGGAAAGGAATTTATAGGTTGAGAGTCCCATATGTAGTCTGAGGAGTCTGGACCCTGGAAAATAGTCAGTGGCTGGTGGAAATGTAAGTTTAAAGTGTTGTATGTAGTTTGAGCATCATCTTTTTTGAAGAGTCAGTGGCCGGTGGGTGAAATAAGAAGTCTGAGGGGTCTGACATCTGTTCAGTAAGGCTCTTTTTCCCTAAAGAGGAGTCAAACTGGGATCTGTGAAGTTTCTGGAAAGACCACTACCCCCGGCCCCCGTTAAAAGAGGCCAAGAATCTTTAGGACTAAGGGTAAAGGTTGGTTGGTTGGGATCTCCAATGTTTTTTCTTAACTCTCGCTAACACCAACGTCGGGGCTTTCATTTCTAGAAGAGAAAAGTCTCTGCGAATTGGAGATGATATCATTCCTCTTCCTGCTGTTAAAACCCAATGACAGAGACACCTAGATGTCTGGAGTCAAAGCTGGACCAACCAGGCCTTACAGTGGTGCCCTCATCCAGAGAAATGTCTTTGAGCTTGAAGGGTGAAAGATCTTTCCCCAATCTGGGTTCTGTATTTTTTCTTAACTCTTTCATTTCTAGAAGAGAAAAGTAAGAGATGATATCATTCCTCTTCCTGGAAACCTAGAGACACCTAGATGTCTGGAGTCAAAGCTGGACCAACCACTTCAGCCTCATCCAGAAACCCCCATAAAAGACCCCAATCTGGGAGCTATGTGTTCCTTCCTTTTCTTAACCTTTATACTTGATAGGCTGTATAATAAAATCCTTCTAGACTTTATCCTCTGGTCTGTGGGCTTCATTGATTGAAATTCATAATTCAATAAGCTGGAGGCCTCTGTCTCAGTGGCAGTTTATGTGATCATGGCTGTCTGGCACCTTAGCCCTTAATTTATTGCCCACTCAAGAGCTAAGAAAAGTTCTGTCACTCTCAATTCTGGTGATATTTTTGTTAGGCAGGACAAGAGTACCAAGATGGACTTGGAATGAAGGAAAAGAACAACAGCAGCCTGATTGATACAACTTCAGATGTTTATGTTGCCTAGCCTCTACTCCCCTGACTCAACAATGCCCTCAGCCATAGTTTCCTGCCAATCTTACCTTAGAGATAACCTGGCTCCTCTCCTGATGACATCTCCATTTAGTCTCTGTCCCTCTGACTAATTAGCTTCTTCATTTGGTCCCTGCTGTCTCCTCCTGCATTCCCCATCCTTTGTCTTCTGTATCCCCCTCCCCAAAAGAAAAACCTCTATAAAAACCTAGACTATCCAGAATCATGCCAGCTCTCTCTCTCTCTCTCTCTCTCTCTCACCTCCAGTAAGACAGCCCTGCAGCTCAGTCCCCAATAAACAACTTTTTCCCTGCCTCTGAGTGGTCCTGTGTGGTCTTTGGTCATTCAGAAATCTTACAACTTTTACAGTTAAATATTTCTGGAAAAACCCCTCATAGACACAATGAGAAATGTGTTTCCATGGTTACTCTAAGTGCAGTCAAGTTGACAAGATTAACTATAACAGTAAGGTCTCACATGAATAGTAGGGGCACAGCTTTTAAATGTGAGGTTGTCATGTTTGAAACTGAGCTTTGCTGAGAGATTTTGTCTAATCTTGGCATATTGCTTTGTAAATTCCAAGAGTTTCTGGGTTATGGAAATGAATCAGATTCTAGAAAAATTATACATTTGTCACCTGAGTAACACATCTTCCACAGCTCAGGGTCCATCCTAACTTTGAGTCCTGGCAGCAGAGCAGTTTGTAACTGGACCCACTTGTTAGTTTGCTGTTATTCTTCCAGGTAGATTTCTGCTCTGAAGCAAGAGTCTGAAATAGACATTATCAAACAGATTAGCAGTAAGTGCCAGTGACATTTTATAACCAGTGCTTGCTAGTGGCTTTGAAATGAGAAGTGAGTGGGAGAAGAGGAATGCCAGAGAAAGCTCCCATTTAAGACTACTAGTCTTTGCCTATGTCTATTAAGCTGCTTCCTTCCCCGCCTAGGAAATAAGTGGCCTGTTAGGCAGCAGCCATCATCAGCAGCTTCATTTTGTTTCTCCCGCCTGCTTCAGTGAACAGGCTTCACATAAAACCAGAGCTGCTAGTAAATAATTTAATTTTGTCATCTAAAGTGGGGAATTTATCCCAATAAAGCAAATCCTTTACAATGACTATGTCATCCTCATACATAGACACAGCAGGAAGAGCTATGGAAATGCTTAGAGGTTGTCTGGCACAGAACCAATTCAGCAGGGGCAAAACAAAAAGAGGCTCTTGTTTCCATTTTTAGAGACCAGTTACTAGGAAGTTCACTTAACATCTTCTGGATTAGATAGCAGAATATGTGTGTTTGTTATTGTTTCCCTGAACCAAAGTTATTATTGGATTTTTATTATTCTTTCCCTGAATCAAAATTATTACAGGATTACACATTCTAAGTGTGCTTTAAAATGCATACAAAGAATGTAAGAAAGGTTGTCTAGAGAAACTTTGATTTGGGGTCACTATAAAATCCTTTAAAAAATTAGCTTATGGGCTGGAGAGATGGCTTAGCAGTTAAGGCGCCTGCCTCCTAAGCCTAAGAACGCTGGTTCCAATCTCCAGCGGTTCCAATCTCCAGGTCCCACATTTAGCCAGATGCAAAGTGATGCAAGGGCGCAATGCTGTACTTGACCACAAGAGGGCGCACACATCTGGATTTCGTTCACAGCAGCTGAGAGGCTGCTGGCGCGCCCATCTCTGTCTTCCTCTCCCTCTCTTTCTGTCTCTCTCTGTGTCTCTCTCCAAAAACAAACAAACAAAAAAAAAAATAGCCTAGTGATGTATGCCTGTAATCACAGCTCTCAGGAAATCAAGGTAGGATTGTGAGTTTGAGGCCAGGCTGGGTTATATAGCAAGATAAGACTTTGTCCCAAAATAAAAAATTAACAATAGTGTTGAATCTTGAGAGACTATAGAATTACTCACTAGGTCCATAAACACAGATGAAATGGTCTCCCATACTAGTAAACTTTAAACAACATGTTATAACCACATCAATTTTGAGAATTAGAACATAAAGATTCTTTTATGCAGAGAGCATGAATTAGCTGAGTTTCACCTTTGCCTCTCCTAAGCAGATTTTTGCTGAGTCCCCAAGTTTTCAAATTCCCAAGTACACTGAGAGGTAATGACACAGAGTTCCCAATCATGGAATTCCTGAAAATATCTCATAAGAAAATACCTTTCAGAAATTCGCTAGAAAATGATCAGGTAATCCTGAACGAATATTAGGCATTAGTGTTACTGCTTACCATTATTTTAAAACCTAGCAGTTGGTTACAAAGTTGTTAATTGTATGGTAGATGAACTATGGCCTTAATACAGGCATTTCCTTTGAAAGCTGAACAAACTGTCAGGTGAAGCAGAACAGAAATAAATGTGTGTAAGAGATTGATTCTCTTCAGTTTTAATTTCTTCCCCCAATTTTATAAGCTCTTCAAGTATTGGGAAGTCCTTAGTGTTCTATTCTGATATTCCTAGGAGCTGAGTTCTTTTGTTCCTTGAAATCCTTGTTGCCTATAACACACGTGTGGGTTTTTTTTTTTCCGTGCCCATTTATATCTTGATTCAAAGGAAGTTACTAATTTTCTGCATCTTACCCACATTCTGCTTTCCTTTTATTTTGACTATTACCATACTAACTCTGAAACTATGCTTTATTATTACATGATGAAAAAGTCATCAGAGTCAGTGTTCCTGCTCTGTCCAGTGTTGATTGGTGCATGGCGTGTCTTTTCAAGATACTATGTAATTTAGCTAACTTAAGAACATTTCACCCACTCAGATTTTTTTATAGCTCCCTCCTACGTTGTTACTAAGAAAAAACTATAGGAAAATATCACATCTTGAATAGGGGGTATGCATCTCATTAGCAGTCCTTGAATTTCAAAGGAAACTTCAGAGTGAATCCATACATACAATCCTCCCTGGGGCTAAAAAAAGCAAAAGCTACTTACTCAGTTTCTGAATTTTGAATGAAAAGGCATTGCTCTGCCAGGGTTTACATACAATCCTTAAGTTGACTGTAACCAATTAAGGATAGAGGAATTTACTGAGTGTCCTATGTAGCCACTGTGTTGATTAAAGGAGAAAGTGGAGCTCTGCAGCCATTGGCTGGTCCTTGTAAGCCTCAGCCCTTTGAGGAGCTCATTCCACGATTCATGTAGCCTGCTTTTGTGTTCTAGCTGCTCTGCAGTCCATACTTTAAGGAACAAGAAATGAGAGAGCTTTGAGTAGTGGGCTACTTCATTTCCCAACAGTCTGCCTGCTGTGGACATGTTGACCACATGTCCTAGCAGTTGGTTCCAAAGTTGTTAATTGTATGGTAGATGAACTATGGCCTTAATACAGGCATTTCCTTTGCAAGCTGAACAAACTGTCAGGTGAAGCAGAACAGAAATAAATGTGTGTAAGAGATTGATTCTCTTCAGTTTTAATTTCTTCCCCCAATGTGACTTCCCCACATGTGACTAAATTTGCATGTAATTGTGAAATTTTGGCTTTTTGAAATCAATACAAATGGAGAAATTGAACTAAACCTTTCAAATTGTTGTCAAATTAAATCGAGGGAAAAGAAAACCAAATTAACCTCAAGGAAGAAACTATATTATGAAATGCCCACTTGGAATAAATTTATGAAGAGCAGAAGGAGCCTCCTGCTTCCCAGAACCAGCTTTAATTATTCTTTTGTAACCTCTACATTCAGGATACCTTATTTTACTGAACTACTTTTTATGGAATAAAGAATCTAATGATCTGTTTAAAGTAAGGAGAATTAGTTAACTCTATGCTTGATACAAATAAGCTCAGTGGTTCCTAAGGAAGAATTTTTTTCTCTATAATTCATATCCCAAAATTATAGGAGCAAAATGGACCCCAGCAAATGGAACATGGGAAAGGAATGCTGAAAAGATAATGCATTACTAACATCAGTAGTTATAAATCAATATTTGCCATATTTATGTTCCAACAGAAGTTTTGGTATAATTTTTTTCCTAAACATATTGGAAAATTGTTTGTAAGGGTAATTTTAGTTCTTTCTAGCTAATGTAGGCATGCAGTTCTTGTTTGAAGATTAATATTGAAAAGTTACTTGAGGATAATGATTAGTAGGTTTGAAATCCCATTAAAATCTCACGTGATTTAAGCATCGTGGTGTCATTGGTTTTCAGGATCGAGTTATTTGTCCCCAGATTGCAATGGTGACCTGCAAGGAGTTTATTGAAAGTGAAAGGAAGGAAAGGAAAACATTCTATAATGGAGAGGGGGATCCCTTAAAAATGGGTAGCCAGCCGGACGTGGTGGCGCACGCCTTTAATCCCAGCACTTGGGAGGCAGAGGTAGGAGGATCTCCGAGAGTTCAAGGCCACCCTGAAACCACATAATGAATTCCAGGTCAGCCTGGGCTAGAGCGAGACCCTACCTCAAAAAACCAAAATATATATATATATATATGGGTAGCCAAAGTAGCTCTCTAGAGAGGGTCTTTTAGGCAGTAAGGTCAAATATGTTCTTGGCTATATTGAAATCAAGCATCAAGTTAGAATTAACTTTATTGGTTAACCTTTAATGTATTTAGAGGAATTTCATTGGTTGGAGAGTCAGGGAAAAGAGAGCAAACATAGAAGGAGACTGCTGGTGGAGACCCACTTTAAAACAAAATGTCTAGAAGGAGGAAAAGACAGAAATTGAGAACTGAGGGTTGTTCTTGAACATCACTGGTTTTGGACTACAGTTATCTTCTTCTCTCACCAGGACAGGTGATCCCTAAGTCCCTAACTAGCTACTTACAAAAGAAGTCCACTTTGCTCCTAATCTCTTATTGGAACACTGGAAACATTAATGGATTTGGAATCAGAACAGTAAGAGATTCTTGTTGACTGAAAGCTGTAGAAAAACTCATTTGCTGAGTTTCTTATCTGTTAGACTGAAGCAAATTCCTTAGTGAAGTTGTTCACATGATTGCATGAGAATAGGCTTTTGAAAGCACTAACAGGATCTAGTGTACAGGCAATCAATAAATAAGAACTAGTCTCACACAAACAATGTAATTCAAGGTACAATAAAGTAAGAAAAACATGATATGGTTAAGATTAAGTAGGTACTAATGAGGTAGGAGGATTGATGTAAGTTTGAGGCCAGCCTGAGGCTACAGAGTGAGTTCTAGTTCAGCCTGACCTGGAGTAAGACTCTGCCCAAAAAAAAAAAAAATCAGTAGGTAGTGATGACAAACCTTCAACTTTAAAAAAAGTGTTTTATTTATTTGCAAGAAGAAAGAGAGAGAGAAGAGAGGCAGGCAGAGAGAGAATGGGCAAGCCATGGCCTGTAGCCACTGCAAACGAACTCCAGATGCATATGTTCCTCTTGCATTTGGCTTATGTGGTCCTGGAGAATCAATCTGGGATCCTTTGGCTTCACAGGCAAATCAAATGCTTTAACCGTTAAGCCATTTCTCTATCCCACCTTCAACTTTTGATTCCTTAATATATCTTGTGCTAATTAAATAGCATTTAGGTTAAATTCATAATATAATTATTTTTTCTTATCTGACCTGGCATCTACTAAAATGTTGGCTTTCATTAGATGTCTCAGCCTGTGTAAGTGCTAAGTGTCAAGCAGATGAAAAAGGAAAGCACATAGTTGATTCAAAGCCAGTGTAAGAAATTAAGAAATGGAGGTCATTTAACCCATGCACTGCTCAGGTATACATAGTAACAATGATCAAATTTGAAGAGCTTTCTTCAAAGCAAACATGAAACAGCTATATAACATTAAATAGCAGAAAAGAAGCTTCTGCTTCTTTGAGTGAAAATACAAAATTAAGTTTAGAAAAAAGTAGTCCAGCATTGGTACCATTCAGCTTTTGTTAAAAGCTAATCTGCCTTTATCCACCCTGCTTCCCTGGCAGTCTTCCTTTATTCAAAGAAGAGTGCTTTTGTTCCGTTGGTTTTAATGGCCTCCTTCCTCAGTGGATTGATTCTAAATTGATGCACACGTTCTTGTAACTGTAATGCAACTGATATTTTCTTTTTTACTGCATAAAAGATCTCCTCCTGTCTAGCCTCTCATTTTAAACATTCTTTCCAGTTTATGTTTCTGCTTGCTTCCTATCTTCCTGCCCAAAGTTCCTATCTTCCAGACACATAGGGGCTGTGGTATTCATGACCTCCCAGGGGCTGATGCTACCTTCACAAGACCTGCATAATAAGAGGGAAAAAATAATGACATCAAAATCAAAGAGAGACTGGTTGGAAAGAAGGGATTCATGGAGTGTGGTAGGTGGGAGGGGGGAAAGAGAGGGTGGTGAGAGGGAATTATGATCAAGGTATATGAATTGTTGTTCACTTGCTTGTATCAGGTACAACACCAAGATTTACAAATGTATTTAGCTTCTTTTCTCAATACTTCAACAAAGTGTTAATAATCTCTGAACCTTGATTGTTTCACCTGGAGAATGGAAACCATGCCTTACAAGTTTATACAAGGATTGAATGACATGGCATCCCTTGGCCTTCTAATTTATAAGATAGAACCATCTTACAGTCTCTCTGTGTGTGGTATATGTGAGTTTGTATATGTTTGGGTGCACATGTGTGTTCAGGTATATATGCATATATATGTGTATAGACACCCTCAAGGTTATTCTTAGTAATACTATCCACTTCATTTTGGACAGGTTCTCTCATTAGCCTGGAGCTCATCAGTTAGGCTTGGCTGACTAGTCAGCAAGTTCTAGGGATCTTCCTGTCTCTGTCTTCCCAGTGCTGTGATTACAGGCATGTGCCACCACACCTGGGATTCTTACATGGGTACTGGGATTCAGGTCTGCATGCTTTTCAGGCAAGCACTTTATGAATTGAACTATATTCCCAGCTACAAGTTTTTCCTCTGTAAATAGCTTATGTTGAAGGACAAATGAATAGTGCCATAATATTACATTTACCTCATTCTTGAGAGTGAGGTATATTAACCTTTTCATTGTTATTTGAAACTTCCAGAGATTTCTAAATGTGGTTTCTAATTTACATGAGCCAACTACAATAAATATTTAATATTGTCTACCTAGAAAAGTAGCAATATAATCTTGTACAAACAAATACTACATGTAAGACTTCAAGTTGAAAATATCCCTTCTTCAGGGCTGGGGAGATGGCTCAGTGGTTAAAGAACTTGCCTGAAGAGCCTAACAACTGGGTTTGATTCCTCAGTACCCATATAAAGCCAGATGCACAAAGTGATGCATGCATCTGGAGTTTGTTTGCAGTGGCTAGAGGCCCTGATGTGCCCATCCTCCTCTCTCTCTCTCTCTCTCTCTCTCTCTCTCTGTCTCTTTCTCTTTCAAAAAATAAAAATTAAAAAAAATTTTAAAAACTTCATGCTTCTATTGTGAAGAAAAGGCAACTCATTTTTCTGTTTGTCAATTCTGTTGTAACAAAAGATGAATATGCAAGGTTAACTTAAACATATATACATAATCTACTTTTCTCTTGAGTTTTCAAATACTCTACTGATTAAAAAAAATATTTATAATTTTTTGGGGGGGAGAGACACAGAGACAGAGAGAGAGGGGAGAGGAAGACAGATAGTTTCCCTTCCCACTTTTTTCCCCATCCATTTTGTCCTCTCCCCCACATATCTGTCTTTCTGCTTTCATGCCACATATATCCTTTTGCCCTCTCCCTCTGTCATGGTTCAAATGTTCAATTGTTCCCTGTAGGCTTATATGTGGGAACACTTGGTTTTCAGCTTGTAGTGCTGCTTAGGAAGGTTTCTGAGGGTGGATCTTGAGATTTTATAACCTCACCCCACTTGCCAGTGCCAGCTAGACCACCCTCTCTACTACTGCCCTGCTGATAGAGATAATGTAAGCCAGCTTCCTGCTTCTGCTGAGCATTACTCACCATGATGCATCTTCCCTTCCAAGTGTAAGCCATAATAAACCCTTCCTTTCAAAAGCTGCTTCTGGTCAGGTATACGTCCTTGCAAAGAGAAGATAACTGCTAGAGCCATTTGTGTTCTTTCTTGTGAGAACTGTATTCATTTCATTAGCTCATCTGTTGATTGACAGGGTGTGTGTGTGTGTGTGTGTGTGTGTTTAAAATTTGCAATCCTTTATATATTTTAAACATTAAGCCCTTGTTTGAGGTGTAGCTCGCAAAGATTTTGTCCCATTCTTATGGATTTCTGTTCACATTGTTGATGGTTTCCTACGCAGAAAATTTTTGACTTCATACAGTCTTGTTAATTCTTGGGGCTATTTCTTGTGCTACTGGAGTCCTCTTCATAAAACGCTTGCCTTTACCTAAAGCCTGATGTGTAGTCCCTGTGTTTTTCTCTAGCAGTTGTTGATCCATTTTGACTTAATTTTCTGTGCAGGGTGAAAAATGTGGATCTGATTTCATTCTTCTACATGTGGATATCCAGCACCATCTGTGGAATAACCTTTTTCATTTTCCAAATGTATGTTTTATATGCCTTCATTGAAAGTTGTGGCCATAGCTATGTAGTTTATTTCTGGTTCCTTTATTCCACTGGTCTGTTTTCTGCCAATAGCATGTTGTCCTTTTCACTATTTAGTTTAATTTGATTTTAAGGATTGTGATACTTCCAGAAATATTCTTTCTGCTTAAGATTGCTTTGACCATGAATGCTCTTTTGTGTTCCCATATGCATAGTCAAAATGGTTTTTCCTCTAGTTCTGAGAAGAATGTTGTTGGAATTTTGATAGGCATTGAAGTGAGTCTGTAGGTTACTCAAAATATTACTACCGATCTAGATAGATGGAAGGTTTCACATGATCTTGTATCTTTTATTTCTTTTTTCCAGTGTTTTGCAGTGTTCTTTGTTTATTGCAGTACTGGTCATAGTAGCAAAGATTAAAAATAAACATATATATCAAACATAGAAGTGTTACGGGGTTCGGTGTCACACAAGTAAGACCATCAACTCACGGAATGTGAGGCATAGTTTTATTGGGTAAAAAAGAAAGAAAAGAAAGAAAAGAAAGAAAAGAAATGCTAGTGCACACCAGAACTACACCTAGAGTCCGGGTCCTGGAGATGTGGCATTGTACTATTTGGAGTGTCAGCTTTTATTGGAAATAACCACATGATGGTCATAGAAAAAAAATAGGATGGGAGTTAAGCCATAAATCACAGCTTACATGTTGCAGATACAGCCATAGAAGTAATCTTTAAAAGAGGGAATTTGCATTATGGCAGGGGCATTCCTTTCTAGAGGATTAAGCAAATTTGTGAATAGTTCTATTAGTCAGTTACAGGAAGCGCCTGGGGGAGGGGGACCTTAAGCAGGCCTGCAACCAAGAGTCTCCAAGTGTCCTGCTTATCTGCCCTGCCATCTAACCCTAACGCTATTTGCTTAACAATGCAGGCCCAGGGTAATGCTATCCAGACAAACAGAGCATCCTATTTATCTACCATCCCTACCAGTTCAAGTTATCTACCATCCCTGTCTGTTCAAATTGTCTACCATCCTCACCCCTTCAAGCAAGTGTTTCATCCCATTCTTTTATGGACTCTTACAAGGATGTGACTTATATTTTTCTCTAAGCTTGATATAAAGAAATAATAATATTAACATTTTGCCCTCTTTACATTCCCCCTCAGATATGGCACTATGGCACCAAGTCCAATCTTTGACTCATGAGGGATAATGTCTAGGGTTTATTTAGTTTCAGATGGGGGATATACTGTGTCTGTATATAAGCTTAACAGACTGATTTTATTTTGAACGTATCTGACCAATGATGCAGGGACCTATGGTAAGGCATGGCAATATTAACAAAAGGGGGCCAGCAATTGCAGAAATAAGAGTAGTTAACCATGGAGGTCAATCATACATAGATTGAAATCAGTTTCCAATAGCCAGTCATTGGAGATTTTTTTAAGTTTTTTTTTTTTTTTCTAATTGAAGCCAGTTATTTTGGATTATTTCTGACTGATTGGCATAAAAGCAACAAGTTTTACTTAAAGTCATACATAGGTGCCCTTGTTTCATAAAAACTATGTCTAAGATTTGGATAGAAAGAATTTCATTAGTAAAGTCAGTTATCTGTTTAAGATCCATCGGGACAGGATGGGGGTGGTATCCATATATTTATAGAAGGGGTACACTTGGGTCTTAACAGGGTGAAGGGAAGGAGTCCCATCCATCCTTCGCTGGTCTCTAGGGTTAATTTAGTTAACATCTCTTTTAATGTCTGATTCAGTTTTTTTATCTGTCCTGAATTCTGGGGATGTAAGCACAATGTAATTTCCAATTGATTCCCAATATTTTGGTCAATTCCCTAGTGACTTCTGACACAAAGGCGGGCCCATTATCTGATACTATCTTGAGGGGAACCTACAGCAGGGAATTATTTCTAACAATTCCTTAACTATTATATGGGCTGTCTCAGACTTGGTAGGGAAAGATTTATGCATCCTGAAAAGGTATCAACATAAACAAGTAAATATTTATATCCATATTGATCTGGCTTCCTCTGTGAAATTAATTTTCCAATATCCACCTGGCTCTGTTCCCTGCTTTCTCGGCCCTATCGGTGGTACCTTACCATAGGAGACATTTGTCTGTTAGCAGGCCTGACAGCGGGTGGTGGTGTCCTTGATGACTGAGTCTGTACCTGGGAAGAAAAACTCTTTCCTTATTAGCTCGGTTAGCTTGTTGCTGCGTAAGTGAGTTTCTTCATGTAGTTTTTAAATTTTTTTATTTTTCAAGGTAGGGTCTCACTCTAGTTCAGGCTGACCTGGAATTCACTATGTAGTCTCAGGGTGGCCTCGAACTCACGGCAATCCTCCTACCTCTGCCTCCCAAGTGCTGGGATTAAAGGCATGCGCCACCTCGCCTGGCTTTTCTTCATGTAGTTTTTTAGCCAGTCTCCACCCTAAGGCTTGGGGACAGCAATAGTCATCCAGTCTTCAGTTGGTACCATCCTTGTGGGGTCTCTTCCTTTATCAGATGTGAGGTGAGCTGTAGGTACTGTTCTGTGTATGTTGGTCTCTCAGGAAGAGTGGGTGTCAGGAGGGTGACCATCTGATGGATGCTGAGAGGCAGCACTCTTTACTGCTAGGTCTGCCGGTCTGCTCCCTCTTGCTTCTGTGGCCTCCCCTTTCTGATGACCCAGACAATGAATTATAGTCACTTTAGCAGGCTCCCAAATGGCAGCCAATAAGTCCAAAGTTTTATTTTATTTTTAATGTCTTTACTTTCTGCTATTAATAGCCGCTGCTCCTGGTAGATGGCCCCATGGACATGAGCCATGGCAAAGGCATAATGGTTGTCTGTGTAGATATTCACTATCTTGTCTTTTCCCAATATCAGAGCCTTGCTCAGTGCTATCAGTTCAGCTTTCTGAGCTGATGTACCCCAAGGCAGGGCCTCAGCCCATAGAGTTTTTTCCAAAGTCATCATAGTTGCCCCTGCATACCTGATTCTGTCCATGACAAAGCTGCTGTCATCAGAATATATCACCAGGTCAGGGTTCAACCAAGCCATATCTGTCAGGTTTGGGCGGAGTCCATGAAAGGCAGAGATTTCTAGGCAGTCATGCAGAGGAATTGATGCCTTATTGGTTTCAGGCAGCAGGGGGACAGGATTCAAAGTCACAGTTTGGAAAAACTGTATCCTGGGTTGATCTAAGAGCAAGGCCCGATAGTGGGTTATGTGGGAGTTGGAGAGCCATCAGTTGGGAGGGCATTTGGGGAGATTCTCTATTGCATGCTGGGCTGTAATTGATAAAGTCTGTCCCAAGGTTAGTTTGACTGCATCCTTTGTCAGAATAACAGCAGCTGCAATAGCCCAGAGGCAAGGGGGCCAACCGGTGGCTACTGGGTCTAACTTCTTAGGCAAATAGGACACTGGGCAGTGCTATGGCCCCAGGTTCTGGGTTAGGACATCCCTGACTGTCCCCTTCTTTTCTTCCATGTACAAGTGGAAGGGTTTGGTTAAGTCTGGAAGTGCCAGGGCAGTTTTTGGAATGTTTGCTTCTCATTTTCAGTCCAATTAAAAAAATTGTTTTGGCCTTCTTATAGCCTCATAAAGAGGCTTGGCTAATTAAGCAAACCTTGGGATCCAAATTCTGCAATACCCCACAGCTTCAAGGAATTCTTGGATCTGTCTCTTAGTCTGAGGTGTGGGCATCTGAGTGATGGCCTGAATTCTAGAGGCATGCAGCATCCTCTTACCTCCTTGGAGTTTGTATCCCAAGTAGGTTGCCTTATGCCTGCACAGCTGAACTTTACTGGCTGACACGGGATAGCCCAGATGTTGTAAGGTGTCCAGGAGATGCTCTGTGACATTCTTCCTCTGTTTCTGCAGCTAGGAGGAGGTCATCCACATACTGCACGAGTGCCTCGGGCATCTCATTGTGAAAAACCTGCAAATCCTTATGGAGAGCCTCATCAAAGAGAGTAGGGGAATTTTTAAATCCCTGTGGAAGTCTAGTCCAGGTCAATTGCCCACTGGTGCCTCGTTCCATATCTGTCCATTCAAAGGCAAAAATGGGTTGACTTCCCTTCGTCAATGGTATGTTAAAGAAAGCATCCTTTAGGTCCAGCACAGTATATGTCTTTTGTTGGAGACCTTGAGCCAAACTGCAACCATTTGGAGGAAGAAGCCTCCACTCTTTGTGTTAAGATTTCAGCTTCCTGAGTTCCTGTGAAATTTACTAAGCCTTCCCCAAAAGCCTACTTTGATCTGTAGATAAGAACAAGGTGTAACCTAAAGATGTGTATCTTAACAAACAGGATTGATGTAACTTCGCCCTGCCTGTGATCTCAACACAGACATTCTTGTAAACATCCGTGAGGCCTGTCACTCAAGAGACTCCCCGTCCCTCTCTCCTCATCAATCAAAACCTCTGGTAGCCATAAAATCCATTTGGCAGCCATAAATCCCATTTGCCTTCTTCCTGCCTCCCCTATATATACCTCTGTATGAATAATAATAAATGAAGCCTTGACTGGAGTTGAAGCAGGGCTTCCTTCTTTGTTCCTGTTTGTTCCCCATCCAGGTTTAGCCTCCCCTCGAGCCTCTGTTGAACCCCGCCGGCCGGGGCAGTCTTTCAAGTGGAATCATACTGAGCAAAGTATAAGGGCTGTCTTGTGGGCCTTGTGCCTTCTGGAAGGTAGCCACCATAACCTTAGTCATTTTCTTAGCCTGTCTAGCCTCAGAATGTCTTTATTATTATACACCCTGGCAGTAATATCTATTAACTCTGAAAGAGGTTTACTCTCAGTGCCTTTTATTTTCTGAATCTCTTTTCTAATATCTGGTGTGGACTGAGTTACAAAAGCCATGTTAATAGTTTGCCTATTCTCAGGGGCTTCAGGATCCATGGAGGGGGAGCGGCATGTCCTACATGCTTCCTGCAGCCTTTCTAGGAAAGCAGCAGGGGACTCAGTGGGCCCCTGGGTTCCTTCACCCACCCTAGACAAATTTGTAGGGCACCGAGCAAACAGCTGCCTGGAGATCACCCATCAGAGTCCAGTGAAAGAGGTTAAGGAATGCCCTTACCTTCAGGGGTGTTGGGATCCCAGTCCAGTTGTGAGGAAAGGAAAACCTTGTCAATAACATTAGGGTTCTCCATGAGGTGGTCATCGGCCTCCAACAGTATACTTTCTTGGCTTTCCTTCGGATTATTTTTCATGTTCCTGTGTGGTGAAGAGGATCTGCAAGAGTTGCTGACAGTCCTCCCATGTGGGCTGATGGGTGTAGAAGACTGTCTCGAGAAGGGATATCAGAGAACCTGCTGTAAATCAGATTTAGGTTTAGCAATAAGAATGGGGGTGTTGGGGAATCTAACCTAGATAACCTAGATTTTTAGGCTTCCCAGATAAGCACCTTAACTGTTAAGCCATCATATATTTGATGCCCATTTATTCTTTTTTAAAAATTTTTATTTATTTATTTGCAAGCAGAGAGAGAGAGGAGAGACAGACAGAGAAAGAATGGGCACACCAGGGCCTCTAGCCACTGCAAATGAACTCAAGATGCATGTGTCCCTTGAGAATCTGGCTAATGTGGGTTCTGGGGAATCAAACCAGGGTCCTTTGGCTTCGTAGGCAAGTGCCTTAAGCGTTAAGCCACTTCTCCAGCCTGTAATGCCCTTCTTTTTATAGCATCTGTTTATAACCCAATATACATTTTAGGTAAGTCTGATGTTTGCCTTATGTAAGGAGTTTATAACTTGATTAAGCACCTTGACTCAGTTTACCTATTTAATCTTTTGTCTACTGAGAAATTTCATCTAACAGATGAACAGGTGTTCAAAAGGGAACCATAAAGAGAAACAAAGTTATATATGGTTTCTTGTTCCCTTTTCCTTGTCGGTGACAATTGGCCATTTTGTCTCTGGACAGGGTCAGGGGGACATATGGCTTAAACTTGCATGGGGTCTGAGATAAAGGGGACATCATCCCTTTTTCAGAGTCCAGCTGGCCATGACTTTAAATAGCATATAACAGTAAGCAAGAGTAAAAGGAAATGACAGAGCAGAGAGCTAAGCATCCTGGCATTCCTTCTCTTGCTCTGAAGTTGTTTGCTTTTATCTAGTTAATTTATTTTACCCATTTGTAATGAATAAGGTGATATGGTCTTGTCTATGTCTAACCTGGTTAGACCTCCAAAGAATATGAATTACATCTGTCCTTATGACTTTGTGACCCATCTAGCATAGGACATCACCTGTGTCTAATGTAAGCAAAATTTACATTAATTTTATGCCCCTATACAAAACTTTTAGAGCATCCTTAAAAGTCTGTAACAGTTAAAAAAATCTTTAACTTTAGGCACAGTGTTTAGGTTTAGCCTGATGAGGATCAGCTGACAGAAAGTTGGAAATGCTACATTGCATGCAGGTCAATGGGAGAGAGAAAACACCAGTGAAGGTACTCAACAGTGAACAGTGCAAGCTTTAAATTTGACCAGCCAGGCCAAATGAGCCAACGGGTGCAATAGTGGCATGTCTGTTATGGGGAAAACCAACTGCTCTCTGATACTGAAAACGTATGACAATAGCCCTAAGGGTGTAATGCCTGCTGGAGTAGCACTAAATGTATATACTATGCTCACCAAACTGCACATTAAGCACTTCTCTTAATGTCTACACCCATATATTAATGCTACTCTCACTTTTGGTTAGAGAAGCTTCTCTTTTCAGATGGTGGTGACCATGGGATGATTCAGAAGGCACCATGGTGCTGAGAAGAAGTGACAGAGGAGTGCTCAGCACTAAAACATCTCAAACCTACCTTCCAAGGCTCAGGGTCCATTGCAGAAGAGGGGGAGGAAAGAATGTAAGAGCCAAAGGAAGAGTAGGACTCCTTACAATGTGCTCCTCCAGACACAAAATGGCCTGGATATCCATGACCTCACAGTGCCTGACACTACCTACACAAGATCATTATAATAGGAGGAAAAGATCATGACATCAAACTGAAAAGAGAGACTGATTGAGAGGGGGAGGGGATATGATGGAGAGTGCAGTTTCAAAGGGGAAAGTGGGGGGAGGGAGGGAAATAACATGGGATATTGTCTATAATTAAAGAAGTTGTCAATAAAAATAAAAATTAAAAAAAAAAAGACAACATGTCAACCATTTTGGGGCTAATCTTTATAAATATCACTAACACACTTGGAAATGCTTTTATTAGGAGTAACTAAGGCAGATTTGTTTCTCTCTTGAGGCAGGCTGGTCTGGAACTCAGGCCGGTTGCCTCCTCCTTTTAAGTAACAGGACATTGCAGTCTTTTAAAATATTTGACAAATTATAAGCCTCCACCTCAGAGAGAATTTTGTTTTTAAGAATCCTCCTTAGCGGGCGTGGTGGCGCACACCTTTAATCCCAGCACTTGGGAGGCAGAGGTAGGAGGATTGCCGTGAGTTCGAGGCCACCCTGAGACTACATAGTGAATTCCAGGTCAGCCTGAGCTAAAGTGAGACCCTACCTCGAAAAAAAAACAAAAAAAAAAAAAAAAAAAAAAAGAATCCTCTATGTCAGTTGAATTTAACCTAGAATATAAACTCAGTAATTATATTTATGATATCATATAACAAAATATGATTACAAAAAATTTCAGCTCATCATAGACTTTTGATAAATTTGACTTTTAAAGACAAAAAAAAAAAAAACCTGAAATAAATCAAATGCCAACAAAAACTTTAGGAGAGACCTGTTGGACTATTTGGATTAATAAAGAAACCAAAAGGTGTCTATAAACAATATCTTATTTGTTTAAAGCCCAAACAAAAGAGGAAATGCACTTATTTTTATCAAGCAATTTAAAAGTCACATGGTTTAAAATGTGGAATCTTGAACTGGAAATCATCCTGTCTCAGCTTCCCAAGTAGCTAGAATAGGCCTAGCTCATTTTACTATTATTATTATTTTGAAGATCATTAAAGTGCTTTTTAACCAGTTTTAAAGGAGATTTTCCAGCAGAATGCTTTTGACTCATATCTTCAAAGACAAGGACGAGACAAGTGAACACAACATTAAACACGAACATGCTAGCAATAACAGCTTTCTTGACATTGCCATGTGGCTGCAAAGCTGAAACTGAACCAGAAACAGAAGCAGCTGCCGAATCAGAAACAGGCCTCCATTTGAGATCTCCGAATGGAGCCAGAGAGGGTTGAGGGCGGCCCCTCAAACTCTCATCCAGGGGAATTAATGCTACATCCAGCGTCCCTCTTGGACCCAGAAAAGCACGGAAAACCAGAAAACCAGAAAAACCAGGAAAAAATAAAAACAGAAAGAAGAATGGAAAAACCACCTCTGGAGGTTTCTCACCCAATAAAGGAGGAGGTTGGCAGTTGTAGGCAAAAGTTCCCTGTCAACAGCTTGCTACCAACTCCAAAATCAGGAACATGCAGAGGGATGGAGATTTGGTTCTCGGGCTGGGATTAGGGGTCCATCCCTGCTTCGGTCACCCCAGAGTTGGTGATGGAGGTCTTGTAATGTGGATTTCAGATGAGCCCCCAAAATGTTATGGTGTTTGGTGTCGCACAATTAAGACCATTGACTCACGGAATGTGAGGCAAAGTTTTATTGGGTAAAAAGAAAGAAAAGAAAAGCTGATGCACGCCAGGACTACACCTAGAGTTTGAGTCCTCAAGATGTAGCATTGTACTGTTCAGAATGTCAGCTTTTATTGGAAATAACCACCTGATGTTCATAGAAAAAACAGGATGGGAATTAAGCCATAAATCACATTTCACATGTTGCAGTTACAGCCATAAAAGTAATCTTTAAACATAAAGGGGAATTTGCATTATGGCAGGGTCATTCCATTCTAGAGGATTAAGTGAATTTGTGAGTAGTTCTTAGTCAGTTATAGGAAGCATGGGGGGGGGGGCAGTTAAGCAGGCCTGAGAAAAAGAGACCAAGAGTCTCCAAGTGCCCTGCTTATCTGCCCTGCCATCTAACACTAAACCTAACCCTATTTGCTTAACAATGCAGGCCTAGGGTAATGCTATTCAGACCAGCAGAGCATCCTATTTATCTACCATCCCCACCTGTTCAAGCAAGTGTTTTATCCCATTCTTTTATGGGTTCTTACAAGGACATGACTTCTATTTTTCTCTAAGATTGATGTAAAGAAATAATAACATTAGCACTTTGCCCTCTTACAGAAAATAATATCTTAAATGTTCTTAGCACAAAGAAATGGAAATTATTTAAGCTGAATATATACAAACTTATTTCATCATCATTCAACAAATACATGTATTGAAAGTAAATACACATGTTTAGTCCATAAATATGTAAATCTGACATGTGACAACTGAGAAAAAAAACCTTGAAAGGATGAGTTCATAGTTTCAAAATGACTGATAATGGTTTCACCATGGATCTTCTTGTGAGTCAAAACCCCAGGAGCCACATAACAATTCAAACTCTTTTGATAGCCTTTTCTTTAGAAAGCTGTGAAATCAAAGAAGCAGGGAATCTGAGCAAGTTCTTAACAGAAACTTGAATATGTTAATCTGTTTTCACTAAATTAATTTATTCACAATTGCTCCACATTGTTTTTTTTTAATCCATGACATTTGACAAGATGCATTTTCTGAGTCATATGCTCTGTAATAATTCATTTAATTTTGAAAGACAATATTATTTTTATAAGAAAAGGCAATGGTAGTTTATGGAATACAACTGCAAAATGCTGTTGCTTATCAAATTCAATTTTGTGGATAAATGAAATTAAAGTTGGTCTTGCAGATCAGAACCAAAGATAGCTAATTTCCAAGGTTTAGAAAACTGTGTACTGAAAAACCTAATTGTGTTTCCTATCTGTGTCTACTGATTCTTACATTGTGCCTGAATCCCTTCTCCAAGCTTCTGTGTTCTCTTTATTAAAACCAGAGAGATACTTTTTAAAAAATTTATTTATTTATTTATTTATTTATTTTTTATTTATTTAGGGTCTCATGTAACCCAGGCTGACCTCAAATTTCCTGCATAGCAAGAATGACTTTTAACACTTTATTTCCCTGCCTCTATCTCCAGGGACTGAGAGTGTAAGTGTACAATCCAATGCCTGGTTTCTGTGGTGCTAGAGATCAATCCCATGGCTCTCTGAAAGCTAGGCAAACACTCCATCAGCTCAGCTTCATCATTAACCCTAGAAAGATACTTTATAAGCATCTAGTTACACAAAGCAGATCAGGAGACAGGTCCAGCTGGGTTTCTCAAAAATGTCTCATATTTAAAAAATGATTATTTGAAAAAAATCTGTCATTTTATATTTCACTAAAAATGAACTAATTTTCTAGAACTAATTTTCAATTTCTATCTAAAAAATATAAAGCCAAAGAAACTTTATGACCTAGGGGCCATTTTGTGTTGCTATATCCTAGTTTGGCTAGCTAGTATTCTAGAAACAAACCTTTCCCAGGCTCTATCAGAATGCTCATTCAGACTCAGAGTTCATTCCACCTAGACAGTGGCTGGGCTGAATGCTTTTCAACCTTGGATCCATGGATGAGTTTTACATCTTTTCCGAACCTCCTCACCCTATTTTTATTTCATATTTTCTGGAAGTTAGGGCCAATGTTTTTTATCCTATAATCAAAGCAGGAGCCAAAATAATACTGTTATAGCTTTTCAAAGTTTTAGGTTGGCAAGGAAGCTCAAATCTTACAGTTTAAAAAAAAAGTTAACAAACTGTTACAAAATAATTTCAGGAAAATAAGAGTTGCAACCTGAATAAATATACCAATTCTATTACTCCCTAGGGATACTTCTTTGTCATATGTAAGGAGTTCACATAGCAGGAAGAGGAGTGAGCAAGGTAAGACAGAAGTAGACCAAGGAGATGGCAATTGATGGAGGAATACTGAATAGGAGATGACTGCCTTTACAAAACTGAGAAAGGGCTTTTCAGGCTGCATGGAGTATATGTTAAAAACAAGGCTGAATATATATCAGACTTTGTATGAATACATCAGGTGTTGGCACCATCTTTTCCCTAGTCCCTGCCCCCATTGTGCAGGGGGCCTTCCTCACTGGGGTTGTTGGCATTTCCCATACAGATGTAGGTTATGGGTTGTGGGAGCAGCCGTCAGTTATTGGGGGGAGGCAACACCTCTGGACATGACAGCCTGTGGTTCTTTCAAACTTTTTGCCTCCTTTTCTAAAAATTCCCTGAACCTTCGTGGGTATGATTTAAGTTTATTTCACTGATGAGTTCTTAGGAGCCTCTGGATTTCTGCTTTGGTAGGTTTTGAGTATCCTCAGAGTCTATCTCTTTTACCCTGGTGCTAATTGTCAGGCTCACCATGGAAATCTCCCCAATTCCTCTGGACCTGGACCTTGGCTGAGATGCAAGGGGTAGTTTATCTCCACAGGTGTCATTACTTCTGAAAAAAAAAAATAGATTCTCCAACAGAGTGAAGTCAGCATACATTAAATTGGATAAGCATTAATTTAGGGAGGTTTTGATGGATGTAGCCTCCTTTTCAGCCAAAGACTAGTGGGAGCTTGTCTTTGGAGATCATAATCTTTGCACTGGTGCGTACTTTTTGTCAAGATGGTTGCTTCTGAATAGCTTAGAGTCCTGGTTGCTCACACTCTATTTGCCACTTTCCCCCAGTAGCTCACGTAGTGCTTTCCAGCACTAGATGGACTAACTGTCTGAGGACTGTCTCTCTTCCTGATTCCAGCCAGGTCTCTCTGGCTTTTGTGTTGGTAGCATATGGTGTCTTTAGCAATAGAGTCTTACCTTTTACCTCAGGTAGGTAACCAAGTGCTTTGGCAGAAGCCTATTGTTTTTGGGACCTCATAGGTCTCTCCTATCAACAGCTCTATGTGCATAGCACCCATTTCTGGTACTGTGAGTTACAGGTCAGAGCCAAAGTTTTTGAAGTTAGGCTTCATCTTAAGCTTCATTGCACCCATTCCAGGACCCTTCTTTTTGGGCATTCCCCCTATATTCCTGTTGGGGGTTATTTCATTTAGCCTACCTTCAAGGAGCAAGGTTTCTATGGTACCAGTTCATTCTGGGTTTTGTTGGTATTTATTCTCCCACATCTTTTCATTCCCCTCCCCCACAAACCCTTCCATCCCTATTGTCTGGGCCTCAAGTTGCATATCTGGTATGCCACCAACTCAAGCTTCCAGGTTAGGAAGTGCAGATGAGTGAGAACATGAGGTGTTTGTCTTTCTGTGGTTGTGTGTGTTGGCTGAGTATGATCTGTTCTAAGTCCATCCATTTTCAAACAAATTTTGTTGTATCATTTTTTTTTCTTACTGCTGAGTAGAATTCCATGGCGGATATGCACCACAACTTCATTATCCATTCTTCAAGTGATGGGCACCTGGGTTGGTTCCCATTCTTAGGTGTTATGAATTGAGCAGTTATAAACATACTACTATCTCTGTAGTAAAGTGCGGAACATTTGGGGTAAATGCCCAGTAAGGAAATAAATGGGTCTGTTGTTAGTTCTATATTTATCTTTTTCGGGAATCTCCATATTGATTTCCATAGTGGTTGTACAAGTTTACATTCCCGCCAGCAATGAATGGGTGGTTCATCTCTCTGCACGTCTTTGCCTGCCAACATTTGTTGTCGTTTGATTTTTTAATGTTTGCCATCCTTACTGGAGTAAGGTGGAATCTCATAGTTGTTTTAATTTGCATTTCCCTGATGGTTAGGGATGTTGAACATTTCCTTAAGTGTGTGTTAGCCACTTGTATTTCTTCCTCTGAGAATTCTCTATTCGGTTCTCTACCCCATTTTTTTCACTGGATTGTTTGATTTGTTTTTTTATTGTTTAGCTTTTTGAGTTCTTTGCAGATTCCAGATATCAGCTCTCTGCCAGTGGTATAGCTGGCAAAAAATTTCTCTCATTCTGTGGGTAATCTATTGGCTCTGCTTATGGTATGTTCATGCAAAAGCTTTTTTGCATCATGAGATTCCATTGGTTGAGAAATTGTTTAATTTCCAGGGTTACTGGAGTATTGTTCAGGAAGCCCCTCAGCATTCCTATATCATGGAGAGTTCTTTCTATTTTTTTCTTCAAATAATTTAAGAGTTTCAGGTCTTATATTGAGATCTTTAATCATTTGGACTTGATTTTTGGGTATGGTAAGATGAGTGGGTCTAGTTTCATTTTTCTACATGTGGTTATCCAATTTGTACAGCACCATTTGTTGCAGATAATGTCTTTTCCAGTCTACATTTTTGGCACCTTTGTCAAAGATCAAGTAGATGTAGTTACTTGACCTAAGGGCTGGGTCTTCAGTTCTTTTCCATTGGTCTATATTTCTGTTTTTATGCCTGGACCATGCTGTTTTTGTTACTATAGCTTTGTAATGTAGCTTTAGATAGAGTTTGGTGATACCTGCAGATGTCTTCTTTTGCTAATATGTTTGGATATCTGAGGTCTGCTGACATTCCATAAGAATTCAGACATCATTTTTTCTATCTCTGTGAAGAATGATTCTGGAATTTTCATTGGTATTGCATGAAATCTGTATCTTGCTTTTGATAAAATTGCCATTTTCACATTATTAATTCTACTTATCCAGGAGCATGGGAGGTCTTTCCATCTTCTCAAGTCCTCTTCAATTTCTTTCTTGAGTGTTTTTAGGTTTTCATTGTATAGACCTTTCACATCCTTAGGAGTATTATTCCAAGATATTTGATTTTTTTTTCCTTTGGCTATTGAAAATGAGAGAGCCTTGCATATAAAGAGGCTACAGATATATGTGTATTGATTTTGTATCCTGCCACATTCCTCAAGGATTTAATCACTTTTAGAAGTTTTAAGGGGGAGACTTTTGGGTCACTTATGCATAGAATCATGTCATCTACAATAAGGCTGACTTCTTAATTCTCAATTTATATCCTTTTTGTTTCTCCTGTCTTACTGCTGGATTTAGGACTTCTAGTACTATGTTGAAGAGCAGTGGTAACAGTAGGCACCCCTGTCTTGTTCCTAATCTTAATGGGAACTCCTTGGATCTTTCCCCATTAAGTATTGCTTGGGATTTAGGTGCTTTATATATAGCTTTTATTGTGTTGAGATATAAACTGTCAGTGCCTGTTCTCTTCAAGATTTTGATCATGAAGTGATGTTGTATTTTTTCAAAGGCTTTCTCTGCATCTATTGAAATTATCATGTGGCTTTTATGATTAACTGTTTCTTTAAATATTTATTTTTATTTATTTACTTGAGACAGAGAGAAAAAAAAGAAGGTGAGAGAGAGAGAGAGAGAGAATGGGTGCACCAGGGCATCCAGCCAGTGTAAATAAACTCCAGATGCAACGCCACCTTGTGCATCTGGCTTACATGCATCCTGGAAAATCAAACCTGGATCCTTTGGCTTCACAGGCAAGAACCTTAACTGCTAATCCAACTCTCTAGGCCTCTTGTGATAAATTTTATTTATGTGGTGTGTTATATTGACTGATTTCTTTATGTTGACCCATCCCTGCATCCCTGGAGTGAATCCTGCTTGATCAAGTGCTTTTTATGTGTTATTGAATTCATTTTGAAAGGATTTTGTTCAGTATCTTTGCAACTAAGTTCATCAGGGATATAGGACTATAGTTTTCTTTTCTTGTAACTGCATCTAGTTTTGGTATTAGGGTGATGCTAACTTCTTAAGAGTTAGGGAACATTCCCCATTCTCTGATTATGTGAGAGTTTGAGAAAAATTGGTTTTAGTTCTTCAATGAAAGTTTTATCACATTCAGGTGAGAAGCCATCTGGTCCTGGACTTTTCTATTTGGGAAGGTTTTTGATTACCTTTCCGATCTCAATGAATGTGGTAAGTATGCTTAGAAGATTAATCTGCTCCGTGTTCAGTTGTGGTAGGTGGTATGTGATTAGGAATTCATTGATTTATTCCAGATTATCCAATTTTGTGGAGTAGAGTTTCTGGAAGTATGTCCTGATGATTCTTCCAATTTCATTGATGTCTGTTAGGACCTCTCCCTTTTCATTTCTGATTTTGTTAACTTAGACTTTGCTTTTTTATTTGATTAAATTGGCCAAGGGTTTATTAATCTTGTTTATTTTTTTCCCAAAGAACAAGTTCTTTGTTTCATTGATTTTTCTTAATTGTTTTCCTAGTTTCCAATTCATTAATTTCTGCTCTGATCTTGATAATTTCTTTCCTTCTGGAGCTCTTAGGTTGAATTCTTCTTATTTTTCTAACACCTTTAGTTGGGTAATTATGTCATTAATTTGGGATCTCTCCATCTTTGTTATGAATGCATTTAGCACTATGAATTTTCCCCTTAGGACTGCCTTCATTGTGTTCCATAAGTTTTGAGAAGTTGTATTTTCATTATCATTCAATTCTAGAAATTTTATAATTTCTTTTTTGATTTCTTCCACACCCCATTCTTTCTTTAAAATGTGTCATTCAGCCTCCAGGAGCTGGTGGGATTCCTGATGTGTCTTTTGTGGTTATTTTGTAGCTTTAAAGCCCTGTGGTCTGATGCAGGAAGTTACATCTATTCTTCTGAATTTATGGAGACATGTTTTATGACCTAATTTATGATCTATTTTTGATAAGGTTCCATGGGCTGCTGAAAAGAATGTGTATTGTGTTGAATTGTGGTGGAATGTTCTGTATATGTCCATTAGGTCTTGTTGTTCTATGATGTGGTTGAGCTCTATTATTTCCCTCTTGATTTTCTGCTTGGATGATCTGTATTTTCATGATAGTGGAGTATTGAAGTCACCAACTAAGATGGGGTTATTGTTTATTTCTATTTTGTTGTCATGTTGGTTTTGTTTTATAAACTATTGTGCACCTGTGTTTGGTGCATATAGATTTATGGTTGTGATGTCCTCATGTTTGATTATTCTCTTGATAAGTAAGATGTGGCCTTCTTTGTCCTTTTTTTATCACTATTGGTTTGAAGACTATTTTATCAGATATTAAATAGCAACACCTGCCTGTTTCTCATTTTGGATATCATTTTCCAAACTTTCACTCTGAGGAGGTGTGTGCCTTTAGTGATGATGTGGGTTTCTTGCAGACAGCAGATTGAAGGTTCCTTTTTTTTCTGGTCCACCCTGTTAACTTGTGTCTTATAATGGGTGAGTTAAGACCATTAATATTTAAGGTTATAAATGTGAGGTTTGATTTAATCCCTGCCATGATGGGGAGCTCTGTGGGGTTTGGTGATTTCTTGGGTTTTGTACCTTTTGAGTTGGCTCTAGATTTGGATATTGTGATCTTATTTTGTAGACACTTGACACTGGTTGTTTGACTCTTCTGTGTGGCATATTCCCTGAAATATTCTCTGTAGATTTATCTTTGTTTTCATAAAATCATAGAGTTGACTTTTTTCATGGAAACTTTTCCTTTTACCATCTATTATGAGGGATGCTTTTACTGGATACAATGATTTTGGTGGGAAGCCAGAGTTTTTTAGACTTTGATGTGTTCCGTTTCAGGCCCTTCTGGCTTTCAGGATTTCCATTGAGCAATCTGAGGTAATTCTGATGGAATTGACTTTGTATATAGCAAGTTGATTCTCTCTTGCTTCTTTTAGCACTTTCTGTTTGTTTTAATTGTTAAGCATTTTAAATATAATGTGCTTTGTAGAATTTCTTCTTTGGTCCTTTTTGTTTGATGTTCTGGGAGCTTCTAGTGTCTGTATGGTCCTCACTTTTGTGAAATTTTCAAAATTTTCTTGAATAATTTTGTTGACTATGTTCTCTATGCCTCTGTTCTCAAATTCTTCCCCTTCTGGTATATCCATGATCCAGATGTTTGGTCATTTTAGCGTATCTCACAGTTCCCTCCTATTTTATTAACATGATTTTTTTGAACTTAGCAAAGTTTTTGGACTCCCAATTAATTACTTCTGTCTTGTCATCCAGCTCAGAGGTTCTGTCCTCCACATGAGTGACTCTGTTAATGAGGAGTTCTAGAGAGGTTTTTAAAAGCTCTATTTGAGTTTTGTTTTCTGCTGTGTTTTTTGGCATTGTATCCATCTCTTTTTTTTTTTTTTTTTTTTTTTTTTTTTGGTTTTTGAGGTAGGGTCTCATTCTAGTCCAGGCTGAGCTAGAATTCACTAGGTATTCTCAGGATGGCCTCGAAATCACGATGATCCTCCTACCTCTGCCTCCCGAGTGCTGGGATTAAAGACATGCACCACCACGCCCAGCTGGGTTTTTTTTTTTTTTTTTTTTTGGTTCCATCTCTTTTTTGAAGTATGATTTCGGTTCAAGGTCTGATTTTCTTGATGCTTCTGGCATTCATTCTTGCATTTGATAATGTCATCTTTAAGCTTAATCAACTGGTTATTGATATCCTCTATTTGTTGAAGCACTTTCAAGTCATTCATCTCTCTTTTGAGGCCTGTCTGGTTATCTTCCATTAAGTTAAGGCTAGTGACAAAGGCTATGTGCTCTAAGAGATGATTCTGCTCAATTTTGTTTATGCGATAATTGGGTTTTTGATGATTTGTTTCTAGTTCTGCAATTCACTTGATCAGATTCACATAGCTTGTCAAAACTTGTTGTGCTTTCATTTTAGGATTCAGTTTCTCTTGTTTTCTCTATGTTTTCATTGCAGGCTTCCACTGTGGGACTAGGCAATCTTTGTGGAAATCTCTCAGGTTTTGACTTTTGTTTTTTTGCATTGTAGTCTACCCGTCTCAGGGTAAAAGACCTATCTTATTGAGGATGAAGCAAGTATTTGTCCTTTGCAACTGGAGCCTCCTGGAGATGAGGTATTATTGGGGGTGGGCTTATAGGTGTTATTCCCCTTGCCAGTGTTTGGCACACTCTCTTGCTGCTGTTTTCCACCTGATGTTGGCTAGGAGGTAATGTCTACCCTCTGTTCAAGCCATCATTTTCCCTGCCATCATGGAGTTTCTCCTGGAGTTGGTAGGTCAAAAGAAAAACTTTCTTCCCACAAGGTGCTCTTGGTTAGGGTGTTTTCTTCCAGCAACACAAAACTAACTGCAAAAACCATGCAAGACTATAACTAAAGGTTATGGGGGGAAGGATGAGCAGAGGCAGGAATCACTGCAGCTTGCTAGTCAGGCAGACTATTAGAAAAAACAAAATGGCAGATCTATGTTCAATAAGAAACTTAGTCTCAAGAAACAGTGCTGATGAGTAATAGAGAACACCTGAACTTTTCCTCTGTATGGGGCATGGCCAATCATACATGCACTGCACCACATGTAACATACACACACACACACATAAAAATTAATCAATTAAAAAAGATGCAAGATTCTGTATATGTTGGTGTGGAGTGAAGGGCCTTTCAGAGAAGGACACATTGTGCTTAGGAGTACTGAGACAATTACTGGTGAAGGGTATGCAAATGACACATTTGAAAGCTATGGAGCTTCCTAGACTCATGACAGTCTTGCAAGGTCTCCTCTGTCCTTCTTGAAGAGTCTCCATAGAGTTTACTTTGGGCATTTCCATGATGTTACCTTAGCAGAGTTCACCCACATGCCCTTCTGTTCCGTAGCATCTTTGACAACATCTCCAGAACCCTTGTGTCTCTTAGGAAATGAAGACCTATCATACCTCTTTGAGACTTTCACTAATTAGTAAAATACCAATGCTAGGAAAAGTACATACAAGTAATAACTCTAGCTCCTTAAATCACAAGGATCTCATAGAGTTTTGGGTTGTATTCTGTCTTGTCCCACACTGTATTATTCAGACTTGAACTGGAGGTGTGGTATTTTAGTAATGTTCAGGATATTTTACAATTGTGAAACTGCAGATACAGTTATTTTCTCTTTGACCATTGGCAGGAGGGATACATATGAGCTCAGGCATTCCCTTAGACCATCTCCCTTAGCTTGCTCTCACACATTGTGCCATTTGCTAGACCATAAAAGAAATGAAGGACCCAGTAAAGTTTAGGAAGACAAGTTATTCAGTGATTATTAATATTTATCTCTCATCAGTACTACTTTTCACCTGTATGACTGCACCTGATCCAAAGGACTAATTAAAAGATAAATTTGAGATATAAAACTTGATAATCTATTGGGTAGGATAGAGGTTAGAACTGAGGATGTTGTAAGACATCTTACATTTTCTCCAGTGACTTCAAATACTATGCCATTTCTTATATATTTTTAAGATTTATCTCTTATAAAGTTAATTCACTATACCAAAAGAATATTCAACATAAAGATCTATTAAAACTAACTTGTTTTACTGATACACCACACACACACACACACACACACACACACACCAGTTCTTGGGTGAGGTAGGGGTAGCACAATCTTTAAGTGGGTATCTGGAAAGATCTATTACTTGTCTTAAAGGTATAGATGTTCCCTCAGTCTCCAAAAGCTGCTTGAGCTACTACTGTGAATTAGATCTAGAAAGTAGGCCCTCATAAGAACAAGGTGTAGAGCAGGCTCAGCCTCCTTGTATAAGAAGAGCAGAAAGTGTGCACCCACGGTGAATTAAGAGATCATGCAATGAAAGCTAGTAATATCTTAATTCTAAAGATGACTGATATGCATGTTGCAATTATTATCTCTTGCTGACTAGCTGCAAACATTACATGTATCATGCAAAGAAGAGAATTAGTTTGTTCAAGGTTTGTAACTTATGGTGACTGCTGAGTTTACTAGTACACATCTGTATATCAAAAACTGATAGCTCCCTAAGTTTCTAGTCTATATGAAGTCATACAAAGCAAATTTATAACTTTTAATCCATATAAGAGTGAATCATTGCTGTATTTTAGTATCTGGTTAAAAGTTGGTAATAAACATTACATTTCTACTATTGCCACTTGTTTGTGAATAACTGTGTGTGTGTGTGTGTGTGTGTGTGTGTGTGTGTGTGTGTACTGTATATGCATGTGGGCTTGGAAGCCAGAGGTCAATGTTGGGTAGCGTCTTAGTCAATTTCTCATGCTGGTGCAGATTATCTGATAAAAATCAGTTTAAAGGAGGAAGTGTTTATTTCACCTGACAGTTTCAGGTTAGCGTCTATCATGATGGGAAAGGCATGGTGGCAGGAGCTTAAGGTGTCCAGTCATATTTAGCACAGTAAGGAAGCAGAGAGTGATATATGGTGGTAGTCAGCCATCTCTCTTCTTTTTATACAGCCCAGGACCCTAGCCCATGGAATGGTACTGCCCATAGACATGGTGTGTCTCCCCACATCAATTAACCTAATCAAGATAATCCCTCACAGATGATTCTAGGTCCTTTCAAGTTGACAATTAATTTAGGCCATCACAGGTGTATCTTTATCCCTCTCCTCCTTATTCTGAGACAGAATCTCTTACTGAACCCAGAGATCTCCTATTGGACTAGACAAACCGGCCTCAGGTATACTCCTGTCTCCACCACACCAGCACTAAGATTACCACCATGCGTAGTATTTTACCTCGATGCTGGGGATCTAAACTCAGTTCCTCATGCTTGTGCAAAAGGCACTTTACTAACTAAACAATCTTCCTAGCCCCATGAATGGATTATTAATGAGTTAGACCTAACTTATATAAACCAATGATTGCAAATAAAATAGCTACATCTGAGCTGGAGAGATGGCTTAGCAGTTGAGAGTAGTTCCTGTGAAAGCATAAGGACCTGAGAAGGACCAAGAAACAGCTGGGTGTGGCCATGCATATCTGTAACCCCAGTCTTGTAGGGAAGGAGAATCACAGAACCTTGGGGGACAAAATGCAAACTCCAGAATCAGCAAGAGACTCTGGCTCAGATAAGAATGGGCAGAAGAGTACTGGAGCAGGACATCCGACATTTTACTTCTGCCATTGCAGATGAGTGCATGTGGGGCGCAAGAGCATATATACATGAATAACAGAGACACACATGTTCCCATGTGCATAAAACATATAGCTACATCTAGAAAAATATGTGCACATGAGTTGGGAAAAGGCAACATATTTTTTTCAGAGTTCACAAATAATTATAATGAATTAATTCAAGATATACTGTGATGGTTTGAATCAGATGTCTTCCATAGACTCATGTTATTTGAAAGTTTGGGCCCCAAGTGATGGCCATTTAGGGGTTGGAGTCTTGCTGGAGGAAGTGTGTTGGTGAGGGTGGGCTTGGGAGTATTATAGACAGCTCCTTTTTGCTACAGTTTGACTCACTCTTCTACTGCTGTTTTCCACTGCTATGGCAGAGGTGATGTGCAGCCTCTGCCATGCCATGCTTCTCCTGCTATCATGAAGCTTCCTCTCAAGACTGCAAGCCAACTTAAAAACTTTCCTCCCAACAGCTGCTTTTGGTCAAGTGTTTTGTCCCAGCAATGAGAAGGTAACTACACATACTTTCTACTAGCATTGGTATATGGCTTTCTGTTTTGTTCCTTTGCATAATTAATGAGTGAAATAAAATATTTTAACAAGTTCTGACTGGACTGAGAACTGGGCTAAGGTAATGGTATCTGCTGGTAGGTAGGAAATCAGCTGACACCTCAAGCTCTGAGTTGTCAGTTCACTTAGTATTCTCTTACTAACGTCTTGAAATACCTCAGAAGATGATTTTGCTGTCCAACCTGAGAGCTTAATGAATGTACAGTATATGCAGATGGGGCCTATTTTTATCATGAAAGATTTGGTGAAAAATCTCAGCTTTAATTAAGTTTCTATTGGAATCCATTAGTAATTCCCAAAAGAAATTCCCATGAACTAAGCCAGGATTTTTTTCCCCTCTGAGTTAGAAGGTAAAAAGCTTTCAAACCATTTGTGATGTACGTTTATCACTTAGCTTCCTCAGTTGTGCTTCTTCCCTTTCAAAGTTCCTATAAAATATACATATGGGATAAAATGCTTAATCATAATTCTTCCTTCTGTTGCCATAGTAATGACAGCTCCTTAGTCCATTCTCTATTCCTTCATGCTTTTCTGAATTAATTTAGAACAAAGCAGTTCAATTTTAGAAGTAAAGTCCTTTGAAAATATGTGTGAGTTGTTGATGCAGGGAGCTTAAGTTATCCAGATGAAACTATCTAAAAATTTCCTGAAAGGTCATGTCCTGTGCCTCTGATTAGCAGGTACCCTACCTGCTAATCCATTGGCCCCTTTTCCTTTCTATGCATATTCTATTTTGAGAAGAACAAGTAGGAATACAGATGTATATAGTCATATTGAAAGTCTTGTTTTATGATTCCCACGTCAAAAATGAATTCAGAATCTGTATTTCCCACTTTATTATTGGAATTATTTTTTTGCTTATACTCAAAGAGAAAGTGATTATTTTATTTCTTGACTTTATTCAGTTATTTCTTAAATATGAAAAACTGAATGTTTTTCTGTTGTCAATGTTATAAATGGTAAAACTTCAGCTATTCATATGAGAAGCACTTTTCTTTGGTCAGATCCTTCCCTGTGATTGTCTCTGATGGCACTCACACTTCCCATGGAGATGGGTGTGTGTACAGCTTAATGACAGATATGCTAGCATGTACAAACACCTGGGCTCATTTGCTATCATGGAAAAAAAACTAAAGTGGAATATATTTCAATAAAAGGAAACAATTCAGATATTTGTATATTTATACAGAAGAAAATATTAATTTTAAACTTAAGAAAGTTAGTAAAACTGGTCAATATTTTTCTTTTAAAGAAAAAAGAAGTTAAAAATTGTCAGACTTGTAACCAAACTCTTTCATGTTTTTAGGATATAAGAAAATAACAAAAATTATTGAATAAATACTTATATTTTCTCTGTAAATTTATTCATTCACATTTTGACTGATGAGCCCTTGTCATTAAAGTAGTGGGAATCTAGTGATAGAATTCTCACTCTAAAATAGAAGTAATTTAAGGAATTCAATCCATTGTGTTCACACAATTTACTGTATCAATTAAAGTTGAATTAGAGGGCTGGAACATATCTGACCAGCCTATACACTTACCTTACCAATATTTGTGAGCTCATTGACCCTCTGCATATTACATAAATCTCTGTTATAGGTCAGCTCAACTAGAAACCTTCACAAAAAGAGTTCTGGGAAGTGGAGGGTGGCAGAGACAGAGGATCACTGGAGCTCAATGTCAACCAGTTTAACCTGAAAAGCTCCAGGTTCAATGACAGATCCTGTCTCAGTGACATAAGGCTAAAAAGCAAAGAGTCCCTGGCCTCTTCTGCACATCTGCACTGGGTGCACACACCTGTACACATACATGCCTACACCATGAACATACACATCACATACATACTACACACATATAATGATCATTAGACTACATATTAATATAATAACTTATCTACACCTTGTTTTTTCTAAGCATAATTATATAACAAAGCATGTTATTTGCCATCTGACAACTAGAGGAATTTGAATGTTGGCCTTATGAGGTGTTAGTTGAGTGGTTAAACCTTGTTTCTTCATACACAAGGTAGGAGACAAGTAGAAAGAAGTTATTACATAGTTATATACATTATCTTAAGTGCCTTGATTAAGCATAATGCCTAGGATACAGGAACTGCTCAATAAATTATAGCTGCAATTAATTTTAACAGAAAGTTCATTATTCTGTACATATTTTTTCTGTTCTTATTTGGAAAACAGTGACTGAAAACTTTGACCCTATTTTGTTCAAATGGCATTCTTGATGGCACTTTGCTGAACAGTGGGTGCAGACAGCTAAGATGCAGTCCTGATACCTCTGAATCTTGGATCTCCAGTGCTACAATGAGCTTTCTTTCCTCACTTCCTTCTTTCAGAGCTGATTTATTTCAAGTCCATCAGGCAATACCTACTAAGCAGGAGGTGATTCCTCTGCTCAGATTCAAGGCTGTTATTTCCCAACACACTGCTCTTCTTGTCATCTCCGTGCAGAGCTGCTCTATTTGCAGATGGCCAAAAGCCTGGAGCCAAATAATAAGCAAGTGCAATCAAGGGAAATGGATGAAATCTCCTCGTGTGAGACTAACTGTGCCTCACTCTCTGAGCTGCGGGAATTGTAATCACATGTAGGAGGAAGTAATACTTATTCTGGCTCCATATTACAAAATCAATGAAAGAAGCAATTTGTAATCCAGCGAGTTTACTTCATCTGCCTGGCAAAGAAACACTGTGCTTGTTTGTATGGCCTTTTAAATTACGTGGATTAATTTGAATCCATCTCCCATTTGCCAATAATATCTATTTCAGAAAATGCATTCTATTCTAGGGAAACACATGTAAAATTTGGTTAGAAGAGAAATAGATTAAATAAAGCTTATTCTTATATTAAGTTGTTCTGAAAGATGAGACCATATATCATAACTGAGATGATAATGAGAGAGAAAAATTTTATCTTTTACTTTTTTTCTGTCTTTTAGCAGACATTTCTAAAGAATCATATAAACATACAGTACTCTAAGGTAGTGATATCATCAATGGTGAAAACAGTGAACATTGGAAACCTCAAGTTTGGCCAGACAGGCCCAATGACTGAACGAGTGCAATAGTAGCATGTCTGCTCTTGGGGAAACCAACTGCTCCCTAATTGGACTGAAGGCCCACTCTATGGGAGGGAATACATACCTGGTACTGAAAAAACTAATCAAAAGTCTATGGCAAGGGAGGTCATGTGCCTTAGGGGTATAAAGCCTGCTCTTGTCTGGCTAAATGTATATATTATTCCCACCAAACTGCCCTGTAAGTACTACACTTAACATTCATATTCACATATTAATTCTACTCTCACTTCTGGTTAGAGAGGCTTATCTTTTCAGATGTAGATGACCACTGGAATGACCCAAAAGGCAACATAGTGCTGAGAAGAAGGGACTGAGGAGTGTCCAGCACTGAAACATCTCTATCACACCCTCCAAGCCCAGGGTCCATTGTGCAAGAGGGGGCCAAAAGAATGTAAGAGCCAAAGGAAGGGTATGACTCCTTACAATGTAACTGTCCAGACAGAAATTGGCCTTGATATCTATGACCTTGCAGTGCCTAGTAATACCTTCACAAGAAGAATAGGAGAAAATGATTATGACATCAAATTAAAAAGGAGACTAATGGAGAGAGGGAGGGGATATGATGGAGAGTGGAATTCTGAAGGGGAATGGGGGAGGGGAAGGAAATATCACTGTTTATTGTCTGTAAGTATAGAAGTTGCCAAAAAAAATTTTTTTTTAAATACAGTACCCCAGGGCTGGAGAGATGGCTTAGCGGTTAAGGCGCCTGCCTGCTAAGCCTAAGAACCCTGTTCCAATCTCCAGGTCCCAGGTTTAGCCAGATGCAAAGTGATGCAAGGGCAAAATGCCGCACTTGCCCACAAGGGGGTGCACGCATCTGGATTTCATTCACAGCAACTGAGAGACTGCTGGAGCGCCCATTCTCTATCTGTCTCCCTCCCCTCACTCTCTGTCTGTCTCTGTCTGTGTCTCTCTCCAAAGATAAAAACTGAAAAAAAAAATGCAGTACTCCAGTGGTATTTAAGGGCAAGTGGAATTTATTAGATATGGAATCAGAAGATCTAAGATTGAACTATGATTTAATTACTTGTTTATTTTTAACCTGGTAATCATCCCTTATGATGTTGGATTATGGAATTCCCCAACAATAAAATAGGAACATTGATTCTGTTTACAACATAGTATGCTGGAAAATATTAAAAAATACAAAAATTATACAAGTTAATACTGACATCATTGTCTCTCTTACTAAATTAACAATGTTGAAAATAGAATAAAATGAAGAGCTGAGCACTGGAAAGATGATTCAGTGAGTAAGGCTCTGAGACTGCTTGCTTTGGATTCCTCAGTACCCATGTAGACACCTGGGTGCAGCCATGCATGGCTATAACCCCAGTCCTGTGGGAAGCAGAGACTAGAGAATTGCTGAGGCTCACTGCTCAGCCAGTCTAATGTAAAATAGCAGTTCTGGATTCAGTGAGAAATTTTGTCTCAGGGAAACAGAAATATGTTACAGAAACATTCTTTTTTGGCCTCAACACCTGTGTGTACCTTACACACCCCATGTCACACATAAACACAAAAGAAAAGAATTTAAGAGCTGAAATATATCCCAAAGTAAATATTTGAATGGATTTTTTAGGGTTGTTATTTGTCATGTCAGCAATTATCATATAAAGCTAATGGCAAAAATATTTATTTAGTGTTCCTTATAACAATATCTATTATATGCTGGATATATAATATAATGTGCTTATAGTAAATAGAGTTATAATAAATATAGTTAGCCATCCTGACATGCTTAAAGTTTTACACCAGATTCATTCTAGACAATACTGAAAGAGCAAGTGGTAAGGTGAACTCTTTGTCTTAACTTAGTTATAAAGAATGTTTTTGGCATATATTTGGACTTAATATCACAGGGATGCTGGTGAGCTTATGATTTCAGATACTATAAGACAATAAAAACCATGTTTCCTTGGTTGCTTTATATAGCTTCATACTGTTCACTTGCTTTATTTATTTATTTTTCAATACTAGACTGAACTTCATGATGCCTAGGGTACCAGTTTGTAGTCTTCCATCAATGCCATGTTTGCAAGCTTCACATACATCTCCAGGTTCTTCACTGTGTTTTAGGATAGTTCTTTGCTAGGTCATTGAGAAAGTGGAAACAAAACATTCACAACTTATTGCAAGGTGGTAATGAATGAAAATCGCTCAGAAGACAACTGCTGAGACTAACATTCAATGTGGGAGTAAAAGACTTTCTTGACCAGAGGTTGAGAGATCCCGTTAACACATGTCTGCTGGGAACTGAATATAAGCCCAGCTCTGGCCCTGGAGATGGAGCTGCAGTATGATGACGTAGCACTGCTCCCCAAGCTTTCACAACCAATGAAAGAATTCTCAAACCTCATTTTGCATCAAGCACTCAGTGGCTCTTCAAAACACAAATGCCTGGGTTTAACCTTCAGAAATTCAGATTGAATCATTCTAGATAGGCACTGTATAGATAGCAATGTTTATTTTTTAAATATTTTATTTATGAAAGAGAGACAAAAAGAGAGAAAAGGAAGGAGAATAGGTATGCCAGAGCCTCTTTTCACTGCAAAAGAACCCCAGATACATGTGTTATTTTTGTGTATTTGGTTTTATGTGGGTACTGAGGAATTGAACCCAGGCCAGCAAGCTTTGCAAGCAAGCACTGTTAATGGCTGAGCCACCTCCCCAGCACCTAGGCACCCCAACTTTAAAGTTCCTTACATACTTTTATTATTGAGGTGGATTTGAAAATCAGTTCTATTGTTTTTATGTTTTATGTATTACCAAATTGGCAAATCACAAAATAGACTTCTGATTCAGTCTCCCCACCTTTAAACCATAGATCATATCATCTGTTCTTCATTCTTTTATATCTTAAGCAAACATTTTATGTTAGAGGATTATGGAGCAATAAAAAAAATAGACACAAGTCACCAGGCCCACTGTGAAGGGGGCTATAGGAAAAAAAAAATGAAGGCAAACTGCAGAAGTGAACAACAAACTTGTTGAGGCTTTTAGTATTGACTCTGTCCATAGCAGGCAGGATCTGTGTGCCAACTGAATGGTCAAATAAGTGCCTGCAGCTGAAAGCTTCAGGAAAACAATTTCCACTTGTGTGGACCAGTCTTCCTTTAATTTTATGTCAAACACAATATAATGTCTGAAAGTCCATTAAGTGCCTTGGTCTAGTTTTTACAGTACTATTGTCTCACACTTTCTAATAAAACCTCCAACACCATCCTCACTTAACTTTCAGCTGTTGACTTATTATTTTGTGAAGAAAAATAAAAATGATTTAAAAAACCATATTGTTTTCCAATATCAAACCACTCACTATGACAGCATACATGCACATACATTTCAACTTTCTTCTTGGTCTAGTTGTTTCTATTCCCATCTCACAAACCCTTTGGTGCTCCAAGTGCACCGTGTCCTCAGCTGTCAAAGCCTTCCAACAGGTGCCTTTTCTTTTGGCTGCATCATCATATTTTTCATCTCTGCCAGGACTTTACCGACAATAAATATGCATTAATAGCTCCCACCTCAGCAAAACTAAAATGACTGTCTTCCTTTAGAACCCACAACCTCCCTTAGCTATTAACCCCATATCTGCTCTGCAAAGCTTCCTACAAGAGTCTGCCTGGGCTTGTTCTACTTTCTCATCTCTCCATGTTCGTGTGTGTGTGTGTGTGTGTGTGTGTGTGTGTGTGTGTGTGTGTGTGTACACATAAAAATACATGTATTTGGGGGGTTGGAGAGATGGCTAAGTGGATAAAGTGCTTTCCATTCAGGCCTGAGAACCTGACTTTGGGTCCTTAGATCCCACAGAAGCCAGAAGCAATAGCAGGCTTCTATAATTCCACTGATGGTGAGATGGAAGACTGAATGCAGAATTCCTTGAAGCATGTGGACCAGATAGCTTGGAGAATGCATCAGTGAACAACTACAACAATGAGAGATCCAGCTTAAAATGAGGTTTAAAACAAAGACCCACACACCACAGTTTTCCTCTGACCTCCACATGAATATTGTGGACACACATGCCCACATTCACACATGACTACACACATATACACACTAAATAAAAGACAAAAAAATTGTTTAAAGTCACAAGATAACGGTGGTCAAGTGTCTGCTGTCCTCTGTCTGGCCCCAGATAGTTTGTGAAAGCCACTTCTACACACATTCTCTGTGTTCCTTTGATGTCACATTACCTTGGTCATTCTATTATGTAAGTAAGTGCTTGTTTTCAGTCTCAGTTGCTCATGTCTTAAAATCTTTCCTCTGTTATTTTGATCCATTAAATTGCCAAAAGGTTCATGGGTAGGAGGCTTGGATCTGCTGGTATGTTTGCGAGGTGATAGAATCCATAGGTCATGGTAACTACTTAAAGGAAGTACTTAAAGGGGCACATCCCTGAAGATTATATTGGTACTGCAGTTCCTTGTCCATGCCTAAGCTTCCTGGCCACCAATAGGTAAACTCCTTTCTATTCTTTCCACATTGACATTCTGGCTCCACACAGGCCCAGAAACAACATAAAACCATAAGCTCAAATAAATATGACCCTTTGAAGCTGTATATCTTGGGTATTTTTTCACAGTGACGGACAAGTAATGACAGTCTTCCCCTAAGTGCTAAGCTCTCCTTCACCAGTAACAGAACTCTGTCTTGTCATACCTACTGGTTCCTTGACTTTAAATATATTTCAGAATGGATAACAGCAAGTGTATATACTACCTTCTAACCCTCTGTGCTCTGTCTTCACAACCACTCCTTTTTATTTTTACTTATTTATTTGTAAGCAGAGAGAGAGAGACAGACAGACACAGAGAGAGAATTCACCAGGGCCTCTAGCCACTGCAAATGAACTCCAGATGCATGCACCATTTTGTCCATCTGGCTTTACATGGGTACTAGGGAATTGAACCTGGGCCATTAAATCCTTCAAATACGCACCTTAACTGCTGAGCCATTTCTCCAGCCTACAAACAAACTCTTGCTCTTCCTTCAATTTCCCCTACCTCAAAATTAGTATCAATTGCTCTTGCCTCACACTCTAAAATTAAATTCCACCTTTCTTTTCTTTTCTTTTTTTTCAGTATGCCACATCACATCAGAAGAGAGTTAGCTGTACCTCCAGAATGTATTGCAGTCTGAACCTTTTCCCATAAGCACGTGGCCTCTTTGATTCAGCCATCCTTATCTCTGCCTGGACATGTCATTTCATTCTTATGGCTTTTGCTATCCTATAATTTATTTTCCAGAGTTTTAAAGGTGATTTTCAACACATAAGATGTCACTTTAGTGACTTCAATGCCTATATGAATATAATCTATATTTTTGAAACAAATTAACAAAAAAATCAACATATTTTTAGGATACTAAATTAGGATGAAGAGTTGAAGGTGTGTAAGGGATTGTGATTAATTTTAGTAGGTGTGGTCCTGGCAGGTTGGTTATATAAGAGATTGTCCTTATATGGGGGGCTGCATTTAGGGGTAAAGTAATATGATTTAGGAATTTTCTTTAAAATGCTACTATAGTCCATACCCTCCAAAAAGATAGAAAATAATTAAAAGAAAATAAGGATAAGTGTATGGCAAAATGGTAATTGTTGATTCTGGTTTCATGAAAATGATATTATCATCTCTATTTTTATGTGTCTGACATCCTTTATACTATAAAGTTAAAAAATAGCAACTGAGAGCCGGGCGTGGTGGCGCACGCCTTTAATCCCAGCACCCGGGAGGCAGAGGTAGGAGGATCGCCATGAGTTCGAGGCCACCCTGAGAATACAGAGTTAATTCCAGGTCAGCCTGGGCTAGAGTGAGACCCTACCTCGAAAAAAAAAAAAAAAAAAAAAAAAAAAAAAGCAATTGAAAAGGTTCCAGTTCTTTGTCGTGACTGTATGCAATTAAATATTTGCCTACTTCTCTGATCATCTTTCATGGGACTTTGTTGGCTACTAGTCAGTCACGCACACATGTCTCTCAGTGCTTCAGGCCTTTGCATTGCCTGATCCCTCTGATTGGTCTTCACTATACACAGCTGACTTATTCAGATTTAACTGCTAGAGAAGATTCCTCTAATCATTCCCTAGCCTCCACTCCCCCCATTATTATTATTGTTGTTTTTGTTATTGTTGTTGTTGTTGTTATTTTGTTTTTTTGACATAGGGTCTCACTCTAGATCAGGCTAAACTAGAATTCACTATGTAGTTTCAGGGTGGTCTTGAACTCACAACAATCCTCCTACCTCTGCTTCCCAAGTTCTGTGATTAAAGGTATATGCCACCACACTTGGCTTCACACCTTATTTTTTTAATTAGACCAATTTGTTTATTCACATGTTTACTGATTATTTTTTCTAGTAGACTTCAGGCTCCATAATGCAAGGACTCGGATGTAGTCTCTGCATAGTACATGCTTAATAAATACTTGTAAATGAATGCATGGGGTACTTCTTTTCTTGTGGAGTTGTTTCTTCCAGATTGAATGATACCACTGTTTCCTTAAATCAGAGCAGCTGTGATATCATCCACAGGAGATTCACATGGTATCTGGCCTGTTAACATTCCCTTTGGAGTGAGAGAGGTTCACAGGGCTCATGGGCTTTAACAAGGTCATCACATGGCTCTTCCCCTCCCTAATGCTATATGGGAGGTAGGAGCCTGGTTGGGGGTTGGGGACTCTTTGGTAATGTAACAGAGGGTTCTTCCTGGTTCTTCCTGCCCTTGAGTTACATAAGCTCCTGAAAGTAACCCAATAAACTCACTAGTTGACCAAGCTGTATACCTGGATGAAATCCTTTGGACAGCTATTCTCCAGGAAGTCATGTGACAACCTTTTTCTTTGCAATAAGGAAAACAAAGCTGTAAAACATATAATTTTATTAATGTTACATGTATGAAGGGACAGAACTGCGTATTCCAATTTTTATGATTCAAAAGCTCTTTATAATCACCATATTCTGCAATAATAGCACACCAGAACCTTTCACTTTCACCTTAGCATACGTGTGTCAAAACATCACTCCATATTATGTACAATATTTTTGTATATGTTAAAAGAAATTAAATTTTAGAACAAGAACTTATTAAACCTCATTATATTAGTTTCTAGTGCACTGAATTAAGAGAGAGGGGAGCAGGGAAAAGGGCTGGTGGGCATAATCCCCTACTCACAAAATTGAAAGAATTAGACTTGGGAAGAAATTCCGTGACTTCAATTAGATTTCAAAAGCTTTCTCTAGCCCCCAATGTTAATGATTGCTTTGGTTGCTACTAGGGCCAGTATAGTATGTTAGTGACTCAATATGCTATGGAAAGCTTAAACTACTAGCTGACTAAAAGCATTGTATTATCTAGTCCTGACAACCATTTCTACTTAATCCTTAATGTTCCTGGATTTATTAATTTTCCACAAGCAATGAATGTCTTTATTTGCCTTCAGACTACTTAGCAAATGGCACTAAATGAATCTAATGTATCTTGTAAATATATTGTTATTCAATAGATTCGGACATTGTAGCAAGAAACAAATGTGCTTATCTGTGTTTTTACATAGTAGGATCACAACAGAATTCTAGTCTGTGCCAGGCAACATTGGACATACATGTATACAAATTCTTCATTTCCTGTAGCTGACATATTACTGGGAGATATGGACAATAAATAAAATAAATAAATAAGTGAAACATAGCATATGTGAGATAATTGAACTGAGATGTGGGCAGGAAATTCAGGGACTGAAGACTAAGCCAAGGTGATATCCAAGGAATGAACATGTATCCCAGGGATGTGTAAGCAGAACATCTGGGAAACAGAATAGACCTGAAATATCCCAGGATTAGCAACAAGGCCAAGTTAGCTATAGCAGAATTATCAAGGGAGAAGTACTCACAAGGCTATAGAGACAGTATCATAAAGGTTATCTGGAACCACATGAAATCTTTGGCTTTTACTTTGAGATACAATGAGTTTTAAGCAGAAGCTTTGAAAAATAACACTGGTTTCTATATTAAGAATAGATCATGGGGCTGGAGAAATGGTTTAGGAGTTGAGCCATTTACCTGCAAAGCCAAAGGATCCCTGGTCGATTCTCCAGTACTCACATAAGCCAGATGCACAAGGGGGCTCATGCATCTGGAGTTTGTTTGCAGTGGCTAGAGGCCCTGGTGCACCCATTCTCTCTCTCTCTCTTTCTCTCTCTTCCCCCTCTTTCTCTCAAATAAATAAATAAATAAAATATAAAAAATGTTAAAAAAAAAAGAACAGATCATGAGAAGTAACAATGCTATAACAATGAGGTAGTCTAGTTAGGCACAGGAAAGATATAAATTGCACAGTGTTTGGAGGTTTATGTGATCAGAGCTGTATTACAGAAGTGTATCATGTGGACCTTCAAACTGCAAAAACACAAGACCACCCAGAGTAGTCCAAGACTACCATGCTGACTAAGATCATGGCTCTGGCATTTGCTTCACTGTAATAGTGTTTGCATGTCACTGGCCTTGCAAAATTGTCTTCTTCCATCATGCATCTGATGCCTTAACTCATCTGAAATCTCCATTTAAGGACAAAAAGAGGGAGTCAAACCTATTCTTTGGATAATCCTGGCCCATTCCTGAAATTTCCAAACTTTTCCTTGATTAAATCATGAGTAATGTTCCCCTCCATTAAAGTTTGCCCATAAAGCAAGCTATCTAAAACCCCTGCTATCTGACTCTCTCTTGTTAAGTCCACACTCACTTTTTCAGTGTGAGCTTGTACCCCATGATAAATATATCCAATTCCTAATGTTGTCTATCTGTGAATTATTTATCTTCCAGTAACAAGAACCTAGAAAACATGAGTAGTGGTTCCAATCTACTTTTTCTCTCTTTGAAATCTCCTCAGGCTCAGCCTTTGTTGGATGGTAACAAAGATTGGAAATGTAGATTTTGTGAGGCATTATACAATTTGGGTAACTCTCTTTAAGAAAAACGTTTTAATGACAAATCATAGATTAGATATGAAAGTATGAAAAGTATCTGAATATTGTTTTATTGGCTTATGGATAAATATACTTTAAATCATTCTTGAAGAGAGGGCCAAGTTTGAAAATATTATAGCACCCTATGCAAGAGATTATGATGGGGTAAACCAAGTGGTGATAATGATTGGTGTAGTGCTTCCATGCAAAACTTAGGGTGCTGAGCTTTCTAGTGGATATGAAATCTATTCAACTTATGATTTTCCTCAATTCTTGTCATTTCTATAAGTATACAATCTGAAAGGTTACAAGAGGTTATAAAGACTTAATTGAAAAGTTATGTTTTGCAGTCAAACTAAGAAATGCTTATTCTTGACTGTTTTTTTTTTTACCTGAAATTCTGGTATTTTTATTGACAATTCTAATACATATATATAATGTATTTTGAACAATCCTCTCCCATTACTTCTCTTGTTCCCCTGCCCCTTTCACTAAACCTCTTCCTCCAAATTCTCCCTTTTTATCCTTTGATGTATTTTTTCTTCTTGCATATGACCCAATGAATTTGACTAGGGTTCTTCCACATGAGCAATATGAGAGATTATTACTAGAGTGCTATAAGATACCACGGGTGACACCACAGATAAAAATGTCTCCTGTTCCCCAGCAACCACTAACTGCCAATAATCTTCAGGGATGAATGGGGGCCTCATGTTATCTTCTACTACACATGATGGAATGATGATGGCCCAATATTGTGCAAATTACAACAGTTACTGTGAGATCATGAATGCAATGCCATATCATATCCAGAAGACAGAATTTCACAGCACTTCTCCCCATTTTCTGGCTTTTACATTCTCTTTGTCACCTCAGAGGGGTGATATCTGTAGATTAAAAATCTATAGATATCTATTATAAATTAATATTCAGAGGGCAATTTTATGGGCACAACATATCCATGTAGCCAAATGACAGTAATTGCTTCAGGTCATCAACTTCCCCAGTTTTAGGCTTTTGACTAGGTTTTCAGTACCAGGCATGAATACCCTCCCATGGAATAAGCCTCAAATCTGATCAGAGAGCAATTTATTCCCATAACATCCATGCTGTGGTTCCTGGTCATCCTGGGGCCGTGGTGCCTTGGTGTCCCAGGGGTGTCCAAGCAATGGGGTCTTGAGCTGCCATGAGTGTGATGGGAAGAAACACCTGGGAGACGGCTTCAGAAAAGAGCTCATTTATTTGCCAGGGGAATGGGTTAATAAACATTTGTGAAAGAACAGGAAGAGGTATCGGTAGGTATGGGTCATAAGGGGATTGGTCAATTCAAAAGTCCTGTAGATGCCTAATTGGCATGTAGTGACTTCGTGAGTGAGTGGGGAAGGGCCACATGGTCTAAGTAGTGGCTGGAAAAGCTATAGGGAATGGGTCATAGGGGGATTGGTTGTGCGAAGGTTGCTGGCTGGTACCTCATTAACATATAGGGACTTAAGTGGACAAAGGTCACAAGGCTCTAGGGAAAGCAAAACAAGTTTTATCAGGATGTCCAGGTACCCATGGCCAGGGGGAGGGAGTGGCCTCATTCCTGCCAGCCTTGGGATTTTTGGGGTCCAGGCTTATTGCAACCTTGGGGGTTTGGGGCCCTTAGTCATACCTGACAGCTCAGGCCTGCCTCCAGTAGCCTGGGGGCCTTCAACGGTGCCCTACAGCTCCCCCTTTGTTTTTATAATGGGGCAGTGTCATCATCTTGAGTGAGATCTTTATAGTCTACCATGGGTCTGGATAGAGCTAGATGGTGCACAAGGACCTGATTGGTAGCAACCTAGCTTGTATTTTTTCTGTAACTTGTTTTTCCTGTGAGCGAATGTGGTTAGTTTGTATGGGGCAGGGAGCAGGGACAAGCTGTCTAGAGATATGAAGAGTACCAGAAGGGGATGATAAGAAGCTAGTTTTCCTGTCACTCCCACCCACCAGCATTCATCCCAGGGGTCTTGTATGGAGAGTGTACATTCCTCATTTGTGGAGGTTTTGAAGACAGAGTGTGAACGTCCATAGTGTTCATTGACACAACTTTGGTATCGACATCCCCCATAACAGTCCTGATCTTTAAGACACTCTTTGTTAGTCTGGAGATAGGCAAAGCATGTCCTTCCGTTCCTGCAAGACAGACTTAGGATAGACATGAAAGCTGACAGTGTCCTGACAGCCCTGAGTAGGGGCAGTATCCTGTGCTGATGATGTTATTGACCCCTTGATAGGTCTCTTGGGCCTCAAAGCACCATTGGAGGACATTGGGGGGAGGCAGGGCAGAGGCAGCAAAGGAGACAGCTGCATTGGAATGTAAGATTGTTAAAGCTGCCAACAAAATGGCTGAGAGGGAGGCCTGTGGAGGGCATATGGCTTTGGCTGTGTCCACAAAGTCATGAACATCCCTCCAAGAGGCTCCCCTTGTATTACTCTGGTGATGTTGATGGGGTGGCACTTTCCCCTTTTCTGACTTTGATCTGTCAACGTCAGGTGGGCCATTTCTTTGGTTGGTGGAATTGAATCTGACATTTTGAGCTGGGACCCAGATGGGCCTGGGCTGGTCCTGGGGAAAAACTCAAGCAAATCCTCTCACCACAGTGAGGAGGGGTTCTGGTCCCTTCCATATTCCTTGTAAAGAATTTCATCACCACACCAGAATGAGAGGGGCAGTCTCTGGTGATTGCCAGTGATAGAGTGATAGGGGGCTGTTGGGAATTTTTGCATATATTGAAAATGTTTAAGGTCATCAGGGCCATAGCTAGCTGAAGATTGGGTGGGTAGATATTGGGCTGTTGTTTTTTAGGTTGGGCTTTTAAAGTTTGGTGTGTCCTTTCTATTATACCTTGGCCTTGTGGGTTATGTGGGAATCACGTATGGTGAGTAATTTTCCATTGCACACAAAAGGCTTTGGATGAGGAACTGATAAAAGCCAAGCTATTGTCAGTCTTTATTTGGTGGAGGAGGCCCATGATGGCAAAGGTGGAGAGCATATGATGTATGAGATTTTTTTGAGCTTTCTCTCGTAGGTGCTGTGGCCCATATAAGGTGGGAGTATGTGTCTGTTGTTGCAAAGGCATATTTCTGTGGCCAAATTGAGGGATATCAGTGACATCAATCTGCCATTGGCCTTAAGCCCTTGGGGGTTGTTGCCCATTGTCTAGAGGGCAGGTGAGGTTATTAGTGAGGCACAAGAGTGGTAGGTTTTTAATATGCATTGGAGTTGACTTTTAGGGGTCAGAGGAAAGTCTGATTGAAGTCCTTTAAGGTTTATGTGAGCGTTAGCATGGAATTTTTTGGCTTCATCCAGGGTGGCCAAAAGGATGTCTGTTGGCCTCCATAGGAAGCCACCTGGTCTGCTAATGCATTTCCCTTGGTGAGGGGGCCAAGAAAAGGGCTGTGACACCTTATGTGTTGTACAAACAGGGGGGCCCTTCATTTGCATATGAGGTTAGAGACTTTTATCAACAGTGGCAAAAGAGGGTTTTCATCTAGCAGAATGTGTGAGAGCAAGTGAGCCAGGGGAGCAAGTTAACAGCATACCTACTATCTGAAGAGATTAAAGGGGCCTTCTTCCTCTTGGAGAGCCAGATAAATAGCATACAGTTCCTTATATTGTGGGGATCTGTCAGGAATCTCCTTTAAGTGGACAGTGGGAAGTTGATCCTCTGGGTGGTAGAGGACTATAGCTGCTCCCTTATTCCTCCATCTGTAAAAATTGGGGGAGGGGGTCTCGTGATTGGTTTTCTTGAAAAAATGTGGGGTGGAAGCCATGTTAAAAGAGGTATTGAAGGGATCCATTTTTCATTGGGCTTCACAGTGGTTATCAATTTGACCAGGGAAGCCTATAAGGCTGATTGCAAATTGGGAATGGGTTCTCAATAGCCATTGGATATTGGAGAGGGAAAAAGGGGTTATGATAACAACAGGTTCCTTGCCTAAAGTTTGGAGAGCCTAGTCTTGTCTGGTCTTAATCATGGCTGCAAGGGCATCAAATTCTGTTAGTATGGGTGGGGCACCACCAATGGAAGTATGGATCCATTCCAAGACTCCTTGGGGTTGGTATAGTGCTCCCATGATTGTTGGGGAGGAATTAAATATCATAAGTTGAATTGGCCTGTCTGGCAAGTATAGAACAAGGGCCATGTCAGAAAACATGTTATTTATTTTGGTTAATGTCTGTTTCACTTCTGGGCTCAGGGAGTGGGGGGAGAACGGGTCTTTATTACCTTTTAGCATATCAAACAAGGGTTGTAAATTGCTAGTGTGGATAGGGTGCCATGGCCAGAACCAATTAGAGGTTCTCTAGAAAGCTCTGAAACGAGGCCAGTGTGAACTTCTGGGGAAAGGAGAGTATGGGTTTAAGGAGCCAAGCAGAGGTGACAGAGAGTTATGTCTCCAGGAAAGTTATGCGTGGAATAAATTGGAACTTATTTGGGGTGATTCTGAACCCTGCCTCAGTGAGGAAAGGTATTAATTGATCACTTAGTTCAGCTGGCAAGGTGGGGGTTTTTCCATACTAGGATGTCATCCATATAATGATAGATATTAAGGCCCTGACCTAAGTGCAGCTTTAATGCTGCAGCAACTGCCTCTTGGCATATAGTGGGACTATAGGCCATACCTTGGGGCATGACCATCCATACAAAGTGTTTGTCTGGCCCTGAGTTATTGACAGAAGGAAGTGAGAATGCAAAGCATTGTCAGTCTCTGGGGTGCAGGGAGGATAGAGAAAAAGCAATCCTTGATATCAATAGCAAAGAGGGGAGTATTGGCTGGAATAGCTAATACAAGAGGCAGTCCCCTTTGAGGGGCACCCCAGATGAGCATAGCTTTATTGGCCCTAAGATCTTGTAGCAATCTCCATCCTGCCGAGCCCTTTTGAATTACAAATACAGGAGTATTTCATGGGCTCCATGAGGGGCAGAAGTGATTAAGCTGGAGTTGCTCTGTTACTAACTGATTCAAGATTTAAAGTTTCTCCCTTGGCAGAGGCCACTGTTCGACCTAAATTGGCTTGTCAGAGAGCCATTCTAGGCAGGGAATTTCGTATTTAACAGCAGCTTCTAGTACTGGGGGTGACACTGGCGAAGGCATATCTTATAGTCCTCTATCACAATGCATTCTCCCTCTATATTACTGGCAATCACTACATCTAGGGCCTCAAAGATGTCCCTCCCCAGCAGTTTAGTTGTTACATCAGCCACTACAGGTCTGATGAGACCTGTAGTTCCATCTGGGTTATTCCATTTGAAGGCCTCCTTGGTAACATATGCCTGTGAGGGACCTCCTATCCCCATTAATTGGGGCCCAGGAATTAGTTCTGTGTTGGGGAACTTTAGATTGCTTTAGGATTGTCTTATCTGCTCCAGTATCAATTAGACATTTGAAAATTTTTCCTCCAACCTCTAAGGCTAGCATTGGGTGGGCCTCCTCTAAGATGCTCATTATCCATTGTACATTATGGGTTTTCCCTCTTATTGGCTGGGCTGAGGGTTGCCCCATTTGAAGCTTAAAAGTTCTAGAGGTTTGCCATGTTTATCATGGGTAGAGTGGTAGTCGTTTTTCCAGTGAATCCCTTGCGGCATCTAGGACAAACTGTTTCTGGAGAGGGGTAGAGGTGTTTGAGCCTTTAGTGGTGCAGTGTTGAGGACATTTCCCCTTCCAATGTCCTTCCTCCCTGCAATTGAAGCATTTTCCTTTAGTCCTCAAGGCTGCTGTGAAGGCCTGTGCTAAAGAGACAGCCTTATGTGAGGCAGTTCCGATATCCTAAGCAGCAACTATCCATTTACCACAATGTTCATCCTTGAGGCCTTGGCAATCTAGTCTACATTCCAAGGTCATGCCTTCCCAAATGACATTTTTGAGAAGGAGGTCCCTGGCTGTTGGGTAGGAAATTTTTCTCTCTAGGTCAGAGAGGGTTTCCTCCAGCTTTTGATGAAGGAACAGTAAGGAAGCGGTATTGTCCTGGGGGCTGGGGGTGTTATTCTGTCCCATGCCTGGAGGGTGTAGAGGTCATAGTACTGTGGGGGCTGTTGGGCCTGTTGAACACCTGTGGAAAAATTACCCTGTCTGAACAACTCATTGAAGCCCCAGGAAATGTTCTGTTGATTTTGTTTTCTCCTTATCTGTTGGAGACATTCATCTCTATAGAGGGCTTCCCATTGAAGGAACAGGGGGCTAGGCAGCCAAGACCTGCAGATATCACACCAGTCCTAGGGGTTGTTAAGAGAGCCCTGTAGGCTCTGGAGGAGGGGAGGAGGGACTCAATCCTTGGCACATGGATCCCATCCTCCCTAACTTCCTGTCTGAGTTCTTTCAGATCATTGGCCTGATATGGATACCATTGTAAGGTATGAGCCAGAATTGGCTAAAAATTAACAGGAAAAGCTGTAATTCCCTGATTATATGTGTTTGCATTGTTGTCCCAGAGCTTGCATAGTTGTTCTGTGATTGTCAGTGAGGGGGCAGATGGAGAAGGGTCCTGGCTAGGGGGATTTATCATGTTGGGATGTTTTCTGCATGAGTCCAGAGGGGAGCAGCCCAGATCAGGAGGTGAGTATGGTGGCAGAGGTGGATAAAGGGAAGTGGGTGTAGGGGAGTCTGGGGTTGGGGTCATTTTTTTCTGATTTCTTCTACTGCCTTTTCAAGGGAACTGAGGTCCGACACTGGCAGGTCCTTGGAGGCTTCCTGATCAGAGTCATCATCTGATTTTGGTGTGGTGGACTGAGGGGGATTAATGCATTGCCTAATAGCAGCTATGATTGGGAGGAAAGAGAGAGAGGGGAATCCCTTCCTGAACTTCTCCTCTCCTAGCCAGATAAGCTATGCAAATCCACACATCTGGGTCATATGGATCCCCAGAAATCATCCAGGGGGTAATCTGGAGGATTTCTTCACAGAAGGAGATGGCTTCTCTCTGGGAGAGTTTAATTCCCATAACTTTCAGGAGTGTTCTTAATCCACAAATCTATGATCCCTTTTGGTGGGAGGCAATATTTCCCATGATAGAAAAGAGTGGAAATGCCAAGACCAGAGAGCAACTTTCCCAAGTGCTTAATAGCACCAGGGGGATTCCCCAAAGGTCTGGACACAAGCCTGTACACAAGTTTAAGAGACCAGCAACATCCCTAAGGGCTTTTAAATGGTTGATGTGTTACCAGGTTTGTGTTGCAAGAGAAAGAGATAGGGGGTGTTACTCTCAGGAGGGCGATGTCCCTCCAGGGGAGCACACACCTACCCTGGCACATCTCAGAGAGCCCCACCTTGGGGTCCAGCTGTGGTTCCTAGTCATCCTGGGGATGCAGTGTCTCAGTGTCCAGGGACATCCCGGCAACAGTGGAACGGGGTCTTGAGCATCCGTGAGTGCAACAGGAAGAAACACCTGGGAGACAGCTTCAGAGAATAGCTTGTTTGTTTGCCAGGGGAATGGGTTAATAAGCATTTATGGAAAAGTGGGAAGAGGTATGGATTGGTATAGGTTATAAGGGAATTGGTCAGTTCAAAGGTCCTGTGTATGCCTAATTGGCATGTAGTGATGCCATGGATGAGTGGGGAAAGGTCACATGGTCTTAGTAGAAGTGGGAAAAGGTATAGGGAATGGGTAGTAGGGGATTTGCTGTGTGAAGGCTGCTGGCTGGTACCTCATTAACATATAGTGAGGTAAGCAAACAAAGGTCACAAGACTCTGGGGAAAGTGAAACCTAAGTCTTATCAGGATGTCCAGTGCTCTGGGCTAGAGGGAGGGAGTGGCCTCACTCCTGCCAGCCTCAAGATTATCAGGGTCCAGGCTCACTGCAGTCTTGGGGGTCTGGGGCCCTTAGTCATACCTGAGAGCTCAGGCCTGCCTCCAGTAGCCCCAAGGCCTTCAACCATGCCCTACACTATGCCAGTTTTACACCAGTAAGCATATCTTTTTTGACTATGGACTGCTTTCTTAGCATGTACAAGACCCTGGATTTGATCCCAAGTGCAGACACACACACACACACACACACACACACACACACACACGTAAATTATGATAGGATATCATAAAAAATGCTAATTCTTGTTGTTTTTCAAGGTAGGGTCTCACTCTAGCTCAGGTTGACCTGGAATTCATTATGTAATCTCAGGGTGGCCTTGAACTCACAGTGATCCTCCTACCTCTACTTCCCAAGTGCTGGGATTAAAGGTGTGTACCACCACACCCAGCTTAGTATTTTTATTTCATATGAAATGGTAACAATTGTTAATATTTATTTTAATACATTTAATAGCAATGACTATGAATAATATAATGGTCTACTAATCTACAATAGTACAAAGAGACATTATTTGTTCTTATTTCCTATAGTCCTCAGAATAAAATAGTGAAGAAATTGAGGCTGAGTAGAGGAATACCTTACTCCAGTTCACCATTAGTAAATGTCTGTGTTAGTTACAGGGCTTGAGCAAAAGTCTGTGAAGACTATATCCCTAAAGAGTATATATCTTTTTTTAAAATTTATTTATTAATTAGAGACAGAGGGATAGAGACATAGAGAGAGAGAGAGAGAAAGAATGGGCACACCAGGGCTTCTAGCAACTGCAAACAAACTCCAGATGCATGTGACACCATGTGAATCTGGCTTATGCAGGACCAATAGAATTGAACCTGGGTCCTTAGGCTTCACAGGCAAGTGCCTTAACCACTAAGCAATCTCTCCAGCCCAAGAGCATATCTTTTATTTATTCTTCATTTGTTTATTATTTTTAAAGTTTTTCAATTATTACTTATATACTTATATTACTTATCTTTTGAGAGAGAGAGAGAGAAAGAAAGAGGCAGATAGAGAATGGATGGGCCAGGGCCTCTAGCCACTGCAAATGAACTCCAGATGCAAATGCCACCTTGTGCATCTGGCTTACATGGGTACTGGGAGTCAAACCTGGGTCCTTTGGCTATGCAGGCATGTGCCTTAACCATTAAGCCATCACTCCAGCTCTTTTTTTTTTATTATTTTTGATTAGCATAAATCTATTAGTTTCATTATGACATGTTTTTCAAACAAAATTTGTTATAGGTGATTTTTCTCTTCCCTCTTTTCCCTCATCCCCTGTTCCACCTTTTACCTTTTCATTTCTAGTTGCATCCTTTCTATTTTCATGTCACATGAAGTTCAACTGTTCTCCCAATTCCACATCACCTCTTCTCCCCCTTTTGTGGTCCCCTTTGTAGTTTCATACCCACACTCATATATATATATGGCTAGGAAAACCACACAATATTTGTTTTTCTGAGTCTGATATGTTTGATATAATAGCTTCCAGAACCACATATTTTCCAGAAAAATAGTTGTATGTTTGTGTATGTATGTATATATGTGTGTGATGGCATTTTTTGTAATATTGATGAGTTAAAGTAAATGTATTAGTACATAAGAGATTTTATCAATGATTAAATTGAATTTTATCAGAATGTTTTGCACATCTACTGAGATTATTATATGTTTATCTAAAAATATGTTATCGTATGAGTTATATATTGGTTTTTCTAATGTTAAATAGACCTTGATCTTTTTTTTCTAATTTGTACATGGATGTGTGGGTATGTGCATACCACAACATGCATGTTAAGGTCGGAGGACAACCTTAGAATGTTTTCTTCTTTCTTCTTTGAGATAGTGTTTCTTATTGTTTTGCCATATCACATACCAGCCTGAGTAGCTGGTTTATAAGCTTCTGTATTCTCCTGGCTCTGTCTCCCATTGCCATAAAAGGATTAGGATTACAGACATGTGCCATGTTGGGTTTGGATTTTACATGGTTACTGTAGATTCAAACTCAGGCTGGTAGGCTTGCAAGCAAGTGCCTTTAAGCACTGAGTAATATCTCTAGCTTCCATTTTATCTTGATACTGTCATCCAATTATATCAGAAATTCAATGTAGCACTAGTCTGCTTATCTAAAAAGATATCCAATGACCTCAATGTGCTCATAGATGCGTGACAGTGGCAAACATGTAAACAGACAAATAAAATAGAACAAGGACATGTAAATTATTATTAATACATATTTTAAAATATAATCTTTAAATATCACAGGTAACTTTAGGCTGAGAAAGCTATATTTCCATTGTAATATTTCCCTGTTAATTATTTCTTATGATTCACATTCTCTCTTTGGCTGGTCATAAGCAAGCCACTGTTTTTTAGTGACTAGGTTATAAATCTTCAAATAAATTATTTCTTTTAATATCCAGAAATTTTTAAGATCTCTTTTAAGAAATAGAAAAATATACTTATAGCAGATGTTACTGTTATTACACTGTTTCTTAATTTTTTCATACTAGTAAATAATTGTCTTATTTTAAGATTTTTATCTTATTGATTTACTATAATTGTATTATAAATTTAATTTGTATATACATTCTCATTGATTATATAAATTTTGTCAGCTCAATACCATAGAGTAGTAGAAGCATAAAATTTGTTTTAGATAGAGCTGAAATATTAATTGCAAATAAAGATTAAAGAGAATTCTGAGACAGTTCTGTAATGTAGGATATATTTTTGTAAGCCTTATAGATTTTAAAGATATGTGTGATAATATTTTCTTTTTATTATTTTAACTGAATGGTCATTTGAACCATCTGGTTCTAAATAGCACTGTTTTTAAGCCTGGTTATATATAGACATGATTAGTCCCTATGTTAAGGTTGTTAATATTTGTACATGAGATTACCCTAAATGCCAATGTCTGTAAACTCAGTAGACACAACCTCTTCTCTCTTGGAGTTGATAATCCTAGGTCTTTAAATACCTTCTCTTTGACTGCCTAACTCATCCTACCCATCTAACGAAGGTGTTATACCATCCTGTTCTTTTCCTGTGTTTTCTATTAAAAGACTTTCTTGGCCTGCATTAGAATTAGGCATATGGGCCCACATATGGAATGCTGATTCTATGTACTGCAATTCTGTCTGCCTAAAATATGTTTTCTTTTCAATTCGGGTATATTACCACATATGGGACAGGTATGATTGATAGAACCATTCTGTTTGAATATTTCAAGCGAGTTCTTAGAAATCCTGATTTTAAGATATATGGATGATAGACTAGATCATTTTGGTCATGTTAATGTATATTACACTTTTATGCTTTAGAATATGATATGCTTATATCAGGAGATCAGAACAATTGATGAAATTTGTTTGATGAAGATGATTAGAAAGCTAAAGATAAGCTTAAGAGTGACATCACCAAACTGTTTTGACTCAAGACAAAATGAATTATTTTATAGTGGAAACTTCACTGATCAAATATATATATGTGGAGAATTTGTTATATCTGCCCAAATTACTGTTGTATTGATTAAAAAGAAATTACTCTTAAATATGAAAGTAATTATATATAAAAATAGAATTGTATACCAATGGTATAAACAGTATAAACTACTTAAGGTTTGTTTATACTAATTTAATAAGGATTTCAATTGTCTATGAATAAATCAAGTAGTCAGTTCTTTAGACTTTAGGATATGCCACTCGGGTTACACAAGAATGTACTAATTATATGTAACTCATAAAGGAGTTCAGATAAGAAGAAAGAAAGGAAGACATTTAAGTTTTTCCTTTTGTTCCTATTCAGTGCTGAGACTTATTTCTGAACACTTTCCATATTTCAGGGATAAAATGGGTATAACTTCATAATTCTGAGGTTAATGAAATTCAAACAATGAAAATTCCTTCCCAGAAGACACAAAAATAGTTTTAAATAGAAGCATGAGCAAGATTTACCTTGACAAGGTGATGGGTGTGTTTACTGAATTAATAGAGCTTCTATCCTTCAATTTAGTCTGAGAGTCAATGCAATTTTTTTCCACCTATATTCTTTTACACTTGAGAAACCAAATGATTGGTCCTAGACTCCTGCATAAATAATGAGTAAATGAGATTCAGGTTGTCTAAGCTGAATTGGGGCTATAATTGGTGTAATTTACTTGTTCTGTGCTGGCTATTGGAATTTTAAGCCTGTGAAATATAAGTTAAACTCCCATGAAGTTATATGTTGTTATATGTGGTGGTTTGAAGGTTAAATGCCCCCCAAAGCTTCATGTGTTTGTGATTAACCCTTGCCTAATTCATAGCTGGTGGAAAATTTGAAGGTGGCTCTTACTGGAGGAGGTCTGTAACTAGGTGTGGACCTTGAGGTTTCTTAGCCCAGCTCAAAACCCAGCACTTAGACTGTGATATGGTGACCCAGCTGTCTGTTGCTGCTGCTTCCCAGCTGTAATGGCAAGATGTGAGCATGCACACTTAGACTATTACCTTCTTGCCATGCTGGTTTCCTACCATCATGAAACTTCCTCTAGAAACTGTGAACCTGCAATAAACCCTTTCTTCCCATCAACTGCTTTTGGTCAGGTGTTTTGTCCTAGTAATGAGAAGATAACTGCAACAGACTTATTTTATAATAGTTAAGCATTATACTGAAAGTTACATAGACTTCACATGGAGTGACTTGGTTAAGGCTGTCAGATTTGATTGCCTGAATTCCCATTTCAGTTTAGTCTTTATAAGTCTGAAAAGAAGGTAAATTTACCAGTTTAAAAGAAATCACACTAATGCTGCAAAAACATCTACATTTTTTCACATGTACATAATGTTTCACTAGGGAAATGTAAACCATTATAGAAAGAAAACAACTGGAATTTCCAATATCACATTCCACATTCTTTGGAATCAATGGAATTGTTAAAACACTTATGTACAGATCTATGATATTTCATATTGACTCTCAACTTGACAGGACCTAGAACCACCTGTGAGGAATTATCTTGATTAGATTAACTGAGTTGGTAAAACCCACCTTATCTGTACAAAAAGAATAGAACTGATTGAACACTAGCATTCATCACTCTCTGCTTCCTGTCTATGGGTTGAATGTGACCAGATGCTTCAAGCTCCTGCCACCATGCTTTCTCAACCATGATGGTCATAACCTGCAACTGCAAGCTGAAATAAACCATTCCTTCTGTAAAATGATTTTTGTGAGGTAGTTTGTCCCAGTAACAAGAAAGCAACTAATATAAGTCCCTATCCCTAGATAGCCTGATTTAATTTGATTAGGAGTCAGGCCTTGCTATAATTTTATTTTTATTATTTTTAAAATATTTATTTGCAAGGGGGAGAGAGAGTGGGAGAATATGGATGCCAAGGCCTCCTATCACTGCAAACAAGCTCCAGATGCATGCACAACTTTGTGGCTTTACTTAGGTCCTGGGGAATCAAACCATGATCCACCAGGCTTTACAAATAAGCACCTTTAACTGCTAAGCCATGTCTACATCCCTTGTTTTATTTTTAAAGTGTCTAGAATTTTTAACATATAACTCTAAACTGCATAATAATTCAGAAGAGTTCAACAAAATTTGACTTGGGTACTTACTACTGAATTTTGATAGTTTTTCTTTTAACAATGTGTTCAATAATTGAAATATGGTCATTTCCTTTTTTCACTTGCTTCAGTTCCTCTGTCTTTATGTCTTTGAGAAAATATTTGAATTATATGACTATTTTAAACTGTTCATATTTTAAGAATATCATTTTTATATTTAAGAGGCAAATACAGAAGCTTAATAGAATGTGCTACGGAAGAGCCATGCCTATAATCTCAGTGCTTGGGGAGATAAGAAAGAAGGATTGTCACAAGTTCAAGGTCAACTCAAATCTAGTGAAACATACATATGTTGTTCAAGTGATGGCCTAGCTACATTTAAACAAGACTTGTTGAATAATTATTGAAAAGAAAGTAACGCTTCAAATTTGTCTGCAGCAGAAATGGATGGAGATGAACTTTTAATATATGCAGCTCTAGAGTGGGAGGAAGAATGGCCTATCCCTTCTACAGAGAGGCATGAGGTTTAGTAGAATGTAGACTGCAACCTCTGAGAGTTGCAGAATTAATACTTTCTCTGCAATTAAAATGTTTTACCACTCAGTGCTTTGCTTCTTCATGACTTATTAACCCATCTTCTTTGGCACTAAATAAGCCTCTTGGGTTTGATACAGGCTGTAATTCTGAGAGAACAAGAGAAGCTATGGAATAAAAGTATGAGAACTGTGAAAGGCCATGGTTATTTTGCTTAAATAATTAAATCAAATGCTTCTAATTGGAAAGGAGAGTACAGTCCAGTGTCATAAATGCGAGCCTTTTTACAAGCACCAGCCACACCTGTGGTCATAGCTTATGAAGCTTTTGATTACTTAGCATGTTCTGAATATTCTGTATCTTTCAGTTTATCACAGGGACCGGGAATATGTAATGTTTCATTTGAAAATAAATACTTTCAGGAACAATGGATTTCCCAAGGACTCCTCATTTGCCTATGATTTTTATTTAATCAGGGCTTAACAAAATGAATTTGTCACCAATTTCGTATTTATGCTTTCAGATGCCACAACAGTAAGATGGCATCCTGTGGCTGTAAAGAGTTGGTTCTTTGCAAAGGTAGAGAAGATTGGCAAGCCCTTAACCGAACTAATGAAAAGAAAGAGATAAAAATCTAAATTAATAAAATTAGACCTTATAAGGGGGCCATTTAAACAGATTTTAATGAAAAACAGCAAATCATTAGGGCATACCAAAAAAACTTCTATTTCACTAAATTGGAAAATCTGAAAGAAATGTGTGAATTTCTAGATCTACCAAAATTAAGTCAAGATAAGATAAATAATTTAAACATTTCTATAATAAGCAGTGAGCTTAAAGCCAGAAAAAAAACCCTCTTGACTTTTAAAAAGTTTAAATTTTAAATTTGTTGTTGATCATCTATACCCCACATTATGCTTTCTTTCTCCTTCAGTCTCACTGAACTTCTTCTTCTCATGTTTAGTGTCTATCCCACAGAAGAGAATGACTTTCTCTCCCTGGCAACCTTTAGTCATCATTAGCTCTTTAGGGAGGGGAGTAGCCTCCCAAGTGCCTCCTCTATCTATGACAAAATGTTCAGGTCTTGCTTGCGTAGGTAAACACACCTGGTATGGATTCATGAATGCAATGGACTTGTTATGTCTGACTACCACAGCACTCTTTCTCATTCTCTAGCTCTTACATTCTTTCTGTTCCAACTTCAGTGATGTTCACTGAGTCCTAGAGGAGCTGATGGGTATGTTTCATTTATGGTGGAGCACTCATCAGTCACTTATTTTCAGCACTTGACTAGTCATGGCTCTCTACATTGACCACCTCCCACTGTCAAAAATAGTGTTTTCTGACCAGTACTGAGAGAAAAACTGATCTTTGGGTAATATAAAGATAAATATTTAGGAGACAGTTGACAACACACCCATTTATCAATGTAGTAATAGTAAGTTTTTTTCCTAGGGCCAACATACACCTTCACCATGAGCCTTTGATCTGGTTTTTAGTACAAGTGATGTATTCCCTTCTACAGAGTGAACCTAAAATCCAGTCATAGAACTGTTGGTTATCCCTATAACCTTCATGCCATTATTTCAGTGGAGAATAAATATCGTGTAATACAGGATTCCTTGATGGGTGATAATGTAGATAACATTTATCTCCAGCAGCCTATAAGCACATTCAGCCCAGTGAAATCTAACCATCAGGAAGGAAGCTTATGTCAGACTCCAACCTGATATCTATGGCTTAAACTTGATCATTAGGTGTAGTGTCTAAGCCAATAGGGACTTAGCTGGTAAACAGCCATGAACCATGAATATAGCATGTATTATTTTGGGGGCCTCAAAGGCCAAAACTCACTGGGAGGTTATCTCATGCCTGGCACTGATATTATTGTTTGATAGGGCATAACTTGGAGCAATGTTATCCCTCTGTGAGGCATACCTCCATTCATTCTATTTTTAAAAAATTTTATCATTTATTTATTTATTTATTTATTTGTTTGTTTATTTATTTGTTTATTTATTTATTTATGAGAAATAGAGGTAAGGTAGAGAATGGACATGCCATGGCCTCTAGCAATTGTGAATGAACTCCACACACATATGCAACCTTGTACATCTGGCTTAAGTGCGTACTGGAGAATCTAACCTGGATCCATAGGTTCACAGGCAAGCACATTAACTACTAAGCCATCTCTCCAGCCTTCATTCTCTTTTTATATGTATATATTTTTATTGATTTCTCCACATTGGGTTTTATTATGACTTTTCATCTTTTCACCTGGTTTAACACTCACCCCACTCATCTCACTAATCTCCCTATCACCTTTCTCGGCTAACCCTTTCCAACTCCACTATCCACCCTCTACACTGTTTTCATATCAGTTGTGTTTTACTCTTTTCTCTGTTTAAGACCTCTTTCCTACCCATTTATCCCTTTTATAACTTTCTGGTCCCTGGAGACACTCCAGGTTGTACACAAAGGTCTTGATATCTGAAGCTAGGATTATATGAGAGAGAACAGGCAGCATCTGACTGAAGTACCTCACTCCATGTAATTTTTTTCCAGTTGTGTACATTTGCCTGCAAATTTCATAAGTCCTTTTTCTCCAAAGCTGAATAAAATTCTGTTGTGTCTGTACTCCACATTTATCTCATTCATTAATACATTGATAGACTTCTAGGCAGATTCCATCTCCTGTAGCTGTGTTATGAACAGAACAACAATGAACATAAAGATATCCCTATAGCACACTATAAGACTTTGTATAAGTCCAGGAGTGGTATAGCTGGGTCATACGGTAGTTCTAATTTTAGTTGATTACTGAGGCATCCATTCACAAGAACTGAGCAGCCACCAGATTTTCTAACCTTTTAGCCTATAGAGACACTGCCCAGCTCATATCCTGCAAGCATATCTAGGAAACCCTATTTATAATAATGTTCATTCTACTGGTTCTGCTTCTCTAGAAGGACCCTGACAATCATAGTTTTTAATATACATTGTTTCTTATATTGAGATACATCCCCTCCATTCCTACTTTCTCCTGTGATGAGATGATTTTTTTTTGAAGGAATGTTTGATTTTGTTGAAGGCCTTTTCATGCAATTTCTGTCCTTGAGTTTCTTTATGTGATTTATTATGATTATTGATTTATGTGTGTTGAACCACACCTGAACCTGTAGAATAAATCCATCTCACTTGTGCTGAATGTTCTTTTTGTTATGTTCTTGAGTTTGGTTTGAAAGTATTTTATTGAGGATTTTTGCATCTATGTTATTCAGGGATATTGGTTTTCTTTTGATTTGTTTGATCCCTATCTGGTGTTGCTATTAGTATAATGCCGGTTTTGTATGAGTTTGTAAGCATTCCTTCCTTTCTATTTCATGGGATATTTTGAGAATCACTAGTTTTTGACTTCATTAAAGGTCTGATAGAATTCTGCAGTGAACCCATCCGGACCTGTACTTTTTTGGCTAGAAGATATTTTATTAGAGCTTTAATATTGTTGCTTGTTGTAGATCTGTTTATATTATTTACCTCATCTCAGTTTAACTTTGGTAGGTAAAATTTCATCTAGAAATTAACTTATTCCATCTTGATTTTCAAATTTGGTGGAATATAGGTTTTTAGTGTATGACCTTATAATTATGTCAATTTCATTAATGTCTATAGTAATGTCTTCTTTGTCATCTTAATATTATTGACTAGGGTCTTCTCTCTCTTTTGATTAATTTGGCTAAGGGTTTGGCAATCTTGTCTCCTCTTTCAAAGAACCAGCTCTTTGTTTTATTGACCCTTTTTAATTATTTTTAATATATATTTTATTAATTTCTGCCATTATCTTAATAATTTCTTTTCATCTAGTCCTTTCAGGATAATTTGTTGCATTTCAAAGGCATGCAGGTGCTTCATTAACTTACTTGAGATATCTATGATTTTGTAATGTAATCACTTAGAGTTATAAAGTTCCCTCTTAGGGCAGCCTTCTATATCCCATAGGCTTGGTATGTTGTTTTTCATTTTCATTCAATTCTAGGAACCTTATTTCCTTCTTGATTTTTCACTGACATTTTAATTATTCAATAGTGTGTTTGTTTGTTTGTTTGTTTGTTTGTTTGTTTGTTTGTTTGTTTTTTCAAGGTAGGGTTTTTCTCTAGCCCAGGCTGACCTGGGATTCACTCAGTCTCAGCATGGCCTTCAACTCACAGTGATCCTCCTACTTCAGCCTCCTGAGTACTGGGATTAAAGGTGTGTGCCACCATACCTGGATTAATAGTGTGTTCTTTAATTTCCAAGAGATTGTGTATTTTCTGGAGTTTTCTGATTGTTAATTACTAGCTTTATTGTATTGTTGTTCTGGATAAAATATAAGGAACTATTTCAGTTTTTATAAATTTGTTGAAACTTGTTTTATATCCTAATATGTTATTTATATTAGAGTGAACATAATGGAGTCTTGAAAAGAATGCACTTTCTATAATTTTGGGGTGGAATGTTCTGTACACATCTGTTAGGTCACTTTGATCTGTGATGTCAATAAGTTCCAATGTTTCTTTATTTTCTGTCTTGATGGCTTCTCTGTTGGAGACACTGATGTGTTAAAAAGAACCCATTATAATTGTGTTGTGCTAACCAGGTACTTCACATTTACTAGTATTTGTTTTATGAAGTTGAGGGTTCCTCTTTCTGGTGCATCTATACTTAGGATTATAATGTCTTATTGGTGGATTGTTCCTTTAGTCACTATGGAGTGTCCTTATTTACCTCTTCTGACTAGTTTTGGTTTGGAACTCATAACATTAATATTCAGATTTACTACTAAAAAGTGTGAGTTCATTCCTGTCATGTTGATGATTTTATGAAGTTTTGTCTTTTCCTTATTTTGATTTGCATACAAACTACTCTAGAATTGATTATTATTTTTCCCCTCTATCTTCATTTTAATGTGTTTATTCTCATCAATTTGAAGTAGCCCTTCCAGTATCTTCTATATAGCTAGATTAATGGCCATAAATTACTTTAGTCATTTTATCATGGATTTTTTTCGCTCCTTACATGAAATACATCACTGCAAGTCTTTCTGGCTTTTAAGTTTCTATTGAAAAATCAGGTGATATTCTGATGATCATGCCTTCATAGGTAACTGGACATTTTTCTCTTGTGGCTTTCATTACTCTTTCTTTTTCTGTGTATTTAGTGTGTAGACTGTGATACAATGTGGAGAGTTTCTTTTTTGGTTCTTTCTATTTAGTGTCATGTATGACTAATGTATCTGAATCTGTACTTTATTACTAGACTTAGGGGACTTTCTTCTATAATTTTATTAAAATCATTTTATATTCCTTTGATTGGAAGTTCTCCTTCATTATATATTCATTATTCAAAATTTATTGTTTTCAGATTCTCAACTGTATATCATACTCCATTGCTACATTTTTTGAACTTTTTATGGATTTTGACTGATCTAGTTCCATTATCTTGACTTCAAGCCATGATAGTCTGACCCCCACATGATTAATTCTTGGTGAGAATTTCCATGGTGATTTTTATTGACTTTCATTTCATTTCCAAAATCATTTCAGTTTGTTTTTGTCTTTAGCACTCTATCTCTTTATTGAATTTTATTTCCATATCCCAGTTGAAATTTCTAATTGATGTTTTTGTTTGTGCTTCCTTGGAATTCATTAAGACATGTAGTCCTCTCTTAATTCATTCGGATATCTGAGTTCTTTTGGATTTCATTCAGTTGTCTATTTGTGTCAACTTTGTGTTAAATTTGTGTGTGTGTGTGCGTGTGTGTGTCTTCTTTAAGTTCTTTTTTATTCAAAATAATTTTATTTCCTAACACATGGTAAACATATACATCTACTATGTGTTCATCTTGTATATCTATTCACAGACAACTTCCAAATCACAACTGGAATGATACTTAAGCATGTCCTAAAAGTTCTTAGATAAGATATGAAAAATTTGGGAGATGACATTCTGAATATATGGGCTTGATCTCAGCAGATTGTGTATTAGTTAGAGGAGTTCCATAATGGAAAGCCTTGTAAAACCATGATGCTGGCATCTCACACTTGCAGAACAGGATACAGCAACACCAGCTTGTCTTCCACACAAATACCATCAGTTTTTCTGGTGAGGGAACCATTATCCATATCTACTAACATACTCACATGGTGGTGGTAAAGCACCCACAATGGCGCTGGTGTGTCAGGTCTCTCAGACACTGTGGTGTTTATGCAACTGATTCCTTTTCCACCCATTTTATTAGTTACCAATATCTTCTAAGTCAGGAGTGCTTTTAATAATATCAGTTTCAAAATCCTCATGTTTATATTCTGTCTTGAACTCAAACTCTTTTTCAGGTTTTCTATCAGGAACCTTCTAAACCAGTCAACAGTAGCTTGTAGGTAGCCAGGTTTCTGCCCTTTAGCATCATTAACATCATTTTACTTGGTTGCATCAGAGTCATCCACGTTAATGGCAGCTACTCTTTCATTAATCATAGCCAATATGCCAAAAACTTTCACTGTGATTATTTCACCTCTTGCACATACCTTGCTTCCAGTTTCACAAATATCAATGAAGTCATTGTCACCACAACAGCCAGTATGTCTGTCACTATGATTTGGATCACCCTAAGTCTGGAGGATGGCACAACAGTCCCAGATATATACTTTATAAGGGAAAAATTTGCAACGCAATGGAGTTTTCCATTTTTCTTATCTTGCTTCAGTGGCGTTAAAGGGTCTTTTGTAGAAATCTCCATCTTTGCAGCTGACAAGTGTGGAGCTTCAACTACCATGTGGAACACATCTTTATCTGCATAAATTGGAATATCATGAAATGGAGGAATATATTGCCCATTTTTATTTTTGAGAAACACTCAGTACTCAAGGATGAAGGAAACCAACCACTTCCACCTCCACAGAGCCACCAGTTTGTACTCTGTGCCAACTAACGAGAAGAGAGCCCATGCCTGCCCACCTCAAGCTCTTCTTTAAGTTTTTTTCTGTATTTTTATAATTGGTTTTGAATTCTTTGGGATTTTTCTAAGAAGTTCTCATGGGAGCCTTCTCCTATGAATTTGGACATCATTAGAAGAAACATACTTACTTGCATTGTTCAATTTTTTCTGGTACAGCTGTGTTGAATGTTTGGTTTAGTGTTTGGTGTTCCTGTATCTTTCTTTAGCTGTTGAATAGAATTCAGTCCTGGAAATAGTCAGTGCTGACTCATCAATGGAGTAGGTAAGGTACCTCAGTTCAGCTTGGGGGACATACACAGCTCCTGCTCTTGTAGGCCAGGGTATTTGTGTTATATGGGTAGCACAGGTGAAATGTAGAGGTTGTGAAGCAGACCACAGAGACCTAAACCTCACACACAGAAGGCTACAGTAGCCAACTTAAAGAGGGTGTGTGGAATGGGCAACTGTGCACAGACTTACACCCATGATAGTATTGGTAGGCATTGCAAGTGAGTGTGGGGAGTATGCCATGATGGAGTGAGTATTCTCAGTCTCACCTAGCTCAAATGCAATGCAGATGGGATTTGAGCTGGCCAAATCACAGACTCACTCATGTTAGTGGTGGAGGCATGGATGGGAGAAGGGTACATAGAAAGCCTGCAAGGGAAGGACATACATAGTAGGAGGGATTGTGCTTTGGACAGGAGAGAGATACATGGAGAGTGTGCATGGATTCACACATGGAGGCTGTTATGGTGACATGGACTAGGGGATGGCACCAAATCTGACTTTTTAAAAAATCAGACCCTGATGGAATCACTGGATTTACCAGACATTCAAAGAGAGCTAATATCAATGCTTTTCAAAGTATTCTATAAATTAGGAAAGGAATGAATGGTACCATATTTTTTATGAAGTCAGTATTACCCAGATGCAAAAAAAAAAAAAAAAACAGATTAAAGGCACAATAAAAAGGGAAATTACATATCTATCTCCCTTATGAACATAAATGCAAAAATTCTCAACAAATTACTTGCAAATCAAATTCAAAATCACATCACAAAGATTGTTCCCCATGATCATGTTGGCTTCATTTCAGAAATGAATGTTTATTTGGACATACACAAATCAAGAAATATATCACGTAAATGAACTCAAAGACAGACCACATGATCATCTTGATAGATGTAGAGAAAACTTTTGATCCAAAAGAAAAGACATTTTTTATGCTTTTGTAATAAAAGTGCTGAAGAAATCAGAATAGAAGGACATGATATAACAAACTTATAACAAACTTATAGCCAACATTAAATCAGGAAAAGCTCAAAGTAAAATTAGGAACAAGATGAGAGCATCACAGTCTCCATTCCTATTAACTATGTGTTGTAAACCTTAGCTAGAGCAGTAAGAGAGGAAAGGTCAAGAAAAGAGATACAAATGGGAGAGGAAGCAGCCAAAGGATTCTTACTTGCAGATGATATGGTTCTGTACCGTAAAGACTTTGCCAGAAAACTCTTAGAATGGATAAGCCCTTTTAGCACAGTGGTAGAATATAAAGTTGATATACAAAAATCAGAACCATTCCTATATGCCAATAACAAAGAGTGAAGCTTGATTTAATCCCTGCCATATTGTGGTAGTTTATGTGGTTTGGTGTTTTCTTAGACTTTATAGTTTTTTTGTGTGTGTGTCTTCTCTGAGTTTGGTTATTGTGGTCTGCTTCTTGAAGGCACTTGAAGTATCTTGTAGGTCTGGCTTTGTATTCATGTAGTTGTAAAGCTGACTTTTAATGTGGAAAGTTTTCCTTTCCCCATTATGAGGGATACTTTTGCTGGGTAATTTGGCTTGGAAGCCATAAGCTCTTAGACTTTGCAGTGTTCCATTCCAGGCCCTTCTGGCTTTCAGGGTTTCCAGGATGCCATCTTGAGTAGTAGTCTCTAGTGGTTGCAAAATTAAAGTTTCAATTAAACCAGTGTTTTTCAAACTATAGTGTATATAGGCATTCATAAATTCCCATTAATAAATTTGAAATTAATTAATTAAAATTATGAATATATTTTAATAAAATTAAACTATTTAACAAATAGAAAAATATAAATATTTTGATAAAAATGTTATATCAGATTATATCACTTTTTAGCAATAAATGTGGTCACAATTTAAACTTTTAAATTATATATACTAATGCCATTTCATGTCTGTTTACCAACTGGAGTTTATGTTAGCTTTTTTCAAAGCAATGAATTAGATATATTGTCATTTTTCTCTTAGTAAATTCCATGGATGCTTTTCTTAATTAAAACAGAAGTTTGGATTTCAACTTCCCATGCCTCCTAAAATATATTACTTGTAACTAGTCATGAAACAAGAGCAGTTAACTGTGACTTGTTCCATGCCACAGTGTCAAGTAGTACACTCTTGGCAGATACAGTTTATTGAGGTGTCTGCTCATCTGAATGTTCCTTTATTCATTGGCGCAGGGTGTATTCTGCATACACAGTCTCCAGCAAGAACAATGCAGAGGCGACCGGCATGTACTGTCAGGAGACTTCACACAGAACCTGATTGACCTTCCTGCTTAGGGAGTAACTGAGAGGGCTGCTTAGGACAGAGAGGCTCATGACAGATCCGTAGTACAAGAAGTACAAGAAGCATTTCTGTATGTGTGTATATTCATGGGCACCTGTGTGTTGTGTGGGAGTGTGGGGAGAGACAGTGACAGAGAGAGGAGAGATTGATGATTATATATGATAGTTCCTTTGAGCATTTGCTCCAAGTCCTAGTGACCATATTTTTATATTCCTATTATTTTTAAGATAGCTAGTAATTTCTTGTACATGAATTCTCTCTTCGATTTTATATGAAGGCTAGGTCAAGTGTTATTTACATTACAATTAATTGGTCAGCTTCTTCATGGTGACTCTATATTGGTGGACATTGCATATATATTGTATCTTCCCCTTTGTCATAACCAAGGAAAAGAAGGAGGGTAGGAAGGATGAAGAGATAGAAAAAGAGAAAAGGAAGGTCAAAAGGAGAATGCAATCCTAATCTCACATGTAGACAATATGGCTGGTTACTCCTGTGGTAGAAGTTAAAATAGGCCACAGAGGCCCTGAGTACCTGGATTTTCACAACTAGCACTATTTCATGTCTTTGATTTTTTCCCTTCTTCTCAGTGAATTATCTCAATATTCACTGATTAAATTTCTTAACACTTGAAAGAATTTGTTGCAGGATTTTAGATACAAGGTCTAAAAACCCAAATGCTGGAGTCAAGGAGAGAACAGTATGCATTAGCGCTTGTGTTGTGTAATAGACACCAATGGCGATATGGGAGAAGTCTGTAATACTGTTGTGGTGCTGTATCCCTTCTTATTAATTAAAGTGTTGAAAACATGATTTCAGGAAGCTCTTCCAATCTTTTCAACTTAAGGTGAGAAAAACAAGGTGGAGGAGAGTAGGAAGTATGTTAAGATGATAAGATAGGATCCATCAGAGTAATATTTTATGATTTTCTAAAGATCCAGTGATTAATCAACATTCTTTTTTAACTCCGTAATTGCTTGGTCATTTAGAGGAATTATACATAAATGGCTTAGGACAAGCTCTTATGGACTTGGAGCTTAGTTTAAGATAACACTGGCCTTTATTTTCCAATGGTAATTCTTGTTTTGAAGATTGCACCCAATGGGAAGACTACTTCCATATCTCATCCACATCCAATGATGAAATTTTAATATGCCTATTAGGACACAATAGTTCAGTTTTCTGAAACAAACTATGTTCAGAGAGAAATTTAAATGAGAAATGTTTCAGACTATTGGCAATTTCTCAAATTGTATTATCACCATTTGCTTAAAGTTATTTTTCTCTCTTCTATGAGAGAATGCTAAAAAAAAAAACAATAATTAAAGATGATGTGTGAGTCATGATTCTCTAGAGGAACAGAATAAATAGAATGAATTGGTATCATAAAGGGACTTTATTGGATTAGTTTATGACAGTCCAACAACAGCTGTTTGCAAGCTTGATCATTGAAGAACCCTGTAGCTGCTCAGTCCACAAGGCTGGATGTCTCAGCAGTCCCAATCTAACACCAAACACCAGAAGGATTCCTAGACAGCCTGGTCTTCAGCTATGTTTGGAAGCTAATGAGATTCAGTTCCAATACCAAGAAGGATAGTTGAAACCAGATAGATACACAGAGGAGTGAATAGTGATTACAGCCAGGTAAAAAATACTCACCAGCAATTAGCATGGACAGTCAGGTGAACAAAAGAGACTATGTTCTCTCTGAGCTTCTTCACCAGACTCTGAAGGAAGGACTTCATCCCTTAGTTAATCCTTCCTAAAAACAACCTCCCAGACCTGTCCAAGGGCATGCTGCTTGATTCCTAATCTGATTAAGTCAACAGAAATTAACAATCACAAATGACTACTATGAAATTGACAATAAAGGTAGTATTTTGTAGTTTGACTTCAAAATAAAATATTAATTCTATGAATGGAAAAATAGTTCTAAACAAGAGAATACAATATAATGTTTTTTAAAAAGTAAGATTTGAACACTACTGATTTAAAAGACAGAATGGGGGAAAGGGAGAGAGGACATGAGAGTATAACATGATGGAAATATAACCAACATATGATTTGTTCATGCAATAAAGTTCATAATATACTAAAACTTTTTCTTCATTAAGTCCTGGAAAGTAACAATTGTATTTTCCTTAAATTCTACATCTGAGCAATTCACAGTAGATCATATTAAAAAATAATAGTAGTATTTCTTTAAAAGTAATTTTATTTATGTTTATTTGCAATGAAAGAGAGAGAGAGCAAGCATGCACACCAGGGGCTTTTGCCACGGCAACCAACCTCCAGATGAACGTGTCACTCTATGAATTTGGCTTTATCTGAGTACTAGGGAATCAAACCCTGGTTATCAGACCTTGCAAACAAGTGTCCTAAATCTCTGAGCCACCTCTCTAGCTTGCTAGCAGTATTTTTAAAGCTCAAAGAAAACAATAAGCATAGAATTAAAAGTGCAGATAATAGTATGACCACATGGTGGCTAGGAACTTTGTTAGACTTAATGACACAGAAAATATCATACAAGAATGATGTGTTCCCTAACAAATGTAATATGAATGAATGATAAATGGGGAACTAAAGTAAATGAGAATTCAATATAATAAATATTGGATGTGAAAGGCTCTGGAAGAACTCTATTCCAATTCTTTTGTTTACCAGATATTTATTTAACAGAGCATCCAGGAAAGAAAAGTGACCTATCGAGTTCAGATACTTTTGATAATTGGCAGGACTAATCTTGATCTAGAAATTCTGCTATCGCATGCCTCTTTCCTTCAACTTTATTCTTGTCTGGAGCTTGAACATATTCAATGAGTGTCTATGAAGAGCTTGAAAGTGTATATGTGATATGGGCACAAACTTACAGATGAGAAGACATGGTACTTGCTCCTGAAGGACTTCACAGATAGCACAATGAGCAGACATCACTTCTCTACAATAGAAGGAAGAGATTTTAGACTTTAAAACCAAGATTGTATCTCCAACACAGGAAAACATATGTGTTTACTAATGCAAAATGATAATGAATCAAAATATTGAATTTGTATAATTAAAACTAATTAATAATGAGGTGATTTTAAAAATACCATAGTGATATTTTCTTCTCTGAGTGGATTTTTTGGATAATTGAGTAAACTTTTTGATATTGCAATTTTTATGGCAATTCTTTCCTCCACGTGGTTATATAATTTACATAGCATTTTTAGCAACATGATTCCATTTGACTCTCACTACACTGCTGAAGACAGACAAGTCTGTTGGACATTATACAGATTTTAGAGAAGAAATGATGTCTTGGAAAAATGTCATGTTAAATAGTGAAGTGACAAGATACCTGAGATTCTGCTCTGTCTTCTCTTTCCTCTCTTTCCTAAGTTCTACAGTAAACCAAAAGTGGTTGTTTAGATCAGGACAATACAGATAAAAACACAGCATGTGTGTCTATGGAGACAGAGGCTGAGTTATGCTTGTAAACACATGAATGCATTTCTGTAATGGAATTCTCTCCTTTTTCAATAAAATAAGAAGCAAGATCATTAATGGAGAACTAGGATAGGTGAAGAAGTGTTAGAAGTTTGACAGAGGTATGTGGGAGAGGAAGGATATATTGATGAGTGATGCTTCTTATTCCTAAGGACCCACTTAAGGTGGTCTGGGTCAGCTTGGTTTAATTCAATTGTTGTGTGCAAGTGGGAACTACTAAGGGAGTAGAACATAACCAAGGTGGGAATCTTGCCCATGGAATAAAATGGAAGATGAAAAATGCACGAAATTGAAGTATGAACAGTAATGAATAAGTAATGGGCCACATAGCCTAAGATGGGTAAAGAAAGAAATGAGAACATTCAAGAACAGAAGCCCCAGTGAGAGCTGGGGTCTTGGAAATGAAAGAATAGGATTTTTCTTTACTTTTTATTTGTTTGCTTTTTTAGTTGGCATACAGAGATTCAGGTATCATTCAAGAGAGTGATTCTTGTAGATAATTCTATGTGGGTATTATTAAATTCTGGTCACACATGTGCTTTACATATGTATTCTGTGTGTATGTGTGTGTGGTTTATAAATTAACTGGAAACAATAATTCAGTGATTTCTAAAATTTGTGTTGGATGGGCCTCTGAGTTTGAAAAGACTCAAAAACAAATGCAGAAGAAAAACCTGCTACATACCTATAAGAATTACTAGTTTAAAGGGATGGTGAGAATGCAGAGAACTCATGCAAATGCAAAATGGTATAGCCACTTAGGGAGACAGTTCAGCAGCATTGTAAAATGGTGTACATGGCTCATTGTATGACACAGCAGCCATAGTCCTGGGTATTTATTCAGATTATCTGAAAACTTCTGCCCACATCAGAGCCTGTCTACAATATTGATAAAAGTGATATTCATAATCCCCAAACTGGAAGCAATCAAGATGTCCTTGAATAACTGAATATATGTGTATATATGTGTGTATATGTATACACACACATTTTATATATTCAGATCTTGGTTTACAAAAATATTCCCCAGTAAAAAGGAATCACACAAAGAAGATTTGGTGGTACATGACTCTAATCTAAGCACTTAGGTGGCTAAAGCAGTAGGATCATGAGTTCAAAGCCAGCTTGAGCTACATAGTAATAGCTGTCTCACACCTTTAATCCTAGCACTTGGGAGGCAGAGGTAGGAGGATTGCTGTTTGAGGCCACCCTGAGAATACAGAGTGAATTCCAGGTCAGCCTATACTAGAGAGAGACCCTACCTCACAAAAGCAAAAATAATAATAATAATAATAATAATAATAATAATAATAAAGCTGTTCCTTGAAATAACAGCTGTTTTTAGGGCCATGTGGTGGTTTTAATAGGAAATGTCCCCCATAGCCTCATGTATTTGTGATTAAGCCTTATATTCAGTCTCCAGTGGGTAGAGCCTTGCTGGAGGAGACGTGTAAGTGGGAGTGAACCTTGACGTTTGTTACTTGAGCCCTACTGAGTGTTCACTAATTAGCTATTTTTTGCTGCTTCTGTCCTACTGCTAATATTTGAAAATATTAGCTAGTTTTCCTGTTCTGTCATGCTTTCTCCACTATAATGAAACTTCCCCTAGAAACTGTAAACCTTAAATCAATTCTTTCTTTCCATAAACTGCTTTTGATCAGGTATTTTGTCCCAACAATGAAAAGGTAAGTCCAACTAGCTAGGATAGAAAATATACAAAATGAGTCTATATTATAATGTGGTGCCAGAATGAGATTACGGCAAGGAGATATAGGAATTAAATAGCTTCCACTGGTCAATACTAGAAGAATTTGAGTATTGGATTTTAGCCCTAAGCATAAAATAAAAATCCAGGGGTCAGTTCTACATGGTTTTAACTGAGTTGTTTAATAAGTGAATGACAGAAAAGCAACACATCTCCCCTAGATGATTCAAGATGGTCTGATAAGAAATTTCCTTCTCAACTGTGGACCTCACTTAGTAACTTCCTCCAGACAGTACGTTGTGGAAAAGAAAAGAAATTTTAAAAAGCAACTATAGAGTGGGAAACCTGACAAACACTACCTCTGACAAGTGGTCAAGGTTTCATAAACAAATAAGCTGTATTTATGATAGGTACTTTTCATGAGCTCTGTTGAAAATGACACTTGACCATCTTTGTGAGAGTACCCTCAAAAATCTCACAGCCCTAGTCTAATCGAGACCATCAGATCATCACAGATTGAGGATATTCTACAAAATGCATGACATGTTTGAGACAATGTCTTACTCTAGCCTGTGCTGGCCTCCAATTTCCTGCAATCATCCTACCTTAGCCTCCAGAGTAATAAAGGCATGAGCCATGACCAGTACTCTTTTAAAAAAAAACTGTCAATATCATTAAAACCAAGGAAAGTTGGAGAAAATGTCCTAATCCAGAAGTCATTAAGGGGATATGATACTCAATGTGATGTGATACTTGGGCAGAATCTTAGAACCTAAAATGTCCACTAGGTAAAAAATAACTAATGGACTATAAATACACTATTGAGTTTCTTAATATATGCCAATTGTTTAATTAATTGTAACGCATGGAAATATAATGTATATAATGTTAACAATAAGAGAACTGGATGAATCTATATGGAAACTGTGTACCAGTTTTTTGTTTTGTTTTATTTTGTTTTGTTTTGTTTTGTTTTGTTTTTTTTGGTTTTGCAAGGTAGGGTCTCACTCTGGTCCAGGCTGACCTGGAATTAACTATGTAGTCTCAGGGTGGCCTAGAACTCTCGGCAATCCTCCTACCTCTGCCTCCCGAGTGCTGGGATTAAAAGCGTGCGCCACCATGCCCGGCTTTGTACCAGTTTTTAAAATTTTCTGTGACTCTATTTAAAACTTTTTTTTAAAATAAAAAGGAAACACATGGAGCTTCACAAGAGGTTTTATATTTGCCTGGAGTTTGGCACTTAGTCCCAGCAGGGGTCACTGTAGTCACTGTTAAATTAATTATCTTTGCAGGTCATCAGCATTTCAACTTCCCATACTTTATGACTTCCTTCAAAGTTGCTGTGATACTAATATGGCACTTGTAGCAAAGTGCCTGATGATCTTAAGCCTGTACACAATGTAAAACAATTATGGAAACATAATTATCCTTTAAATTTCAAAAGCTTCCAGCTGCTTAGGCAATTCTAATGAAACTGTTATTGAAATCCAGATTGCTTCCTGTCTCAAAGTGATGAGTGACCCAGGATTACAGAGATTTAATAAATATATTGTAAATATCTTAATGATATTCAGAGTTTACAACTCCTGGTATGGGACACATGAGCTCATTTGTTGATGGAACAAATATCTGTCATGTATGACATGAACAGTACTATCCCCTGGGTATACAGTGCAGAAGTAAGACATTACCTCAGGCCTCTGGTCTATGACATTAACATCCTTTTTAAGAATTTATGTCAGAGGGCTGGGGAGATGGTTCAGTGGATAAAAGCACTGGCTTTAATCATGAGGGTCTGAGAGAGCTTACCACCCGAGTTTGATTCCCCAATACCCACATAAACAGCTGAGCATAGACATACACATCTAATCTGAGTCCTGGGGGAAGCAAAGACCAGAGAATTGCTGGGGATCACAAGAGGTCAGAGAAAGTCCATGTAAAGAAGATCCACGGATGAGCCATCAGGGAAGGACAACCGCTGTTTCTCTCTGGTCCCTCTGCACTAATGTGCACAGGGCTTGTGCATACACATGTACACATGCAATACACTATACACACCACACCATGCAAACTACATACACATTTTAAAAAAATGAATCTATGTCAGAGCCAACTCAGAAAGAGGAAGTAATTTGTAGCAATACCAAGCTTCTTTTCAAACTGTTCAGTTTGCTAGCACTGATCCCAGATTTCCAGGTCTGTTTCTGGGAGACATGATAGTATTTCCCAAAGACCCTTGCAAAAGAATCCTATAGATCAGATGAGGCAGTAGCTTATCTATTTTTCATGTGCAAAACATCAAACATGTTTCTTTCTCACTGTTTAGGAATATCTTACCTTACAACATGATCCTAGGAGATGTTGCAACTTTTCAAGTACAGTTTTTAAAACCCATTTATTTAGTTTTATTTTGTGAGAGGCAGAAGAAAGATGACAGAAGAAAGATAAAGAAAGAAAGAAAGAAAGAAAGAAAGAAAGAAAGAAAGAAAGAAAGAAAGAAAGAAAGAAAAAGAAAGAATGAGAATGGGTAAGACAGGGCCCCTTGCCACTGCAAACAAACTCCAGACACATGTGTTACTTTGTGCATTTGGTTTTATGTGGATACTGGGGAATTGAACCCTGATGAGCAGGCTTTGCAAGCAAGTGCCTTTAACCACTAAGTCATCTCCTTTCCCTACGTACTGATTTTAAAGAGGTACAAGAGATAGTTGTTTCATTTTAGGAAAGATAGCCACTTAGAAAGACGGTATAAAGCTCTCCATGTAAAATCCATGAACAAAAAGCTGTAAGAATATTTTGACTCTACATACTATATGCAATTATTTTATTAGAAACAATGCTGAATGAAAACAGATCAATAATGAATCTTTATATTATAATTGTAAGACGTAACCATGTATAGGAAAAATATGTACTGAAGACCAATTAGTGACTATTTCTAGTGCATAAAAATGGGCATTTAAGCAAAGTATATATCTATTGTCTCTATTCACTTCCCAACCAGTTATTTGATGAGTGAGCAACATGGAGGCCATGTCACAAAATATACTTCACATATAGGCTATGGATCAATTGTCCATATTTGCAAAACAAGGCCATATTCTTATTTACTTCAGTGTACTGATAAAAAAAAAAAAACTCACTCTGCTTTTTTTTTTTTTTTTTTTTTGGTTTTTCGAGGTAGGGTCTCACTCTGGCCCACACTGACCTGGAATTCACCATGTAGTCTCAGGGTGGCCTCGAACTCTTGGTGATCCTCCTACCTCTGCCTCCCGAGTGCTGGGATTAAAGGTGTGTGCCATCACGCCTGGCTCTCACTCTGCTTTTTCACACAAAGGAAAACAAATGATCCTGACTTTAGAAGGAAATTAATGCCAATTAAGACAATTCTATAGCTGGGAAGAGGGCATGTTTATTTTTAGGTTGCTGTCCTTATGGTATGCTTAATAATGAAAGAGTCTAGCAATCTGATGAATCAAGGCTTATAATTTTCAATGTTTTATCTTTTGATGAGAGGTACTATTTTTACTTGGCTTACAAATTGGAGCATATTTGTGTAAATTATTTTAAATGCATGCAGGAGTGTTCATTGTACCATCAAATTTTTTTCCATTTGCATTTCCTATTCCATCTGTCTTTTTGTTCCTAAGAGAATTCTTTATGTGTTACAAAAAACATTTTCTAGAGGTGTTAATTATGTACAAGAGAAAGACCAACTGTGAATATATTGTCATCAAGGGCTACATGATTTTACTCTTTAAGTGCTTTCTTATAGGTGGAGGTAAAGCACTAAGAGCTGGGCCAATACAGTAATGTCAAGAGCACAGCATGTGCTCTCAGATGCTGTATAGATGCAGAGTAGCCAACACACATAGTATCAATACAGGCACAGAGGATCCCAAACACTGAATAAATACATATGAAGTAAAATATTCCTCTTCACCTGGCAGTTTAGTATAGGCCACATTTCAGAGCAAAGTTGCTGGTAGTTATATGAGTCAATATTAAAATAAAGAAACTCTTCTAGTAACAAAAGATTTTGTTCAGGCAAAAAATGTCAGAAGTCTCAAAATAAAGAATGCAATTGTGTTGAATATAATGAAGAAATGTTAGGAGGGCACAGCAGGTATCAAGGATTTGAGCAGAAAGATGGAAAAGCTTTCTAGGGAAAGAGAAAATGACTTACCACAGAGATGAAAAAGAATATGAGGGAGTTTAGGATGACTTAGAAAATGACTTTAAAGTAGATCAAGATAAAGCTATATAGTATAATGAAATAAGAAACTGTAACAGACTCCAGTGTGAGTGGTGGTTTAAATAAGATAATCCCCAGAAACTCATGTGTTTTGAAGCCTTGGTCCCCAGCTGATGGTAATTTGGGAGGCGGAGTCTTGCTGGAGGAGATATGTTTCTGGGTGTGAGTTTACGGATGTTATAGCCCAGCTCCCCCTTGCTGCAGTTCAGTTCACTCTCCTGTTGCTGTTTTCTACCTGCTGTGGTAGAAGTCATGTCCAGCCTCTGCTCTAGGATCATCTTTTCCTGTGATCATGAAGCTTCCCCTCGAGACTATAAGCCAAAATAAAAACTTTCCTATCAGCTGCACTTGTTTGGGTGCTTTGTTTCATAAATGAGCAGGTAACTACAACTGAGGATGAGTTATATTTCTCGGTTCCAAATCTTATTGTGATGTTAAACATGAAGCATGGTAATATTGAACTGAGATATAGATTGAACCAAAACTGGAGAAATTCTTATAGCTAGGTAAGTATCACAAAAGATTGCATGTTATTGTTCATAGTTCTAGTATGTATATATAGGTATATCTCTGTGTTATAAATTATAGACATACAAGTGCTCAATGTACTGCCCTAACCCCACACAAATGCAGACACTAAGGTATTATGTACTTATGGATTCTCTAAAACAAGAAATGTAGGAATCAATATAAAGTACAATAAAGAGTATCAAAGAAAATAGAATGTAGCATCATTCCAATGATCTGACATGCCCAAGCATCACACTGGTCGAATTATTACAGCATAGAATAAGCCTGTGAAATTAAGACCAAGTCTGTTGTTGGATTTTGGCAAATGGTGGCCTCTAGCAAGTTGTTTAAAATCAAGTTAATTTACGCTGAGGTACATTTACCCCCATGTCACAATCATCTAAATTTTCCACATCAGTATACATATAGCCTTAAGGATTAGGAAGCTGAGTGGACTAAAAAAATATTCTCCAAAACAGTATTGGTTGGGGAGAAAAAGAGAGCAAGAGATACAAACATGTGAACTAACGTTATCCTCTTCTAGGACAATAACAATCGTACATACCATCCTCCGCTGGCATAAACTGTTCCAATCAATTCTTAAAATCTTTAAATTTTTTTTTGTTATGCAGAGTCTTTGTATGTACACATCATATGTTGGTACCATCATTTCCCTCCTCCACTGAGGGCCCTCCGTAGTAGGATTGCTGGCATTCACCATGGAATTGTGGGTTATGAGTTGTGAGAGCAACAGTCAGTCATTGTGGGAGGGGGCAATGTTTCTGGATATTCCCTCCACCCTGTGGCTCTTATATTCTTTCTGTCCCCTTTTCCATAACATTTCAATAGTGATTTTTTTTTTTGAGGCAAGCCTAACAGACTGCCCTTTTTTATGCAAGAGAGCAAGAGCAACAGAAAGAGTGAGAGGGAGAATTGGTGTGCCAGAACCTCAGCTACTGTAACTGAACTCCAGATGCATGTGCCACCTTGTGAGCATGTGTAACCTTGATCAATTTTGTCACCTTGTGTGTTTGGCTTATGTGGGACCTGGAGAGTTGAACATGAATCCTTTGGTTTACAGGAAAACTCCTTAAACTTTAAGCCATCTTTTCAGCCCTAATAGCTTTGTTTTTTATTGACAATTTTCATTCATGGTATATTTTGGTCATAGCCTCCCCATTACCTTCTTTTATCATCCTGCTTCCACTGAGCCTCTTGTTTATAACTAGTTGGGATGGTTTATATTTTTTCAATTTAATTTTATTAGATATAGACATATGTAGTGTGTAAATACATGTTGATACCATCCTTTCCCTCCTCCTTGCCCCTTTTCTGAAGAGGCCTTCCTCACTGGGGATGCAGGTCAACCCCATGGGGATTTTAGGTCATGCACTATGAGGTAGCAGTTAGTTATGGGAGAAAGGCAATGTCTCTGTGCAAAATGTCCCAACTTGGGACTATAACAATCTTTCTGTCCCTTCTTCTGCAAAATTCCCTGAGCCATGCTGGGTGCATTTTAAGTCTACTTCAGTGATGGGCACCCAGGAGCTTCTGGGTCCCTATCTGGTAGGTGTTGAGTGTCGATCTCCTTCACCCTTGTGCTGATATCAGATTCACTAAGAAAATAGGACTCTTGCTCATTTCCCCAATTCCTCTGTGGTTTTAGCTGGGGTTGGGATGGAGTGGGCTGGGTTATTTATTCCTTCAGTTCCAGCTCCTTTCTGAAAAAGATAAGCAGATTCTTCAATGGAGAGTGAAGTCAGCACCAGTTAAATGGAATAACCATTCTCAATTTAGAGATAATTTAAAGGGTGTAGACACTCTTGAAGCCAAAGATTAGTGGGAGCTTGACCATGGAAAGCAGAATCGTTAACTGGATATGTTTCTGACTTGTTTCCCAGTTCCAGATATGGTTAACTTTCCACTGAATGGATCTGTTAGCCAATCCAAAAGCAGTTGGTTACCCACCATGGCTATGTGCCACTATGGCACTTGTGGGAGTATCTCATCAAAAGCTGAATGCTCTTAGAGATGATTCTGCTCAATTTCATTGATACAATTGTTGGTTCTTTGATGATTTGCTTCCAGTTCAGTGATTTTTTTTTTTTTTTGAATCAGGGTCTCATTGGTTGTTGTGTTTTCATTTTGAGAATGAATTTCTGTTGATTTTTCTGTGGTTTCTTTGGAGGCTTCTACTGTAGGACTAGGCATCCTTGGTGGAGACCCCTAAATTTTCTGACTTTTGTTTATTTTTTGCATTGTTGTCTACCCATTTTAAGGAGACTTTTTATATTATTGAGAAGGAAGCATGTTTTTGTCCTTTGGCCCATGCCCCCCCTTACTCAGGTGAACAGGGTTGTTGGTACCCAGTGACCAGTCAGGATACCAGAGCAAAAGGCCTGATTCCACAGCTCACACAGAGATCAGGCCTCCCCAAGCAGGGCACAATGGGACCTACCAGGACCAGGGGACTGGGAGGAGCCAGGGAACAGGGATCTGGTCTACTCACTCTGCACTGCACCTCTCCACACACCGTCTGGTCCAGGGAACCTGGACCAGGGAACTGGGAGGAACTAGGAAACAGGAGTCTGGCCTACTCACTCCATACTGCTGCACCTGCACCCACACCATCCACACAGGGAACCCAGACCAGGGAGCTTGGAGGAGCCCCCCCAACAGCTTTTAATAAGAGCAAAATAACTGAATTCTAATATTTTTCAGGATGATTAGTGCTAAATTTGCAGTTCATACTCATTAATATGGATCACTATGGTCAAACTAATTATTTAGCTCCATTTCCCATTGTATGAGAAAGACAGTTACTATAAAGGATTATAAAATAATTTTCTGGTAACATTTTAAAAGTCATTCAAGGGCTGGAGACATGGCTTAGTGGTTAAGGTGCCTGCCTGCAAGCCAAAGGACCTAGGTTTGATTCCCCAGGACCCACATAAGCCAGATGCACAAGGTGGCACGTGTCTGGAGTTTGTTTACAGCATCTGGAGGGCTTGGTATGACCATTCTCTCTATGTCTGTCTCTTTCTCTGTTTCTTTCTTTCCCTCTTAAGTAAATACATAAAATTAAAATATTTTTAAAAAGTAATTTGAAGAAAGCAAACAAATTTAAAAGCTAGAAAGAATATTCAAGCCTCTATTGTTTCTTGGAACACAGGTCAATTATTTCATTTGTTCAGAATCTCTCTCTCTCTCTCAAGAGAGAGAGACCCCATGTAGATTTTATTTAGTAATAGAAAATTTTCAAATAGCTGTCTTAATGAATACTAAATAAAAGGTACAAAAGAAATACTAAATAGATGGACTTATTAATATGATAATAACTTGTGAAAATTGTTAATTTCAATTGAAAGATAATCAAATAGGATTTTGTCACATTCTGATTAAAAGTTCTCGATTGCAAATTTGGAGACATAAATTGTAAGGTGTTAAAGCTGAAGATAATTTAATCAGAATTTTCCTGAGGAAAAATATAATGAAGAAAGAAATACAAAACTAATTGATTTTAATTTAACAAAGTTAATATTTAAATTCTTATTTAAATCTCAATAGCCAAATATACTCATAGAATAAGAATCACCTATAAATGGTATCTTTTTATTCTCACAGCCTTTGTTTTTACTTTAGTTTCAAAATCAAGTATAATTTTTGCTCTAGCCTTTAAGTTTGGATAAATAATATAGCAGTCAGGCTGGAGAGATGGCTTAGCAGTTAAAGTACTTGCCTGTGAAGCCTAAGAACTCATGTTTGAATCTCCAGGTCCCACATAGGTACACACACAGTGACACAGCGTTCAAGGTCACACATGTGCACAAGATGATGTATGTGTCTGGAGGTTGTTTGCAGTAGCTGAAGGCCCTGGCATGCTCGTTCTTTCTCTCTCTCCCTCTAGCTCTCTTTCTAAAAATATATAATAAAAAATAACAATAAAAAGTAATAATATAGCAGTATCTTGTTGCAGAACCAAGGTAATTTATTTATATCTTCTTAAACATAATTAGCAATAGGGCAGATACAGGGTTTGTCAAGTAGAGGGTACAAAGACATGATTAAATGAAGGTAAACTGATTGTCTTTACTCCCTGGGTTTTGTGTAAGGAACAGATCTATACTGAGGGAAGTCATAGGATTTTGGGGAGGAGAAGAATGCAAAAAGGAGACAGGTAAGGGCAAAATAAGGATAGAAGATAGGTTGGCCTAGTAAAGATTACTTATTACCAGCATCCTCAGACTGTATCCTGAAATTTGGAAAGGAAGTAAATGTGGCCACATGTTGGGTTGTCTTCCTTAACAGACTGAGTCAATTTGGCTCTCTAATTGCTCACAGAAAAAAAAATCAGAAATTATTTGGTTCACTGGAATCAAGTCTTCCTCAACAGTCATTTGATAATGCAAAACTGAATAAAATTTGTTTTGTATTAAAAGTAAAGACCTGAGCCGGGTGTGGTGGCGCACACCTTTAATCCCAGCACTCGGAAGGCAGAGGTAGGAGGATCACCGAGAGTTCGAGGCCACCCTGAGACTACATAGTTAATTCCAGGTCAGCCTGGACCAGAGTGAGACCTTACCTCAAAAGCAAAACCAAAAAAAAAAAAAAAAAAAAAAAAAAGTAAAGATCTGGTGCTAAATGAAAGGCAACTGAATGAAAGAAAGGTCCAAAGCAACCCTGAGTGGTGAAGGGGTCCAGTGAGGATAATACAGAAAAAGGAGACATAGGGATGGATAGGTAGAATTATATTTTAGGAAATGGTAGACTGCTGAAAGTTTTTAAAAAAGGAGGAATGGAATTTAGGGAAAAGGAAGAAAATGAGTAGATACAAAGATTATTAGTTAAGATATGTAACACTTTCATTTTTCAATTGGTTCTCTGGGTTTTCCTCAGCATCATGTTTTTTACCCATTTGGGGGGAGTGTATTTTAGTCATATTTAATATGTTAAATGTACTAACTTATCCAGTGGATACCTACCAACCCCATTTCATTTACCTAGCTGCTTTAGGGAGCCCTTACATGACTGTTATGGTTTGGATATGAACTGTCCCCCACAGTTTCATATGTTCGGTGTCCAGGGGTTATTCTCCAGCTTGTGAGATGTTCTGGGAACTTTAGTAGATGAAGCCTTGATGGAGAAAACTGCTCACTGGGAACATGCCTTTGAATATTCATATTCATTTCCCCCTTCTCTCTCTTTCTCCCTCTTTCTTCATTTGTACCATGAGGTGAATAATCTCTTCCATTGCAGACTCCTGCCTCAATGATGTTCTTTCTGTCTCAGTACCATCCAAAACCAACAAAGCCAAAAACTTCAGACTAAAATCTCTCAAGTTGAGAGTTTAAATTCTTTCCCCCTTTAATGTATTTGGTCCTAGATATGAAAAAGAAATTCATTGGCAAACTTGTATACTAGTATCTGATTTTAGTGTTAGGAATTTGATCTGAAAATCATAAGGTTTGCATGAAAATAGTTACCAAGAACCGACTGCCCATTATTGTAAAAAGGAAAATTATAATGCATCACACATTATCCCAAATTCCTCAGCAAATTTCCTAGTTAAATGAAACCCCAGTATATGCATATATAATAACACATAGTAATCTTAGAATCTAAAATTCTTTAAACGTAACTTCTTGATCATCAGATTTTTTGAAAGCACACAGCTATTGCTTTTCAAGCACTAATGCTGATTTTGAAACTCATACTGTGATAAACATACAGTAAAATAAGTTTTGCTAGCAATAATAACTGAAAAAAGTAACAATAAAAAACAAGAGAATTTCCTGTGATAAGTTTGATTTACCAAGTAAGGTGGGGACTTAAAACTCGTTTTTAAAAGTACCAAAAGAGGATATTTTAAATACATATTTACTTAGTCTTGTTTTTCAAACATCCCACACAAGGTTCTAACAATTTGTCCAGTTGAATATAGACTATAATTTAAAGATTTTTTTTCACTATCTAGTGGAAAATATATTTTATTGGATTTGGAGGAAATTAATAAATATTGCCTAGTAAAGCATAAATTAATTGACAATTGCATTCTATATATTAGAATACTAAAAACTAAGAGGACTATAAAAATTGATAGAGTATTAGGATTTATATTTATTAGCATTGTACCATAATATAATACCAATATTACTGGAGCAATATAAATATCTTAATATTGACAACTTATTGTAATTACACAAGATGGTTTTTTAAAAATATTTTTATTATTTGAGAGAAAGAGAGGAAGATTCAGAGAGAGAGAGAGAGAGAATGGGTGTGCCAGCAGCCTCTCAGCCACTGTGAATGAACACCAGATGCATGAGCCCCCTTGTGGGCAAGCATTGCTTTGAGCACTTGGATCACTTTTGCATCTGGCTAAACATGGGACCTGGAGATCGAATGGCATTCTTAGGCTTGGCAGGCAAGCGCCATAACCGCTAAGACATCTCTCCAGCCCTACAAGATGTTTTTAATTGGATGAAAAGTATATGCAGAGTACCCTTTTTGTAGATATTTTGTGAGTATTGAATTATTTCAAAACAAAGCCAGATGTGGCAGCTCACACCTTTAATCCCAGCACCCAGGAAGCAGAGGAGAGGTAGGAGGATTGCCATGATTCTGAGGCCACCAAAGACTACATAGTTAATTCCAGGTCAGCCTGGACCAGTGTGAAATCCTACCTCAAAAAACCAAGATTATATATATAATTTCAAAAAAAGAAACATTGTTAGAACATGTGTGTATCTGAATGAGCATGTGTGTGCATGCTTGTGTGCATGATGCCAGGATTTCTTGCAAACAAATGCCTGTCTGGCTTTGCAGGTATGGCTGGAGAATTCAATCTGGGACTAATGAGCTTTACAATCAAGTGCCTTTAACTGCTGAGCCATATCCCCAGCACTACTGTTAAATTTAATTGTTTTTGCATCTGTTCTTTGTGGTATAGAGGTATTTTGTGTTAGAGGTGACTAGAATATGTTGATTATCATGATTTCATCAATTAATATATTATGAAATTAAATTAATTATTAAACAATTGATGCAAGAAAAGACTGTCAAAGCATGATTATAATTTGATAAATCAATGCTGATTTGAGTGACCTAATGGTTTGTAGCTGGAGATATTTCTGTTTTATAAAATGTGATGACTTCATTCTATATTTATTTTTATTTTTATTTTATTTTATTATTTTTAGAGAAAGAGAGAGAATTGGCACACCAGAACTTTGGCCACTGCAATTGAACTCCAGATGCTTGCACACCCTAGTGGGCATTTGTGGCCATGTACTTTCCTCACCTTTGTACGTCGGGCTTACATGGATCTGGGAGTTGAACATGGGTCCTTAGGCTTCACAGGCAAGTGCCTTAACCACTTAACCATCTCTCTAGCCCTCATTCTAGATTTTTTTTTTGGGGGGGGGGCTATTTTTTTGTTAACTTTTACTTCCATTTTTTATGTTGACTTTACTCCAATGCCATAAGTTTTTTGTTTCTTCAGTTTTTTGTTTGTTTGTTTGTTTGTTTGTTTTTCTGAGGAAGGGTCTCTGTAGCCCAGGCTGACCTGGAATTCACTATGTAGTCCCAGGGTGGCCTTGAACTCACAGCATCCACCTACCTCTGCCTCCCTAGTGCTGGGATTAAAGGCATGCACCACCATGTCCAGCTGTTTCTTCAGTTTTTTTTTATTTGTTTTTGTTTTTGTTTTCCAAGGTAGGATATCACTCTAGCTCAAGCTGACTTGGAATTCCTCATTCTAGATTTTTTTAAATTATTTTTAATTATTTTTTTGAAACAGAGTATGTGAGTATGTGCATGCTAAGGCCTCTTGCTGCTACAAATGAACTCCAGATGCATATGCCACATTCTATAGCTGGCTTTATGTGGGTACTGGGGAATCAAACCTGGGTTGGCAGGCTTTGCAAGCATGCACCTTTAATCCCTTCAATAACCAAGCTATCTCCCTAACCCCATTCTAGGTTTTTATAGTCAAAAGAAATAATTCATATTGCAATTAATAGAATTTATGCATCTAGCATTCCTTTTGCAAAAGCTTGCTATTATAACTATAGATTGAATTTTAAATCTGTATTTCAGTATGGAAAGAGAATGGAGTAAAGAAATTGGTATTTATAGAGTATCTGTTGTGCATCAAGTACTATGATAAACACTTCATTCTCTCATTAAATTTTCCTAATGACTGTAAGTCAAGATGATGATATCCTGTCTAGGAAGAGTGGAGACTGACTATAAGAGACCAAGAAACCAAGCAACTTCCCAAAAGCTAGGTGAAGCCATGGTGTGACTCATCCAGTCCCACTCTCCACAGAGGGGCCATGATGATTCAATTTTGATACAAGATTAGAGATTGTACTCACCCACAAAGATAGCCAATCTTCCATCTAATCCCAAGAGTTTTGATCACTATACTCTTCTAAACTTTCTGTACTTAGGAGGAACATGCATTCAGATAAGAAGTAAAGGCTAAATATCCCTAGCACTTATAATTTTCTACTATGTTCTAAAAGTGAGTCAGTCAGTTATTTTTCCCCTCAAACATCACAATCTGCTCCTACCTCCTCCAAAAAAAAGAACTTATTTGAGTGATATTGACAGACCACAGAAAAACTCCTAGAGAATTAGAGAAGGTAAGCAGCCAGAAACAATGTCCAACTGTATTATAGTACATTTCTAGCTCAAGTGTCTCCTGCGGCTGCTGCTGACTAGTTTCCATTGCTTTCATACCTGAGCATCAGAACCTCCAAAACTGCTTTTTTATTTTTAGGAAAGAAATAAACAATACATATATAACAACAGCCAGAAAACCAAACTTCCTAGCTGTATGCAAAACCACATAGTGCATATTTTGACATCCAGACCTCGTGCAAATAATGTTTAATTGGCAGAATCTAGGTCATAGGAACACATTTTGAATAAATTGAATGCCAGTTTTATTTGAGAAACACTTTCAGGATGACATGCACTGTGAAATCTTCCATTTAGCCATCATCAACATAATAGCCACTTATCAGGTGGTTAAGCAATGATGAAAAGACTTCCAGGTGTACTGGTCCCTGAAATATGAAGCTTGGAGTAGTAAAATGTCTCTGCACACCATTAATCAGTTCAGGCTAATGGAGGTCAGAAGAGAAGTGGAGTTTTGACTCGGGTATCTTTCAAGGTGGGCCCCTAAGCTCATAAGTATTTTTTCAAGATTTATTTCTCAGTTCCTAAATTCATAATTGGGATACATCAGCCAATAGGTGCTGAAAAATAGCTCTCCCAAAGCAGATATTCACACTATATACCATGGAACACTTTATACAGAATCATCTAACCATTGTTCCTTACGTGATAGATGGGGAAGCAACTTTACTTCAGTGGACTGGACAACAAAGATTTGATTTCCCTTACTTGTCCACAATTTTTTTGCCTAGCATTATAATCCAGATTCATTAACTGCCTTATTGAGCTTCATGGACTCTTAAAAACAATAATGCTTTTGCAATATTAAGTCATTTTTATAGCAAAAATGTAAATGACTTCTGAAGCTCATACATATAAAAATCATAAGACTCTGTTAGCCAAATAAAGAGCAGTTGGTTACCCACCATGGCTGTGTGCCACTACTGCACTTGTTTGAGCATCACAGATTCACTCAGTGGAATGGAACTCAGAGCTGGAACTGGGAAACAAGTCAAAACCATGTATAAAAAATGAGCCCATTCTCCAATATCAAGCTCCCACAAAATGTGGGCTAAAAGAGGGCCTACACATATAAAATTCTCTCTAAAATAACAATGGCCATCCCATCTATCTGGTACTAACTTCTCTCTCTATTAGAGAATTTGCTTCTTTTTTTCAGATGGATAACGAACCTGAAGGGAGGATCAGCTTATCACATCTCACCAGGGCCCCAGCTGAAACCATAGAGTAAGCGGGGTGGGGGGGGGGATGGGCAAGAGTACAGCTTTCTTGGTGAACCCGACACCAGAACAAGGCTGAAGGTGATAAACACAGAGAACATTCAACTCCTACTAAGCCAGATATCCAGAGACACAGAGGCTCCCAAGACCTCATCACCGAAGTAGAACTAAAATGAAGTAGAACTAAAATTCGTGGGAGAGGGGGCGGAAAGAATGTTAGAGCCACATATTTGGTCACTATGCACAGAGACTTTGCCTCTCCTCCATAACTGTTGGCTACCCCCATAATGCACGACCCACATTCCCAATGAGAATGGTCCCTTTGGAGGGGGGAGGACAGGGAGGAGGCTACTGGAGACACCAACATGAATGTAAAATTAAAATAAATAATAAAATAAAATAAAAATAAAAATAAAATGGGCTGGAGAGATGGCTAAGCAGTTAAGGTGCTTGCCTGCAAAACCTAAGGACCCATGTTCTACTCTCCAGATCCCACATTAGGCAGATGCACAAAGGTGAGGCAAGTGCAAGGTCGCACATGCCCACTAAGTGGCGCAAGCATCTGGAGTTTGATTACAGTGGCTGAGGCCCTGGCTTGCCAATTCTTTCTCTCTCTCTCTGCCTCTCTCTCTCTCTCTCTCTCCCTCTTGCTCTAATATATATATATATATAAAGAAAAAATCATAAGACTCAACTACAGGCACTCAACAGCAACAGCTGATATAAAAGAATTATGCATGACAGGTTAAAATATAAATTTCAGATCCAGTACGGAATTATGAGTAGCTGACATATTTTTCCAAAGAGTCACTAAATACTCTGAGCCATATTGTTATTATCTCTATGGGCTTTTTTTTTTTTTTTTTTTTTTTTTTTTTTTTTTTTTTTCAAGGTAGGGTTTTGCTCTAGCCCAGGCTGACCCAGAATTCACTATGTAGTCTCAGGGTGGCCTTAACCTCATGATGAATGATGATCCTCCTACCTCTGCCTCTTGAGTGCTGGGATTAAAGGCATGCACCACCATGCCTGGCTCTATGGGCGTTTGTTTGTTTGTTTGTTTGTTTGTTTTTGTTTGTTTGTTTGTTTTTGAGGTAGGGTCTCACTCTGGCCCAGGCAGACCTGGAATTAACTATGTAGTCTCAGGGTGGCCTCGAACTCACGGTGATCCTCCTACCTCTGCCTCCCAAGTGCTGGAATTAAAGGTGTGTGCCACCACACCCGGCACTATGGGCTTTTTTATAACTGATATTCATAACACAAGGATATGAGTACTGATGGTAGAAAATGGATTTCTAAGTAATTATTTTCTTTCTAATGTCCAAATGTATTATTTAAACTGGGATCAGGGATGTTAGTATACCTGTAGGATGATGTCAAAGAGATAATGACTGCTAAGAGATGGATATGGTTTCTTATTGGAACTTGTCTTTACTTTGTTTTCAGGGTGCTGTTTGAGTTCCATAATGAGAGGCAATTATGAAAAATTGATAAGGGAGATGGAGAAATCATTACCGTTCAATAGCCACTACGAAGATTTTCCTGAGCATTAACAGACAGTGATATCAAGAGCTGAGAAGGGCTGGAGATTTTGCCCTGTTTACATCATGTTAAACTGATGTAGTTCCATAAATGCTGGCAGAAGACATGAGATTCTTGGGTCAAAGACAAAGAGCTTTGTTGCTGTTAGCACAGCAGGCAGCATAGGGTTCATGTAAAAACCAGCTCCCCTTTTTCAAATTCTTTTAGGATGATGTGCCAGATTATAAATGGATTTTGGGCTCACAATGACTATTCATCATACGTGAGAACTCCTGAATTTAAAAATTCCAATCTCATTAAAGGGGCTGATAAGTGAAAGAAACTTTTCTCAGCTGAGGACATTATTTTGTTATTCTAATCAGAAACCAAGTGTACTCTTTGCCCTAGAAGGAAACTTTCTTTCAAGGCTATTTGCTATAAAACAATCTTGGAAAGATAGACTAGACTTAGAATTGGTCCAAAATATGCAGAAATGTCATCATCACTTGCCTTTAAGTTGATGAGGAAGTACTAAATCCTTTCTCCTCAAATTCCTTTATTTTCTAAGCAAGCCATACAAGAGACTTTTTAAAAAACATTCTAATTAAGATAATAAAATATAAAAGAGATAAATAAAAGTGGGATATAATTTTTATTTATACTCATAGAGACTATCCTCAAGAATCAACCTGAAAATGCCAGAATTATTAGAAGTACATTAAATGACTAGACAAATACATATAAATATATCAGGCTAGAGCTCCCATGTATAAATAATAATTTGTGAAAGAATCTAGCCAAAATTTCTTTTAAATATATTTTACTTTTATTCATTTATTTGACATATTAAAGAGGGAGAGAGAGAGAATGGGCATGCCAGGGCCTCCAATCACTGCAAATGAACTTCAGAGGCATGCACCACCTTGTGCATCTGGCTTATGTGGGTCCTGGGGAATCAAACCTGGGTCCTTTGGCTTGGCAGGCAAATGACTTAACTGCTAAGCCATCTCTCCAGCCCTAGCAAAAAAAATTTTAATCAAGGGTAAGTTACTCATCAAACAAATAGAAATTGATTTAAATTAAGAAACAAAATTGCTAAAGAAAATGAAACATTAAGCTGGCTATGGTGGTGCTCATTTTTAATCCTAGGTGAGATAGAGGTAAGAGGATCACCATGAATTCATGAGTTCCAGGTCTGCCTGGCCTGCAGAGTGAATTCCATGTCAGCCTTGGCTAGACTGAGACCCTGCCTTGAGCAAAACAAAGCAAAGAAAATGAAACATTTATTACTACATATGGATAAAGAATTAAATAAACGGAGAAAACTACAGAACTCATAGGAGATATAGCCTATTGGAATTCCTGTTGGAATTCTAAACTGAAACTTCAGTACACTGTTTAGAAAATTTGAACAATATGAACAAAGGCTGAGACAAATGACAAAAGACAAATGAAATTATGGGTAAATAAGAAATTATCAGAATCCATAAAGACAAGAAATGTAGGCCTAGATGAACAGTCCTCTTGATTCTGAGTCTAATCCTGCAGTGGATTCCTATTGATTGTCATACTGAATAGTTTGTGTTAACCTAGAATTTATGAGAATAAAGACCACCAACCACAAATTATGGCCAAATTGAAAAAGGCCTTTAATTGTGCACAATAGATCTGGTCCAGCGGCTGCCTCCCTAAGGCAAGGGAGTAGAGAGTCAGCTTCTCAGGCTCCTTTTATAGGGCAAAACCATAGAAATCACAGGGTAGGTGATTTTCAGAGGCAAGCAAGCATGGTGACAGAAGCCGACCAGCCATTACATTTAAACTACTTCCTGGAATGTTATGAATACGCAATCCTGGGAGCAGTAACCAGGGAACAATTTGTGGCCCCAGTTCAGACATAGAAACTTAGAGAAACAGAAATCTAACTTAGTCATTATATCAAAATGACTCTTGCTGTTAAAATGGAGTCAGACTGGCTCTTCATTTCCCCCCTTTTTGCATGTATCCCTGTCAAAACTTTAATAGGGGATTTTTATTGGTTGTATTGGTTGATAATGTTTACAAAGAGAAAGTATTTTAGTATTTAGTATTTCTGTCTGTCTGGATATAAAATCAGTAATGTCCCGGAGAATGCATGACCCAATTGTTAGGGCAAGTCAGACCAGTAATAAAGGGCCCGCTGCAGCTGAGATAAGAGCAGTTAACCAGGGAAACCATTTGAACAAAGCTTGATATCAGTTATCTCTTTGGGATTCCTTCAGCTGCTCACAGAGTAGTTGTCCAGCTTCATAGCAGTTAGCTCTTATGGTGATTTACATTTCTCTTATATTCCCAATCATAATCCCTTATATTTTAACTTGTCATTTTTTTCAACCAGGCACAGTGTACAGCATGTCCATATTTTAATCTCATGTTGAATTCCTCAAGCTTCTGCTATGAGTAGACTAGTCAGCTTCCAGAATGCCTAGATCAGGGCTGTAGTCTCCTTGTCATGGGCATGAGTCCTCTGGAGCTTGACTTGAAGGGGACCCTCTGGGTTCCTGGTAATCTGTTAGCTGTTACAATCAGCTGAGGACATTGTCCTCTTGTCTCTGGTGTGATGAATTTATATCCCTTGGTTGACGGATATGGGTCCAATTCCCTGAGGATATGTGGGTCCCCTTTTGTTACAAATTTTAAGGGAGTACCATCGATGGCAAATGAATCTGGTTTACATCTATAAATCTGAGCAAAGACACATTTTTGAACAACCAGCCCCACCCACATCAGCAAGTACAAACAGCTAGAATTCTAAATTGCTTTTACATGTTAGGATGAGGATCTGAGATCTGTCCATAATGATATTTCTCCTTTAATAAGACATATCAAGGAGGGCTTAGACAAATACAAATCAATAACTATCAAGTGAACACTACCAGTGAGGACAATTTTTGGAATTTTTATTTAAAGGTAACAGTATCTGGCTAATCAGGAACAGGTAGAGGCAGAAGGCAAGAGTTAATGTTAGGGTTTAGTATTGTAAACCAGCATCAGTCAGGAGAGCCTATTAGTCTTATTCTTTGTTTATATCATAATATTTTGTAGTGATATTTTTAATTGGGTCATTAAGACCATATAGGCTGCAAAAATTAACTAGTTAATTTGGAGGTCAATAATGGTGCTGCAGGGGCTGGAGAGATGGCTTAGTGGTTAAGGCACCTGCCTCCTAAGCCTAAGAACGCTGGTTCCAATCTCCAGCGGTTCCAATCTCCAGGTCCCATGTTTAGCCAGATGCAAAGTAACTATTTTGGGCACAATGCCGCACTTGCCCACAAGGGGCTTTACGGACATCTGGATTTCGTTCATAGCAGCTGACAGACTGCTGGCGCGCCCATTCTCTATCTGTCTCCCTCTCTCTCTGTCTGTCTCTCTCTCTGTCTCTCTCTAAAAATAAAAAAATTTAAAAAAAATTTTAAATAATAATGGGGGCTGGAGAGATGGCTTAGGGGTTAAGGTGCCTGCCTCCTAAGCCTAAGAGCACTGGTTCCAATCTCCAGCGGTTCCAATCTCCAGGTCCCACGTTTAGCCAGATGCAAAGTGGCGCAAGGGTGCAATGCTGCACTTGACCACAAGGGGGCGCACACATCTGGATTTCGTTGGCAGCAGCTGAGACACTGCTGGCGCGCCCATCTCTGCCTTCCTCTCCATTTCCCTCTCTCTCTGTGTCTCTCTCCATAAAAATAATAATAATAATGGTGCTGTAGGAGAATCTTTTAGGGACCTGTGAGGAGTTCTATGATTCTCAGCATTGTCATCTGCCAGGATAAGTGAAGGTTGTGCTGACCAAGTGGGCCTCCCTCTTTTGAGAAACCTAGAGGACTAATTTTCCTCCAATGTGACTCTCCTGCTACAGATACACCAACTTGGAATTCATCTCTGGGTCTCCATATCCTCTCTTATCATGAAGACAGGTGACTTACCAGAGGCTAGAAGTTATCAAGTGTCCCTTCATCTCCTATGGCCTTCTGACCTGGGAGCAGGAACAAAATTTTGGTTATCTTTTTAACTCTGATATTTCCAATAGACTTTGGCTTCTATATATGGTTATTAATCACTGAGAGAGACTTTACATATATGATTAGCAAAACAAATTTAGTTAATTTAGTTTGGTGAGCAAAGCAGATCTGGATAGAGAATGACACAATAGTTTAAAATCATTCTGATTAGTATTTAAGTTTAGTTGTCAGGTGATAGTGTAAGCTATATCTGAAACAGAAAACATACACATTTTATCTTTTAAGTACTTGTCAGTTATAAGGACACCCCTGAAAGCAATAGTTTCTCAGTTATTTTTATCAATAACTTTAAGGCAATTGATTTAATCTAGATATTGTATGTCAGGAAAATCTTGCATTTTTTTTTCCTGCCTATGATTTTAATTATTTTCAGTGTTCCTTCTGGGGTACACTCAACAGTAAAAGTTGGCCATGCAGTCTAGGACAGTGAGCTTGGTGGAGGACATCACATACAATGAATTTCCCATTATGTTGATGCCGCAGAACAGACATAAAGATAAAGGCTTATCATTCTGCAGCCTAAGGGCTGTGACCCACACATACACTCATATATGAACACATTCATTCTACATGCACGTTTTATATAGACTCCAGACACATTTCCCCTATACACATTCATTCATTCAGAAGTTATGTATTCCCTTTTTAAATTCTTATTCTATTTTTAACTCTGGAGACCAAAACCAAATTCAAAATTACATCAAGTACAATTTCAGATTTCATATTCAGAGTTTTTCAAACCAAAACTTGATTAGTCTCAATTCCAATTTTTAATTTCTAATTTTAAATTTTCCTGGAGTGATCAGGGTGTCCAGGTCACCCAAGGACAACATATGACTGGAGGATCCAAAAATGTTAAGTACAAAAGGACAAAACAAACACTAAACAGAAGGACAGGACACAAAAGATCAAATAAAGACAGACAAAATCGAATGATATATGGGCCCCAAAACCAGAACCAAGTAGACAATGCAATGTCTCACTATTGCCTAGAACCAAGACCAACTGTACAATGAGGGCTCTGCAGTGGTCCTGAAATGGGTGGGCAGTGCAATGACTTGCAATTGCCTTAGACAGGAGTGTGCATGTGCCTCATTAGACACCTCTCTGTCCCCAGAAGGCATCCCGGCACAACCAATACCAAATGTCATAGAAGGAAACATCTTACTATGACTTACTCTTAGAGGCCTCCCCAGACTGGTGCTTTCTGGTTTCATTTTTTTTTGTGTGTGTGTGGCTATTCATCTTGGCTGTCTGTGGAACAGAAGGCATGTCCCAAGGCCTTGTAACATCTTCAAGGTGCTCACCCGGGGAGTGACGCTTCAGTCCTGGAAGCTCAGAGAGAAGGGTCTAGCTTCTGAGTTTGGGTTGGGGGAGTTATCTATCTCACTGGGACCTCCATTATGTTCACCCAGAATCCATGAGAATAAAGACCACCGACCACAAATTATGGCCAAATTGAAGCAAGCCTTTAATTGTGCACAATAGAGCTGGTCTGGTGGCTTGTCTCCCTAAGGTGGGGCTACAGAGAACAGCCCCAAGTCAGCTTCTCAGGCTCCTTTTATAGGGCAAAACCATAGAAATCACAGGGTAGGTGATTTTCAGAGGCAAGCAAGCATGGTGACAGAAGCCGACCAGCCATTACAGTTAAACTACTTCCCAGAATGTTATGAATACACAATCCTGGGAACAGTAACCAGGGAACAATTTGTGGCCCCAGTTCAGACATAGAAACTTAGAGAACAGAAACTTAACTTAGTCTTTTTATCAAAATGGCTTTTGCTGTTAAAATGGAGTCAGGCTGGCTCTTCTGTTTGCATGGGTTTCTATCATGCAACAATTAAGCAATGATGCTAATGTGAGGAATTCAAAGACACTATTATAATTTGAATCTGAAATATCCTCAAAGGCTCCTGTGCTGAAGACTCAGTCCCCAGTGGCTGGTGCTATTTAGAGGTAATTGGATCACAAGAACGCTGGCCGCGTCAACTGATTAAGATATTTTTTAGTTTAAGCTGAATGAGATATTAGGAGATAGGCCTAGCTAAAGGGTTCCATGTCCCCAGGTCCTTCTGCTCTTTCTCCGTGATTTCTGAGAACCTCCTCTCTGTTTCAATAGATTGGAGACAATAGATCATGAACTGAAACATTTAAAACCGGCCAACTAAGTCTTTCTAACTTTAGGTTTCTCACATATTTTGCCATAGCAAGGGAAAACTAACTAACACAGGCTGAGTATTAATATCTAATGTATGTGAATATGATAGCAAGGGCTATATTCCTGCTGGGCTATGGTTTTTGCTGTTCAGCATTCGCCATCCCCCACAGATACATGTATGTTTTTCTTTAAACAATGTTTATTTATTTAGTGTGTGTGTGTGTGTGTGTGTGTGTGTGTGTGTGTGTGTGTGCATGCTCCAAGGCCTCTTGTTCCTGCAAACGAACACCAGACACACTCACCACTATTTTGTGTCTGGTTTGATGTGGGTGGCTGGAGAATTGAACTTGGGCTGGCAAGCTTAGCAAGTAAGCACTTTAACCCACTGAGCCATCTCCCCATCCTCACACATACATTTTTGGTAAGAGTACTTAATGCTCTTTTCCTTTAGGGAGCAACATCTATACCATTTTCCTTAGAAATGTTTTGATGCATTACTTTTCTCAGCTGCAGGAGTTCCATGGATGTTTGGGGAGGTTGGCATGTGACAGACAGAGGGGCAGACTGATTAGTGAGACTATCACATGCAGGAAACAGCATTTACCAAGATCACTGAGAAAGGCATGATTGTGTAGTGCAGGTATTCATAATGATATGAGACTGGGACTGACAACAGTGAGAGAATGCAACCAACAGAGAATGCAGCTAATAAAGAAGAGAGAGGTTATTTAAACTCCAGCATCAAGCCTTTCCTTAAAAAAATATTATGGAGTTATTCCAGTTTATTCAGTTCAGTAAATGTTCTTTTGTTAAAACCAGCTGATTGGGTATACTATTACTCATTACCAAACTGATTGCTGAGTGATACAACCAGTTACTTAAATGATTAGAAATATATTTACTAGAAAGTGAAAAAAATCACATATTTTTAATTTTATTTATTTATTTGAGTGAGAGCAAGTGAGATAGAGAGAACGGAGCAGGAAAAGCGAGGGGGAGGGAGGGGAGAGAGAGTGATTTGGTGCTCCAGGGCCTCTAGCCACTGCAAACAAACTCCTGATGCCTCCTTGTGCATCTGGCTTACGTGGGTACTGGGGAATCAAACATAGGCCCTTTGGCTTCACAGGCAAATGCCTTAACCACTAAGCCATCTCTCTAGCCCAAATCACATCTTGATATGCAATATAGAATATAATGTAATTCACTGGCAATGATTTTTAAAGCTTTTAAATTCTATTCATAAGCTATGCTTTTGATTAGAGAAAAGAAGTCTTTTTTTGTTGTGTTGTTTTTTTTCGAGGTAGGGTTTCACTCTAGCTCAGGCTGACCTGGAATTCACTATGTAGTCTCAGGGTGGCCTCCAACTCATGGCGATCCTCCTACCTCTGCCTCCCAAGTGCTGGGATTAAAGGTGTGCGCCACCATGCCCAGCTCAAAGGAAGTCTTTTGAGAGACACTTTCATTGTATAAAATTCTTCTTGGGCTGGGGAGATAGCTCCATGGTTAAAGGTACAAAGCCTTCTGGCCTGGGTTCAATTCCATGTAAAGCCATATACAAAAAGTGATGTATACTGCTGGTATGTGAATGTAGTGGCAAGAGATAGTTGTATGCCCATATCCGTGTTAAACATACAAATAAAAACATTTGAAGTTTTTTCTTAATATTTACAGAACTCCATATGAAGAAGCGATATAGAAAAACTGATACTCAAGCTAAATATGTATTCATACTTCTTAATCCTGGACCAAAGTTTGAGTCATTGTAGAAAGAAAATGTAACTATACAAATTGACAAATTTTAGCTTGACTACTGAATTATTGAACTAATAATAGGTGGGAATATTAACAGCTTCTTTTCTTTCTAATTACTTTTTTTTTTTTTTTTTTCCTGAGGTAGGGTTTCACTCTGGTCCAGGCTGACCTGGAATTAACTATGTAGTCTCAGGGTGACCTCGAACTCACGGCAATCCTCCTACCTCTGCCTCCCAAGTGCTGGGATTAAAGGCGTGCGCCACCACGCCCAGCCTCTAATTACTATTTTTAAAAAATATTTCCCTATCTGTCATTCCCAATATATCTGGCAACTACTAGAAAGCTATATATCCTTGCCATATCAACACAATGAATATTTATCAAGCTTGTGCTCTTCATTTGCTCCAAAAAGAATTCTGCCCATGAAGACTTATGTTCCACTAGAAAAGACTTTTAAAATATTAAATGAATATATCAAATGAATTAAATGAAATATTAACTGATATAAAATATCATTTAGCTAATTCTTATGTATAGACCACCAAGGTCAAATCCTACAGCTTCATATCTTGCACATGGGACCCATGTCAAAATCCTCTGGACTCCAAAAGCTTGGACAACTCTGCCCCTCCAGTCACACTGTGCTTCTCAGGTACAGTTCATCTGAGCCAGAGCCAGCAGTTGTCCTTGACAGCTGTCTCATAGTCTTGGCATCTCCAAAAGCCTGCAGTCTCCACTGAAATCCATGGTTCTATTTCACAGCTCTGTGGCATGGTCCCCCAAGGCCTCCATTCAGGGGCTAGGACTGGCTTCACTTTACCTAGTGACCATCTCCAGAACTGTGTGCACTTTAATGACCTTTTCTTTCTGGCCTTTCAATGCTTCCAAAACAAGTACCAGGTTGGCTATGCTGCCAAATTTGTTCATCCTGACTTTGAGGAGCAGGAAACTCCAGAATTATTCTTCCAGGCCCCCTCCTTTCAAAAGAGCCAGAACTCCTTCCATTTTCCCACTACACAGCAGCTGGCCCATCCTAAATGGTAGTAATCTCTTTTAAAAAATTGTTGCTAAAGTGGCCTAAAATCAGTCCACATTTCCTTCTGTTTTAAACTCTACATCTTTTTTATCCTTCTGTATTTTCCTCCACTAAACACACCAGTTCATTACATCTACATTGAACTTTGAGCAAGTTCTCAGGACAGGGGTAGAACACAGCCAGATTATCACATGAATTGTCTCTAGCCCAGTTCCTGATAAAGTCCTTTCTTTCCCTTCTGCAAGCCTTCATAGTCCACACTTCTTTCTGCTTTTAGGTGTTTCAGATTCTCATCAGAATGGCCCATCAAGCTCAGTTTAGAACACTACCAGGCTTCCAAAGTTCTAAATCCATCCACAATCCTCTCACAAACCTATTCCAAAATACAAAAAGCCACACGGTTAGGTTTATAGCAGCAATGGGTCCACATTTAGATAATTTTTTGTAGTAGTTACCTTCTCATTGCTGGGACAAAACACTCAACCAGAAGCAGTTTGTGAAAGGAAAGGGTTTATTTTTGCTTCCAGGGGCAGTTTCATCATGATGGGGAAAGTATGACAAGAGCAAACAGCCAGGCGGACATCACACACTCATATCACCACGAAGTAAGTGTTCTAAGTACTGGGCTTGGAGACAGTACTTGAAGCCCACCCGCAATGGAACACTTCCTCCAGTAAGGCTTCACCTCCTGAAGTCCCCACAACTTTTCCAAATTATCACCAGCTGGGAACCAAGCATTCAAAAGAAATGAGCCTATAAGGGACATTTCATTCAAACTACCACACTATGAAATAAAATAATGTAAATGTGAATGCTATTTTAGACATTATCTAAAATAGTACTATTTTAAATGGAACATTCAGGAAATGATTGTGATATGCCACTTAAAGAAAGACTTCAATGATCTCCTGAGGGATCTATGCACTGCTTAGAAGAGTGCAGATGGAGCTTTGTTCCTGAGGCAGTTCTTGCTTGTTCTGTTGGAAGAAAAGGAAGAAGCTCACTTCTTGGAGCAGAAGAAATGATAGAAAACAAGCCTGAAGCCATGTACATACTTCCCAATAGGTGGAAGAAATTTTGAACTCAGTTCTAAAAGGCCATTTATAAGAATCTGGTCAGTGAACATTAATAGCTACTAAAATAACAAGAGCAACAATTAGAAACTATGTAGGACCTGGCAGGAATACAAAATACCATGTGCATAGGAGATTTCTGAAAACTGAATATTTCAGAGCAAACCTTTGGATCTATCAATATAAAAGCTACAGGAGAAAAACGAACATATTAATTGACACCAAAGAGGTGAAATCAGCAAAATTCACACTGTGAGAAATGGTGTGGAAAAGTGGCATCATTTCTGTCATAAATAATGCAAAAGGTTGGGGGTAAGGGGGAATGTAATTGATAAATAATGATAGTTATAGAGTTATAGAGCTATGAAGAGACAGAGATGCTCTGTATTTTTAAAATTATAATAACTAACAACTAACAACTAACAAGTTGCAGTGTATGAACTTCATTTTGATTCATTCAAACTCCAGAAAACATGGAGCAATATTGTGAAAATATGAATTCTAACTTGATATTTAATAGCAGTAGGCCAAAGTAGGAGGATTGCTATGAGTTCAAGGCCAGCCTGAGACTACCTAGTGAACTCTGTGTCATGCTGGACTAGAGCAAGACCCTACCTCGAAACACACACACACACACACACACACACATACACACACATATCTGAACTCCAGATGCATGTGCCACCCTGTCTATCTGGGTATAGATGGATATTGGGAAATTTAACAGGTTGTAAGGCTTAGCAAGCAAGCAACCTTAACCACTGAGCCAACTCTCCAGTCCTGTTTATCTTATCTTAATTAGAGTTATGTATTGCAATTATAATTAAACTGTTTCCATGCTGATATATATCTAAGCTGTTTCCAGTGTTAGAAACACTATTGTGGTACACACATATCTTGTCCATGTGACTTTGTTGGAATGTAAAAGTGTTTGTATTACATAAATTCTTTGGGATATGAATCACTTTAAATGTTCTTTAAAACTTTGAGGACTATTCCTATGTTTTCATGCATCTGTCTCTATTCTTTGTATATTTAGAGCATTTTCTTGAATATAACACAAATTTGTTTCTTATTACATTTATTTTTAACTCATTTATTTATTTAGTTAATTCATTTGCTTTTACTACTTTACTTTTATTTAATTTTGATTGTTATATTTTTTGACAGGCAAGTTTTGTTTTTTCAAATTTTAATTTTTTTATTTTGGAAACTCTAGTACTATTTCTCTTCTTGCCTTTGCTTTTGTTAGTGCCATAGTCTTGTTTTATATATTTGACTTATAAGCAGTTTGAAATTTGATATGTGAAACATAGGGATCATTTTTCCAATTTGCCTACTCATTCTTTCACCAGAATTTATTCATTAAACTATTTTTCTTTATTCTTAATTTTAATGTAATCTCTATTTTCATTAATACAAATTTTAAAAACCAAAACCAATTCCATGGATAGTACAATGGTATTTTTTAAGTTACCAGAATATTTTATATATGTGTGTGTGTGACTTATTTTCTTTTAAAGATTTTATTTTTTTATTTATTCCAGTAAGAGAGAGAAGGAGAGACAGAGAGTGAATGGGAATGCCAGGGCTTCTAGCCACTGCAAACAAACTCCAGACACATGTGACACCATGTGCATCTGGCTTATGTGGGACCTGGAGCATTGAACCTGGGTCCTTAGGCTTTGAAGGCATGTGCCTTAACCACTAAGCAATCTTTCCAGCCCAATTTACTTATTTGCAAAGAGAGAGAATGGGTGCACTAGGACCTCCAATCATTGCAAACTAACTGAGATGCATGCCCCACTTTGTGCATCTGGTTTTATGTAGATGCTGGGGAACTGAACCTGGGTCATTGGATGTTGCAGGTAAGTTCCTTAGCTACTGAGCAAGCTCTCAATGTTTTACAAATTTTTTATATATTTTGACATTATTATCAATTGTTGTTTTATATAATATAATAATATAATATAGTTTATATATTTTGACATTATTATCATTTTAAAATATATTATATTTATGTCTGTTTATTTATTTGAGAGAGAGAAAAGCAGACAGAGATAAGGAGTAAATGAAAGAATGGGTGTACCAGGGTCTCCAGCCACTGCAAACGAATTCCAGACAAATGCACCACTTTGTGCATATGGTTTACATGGGTCCCGGGGATTTGAACTGTGATCCTTTGGCTTTGCAGGCAAGTGCCTTAGTGGCTAAGCCATCTCTCCAGGCCAGTATAAATGGTGTCTAATGGTAATGTAAATTCATGGATAACTTTAATGAGATCTGGTTATTTGTCCTAATGCACATTTCTCTCTCTCTCTCTCTCACACTCACTCTGAACTCTAGAATCTAAATCCCTGATGGTATTTCATCATAATTTCATTGAATTTATAGAGCAATTAAAATTTTTATTTTAACATTGGCAAAAATAAATGTTTATTTGGAGCTTTTCTTATATTTTTTCAGTCAAATTGGATGGTTTTGTCTTGTTATTAGATATGTATTATGTGTATTCTAGTTCCAGGACAATTAAATATCTAAAAAATATCATTTCATATCACAAAACAAAAAAAGTGTTAAAAACTCCTGGAGATACTGGAGAGATGGCTCGGTCAATAAAGCACTTGCTGTATAAGCATAAGAACCTCGGTTTGGATCCCTAGAACCCACACAAAGGTCATGTTATGTGGTAGTCCACATATAAAACTATCAATCAGGTGGCAGAGATGGGAATCCTGGGACAAGCTGGATACCTGAACCAGTCAAATCAGTAAACACTGGTTTCAGTGAGAAGTCTTGTCTCAACAAATAAGATGCAGGGCTTAAATTTGAACTTTAGATTTTTTTCCATACATGGATGGGTTCCTAATCTTTTTTACCATGACAGCTGTTGGGTTTTCCTAGTACTTTCAACAAATAATGGTTTTTAGAACTCTCCCTAAATTCTGACTCATAAAAGATCTCCAAGATGTGTTAATTAATGACTTCCAATGGAAATAGAGGAGACTGTGGAGGAGTGATTGATGTTTGCATCCTGTGGTAGGCAGTTCAATTATACCATTGAAACCTAGAACAATGCGATGCTTTGGAGACCAACTTCTCGTAGTCTTTCTTAAATGTACTGTGTCTACTTATTCTGGAGAATTGTAGGTTGCTTAGAGGCTTTGGAGGAAAATGGACTTTGTGTATTAACACCAGTGAGCAATCAACCTTCTGAGTCTATTATTTGTGATGATACCTTGTCATAAACAGCTACCACCATGGCACATACACTGCAGTTCTCTAACTTCTGATTAGTATGTTACTATGGAAACTTGTGTTCACTTGAAAAATACCTGTTTTGATTTAAAAGCAGTTTTTCTCAATTTTCATCTACTTGGAAATGTTCCTAAAATCACATGTCTGAGGGTTTCTGAAACAGAAACATTCTCCATAGAAACTTCTTGTGCTAACATTTCCTGTCTTTCAAAACAGAAATGACTTGTATTATTTCCTACAATTACCTGCTCAGATCTATGTAAATAAATACAATCTTTCTTGCAATAAAAATGTGATTTTTGATCTGACACTTGGGATAGCTTTCCAGAGGCACTTAATACCAAAACTCTCTCCCTTTTAAAAACTTAGATATTTTTAATTAGCAAACAAAAGAGTGGATTTCCATATGGCTTATTCTTGACATCTTGAGTTTTGGTTAATCTGCCTCCCACCAGTTTCTCTCTTCCATCCCACTCTCCTGACCTCATTTGCATCCCTCTACTTACATATTTACTATCCCCTCCCCTTAAGCTCTCCCTTTTCTCCCTCATGTGCCCTTTCTAGCTTCATGTCTTCTACTGTTGACCCTCACTCCAACATATGAATCTGAAATTTTGAAGCTATGATCTGCATATAAGAGAAAATAAGCAGTGTTTGACTTCCTGAGCCTGGATTTTCTCACTTAGTATAATCCTTTCCAGATCCATCCATTGTCCGGAAAATTTCATAATTTCATTTTTTCTTTATAGATGAATAAAACTCCATTGTGTATGTGTACTACATCTTCTTTCATCCATACATCCATCCTTCATTCATTCATTCATTCATTCATCAGTTGATGGACATCTAGGATATTGTGAATACAGTGTTATTAAGCAAGTATCTCTAAAATACATTAAGGAATGTGCCCAGGAGTGGTATGGCTTGGTCATATGGTGGATCTATTTTTAACTCTCAGAAACTTCCACACTGATTTCCATAATGATTCACGAGTTTACATTCCCACCAACAATGGAAGAGGTCCTCTTTTCCCACACCCTTACCAGGATTTATTGTCACTTGATTTCTTTGACCAGAATGAGGTGGAATCCCAAATTATTTTAATTTGCATTTCCCTGATGTCTAAAGATTGTAAAAATTAAAAAAATATTTATTGGCCATTTACATTACTTCTTTTGAGAATTATTTATTCAGTTCTATAGCCCATTTTCATTGTTTTTTAATTTCTTATTTTTTTCAGTTCTTTGTTTGGCTGTGATAATTTGTCAATTACTGACAGTGGGGAATTGAAGTAGTGTACTACACTTGTGCTGGGATTAATCTGTGACTTTACATCTTATAGTGTTTGTTTAATGAAATTGAGTGTACCTTTGTTTGATGCATTTATGTTTAGGATTGTAATGCTCTCTTGCTGAATTATTCTCCTAATCATTTCAAAGTGACCTTCTTTATCCCTTATGGCTAATGTTGGTTTGGATTCTATCCTGTCAGATATTAGAACAGCTACACCAGCTTGTTTGCTGAGCCCATGTTCTTAAAATACTATTTTCCATCCTTTCACCCTAAGGGAGGATCCATCTTTTATGGAGAGGTGATTTTCTTTGAGGCAACCAAGGGAAGGATCCTGCATTTTAATTCATTTTTATAGTCTTGCCTTTTGATTGGGGACAGAGTTATTACTAAAAAGTATATATTAATTCATGTCACTCTTGCTGATTTTGTAGTGTTTGGTATTTCTAATCTTCTCTTGCATTAACTATTTTTTCTATGGCCTCATGTACATGGTTTTCTGAAAGATTCCTTCCTTCATGTATTTCTTTAGCCTGTTTTATCGTGGAAATAGCAGTGTGGATTGGCAGTTGGTGTCTTTTAGAACTTGAAATATGTCATTCAAGCTCTTCTGGCTCTGAAAAGTTTCTTTAAAGAAATCTGTTATTCTGATATGCTTGTCTTTATAGGTTGCTAGGTGCTTCTCTTTTGCTATTTTCAATATATTTTTTTTGGTCTGTGACTTATCATCATAATAAGGTGAGAACTTATTCCCTGGTCTTGCTTATTTGGTGTTCTAAATGTTTCCTGTGTTTATTGGCATCTCTTTCCCTAACTTTTTGGAAATTTTTCTTATTTGATTTTGTTGAAAATGCTATGTTTATAGATGTATTCTTTTCCTTCTCGGCCTAGAATTCTTAAATTTTATCTCTTTATTGTGTACTGAATGTCTTGAAATTCTTCCTCATACCTTCTTCTTGATTTATCTTTCTCCTTGTTGAACTGTTCCACATCCTGCACCTTGCCTTCAAGCTCAGATATTCTGCCCTCTCCTTGATCCATTCTATTGGTGAGGCATTCTATAGGGTTTTTTGTTGTTGTTGTTGTTGTTTGACTTACTGTGTTTTCCATTTCTAGTATTTCAGATCGGTTTTTCTCCAGTATTTCTATTTCCTATTCATATCTTGTATTATCCTTCTTATTTCATTTACCTGCTTTCTTGCCTTCTATTGCAATTCCTTCAGGAGTTTGTTTTCTTTAGTTCATTGATTTCTTTGACCATATTTATAATCTATTTATAATCATTCTTTTGAATTCTCTGTCTGGTACTTCATCTAATTCATCATCACTGGAGATTATTACTATGGAATTCATTATTTTTGGAGTGGTAATGTTGCTGTGGCATTTTTGTGTTTCTTATATTACTTCATTGGGATTTTTGCGTTTGGGGTGATTTCATTGCTTGGATTTTTCTGTTTGTTTTTATCAGCTATATTGTTAGATAATAGGTCTAGAGTTAAGTCTTCAGGGTACCAGCTCAAAGTCCCAGGTGTGGCCTCTATACTAACATCCAGAGTGACCCAAGCTATTGGATATTCCTACTATGTGAATGTCCTTGCGAATTAACATTAGTGTCCTTTCAACTTCAATTGCTGGTGAGTAAATGAGTAAGGCTTTTCAGGTCCCAAGAGTCTTTGAAAGGATTGGCTTTACCTGAGTGGAAGAACCATTTCCAGCTTATGGGGCATCCAGCATTCTCAATATAGTTTTGCTCTCAGCAGCCTATTAGCATGTTGCAGGACCACAGAAGACACAGCAAGTGCCTCTGGGCCTACTATTTTTATATTTATATGCTGCTTAAAATGTCCATTAAATATTCAAATTACTGTGCTTGAAACATCTTTCATTTCTGGTTTTCTGGACATTCAGTGTCCTTGCCTGGATCCCCCAGCACCACCATGACACAGGTCAATAGAGTGGAGGACACAATCCCCAGCCTCCTGAAGAGAAAGTGGACCTGGTGACAGATCACAAGACATTGAGTAGGTGGTAGGATCCCAGCATTTGGTTTTTGTTCTTTTAGAATTTTTTAAATTAATTTATTTATTTTTGGAGAAAGACACAGAGAGAGACAGACAGAGAGGGAGAGGGAGACAGATAGAGATGGGTGCGCCAGCAGTCTCTCAGCTGCTGTGAATGAAATCCAGATGTGTGCATCCCCTTGTGGTCAAGTGCAGTATTGCGCCCTTGCGTCACTTTGCATCTGGCTAAAGGTGGGACCTGGAGATTGGAACCCGGTTCTCAGGCTTAGCAGGCAGGCGCCTTAACCGCTAAGCCATCTGTCCAGCCCCCAGCATTTGGTTTTTAAGAAATGAATTTGTTAGCCGGGCGTGGTGGCGCACGCCTTTAATCCCAGCACTCAGGAGGCAAAGGTAGGAGGATCGCCGAGAATTCGAGGCCACCCTGAGACTAGATAGTTAATTCCAGGTCAGCCTGGACCAGAGTGAGACCCTACCTTGAAAAAAACAAAAAAGAAAGAAAGAAAGAAAGAAAGAAAGAAAGAAAGAAAGAAAGAAAGGAAAAGAAAAGAAAAGAAAAGAAAAGAAAAGAAAAAGAAAAAGAAAAAGAAAAAAAGAAATGAATTTGTTGGCCAAAAACTTGGGCAAGGATCCCAGTTCCAATCAAGTTTTACCTAAATAAAAAGGAAATGAGTAAATAGAATTACCAATGAGAAATGGGTATCATAAATGTGAATTACAGTCTTATAGCCAGTTCTAGATATAAAGCACAGTGTAACTGTATTTTCTCTTTTAATAATGCATAAACATATATACAAGCACACACACTTTAAATTAATTTTCAGTTATTTACTCCACCATATTATTGTTAATACATAATTTATCCATACAGGATTCTGTTTCATCCATACAGGATTTAGAAGAGAAAATGGCATTCCAAGAGATCATCATAGTGGAAGTAGTTGATAAGTATTTTTAAAATAATACTTATTTACTTATTAGAGAGAGTACAGAGAGAGAGAGAAAGAGAGAGAGGGTGAGAGCACAGATTATTCCACCAAGGTCTTTTGACACTTGAATCAAATTCCAGATGCATGAGCCACTTTCTGCATCTGGCTTTTCTGTATCTTAGGGAATTGAACCTGGACTAGTAGGCTTTGAAAGCTAGAGCCTTTAACTTGTGAGCCATCTCCCCATCCTGTGTGGTAAGTATTCTTTTTTGAGATACTTGCAGTCTGGCATTGAACTTTCTATGTAGCTTATCTTGATTTCAAAATCTTGATCCTCCTGCCTCAATTTCTGAGTGCCATCACACTTGGCACTAAATTATTTTTGTGGTAGGAGTGCATGTGTATTTGATGTGCAAGGCATGATGGTGGTGAACTGTATGTAATCATACATGTAAGTCAAAACATCCAAATATATATTAGAATATGTTACATAGGGAGAACATCACTTTACATTTTTGTATGCCTAGTGCCACATCAAGAAAAGACTGGACCAGGGCTAAAGAAATGACTTAGCAGTTAAGGAATTTGCCTGCAAAGCCAAAGGATCCCAGTTTGATTCTCCAGGACCCATGTATGCCAGATGCAAGAGGGACACATGCATCTGGAGTTCGTTTGCAGTGGCTAGAGGCCCTGGCGTGCCCATTCTCTCTGTCTGCCTCTCTTCTATTTCTCTCTCTGCTTGCAAATAAATAAATAAATAAATAAATAAATAAATAAATAAATAAATAAATAGATAAATAAAAGAAAAGACTGGACCAATGCAATGTAGAAACAAGCAGGGCAAACACCAAATCCTACAGTCCCTGTTTAACATCTGGAACTTCAAAGTTTTTCCTGTCAACTTTTCACCCATCCAGCTATATTTCTTGCTTTCCGGGCAAAAATTTTTCCAAGCCAGAATAAGCAGCCATCCTTGGCAGCCTTCCCATTGTCGTGACATTTCCAAAACCCTGGGGTCTCCACTGCAACCTATGGTTCATCTTCACAGTTCATGCCATAGCTTCACAGGGTATCACATTGCCCATTGGCCATCTCCAGAAATGTGTGCATTTCCTGACCCCTATTTCATGTATTTGTTTTATTTGCAAAACTATGTGGACTACCAAATAAAGTCAACACTAAAGAAGAGCAAGGAAAACCTTAAACATTCTTTCCTCAGCCCCCTCCTTTCAAAAGAATCAGCATGTCTTCTATTGTCCCAATACAGAACATCTGGCCCAATCTCAATGATGATAATTTCTCAAATAATAGCAGCTAAAGAATGCAGGTTCTGTGCCAGTTAGCTGAACCTGTTCATATTCCCTCTGCCACACACACCAGACCATTACTTTTAAATTCAACTTTCCTCAAGTTCTCAGGATGAGCATATTGTAGCCAGCAATTCTACCAGAACATCACATAAACTGCTTCTAGCCTAGTCCTAACAGAATCTCTTTTCCCTCTAAAACCCCATAAGCTTAACCTTCACCATATACACATCTCTGAGCATTAATATTCTTGCAAAACTCACCAGAATGGCCCATTAAACTCTTCTTACAGCACTGCAAGGCTTCTCCAGTCAAAGTTTCAAATCCTTTCATGTTCCTCCTACAAACAAATTTCAAAAGACCAAAAGCTACAAGGTCAGGTTTATAGCAGTAATGACCCAAGTTCTTGGTACCAATTTTCTGTAGCACTTATCTTGTTGGGATAAAACACCTGGACAATAGCAGCATATGGAAAGAAAGGGTTTATTTCAGCATAGAGACTTAAAGGGAACTTTCATGGCTGGAAAGTATGGCAGAATAGATGCTGGGACATCAGCTGGGAGGTAGCAGCAGGAGTAATAATAAATAATAAATCTGAAGGCTTGCTCACAGTGACACACTTCCTCCAGCAAGGGGCTATCTTCCAAAGGCTCCAAGGTACTGATTTTTCATCTTTTGTAACTTTTTTGACTATGTCTTGAGTTGATTCCATAAGTATCTTTTCCATGCCTTTGATTAAATTCTTTATGTGTTTGAGTCCTCTCTTTGGTCTTTGAACCTTTTAAGAAACACACTCTAGAATTTTTTCCTGGCAATTCAACTATCTCACCATTTTAGGTTTCTGGTTTTGACAAGCTGTCAGCTTATAGAGTTGTCATAGTGGAGTGTTGTCTCATCTTTGTGTTTGTTGCATTTTCACTTTTGTTGGGGGGAATCTATGTCTTCTGATTTGTAACTTTTCCTCTTACCCCATTGTTTTTGTTTGTTTTGCTTTATAAGATTCTTCTTGGTGGGTTGCCTTAGCTTAGATTTATGTTCAAGGAAAAAGTTAGCTGCAATATAACTCTGATGGGTTGGCTGAAGTCTCAATATTAGCTGCTATGGAAAATACTGTGCTCTTGAACTGTGACTCTCATGAGCTTTGAAGACAGAATTTCTAGGGTCACATTCGTGGTATGCTGGATTCTGCCTCGGGTGGCAGTTTTCTGCTGTTCATCGTCACTTGTTCTGAGGTATCTGAGTGTGGAGATCACTGAGAGTCCCAACTCAGCTACAGTCCTTTTGAGATGGCACCTAGCTTCTTCCATGTTAGTGGCCACCCAGTATCTAGCTTCTCATTGTCTACTCTCAGATCTCCAATTTTGCTCTCAAGCCCTCACTATCATGTGGTTCATTGCTCCAGGCTTGGGCAACCACCACTAGCTCACCCTTGGCTGATGATGTGGTCTGTCACTCTGGGCCTGGATTACCTCTGCTTGCTCATCTTTCATATATATGTGCTGTGATTTAGGCTACCATTTACTTATATATCATGTACCTATATAGATCTTTCTATCATCTGTCTTCTATCTATCATCTATTTACTTTCCTTTTATGTGTCTCTCCATCTGTCTGTTCACTTGCATTTTTCTGCTTTGTGAAAGGAGATATTATATGGCAGCATAACTCTCAAAGTTTGCAGGCACATAGATTCTATTGATGAGGGAATGGCATTAGTGTCAAACTTGAATTTAAATCTACTTTCCTTACAAACATTAATCCCAGATATGATATTGCTGTTTTATCCTGTTTACTGAACCTCTTTTTCCACTAAAGTAATCATATACATATATCAGGAGGAGAGTTTTCAATTGAGATGCACAAGTTTAAATTTCATTCCTGAAAATAGGAATAATGTCCATTTTAACTGGTACTTGCATCTCAATGTTTTATTCAGAATAAATGTTATTAATATTAAATAATATACTTGAACTTTAACTTTGATTGCCCAAAGAATGCTATACGACTGAATTGCATGCAGGCTTTGAAATGCTCCTGATTCTCCAGATTACTGACACCTGAGTAACTGACATTTTTTTCTTCACAATACAAAACATGCCCATTTTTATAGATAATATTTATCTTTACCCTGTGTAATTCATGCCATCACTTTGTCAGTTGTCAGATGTCTTGAGCACTCTTAACTGAGGGACAGTCTCCAGGAAATAACCTTAGTTATTTTTTTTCCTTGTTTGAGGTAAAAATATGTTTTGTTGTTGCATTTGTAGAGGGCATTGGAGATTAGTTTCAACTAGAAACAAGAAGAGGAATTATTGAAGTTTTTTAAATTAATTTATTTATTAGAGACAGAGAGAGGGAGAGAGAGTGAGAATGGGCACACCAGGGCCTCTAGCCACTGCAAACAAACTCCAGATGCATGTCCCACCATGTGCATCATGTGTACCATGTGCTTACGTGGGACCTGGAGAATCAAACTGGGGTCCTTAGGCTTCACAGGCATGCGCCTTAACTGCTAATCCATCTCTCCAGCCCATATTGAAGTTTTTAATGCTGTTTAATCCCTACCCTCAGCTCCTCTCCACCACTTCAACTGAGTATATTTGTTGTCTTACAATTGTTTGCTTCCTTAAACAAACTTATTTATTTAGATCTTTCTTTCATAAAGTGGTTAAACAGCCATGTAGAATTTACCATTCACCTATGAAGGCTGGAACTGTGAAGCTACCACTGGTGTGGATAAAAAAAGGGTTATGCTGGAGATTTACACAGAAGTTCTAGCATCCCCTGTATTGAGGTTGGACAATATCCACTATTTTGACTATTGTCATAATAAAAACAAAGAGAGGCTGGAGAGATGGCTTAGCACTTAAGGTGCTTGCCTGCAAAGTCAAAGAACCCAGGTGCACAAGGGGGGCATGTGTCTGGAGTTTGTTTACAGCAGTGGAAGGCCCTGGAGTGCCCATTCTCTCTCTCTCTTCCTGCCAATTTCTCTTTCTCTCAAATAAATAAAAATAAGCAGCAGGATGAAGTCCCATGCAAAGAGTAAGAATACTGTGTCCTTCCACTCTGCAGCTCTTTGATGTTAGCCATTTTTCAAGTAACATTCCAGCTCTCCACAATCACAGATCTTTTAATCAGTCAACCAGCCCCTTGCTTGAAGTAGGTGCAGCTGATTTTCAGGAAAATTAGTTCATGATAATCATGTTCAAATCAGTGTCTATAGCTCTAGAAGTTGTGTAAACTGCCATTTTCTCTATTATGTAAAAAATCTCACAATTGTATCTGTATTTCTCTACAAGTAAAATAGGTAAATTCATTATTTAAAGGCAATGCACAAGATGGTATTTTGGTGATACTCTGATAATGAAGTAGCATTACAGATAACCACAAGGAATGAATAGGAGCCTGCTAAGGAAAATGGAGTTAGGAAGAGTATAGCTGGAAAGATTCAAGGACAGGAGCATAATGCATTAGAATAGCTCATGGAAGAACATGAGGCTGAACAAGAGTGAAATGTATCTATCTCTCCTTTGGCAATGTAAACCACTCAATTTCAAAGCATTATTTGGTAGGTAAGTGGCAGTTTGAATGGTACTCTTATAGGTAGAATATTAATATGCTGGAGTGTATATGCGTGTATATGTTTGCATGTTCTTGCACAGGTGTGTGACTACAGGCATGTGTGTGCCATGGTGCATGTGTATGTGTGTATACTATGGTGCTTGTGAAGATGATTTTTCAGGTTGGCCTTTATTTTTCCTCCTCATTTGAGGCAGAATGTCTCTCAGTCTCACTCTGCTATTGCAGTGTTTTGCTGTGAGCTTCTGGGAAGCTCTCCAGTCTCCACCTTTCTTCTCACAGTCATTGTGCTGGGATGGGAGAAGGCTGACATGGTTTCTGGCTATTTTGTTTTTACTGTGGAGTCTAGGGATCGAACTTGGGTCTTCAGGTTTGAGTGGTGAATGTGTTTACCCACCAAGCCATCTCCTCAGACCATCTTTCTAATTAATGTGACTTTCCTTGAGCATTATTTTTCTTAGTCTACAATTCTATGCTATCTTATAATGAGTTTTTTTTTTTTTTTTTTTGCTTTTTGTATTGTATGCTGTTATAATGAGTTGAATCTAAGTTTCACCCTAAAGTGTAAATACCTGATGGCAAGATATTCTTCATGCCTTCTATAACTTCTCCCTCTACCTCTTCTGTTCAAGAAATAGTTGCAAAGCAATTTTTGCAGACAAATCCTTGCTCACTGCAGTGATCCTACTTATTCCATGTAAGCTAGGATATTTCTGGTTCTTTATGTAGATACTTTTCAAATAAGATATCTAAAGTAGCAGGAAATCACATTTTCAAACTGAGAGATGTGTTTAATTGTAACCTTTACCAGGCTTCACTGAATTATTTTAAGTAGTTTTTTTTTTTTTTTTAATGATGCTTGTCATCAGGTCCTCCCTGCTAAGATGTCCATGTTGTTCCACCTGCTCTGTAAATCAAGGCAGCCATAAACCCCTCCCATTGCCACTACCTTGGGATGGCCCTGTGGTTTGTGTGATCAGAAAGAAGTCCGAGGTCCTCTTACTGTCCTCTTGGATGACTGGCAGCTTCTGCTCTGACTGTAGAAAAGTCAGCACCCATACTATGGGAAAAGTCCTCAGGCCAGCCCTGTGCAGGAAGCACACTGAACTGCCAGACCTGAGTTAGAATAGCCAGGACTGTAGCCTCATCATACTCTCCATGAGGCACAAAGACACCCATCCAAGCATTGCTGAATTGCTGACTCAAAGCATTATAAAAAATAAATCATTGTGGGGTTTTTTGTGATTAAGTTTTGGACACATCAATAGTTGGTTGAAATGCTATCATTAAAAGAAAAGAAGACCCAGATATGGTTAGGTAACTAAATCCTAGTTCTGCAACTTTTCTTATCTCCTCTGAGTTCAACAACCTCATGGTGTTTGCTTACTGAATAGCTAGTGCTCAGAGCCAAATGACTGTCATAGTGGAAAACTACCCAAGACCTTCAAAATACCATTGGAAGTATGCTCTTTTATAAGTGTGAAATTATGAAATTAAAGAATCCTGAATTCTAAGAGCTTTGATTATAAAATTCTCTTATCAGGCAGAAATAAAATGCTTGACAAGTTTATCTCAGTACCCATATACAACTCCTCAAAATGGTACTATTTAACTAAAATATTAGTTTATAGTTTTCTTTCGACATTTTTTATGATGTATATTAATTTTGCTCTCTGTAGCTAATTAAATAATAATTAAAATATTTTCTCATGGTCTTAGCCATTGGAAAGTTAGTAATGCACAAGGTTGGTGAGACAGTGATTTTCAGTCACAAGATAACTTCAGGCTACAATATTGGTGAGCCTGACTATGTCAATGTCTGAAATGACTAAATTGTCTGCTGATTTGCTTCACTTTGCATGGCTCATTTCCAAATGGTCATCAGGTCATATGAGGTAAATGCTCAGAGAACATATCTTGTCACTTTATCCCATTGTCTTCTTGTATCTGCCATTTTCCCCAACATTAAACAAGTAACCCATTCTTTGCTATTATGAGCTCATTTTAAGCTGTTTATTCATAAAGCAGGTCAAGTGGTTAGTGATTAAGCAGCTGCCCCCAGAAGTTGAGTTATGTCATAGTTTTTCATTATTCTTAATTATCTAAAGACATTTCAAATTGAGTGTATGGCAATGCTAGAATGCTTGATTCATCATAGGGTTGAATAGCTGTTGGGTCCAGTGACAAATGTTCTATTAATGAAACTACAGCCTAAAGAAACACTAAAATCATGTGTTGTATTTTTTTTTTCAATTTCTGTCTGAGCTGAAGCACCACTTGCCAGTTAAGGTAATAATATTTATTTTTATGAGGATGCAATCTGAAACAGTCTATTCTTCAAAATATGTTCCTTCCTGCAGTTCTTTTTCCTTCATTGGCATCTCAATAGTTTTTGTTTTGGCCTTCGCACCATGTGTTCCCCCCCCCCATTGACTTCTTCTTACCTTTATTGTGAATAAATGCTCCTAAAATTGATAGTGACAATTTCACTTACAAATTGAAGTTTCTAATTTTGTGAAGTGGTGAAATCTGAGAAATGAAAGGAATGGAAGGATTCAGTCAGTATAATCCCTACTCAGTTCTTATCTTCTTGATAACTTGTCCTTGCCTAATGATATGTTATGTGGCATGCATGTGTAGGTGTTCTTATGTGTGTGCCATGTGGAGACCAGAGCTTAATGTCTGGTGTCTTCCTCAGCTGCCTCCTTATTTATTGAGAGAAGGCCTCTCACGGAATCCAGAGCTCATTGATTTAGCTAGTCTGGCTATCCAGCTTGCCCTGAAGTCCACCTGTCTCTCCTTTCTCAGCAATGGGATCATAGATGCACATGGCCATGCCCGGCATTTACTTGAGTGCTGTGGAGCTGAACTCAAGTCTTCATTCCTGCTTCAAGAACACTTTAGTGATGGAACCATCTCCCCAGGCTCCTTCTTGTTAACTTTTATGTTTCATCTCTCAGATCTAGGATAGTGCCTAGTATCTAGTATTATTTACTTAACAGAATTTTAATACTTATATACTTTTACTAAAATATTTTCTAAATAAGATCTCAAATAGACATGTCACATGATTCATATTTGTGTATTATGAAATTTTCTTCTTAATAACTGTATTTCTGGCTGTGAATACAGCTTAGGTGGTAGATTGCTTGCCTAGCATACATGAAGCCTTGGGTTTGAGTCCCAGAACCACATAAAATGGGTTTGGTTGTACATACCTACAATGCCAGCTCTTGGGAGGTAAAGGCAGGAGGATGAGAAGTTCATGATTATCCTTGGCTACATAGTAAGTTTGAGACCAGCCTGGATAGCATGAGACCCTATCTCCAAATATGAAAACAAAACAAAACAAAATGAAAACAATGTGTTTCTGTATGTACTGAGCTAGCTATATTAAGAGAGTTGAGTATACTTTAAAAGTTTTGTCATTTTGAAACTCTTATCAAAATGAAACACTTATCAGTACTGAGCATGAAATTAATGTTATCATGATATACTAGTTTTCCCAAGGCTACCATAAAAATTGCCACACATTGGTTGCTTCAAACAACAGAAATTATTCTTTATAGTTTTGGAGGTCACTAACAACCCTTACTGTCTAGAGAAAGTCATTCTTCCCTCTTCCAGCATTTTGTGGTTGCTGCAATTGCGAGTGTTCCTTGGTTTGTGGCATTGCTCAGATCTCTGCCTCTGTCTTTCCAGGGTTTCCACGTTTCTTTAAATTTTTATACCTTAAGGAACACCAGTTTAATGCTGAAAGATAGCAAGAAAGACAAGGTATATGGCGGTGGTTCTAGGTCAGAATATTAATTTGGTAAGACATCAGTTCCTCTGCAATTACTCTATAAGGTCAATATAATCTCGATTAAATTTCAAGAGTTTTGTAGACATTGTCAAGCTGATTTTCTAAAATCCTTATGAAAATATAAAGAATTTAAAATGGCAAAACAAATTGAAAAGAAATCAAAGTCAGAAAATTTTCTTTATAATTTATTTTTTATTTACATTATTCTAATTTTACATTCATATTGGTGACACCATTATCCTCCTACCTGTTTTCCCCCTTCCAAAGGGACCCTCATCAATGGGGAATGTGGGTCATGCATTGTGGGGGTAGTCAAGAGTTATGGGGGATAGGCCAAGTCTCTGTGCATAATGACCCAACTTGTGGCTCTAACACTCCTCCCACCCCGTACCTGAGCTGTGTTGGGATCATTTTAGTTCTACTTCAGTGATCAGGTTTTGGGAGCCTCTGTGTCTCTGGATATCTGGCTTAGTAGGAGTTGGATGTTCTCTGTGTTTATCTCCTTCAGCCTTTTTCTGGTGTCATGATCACCAAGAACGCTGTGTTCTTGCCCTTCCCCCACATTACTCTATGGTTTCAGCTGGGGCCCTGGTGAGGTAAGATAGGCTGATCCTCCCTTTAGGTTAGTTGTCCATCTGAAAAAGATAAGCAAATTCTCCAACAGAGAAAGAAGTTAGTACTAGATAGATGGGATGGCCATAGATATTTTGGAGGGAATTTTATATGCGTAGGCCCTCTTCTAGTCCACATTTGGTGGGAGCTTGACCTTGGAGACTGGGCTCATTTTTTGTATATGATTTTGACTTATTTCCAAGTTCCAGCAATGAGTTCCATTACACTGAGTGAGTCTATTGTCCAAATCAAGAGCAGTTGGTTACCCACCATGGCTGTGTGCCACTACAGCACTTGTTTGAGTATTACGTTGGGTTGTTTCCTGCTGGGTAGCTTAGACTACAAATTGTTTGGACAGATGTCAGTCATTTTCCCCCAGTCGCTTGGTAGCACCCTCTGGCACTAGACTAGCTAACTGTCTGGGGACTGACCCTCTTCCAGATTCCAAACAGGTCTCTCCATGTTTGGTCTCACCTGTGTATGCTGTCTTCGACAGAAGGGTCTTACCACTAACCTTTGGTGGGTCATCAAGAACTCTGACAGAAATCTGTTTTGGGAAACCTTGTAGGTCTCTTGGATCAACTGCTCATCGTGAAAGTTAACCCTGTGCTCATACTGGGAGTTATAAGTCAGCACCAAGGAAGGTGAAGGAAGAAAAAGGTAATATAAAAGAGAAAGTGAGTACAGAGAGGAAAGGGAGAGGGGGAGAGAGAGAGAGAGAGGGAGAGGGAGAAACAGAAAAAAAGATTAAGGTTGGTCTTCATGATGTTCTCTCCAGTTCCCTGTGGTTCAGGAGTTCCCTCTGTGGGCCTGCTGAAGGATCAATGTTTTAGCCTGTTGTTCAAAATATAGGGTTTTATAGTACCACTTTCTTTTGGGTCCCTATTTATGTCACCCCACCCTTACCCTCCCCCCACCCTCCCCCTCCCCCCATCCCACCCTCCCTATTGTCTGGTCCTCAGGGTTCTTATTAGGTTTGGCAACATCTCAGACGGATTCAGGTTAGGAGCCATAGATGAATGAGACCATGCAATGATGATTGGGTAAGCTCACTGAGGATGATCTGTTCCATGTTCTACCATTTTTTTTGAATTTCATTATTTCATCTTTAATTACTGCTACATAGAATTCCATAGTATAGATATACCACATCTTTGTTATCCATTCATCTAATGATGGACATCTGGGTTGGTTCCAGCTCTTAGCTATTAGGAATTGAGAAGCTATAAACATGGTTGAGCAAATCTTTCTGATCTGAGGCTTGGAGCCTTTAGGGTAAATGCCCAGTAAGGGAATAACTGGATCTGTTGGTATGTCTATATAGATGCAGAAAAGGCCTCTGACAAAATACAACATCACTTCATGATTAAAACATTGGAGAGAATAGGCATGGACGGCCCATATCTCAACATGATAAGGCTATATATAAAGCTCCTAATGCCCAAGTAATACTTAATGGGGAGAGACTGAAGGAATTCCCATTGAGATCAGGAACAAGGCAGGGGTGTCCACTCTCACCCCTGCTCTTCATCATATTACTAGAAGTACTAGCTCAAGCAATAAGACAGGAGAAAGAAAGCAAAGGGATACAAATTGGAAAGGAAGAAATTAAGTTAGCCCTATTTGCAGATGACATGTTTCTATAAATAAGTGACCTGAGAACCTCCATCTCAAAACTCTTAAAGGTGATTAACACCTTCAGCAAAGTAGCAGGATATAGGACCAATGCACAGAAATAAGTAGCCTTTTGTATGCAAAAGACAAAGATACAGAAAAAGAAATAACTAACATAGTCCCATTTTCAATAGCAACAAAGAAAATAAAATACCTTGGAATAACATTAACCAAGGAAGTGAAAGACCTTTACAATGAAAACATAAAAACACTCAAGAAAGAAATTGAGGAGGTCCTACAAAAATGGAAAGACCTCCCATGCTCCTGGATTGGTAGAATTAACATTGTGAAAATGGCAGTCTTACCAAAAGTACTATATAGATTTAATGCAATGCCAAAAAAAAATCCCAACTTCTTCCTTCACTGAGATAGAAAAAACTATCTCAAAATTCATATGGAAAGGCAGAAGGCCTCAAATATCCAAACATATCCTCAGCAAAAGAAACACTTCTGGAGGTATCACCATACCTGATCTCAAGCTATATTACAAAGCCATTGTAATAAAAACAACATGGTACTGGCATAAAAACAGGAATATAGACCAATGGAACAGAATAGAAGTCCTGGACTTTGGGTCAAGTAACTACAGCTATTTGATATTTGACAAAAGCCCTAACAAATGCAGAATGGAAAAAAGACAGCATCTTCAACAAATGGTGCTGGACAAACTGGATAACCATATGTAGGAAAGTGAAACTTGATCCACACATCTCACCATGCACAAAAATCAAGTCCAAATGGATCAAAGACCTTAATATAAAACTGGAAACTCTGCTACTACTGGAAGAAAAAATAGGAGGAACCTTCCACGACATAGGAGTGGGAAAAGACTTTCTGAACAAAACACCAGTCCCTCAGGAAATTAAACAATCACTCAGCCATTGGGATCTCATGAAGCTGAAAAGCTTTTTCACTGACAAATATACTATAACCAAAGCCAGCAGATTAGCCACAGAATGGGAGAAAATTTTCGCCAGCTATACAACTGACAGAGGCCTAATTTCTAGAATTTACAAAGAACTCCAAAGCCTAAACAATAAATCGTCAAACAACCCACTCACAAAATGGGGCAGAGAACTGCAAAGGGAGTTCTCAGAGGAAGAAATACAAATAGCAAACACACACTTCAGAAAATGTTCAACATCTCTAATCATCAGAGAAATGCAAATTAAAACAACTATGAGATTCCACCTTACCCCAGTAAGGATGGCTAACATTAAAAAAAAAAAATGAAAACAAATGCTGGTGAGGCTGTGGAGAAATAGGAACAAGCTGTCACTGTTGGTGGGAATGTAAAATGGTTCAACCATTATGGAAAGCTATATAAGCTCAGAAAAATTAACTACCTAATTTATATATTTATTGAGAGAATGAATGAATGAATGAGGATGTACCAGAGCCTCTTGCCACAGCAACTGAACTCCAGACACATGTACCACATTGTGGGTCTGGCTTTTATGTTGATAGTAATTGAACCTGGGCTGGCAGGGGTTGCAAGCAAGCATCCTTAATCACTACGCCATCTCCCTACCCCAAACTATCTGAGTTTTAAGATTTATTCTACAGCTACATTAATCAAGACTCTCTGTTCTTTGAGGAAGAAAAGGAGTTTATCAGATTAAGGCAGAACACAAAAGTGAACTCTGTAACATATTTGGTGAGTTCATTTTTTTTTTTTTTGTATGTGTATGTGTATGTGTGGCATGTGAATTCATGGTCCTATGTATGTGGGCACACATGCATATACGTGGAAGCCAGAGTTCAATGTCGACTATCTTCCTCAGTCATTCTTCACCTTAGTTTTTGAGGTAAGATCTTTCATTGAACCCAGAGAAGAGATTTGGCTAGACTAGCTAGAAAGCTCTAGGAATCCTCTTGTCACTACCGCCTCAGCATTGGAATTATAGGTATGCACCAGTGAGCTTGACTTTCACATGGGTGTTTGGGTCAGAATTCATGTCCTCATGCTTACATGACAAGCAATTACTGAATCGACCATCACCCCAGTCCAGTTGGTTTTGACAGATGATAGAAACATTGCAATGAAGCAAGGTTTGTCTTTATGACAGATAGTGTTGGAAAAATTTGATGTTGATGTGCAAAAACTAAAGGTTTGATTTCTAAAAATCCTCAAAATAAATTATAGACTTAAATGTAAAATGTGGAACAAGAAAAACTATCAAAAATAGTTTTGTTACATCAAATTAGGCAAAAGATTAAGATAATGAAAAAAGGGGGGCTGAAGATATGGCTTAGCAGTTAAGGCATTTGCCTGCAAAGCCAAAGGATCCCAGTTTGATTCCCTAGGACCCACATAAGCCAGATACACAAGGGGGCACATGAATCTGGAATTAATTTGCAGTGGTTGGAGGCCCTGGCACACCCATTCTCTTTCTCTCTCTCTGCCTCATTCTTTCTCGCTCTCTCAATAATGGGACTGGAGAGATTGCTTAGTGGTTAAGCACTTGCCTGTGAAACCTAAGGACTCCAGTTTGAGGCTCGATTTCCCAGGACCCATGTAAGCCAGATGCACAAGGTGGCACATGCATCTGGAGTTTGTTTGTAGTGGCTGGAGACCATGGAGTGCCCATTCTTTCTCTATCTGCTTCTTTCTCTCTCTGTTTGTCACTCTCAAATAAATAAATTGAAAAATAAATAAATAAATAAATAAATAAATAAATAAATAAATAAAATAAAATAAAACATTTTTTTAAAAGAAAATGAAACAAAGGGGCTGGAGAGATGGTTCAGCAGTTGGGGCACTTACCTAAAGGGCTTAGGGACCTGGTTTAGTTCCCCAGTACCCATGTAAAGTGAGGTGCACAGAGTGGCCCATGCATTTGGAGTTCATTTGCCGTGTTGGAGGCCCTGGTACCCCCACTCTCTCTCTCTCTTCCTCTCTCTCTCATAAATAAATAAATGTTTTTAAAAGAAAATAAGGGGCTGGAGAGATGGCTTAGCAATTAACGTGCTTGCCTCTGAAGCCTAAGGACACAGGTTCAATTCCCCAGTACCTATGTAAGCCAGATGCACAAAGTGGTGCATGCATCAGGAGTTCTTTTCAAGTGGCTGGAGGCCCTGGCATGCCCATATTCTCCCTCTCTCTCTCTCTCTCTGTCTCTTAAATTTATCACATATCATATATCATATATGATAAAAACCACTTATATTCAGAATACAAAAAAGATCTCTCAAAACTTAGATGTAACAAAACTGACAGTTGTAAAAATGGACAACTCACAAAAGAAAATATACAGGTAATCTGAAAATATGCAACTTGTCATTACCCCACAATGAGGCTAGTTAAAAATGTAAAATACTAATAAGAGTTGGCAAAGATGTTGAGCACCTGTAACTCATATACTGGCTTCAGGATGAAAAATAATAAAACTATTTTAGAAAAAAAGTTTATTAGTTTCTTCTTCTTAATATTATTATTATTATTAGAGAGAGAGCAAGAGAGACAGAGAGAAAGAGAATTGGTGTGCCAGGGCTTTCACCACTGCAATTGAACTCCAGGCGCTTGCGCGACCTATGGGCATGCGAGACCTTGCGCTTGCCTCACCTTTGTGAATCTGGATAGCATGGTATCTAGAGAGTAGAACATGGGTTCTTAGTCTTTGCAGGCAAGCGCCTTAACAGCTAAGCCATCTCTCCAGCCCTTTATTAGTTTCTTAAAAAGTTAAACACAGCCAGGTATAGTGGCACACACCTTTAATCCCAGCACTCGGGAGGCAGAGGTAGGAGGATCACCTTGAGTTCAAGGCCACCCTGAGACTACATAGTGAATTCCAGGTCAGCCTGGACTAGAGTGAAACCCTGTGTCGATACAAAAACAAAAAAAAACAAACAAACAAACAAAAGTTAAACACACATGCCATTTGACCGGTTATTTTATTTCTATGCATTGACTCAAAAGTGAAGAAAGCATATATCCACATAAAGACTTGTACATTAATTTTACAAGTTTTATTTGTAATAGCCCAAACCTGGAAAGAACCAAATTGTCCATCAGAATGAACAGGTGAAGAGTTTGTGGCATAGCCTAACATGGACTACTTTTCACTGTTGATGCACCTCAAGCATGGATGAACCTGGAAAGAATTTTACAGAAACAAAGAAACCAGATTAAAAATGGTACATGTTGCATACTTCCATGATATCAAACTAAAGAAATGGCAAACTAAACAATCTAGACACGAAGAACATTATTGGTTGTCTAAAGGGTTGTTTTTAGTAGTGAAGTAGGGCCTGCTTACCAAAAGGACATGGGCAAACTTTCTGGGTGATGGGATGGATCATTAGTTTGGTACGTTAAGGTAATATCTTCATGGGAGCAATCATACGCCAAAATTTATTGGAGGAAACTTTAAATATGTATACATTTTATGCAAATTATACTTCAATAAAGTGGAAAAATTAAGAAGTAAGAAGGTTGAGATACATTTTAAGTTCCCAACTTTTATTTCTGCCACAGGCTTGTATGAAAAAAAATTGGTTAGCTTAAAAAATTCCTCAAAAAAAATTCCTCTAGATCTCTTCACCCAAATTAATTCCACGCAGTGTAATAGAAACACCTTGAGATTGGGACAGTTTTAGTCATAAGCTGCAGTTTGATTTGTAATAGGGAAAAGAAAGATAAACAGAACCTCAGGATCCAAGGAGGCAAATAGAGAGTGGGGAGATCAGGGGAAGCAAAAAAAAAAAAAAAAAAAAAAAAAAAAAAACCTGTGAAGCACACTAAGGGAAGAGCGATTGGTACCCACACAGTCACCCCCAACGCCATGGATTCTTGAGGCAGGTGGTTCCAAGTGGATTAAAATGCCATCAGGAAGGCGGGCCATTAGCCCTGTGATCCCAGACCTCTGGACTTGCTCCTCTGCGCCCCACCCCCTCCCGCTTTCTGTGGCCCGGCGCTCTACTCTCAGTCGGCCCCTGGTGGCAGCATCCGGCAGGGACCCTCACTCACGCCTCGCAGGAGCGCGCGGCAACAACTGCTGCACAACCAGGGTGCTGGCTGCCCCGTCTGCATCTTCGCCCCAGTCGCACAGCCCTAATCCAGTTACCCTACGTGCCGCTCACTCGGACCGCCTTCTGATTTTTGTCTGTCGACTTTCAGATCTTGTGGGTGGGTGGGTGGGGAACTTCGGGGCTCGGGCGCTGGCTGCATCTTGGGTTTGTCACTTTCCAGCTCTAGGGCAGAAATTCCACCCGTTTTGGAAAGGAGGGAGGGACCCAGAGCCATCCTGACGGTGGTAAGATGGTCATCCTGAGATCTTAAGCTGCCAAGAACCGGAGAAGTGTGGGGCTACCCGGTGCTATCGCCTCTCTTTTCTCCACGGTACAGCCCACCCCAGCCCCGCTTGCCCCAAATACTGAGTTTCCACTTTACCACCTGGTGTGCAAGGTTGGCTCAGGTTCACCGCCTCCAAACCTCAGGCCGGGCCCGGTGGTGCAGAGCGGGACAGCGGACGCATCTGTCTGAGGTCACTGGGGACACACGGCTGGGCTCCCAGGAGCTGTGTGGGCCGGGGAGGGGTGGCCTCCCGGTGGCAAGGAGGGAACGGACGGAGGTGCCCACACCGCCACACTCCTACGCAGGCAAGGCAAGCGCGTGATTGACGGCAGGCAGGCGAGGGACGCGCCGGCGCGTGCTGGGGGTTGGTGAGTGGAGGCGGGGACAACCGAAGCGCGGCCAGGAGGGCCAGGGCTCGCCTACCAGACGGCCGGCGGGCGGGACCACCTAGCCCGCGGGCTGTGGAGCATCCGCAGAGCCTGACGCCGCAGCGGGCGGAGGCTCGGCCGTGCAGCCCGGCCGCTCGCTTCCCCGGGGCGCGGCACCGAAGACCGCTTCCCTCCTCCTGCCCGCGCCTCAGCGCGTCCCGCCCGTGGGCAGCGAGGCTCCGCTCCGCACTCACTGCGTCCCAGCTCCGGATGTGGGCGCCCGACCAGTCCACGGCGCCTCCGTTCGACATGGACAGCCGCTACACCAGCACGGCGGGCATCGGCGACTTGAACCAGCTGAGCGCGGCCATCCCGGCCACGCGCGTGGAGCTGTCGGTGTCCTGCAGGTGAGGGCGCGGGCGCGGGCGTGGCGGCATCTCCCTCTGCTGCTGCTCCGGGGAGCCCGAGGCCCAGAGCCCGGGAGAAGTTGCGCGATGAGTGGGGACGCAACTGTTGTGGGGCTCAAGTCAGCCCCCGAGTCAAGTAGCACAGAGAGGGGGACGGGAATTGGAAACTAGCGGTGGGTCTTGGAACTAAGACTTCGGGTTTTCCTTCTGGGAAATGCTGTAAAAGTTGGCTGAGCTGTGACTCAGATACGGGAATCCCGGCCGCCGCCCACTTTACAAGCACTCTTTCGTCCCAAACGAGCGGATGGGTCGCTGTTGATGGGAAGTGAAGGGTCATTACTGCAAAAAAAAAATCCTGCTCGTGATCGCTGCGTGTAGTGGCCAGGACTCCCTCTGCTAGGCGTGTGCAGACCTGCTGTGGTTGGCTCCAGCTCCGAAGCTTCCTCCCCACCCACTTCCTGGAGCCATCCAACTTCCTCAACCCGCCACCCTTTCTGGAGGCTTGCCCTCTGTCTGGAGAAATACCAGTTCAGGCCTCCTGGGAGAGGAGCCTCCACCTTAACAAAAAAAAAAAAAAAAAAAAAAAAAAAAAAGAGTGAAGTCACGACTTTCTGCCTCCTGTTAGATACATGTGAGTGCTTACAGTGACTCTATCACATCCTCCCTTTCACCTAAGGAAGGACTGTCAATTTCCACTCCCTTTCCTGACACCCACTGAGCCAGTTTCCTTGTAATCATCACAGATTCAAGGAAGGAGATGGCTTTATTAAGCTGTAAAGGCCTATGAAGGAGAGAAAGAATTCTGGAGTAACAATATCTACCCTTGTTTGTATATTTCCATCTCTCCTAGTGGAAAACTGTCAACATTAACTCTTATTTCCCCTAAGATTGTTGGTAAAACCCTCAAATGCTCCTTTATCTTTCCACAACCAAACTTGTCTTACAGTAAGTACTCTAATAAACACGGTGATCTTTCATGTAAATAAGCCCTAATGTTTACAAAAAAATTACATTAGCCTTGATTTTTTGCATCTTCACAAAACTAACCCTGGAGCCAAATAAATGAATATTTGCCTTAGAATTCAAGCTCTCCCAGTAGCCATGTTCTTTGGGGATGACCCTGGAGCATATGATGCCTTGCTTTATCTTGAGGCAGATCTAAAACTATGACAGAGATAATGCTGGTCATAACAGGTAATCCAAGCCTTGCCTTATTGGGGTCACTGCTCTTTAGTGTTGTCTGAGATTTCATCCTGTCAGTAGGCCACGAAAAGCTTGATGGGAAACACTTTTTTTTTTCTTTAAACAATTTCTAGGCCTTTTATTCCTCTGAAGCTGGCTGTGGATGCTAGGAGGAGGTTACTGATATATAAACACAGTGAGTAGTCAGAAATTCAACAATGACAGCATTTTCTAGCACTCTTATTGTCTGCTCAGCATCCTGCAGCGTCGGAAGGGCACAGGGTCTCTGTGTACAATAAAAGAAAAGAAGGTTGTGAGTCAAAGCTGAGGGTCCCATAGCTCTTTAGGGATGATGGGAAATTACATTTTACCTGTCCATTTTGCCAATGCAAAGAAGCTGCAGATAAAATGGGATCCAGAAGTGCATTGGCTTAAGCCAGTTTGTTTCAGGTTGCTGCCCCAGAAACCTGGAGGACCCCTCTTCCTTTTACTTTTTGAACCTGTGCTGTTTTGTTTTGTTTTTGGTTGTTGTTTAAAATAGGAAAAAAATCCTGAAAGATAGCTGAGTACTTAGTTTCAAGTATCTCTGCTGAGTTAGTCATGATGTTTAGCTTATTACTTGTTTGTTTTGGACTCAGTTTACCATATATAGAAAACGCTTTTGGTCAAATAGACACATTTAGGCTTCAAAGCCTATGCATTTTTCATAAGTTAGCACCTTAAGGTGGGATAACTATACTTTCAGTGTTGATCATTGCATCTTGCCATCATGAGAGGTGGTGTAGTTTGGGCATGGATACTTAGGTTTAAATTCTGGCTTTGTAGCTTTTATTACTCAAAAAATAAGTTTTAACTTAATCTATTGAAGATTGTTTATATCTGATAATGAAGACAATTGTAGTACTTTCTTTATCTAGAGTATTATTAGGGTTTAATGAAATGATGTTTGTACATTGCATGACACAAAAGACCTCCTAAAGATTGCTAGCTATAGTAATAATGCAGAAAATAGCATTTGTTGAATAACTAAATCATGTATGATTCCATTAGAAGAATTCTGTAACAAGTCTTTCTATTTGAACTTTAATAAGCTGGTTAAAGAAAGTGAGGCTATAACCAACAGTGAGCTATTTGTTCCCTTGTTTGCTTTCTTTTTTTTTTTTTAATGAGAGAGAGAGAGAGAGAGAGAGAAGAAAGAGAGAGAGAGAGGGAGGAGAACTGGGGCACCAGGACCTTAGCCACTGCATACAAACTTCAGACAGAACCATGTGCCATTTTGTGCACATGCGTCACCTTGTGCATCTGACTTACATGGGTTCTGGGGAGTCAAACCTGGGTCCTTAGGCTTCGCAGGCAAGCGCCTTAACTACTAAGCAATCTCTCCAGCCCTCTTTTTAAATGCATATACAGTATATATTTCCCAGTATATTTGTGGGGTGTTCACTTAGCAACCAGGCACAACCACAGTGCTGTCAGCCTTGCTATGGGTAAACAGAGCAAAGATGTCCTTTGCCTTACTGAAATCAGAGCACTCTGATAACTGGCTGACTCTTCATATCCAACTCAGGAACAGGACACTTTCACTGTCCCCAACAGCAAACCTTAATCTTCACTTTCATCATTTTGAGGAGGAGGGAAGGATAGACAATTGCAAGTGGGGCTAAATGTAGCTTTCTTCACTCATCGAGTAACTGAGTGTCTAGAATTATACCGTGCTGCAGGAGAAGTGCAAAATAAGCTGTTTGCTCTGAGAATGTGAAACTTTATTGGCAGATAGACATTATTTAAGATACTATAATCTAGATTTAATGATGAGGTTCCTGCATGAACAAGGATGGGGTCCTTGTGAAATAGGGTACTTGGCAGATTTTACAGACAGGAGGAGATGTGTTGTGGGAGAGCAAGACGGATGAGCATGGTTGGATTGGAGAAGGAAGTGTTTGCAGAAATTTCACCTATGGACTTGGTACATTAGGGTGGCAGCAAGCACATTTCCAAGTTACAATTATGCAAAGGCAAGATCTTGACTTCTCTTTATTATTATTGACTTTTCTTTATTAATTTGTAAAATTTTAAAGTTAATTAAGTTGCCTAATAAACGTAACTTGTGTATAGCTGAAATGGTAGAACCTTACATAAAGTAGTAATCTTCCAATTTTATTCTGAAAACACATTTTTTATTTTTTATTTATTTATTGTTTGTTTGTTTGTTTTTTGAGGTAGGTTCTCATTCTAGCACAGGCTGACCTGGAATTCACTATGTAGTTTCAGGGTGACCTTAAACTCACAGCAATCCTCCTACTTTGGCCTCCCAAGTGGTGGGATTAAAGGTGTGCACCACCATGCTGCACACCCCAGCTTGAAAACATATTAATTTAAAATGAGGTTAGGGTTAAAGAGATGGCTTAGTGGTTAAAGCACTTGCCTGCAAAGCCAAAGGACCCAGATTCGATTCCCCAGGACCCAGATAAGCCAGATGCCCAAAGTGGTATATGCATCTGGACTTCATTTGCAGCTGCTGAAGACCCTGGTGTGCCCATTCTCTCTCTGTCTCATAAATAAAAAAAAAAATAAAATGAGGTTAAAGCCAATGGGAAAAGTAATTTATAGTACTCAATCACTTTTTTCCCTGGAGCATTGGTTTCACTATTTCACTGATTTTATTTTGGTCATTTTCTCTGAGAGATTAGTTTATCAATTATAATAACAATGAGAGCATTTTATATATATATATATATATATATATATATATATATATATATATATATATATATTATATATTCTATCCTATATGTAACCCTTTTATAAAAATACTCCTGTAATGGGTTATATGGAATTGAAAGACTAATATACAGTGAATGGAAATTTATTGAGTATCTGCTTTGTGATAAGCATTCTTAAAGCTGGACCTAGCATTAATTCTCTTGTCCCATCTCCCATTAGCTTTCTTCACATGAAGTCTATCTGACTTTAGTCAAGCAAACATGAACTTACTGTGTACCAAGAAACATGAAAGGTTAATATAGGTACAAAATCTGGTGAGGATTGACAGTCCTGAAGCATGTCAGTGATCACAGTGGACCCAACTCTTTCTGCCAGTGTAGCTGTGCACATGCATCTCTGTTCTTGGCTTCCCTTCCTCTCCCTCTGCTTTGGTTGTGATGGTTCTTTAAGACTCTGATCAAGTTTTACCTTCTCTCCTGACACCTCTCTCAAGATGAAATTTTCTATACTCCCCTAACAGTTACCATGTGACCATATCAAGTAGGTGCATTGTAATTCCTGGGCCCTGCATTCTCCTTAAGGAAAGTTTGTGTCTCTTATGAAATATATATATATATATATTAAGCTTAGCAAAGAATATATGGTCAATAAATATTTGCTACTGTAGTTATCCAATGAAATTGGTATGTATGTGTGGAGGAGAGCAGGGTCCCATTAAAATATAGACTCCTGGACCCTATAGCAGGTCTATTGAAACAAAATGTCTTAGAATGGGATGCTGGAATCTGGACTTGTCACAAATTGACATGCAGTAGTTAGGTACAAAAATTTGTTACTCTGATGGTTTGGTGAACTAGTGACTCCATGACTATAGTTTCTTGATCTGAGTTAGTATTCCTCACCTTTAAAGGCATTGGGAGGATATTCTGGTGGTGTGCTGAAACTGTCTTAACGGGGCATGACCCATAAATGTATGAACCACGCACATTCACTGTCCCGTTAGAGGTGCATACAAGGAAAATAAATGCTACTTGCCATGGTTGGGTTGGGCTTTAGTAACAAAGTACCACTGTCGAGGTAGCTTATTAACAAAAGATTGTTCTAGAAACTGAAACTCAGCCCTTACCAGAATCAGCATTGGCAGGTTCTAGTAAGGGCCTCCTGCCAGGTTGCAGACTACAGAGTTCTTAGGACAAGTACTATTTGGTGTATGTTTTATAAATAAGAGTGTTAATCCCAATCACAAAGGCTTCAGAGCCTCATGACCTGAGACCTCCCAACGTCCTTCTTCCTTATAATCACAATGCTGAGGTTCAGATTTCAATATATGCATTTGAAGAAGACACAGACATTCATTACATAATCCTGCTGTAAGATCATCACTGTAAGAAATGATGGTGTTAGTTCAGTACTGTCAGGGCTTATTCTGTAGTGGAATATGTGGGGCCATGTGATTTTGCAATGAAAGTCTGACAGCAAGGGTATGAAGCAGGAAGATAATTGAAATCTTATATAGGGTGTATTTTCACCCTCTTATTTTTATGTGATCTTCTCAATTTTTAATTCTCTTATTCTGAAGTTTTTATTGTTTTCTGTTTCTTCATCTACTGCTAGCATATTCTTTGAAAACTTACATGTCGTAGTTTCAGCTACAGTTAGTGATGAACTGTCTGCTTGTGGCAGTAAACTTAGATTCCAAGAGAGATTCTGGCTGGGCAGCTGGAACTGGCACAGTTTGAAGCACATGCCTGTGATATTCTAAAAAAATGTATGGGGAAATAGAATCCAAGTGGTCAAACCTGACAATTAGGTTCCACCCCTGTCCACATTGGTTCATCTGTTAAAATCAAGGTGTTGAACCTTTTGACATTTAGACATGATGTTGTGATCTACAAATGTGTTGGGCAGCTGTGGTAGTTTGAATATATGGCCCCCAATATATTCAGTGTTTTATTAGTTTATAGTTTGCATCTGCAGCCACCTTGCTAGAGGCAATGTCACTGGGTGGTTCTTAAGGAGTGGTGGTGGGTTTGAGATTCCATTGTAAAGATATGCAAAGTGTGCCAAGTAGGCGTTCCTAATGTGTGCTGTGCTGTGTGGCTGGTGGCTTTTCTCTCTCTGCTTGGCCCTGTGAAGGCAGGCTAGCTTCTTCTGTCATTATGGAACTTCCCCTGGATCTGTAAGCTTCAATAAATAATATCCCTTCCTCCATAATTGTGCCTGGTCTGGAAGTTCATCTCAGCAAACCTGAAGCTGTCTGCTACAGCAGCATTCATAAGTGTCCCAGGGCCTCAGGTTGGACAGACCTGTTAGATATTCTTTACCATCCTTAGCCTGACAGAAGTATAAAGTTACTATGTAAAGAGGTTTTCAAGAGATGTTGCTGCTAGCTAAGTTCTGCTGCTGTGAATTGGTGATATTAGATGACCTGTGATGTTATTAAGAAAGCATATGATAGGCAAAGTGAAGCTGTAGTTGTTAATGAATAGTTGTCCATGCATATCTCTTCAGGAAAATGGCATTCATTATGGTCCCACCAGTATTTTGGCCTGCCCTTCATTTTGTTGTATTTGGAGCTGGAGAGTGTTTACAAGCAAGTCCGAGCTGAGAAACATCTAGAAACACTTTATGAAAACATGAGGGGAGGACAGTACTAACCATGCTTAAGAACATAGGACCATGAGGGAGAGGACAGAACTAGCTGTGTTGACAAACACTGGGCCGTTAGGGAGAGGCCAGGACTAGCCATGCTCTTTTAGTTATGTTATGTGTGGCACATCAGAAGCTTCACTTGCTATTTGGGTTTACTTAGGATAGGAAAGAAACTCAGTTCCTTTCAGTGTGATGTTATTCTGTCATTTTTTAAGAATAGTTATACCTACTCATTAAGAGCCAGCATTGCTCATGGAAGTAGATTAGCTCTATCATCCAGTAACTGGTAAATCCTGGAAAATTTCTTGATCTCTTTGTTCCTCAATTTCCTCAGCTGTGAAGTACAGATAGGATGACCCCTAACTCTTGTATTTGTTGTGAGAATTAAATAAATTAATATGTTTAATGGGATTATAAAAACAAAAAGGAGAAAAACAAAGGAGAATCAATGTGAATGCTTGTTACATTAAGCAGTAATTACACAAGGATATGCTGCAAAAAATAAAAATCACTCGTTATCCATCAGACTATGAGTAAATGAGTTTCTTTCTCATTTATAACATTCACAATCCCAACTTCCTTCCAATAGATATAATACAATATGTGATAGTAATATTATACCTATAATATAAAATATATTTTCAACTCTATGTATCTCCTTTACTCAATAGTCAACTAATATATTATGAATATGTTCTTGGAGTATGAAAATATAATCACTTGTTTATCTGTGTACTATTCTAGCACATGGATATAATATAGTTATTTGACCAATATCCTATTTCCAAATTTTATTTCAAAACATTGCCACTCAAACCTCTGCTAAAGTAAGTGTACTTATTCACAAACATTTAGAAATACCTCTGAATTTTGTAAAGGCAGTTTTCTAGAGTGGAACTTGTTAATAAGCTATACTCTTCAAGGGGATTGTAGTAGCTTATTTTGGTTATTTCCCCCTGCTTATCTTTAAATAAACAGGATAAAAACAAAAGAACTGGCTGCAACTTTTAAAATACTTTTATTCCTATGAGAAGGCTGCACATAGAGAATGATGAGAATTGGGGCAGAAGACTTTATCAGCAAGAAAATAGACTTAGGATTCAGGCAGATATCTTTCATTTTAATTTTTTGAATGTTATTTTGGGTAACTTATTTCAACCTTTTGGAATTTCATTTCCTAGTCAGTAACATGGAAATGATTTAAAAATCAAAATTTCAAGGCTTTTGAACCAGTAAGTGAAATAAATTCTTTAGTCCTGTCACAGGAGCAGAGAGAGAGAGCTGTCTGTCTTATTTCTGTTTAATAGGAGTATTTTATTCTGTGGAATACAAGCAACATAAAGAAAAGCACCTGTATTTTGGAGAAATTTACACTAAATTTGGGAGTCATAGAAACATACTGAGAATTATAAAGCTCCTTGTTAAAGGTAATATATCAAATCCCAGGCTGAATGACTTAGTGTAAAGGAGAGAATCCCATGGTAAAATTTGTATGAATACTCAGTCTCTATAGATTACACTCCAAAGCCACACCCCCAGAATGCACCATCAGACTTGTAGACCAGCTGATATTTAATAGGCAGGACGTACATACTATAATAACAATTTTACAAGGAAATAACAATCTAGCATATTCAGGATTCTGATCAATAATATCAGTTATGTGACATTAAAGGTAGCTATTTATTGTTTAACATGTGATGAAATACAGACTGGTATAGAAGACACCTCAGGCTAGGTAGGGAAGGTATGCTAGTTACTTTATCATTGCTGTGAACAAATACCTGACCATAAACAACTTAAGGGAAAAAAGGATTTTATCCAGCTTAAAGTTACAGGGGTGAGGTCCATTACATCATGGTGGTGAAGGTATGGTGGTAGGAGTGGGAAGGTAGCTGGTCACATTCCAGTCAGGAAGCAAAAAGTGAACAGGAAGTGGAACCAGGCTATAAAGCCACAAGTAGCCCACTTCTTCCAGCAAGGCTTCATTTTCTAAAGGTTTCACCATCTTTCCAAGCAGTACCACCTTTTGGGGACCAAATGTTAAACACATGAGGCTATCAGGATAGTTCACATTTAAACCACAATAGAGGAAGGGTAAGCTTTTATTGCTACTAACAAAATTAACCTATTTAAAAGGTGCATTTTCCCAAACACCAATTTTCACTGCCTTCCTCATAAGACCTTAATATTTTCTCACTTAATGACATCTATTAGTGTTTATGTATCTTGCCAGGAACACTAGCTACTGGATATCTCCTTTTCCTATTAGGAAGTATATTGTAAAGTTTGAAGAATAGGGCTACAAACATTGTTAGGAAAATATCAATTGATTTTCTAAAACTCCAGAACCAAAGAGGCATGATAATTCCTGGGAAATGAATTAGTGTATAGAATATAGGCTGGGCAGTCCAAGAATATTTGTTTGCAGGGTGGAGAGCTTAGAGAATCTGATAGGTGCTCAGTCCACAAGGCTGAATGTAGGTTGGAGAGTATAAGAAGTCAGTAGCTGCTCAGCCCATGAGGCTGGTTGATTCCTGAATGGCCACCAGTCTTGCAATCCACTTTGGCAGGATGATGAAGCTGGGTTTCAATGTCCGAGGATAGATGTAACAGGGAAAATGCAATAAGTAGCACAGGTAGCCAGGAAAAGTACCAGAAGAGCCACCCACTCTGGAGGAAGGTCTTCCTCACTCTACCCATCCTTCCTGGAATGTCTTTACTGACCCACCCAGAGATATATCTGTTACTTGATTCCTAATGTGATCAACTTGACAACAGAATTTAACCATCACAATATCTAACTCATGAGCATATGCTTTTGACCATTCGACATATGCTGTCATTCTTACTGTTGTGCTTTGAGTGTAAAATATACAAACACATAGAATATAAAATAAGTTAAAATAGGCTATGTGTTTTAAACACTTGGTCCCCAGTAGGTGCCACAGTTGGAGAAGGTTGTGAAAACTTTCGGAGGTGGAGCCTTGCTGGAAGAAGAGGTTCTATAGTCTGGCCCCACTTCCTTTTGGTCCTCTGTTTTGGATGGTGCTGCAATGTGATCAGCCCCTTCAGGCTCCTGAGTCCATGCTTTTGCCACCATGGTTGAATATATACTCCCGGAACTTTAAGCCCAGATAAGCCCTTTCCTTCATGAAGTTGCTTTTGGTCAGGTATTTGTTCACAGAAGTGAGAAATTAACCAGTACATTTACATTAAAAAAAAATTAGTTCTTTAGGTTTGGCTGCACGCTGTTCCCGGAGGCTCATGAGTTGAAGTATGTAGCTGGTGACTGGATTGTGAGGGCATTAAAATCTGTTAATGAGTTCATAGCTGAATGGGTCATTAGGAGGTAGGCCTTAATTGGAGGAAGTAGGTCATTGAGGGTATGTTTTTGGAGAGCATACCTATCTTGGCTCCCTCCTACTCTCTCTGTTCCATTGCTGACATAAGCTTTGCAGCTTTCCTCTGCCATGTCCTTTGGCAGTGATGTTTGCCATGACACAGGCCTCACAGCAGTGGAGCTAGCCAACCAGTGCTGAACCTGTGAGCTAAAAGAAAACCATTTCTCCTTTCAGATGGTTTTCTCTGGTATTTTCTCCCAGTGACAGAAGCTTTCTTAACAAACCTGAAGGTGGGGATTTTTTTTAAAATCAATATCAGCATGTGTGATGGTTAAGTTTGTGTCAACTTGATTTGTTTAGGAATCCACAGACATTCCTCATAAGTGTGTCTCTGAGGTTGCCTCTAGGAAGGATTAACTAAAGGAAGAATCCTTCCCCAGGGGTAAGCCCTTCCCCCCAGAGTGGGCGGCCCCTCTTGGAGGAGGGGGCTGGTTGATAAAAAGAAGCTCTGGGAAGAAAGGCTCTCTCTCTTTCTCCCACCTGGCTGCCTGTGCTGCTAGCTGCTTGCCACTGGGTGCTTGTTGCTTGGTGTTTTCCGCTTGGTACTTGCTGCTTGGTGTTGCTGCTCTCCAGTGTGGACTGAAGACCAGGGTGGACTGAAGAGCAGTGTCTCTCCAGGAAGCCTCCAGGCCTTCAGTGCCGGATTGGGACTGCCGAGGCCTCCAGCCTCGTGGACTGAGCAACTACCAGGTTTCTTGACTCTTGAACCTGCAACCTGCTATTGCTGGACTGTGTAAGCTAATCCAATAAATTCCCTTTTAATACAATTCATTCTATCCGTTCTGTTCCTCTAGAGAACCCTGACTAATACAGCATGTTAATACATAACTGAAACTAAAATTAAAAAGCTGGAATATACAATGGTAACAGGTATTATCAACTGTCACAAAGGACATATTTCTCCACAAATAGGAAATGAGGAATTCTCTATTTTTCTGTCCTCTATTGGTGAAAGCTGTGAATTAAGAGTAGTTTGGAGAAATATTCTAGCAATTTGATAAATTTTCTGTTTATTTTCCAAGTATAGATCTTAACATTCTTCTAACACTGAATTACCGAGTGAAGCTATGTGAAGTTAACCAGTGAAAGAATTGTTTAACTAGAAATCAGCAGGCAGGGTAAGAAAAAACTCGATTCTGGAGAAAGGTGGTAAAATAGCAAAGGAAAGATAAGAACAATTAGTTTCAATTGACTGTGACATGCACATTTTCTCAGTGAAGTTGAGAATTGCCCTTACATTTTCAGCCCATTGCTTCCTTAATAATTGGGAAATCACTACTTTATAGCTTTCTAAAGCAGTACTGAATTACTTAATTCTAATAGTGCTGCCCTAACAAACTTGGAATTCCAGGTAAATAAAATACTTAGATACCAAAAATGTCAGCATATTATTCTGAGTTATCTGAATTATGAGTTTGTAAAAGTCAGTTTTTCACTGTGCTTATTAGCTGCTTTCTCTCTCTCTCTCTCCATATGTATGTAAAATAAGAAGTGGCACATTAATTTTATTAAGAGTGATCTCAAATGTCAGAGTGTAATGAAGTAGATATAAGATTTATATATAATTTTGAGACCAACACATTTCTCAGCCTTGTTAGCATAGTGGTTTCTTTATAATCATTTTAAGAAGTAAAATTTTCACTGCCTGCAGATTCTTGTTTTTGTATTATGTGACTATGTGTACTTGTGTGAAAGTTCCCACAAACTGCTTTTAGCTAAATGTATACATAAAGGAAAATTTCACATTATTTGTAATTTTCCAGGTATCTGAAAACAACCCAATAATTCTTGGTTTAATAACTTCAGTAAGCCTTGATGTTTTGTAGCTATAAGCAAAGAATGAGACAGAGACCAAAAGAGACGCAGAGAGAAAGATTAAGTGATACATGAAGCTGTAACAGAACAGTAGCTCAGTTTGCTAATATATCTAAATTGTCTGTTTTGGACTTAGTTTGTTATCTGACTTATCCTGTTACCTCCAGTTTCAAATTAATCATGGAAACAGAAATATTTGAAGGTTGATTATGACTGATTTTGGTGCCACAAGTTGATCCAGTGCCTCCTTGTAGGTGTTGGGACATGGAGGCATAATAAACTCAGTTATTTGTGTGTTTGTCTCTTAGTTGGAAACAGATTTTAGATAATTTAAAAATGTTTTTTAGAAAGTTTGAAATTTGAAAAGTTTAAAACATGATTGATTTCCAATTTGATTTGTGTGTTAAATCATTGTCATGAGAATGTCATGTATAGGAGGCCCTGCTTCCTTATGCAGAGTGTAGTATGTGGTCCTTGAGACTTCATTCTGCTTCTGCCAGTAGGTGCTGTGACTTTTGCCAATCATGCTGCAGATGGTGTTGATTTACTTTATTTGTAAAGTCAGCTCTTTTTCACAAACCCTTCATGTCCCCTCAGAAATCCTTTCTGACCCAACCTCAGGTGGGCAGCAGCACTCAGGAACAATAGGTGTAGTTAGCACACAAACATGAAATGTATTTGTTATTGCTAGCTCTCACAAAAAGGTTGTTTCTGGCCCAGATGATAAATTCCTGGAACTTTAGATGGGTGAGGCAGAACCTTGAAATAAATAAAATGTAGTTATGCTTCAATTTAAGGAAATCTCATGATTATCATTTGCAAATTATCTAAGATAAGAGGTGATGATTTACATTTAATGAAACAAGAAACAAAAGATGATACAAAGTTTTTGTCTTATAAGGTCTTAAAGTCTTTTAAATGAACAATCTTCATGTATTTATTTATTTTATTTATATTTGTTTGTGTGCTCTTGTGCATGAATGTAGGCTCACTTATGCCACATGTGTGGAGGCTGTGTTGGTACTTGTCTTTTATCTTATTTACAGGCAGGATCTCTTGTTTATCACTGTTTCCCAGGATAGTTGACCCACAAGCTTCAGGATTCTCCTGTCTCCCCCTCACATTTTTGCATATATGCACTGGAATTACAGATATACTGTATATTGGGCTTATGTGAGTTTTGGGGATCTAAGCTTAAGTTGTCTGGCTTGTACCGCAAGAACTTGATCCACTGTGTCTTCCTACTCCCTCCTAGATAATTTTAGTAGTAACTTTTAATGTAATATGTATATGGAGACAATGAAATGTAGTATTATTTAATGACAGATTTTAGAACTATAGAAAATAATTTCATAATATATTATCTTAGAGGGCTTTTTTTAAATATAAATTTAGGCTTTTGGAATAGGATCTCACTATGTAACTATTGTATCCCAGGCTGCCCTGGAACTCACAGTGCTCCTGCCTTAGCCTCTGAATACGGCGATTATAAATATGTACTACCATGCCTGACCTGGAGTTATTTTAATAAAAGTGGAAGAAAAGTAATAGGCAAAAGTATAGTCTTAGTATGTATTTAGAAAATTTTAATTTTCCCTCACACAGTATCCTGTTGACTTAATATACACGATTCTCTAGACACTTACTCCTAAGAGTTTGTGGCACCAGATGAGACTTTACATAATTCTAGCACCTGAGAATTTTTAAAAAGTGTATTATTGTAGATTATTTCTAGTACCAAATCCTTTATATTTCAAAGTCCTCGTTTTACTCAGCTTTCTCTCAAAGGAATGTCAAATTCTATTGCTGGTCTAGTTTTTCCTCTCAGCAGGAATCTATAGCTAGCTTTGATCCTCTTAGAAATGAGCAGTGTTCAATATAATAAGTACTTGTTCTTTGTCTGCTTTTACTTGTATAGTATTGTTTTGCTTTTGATGTCGCTGTGGTAAACAACATTTCCAGTAGAGATGTCAAATGTGTCCCATGTTGTCTGCTAGCTCTGTTAATACTGGGTGCTGCTACCCCAAGGCTGTGTCTGGAAGGATACAGAGGAGACATGAAGGCTTTGTTGAAGAGTAGGTATTGTCGCTTTTCTGTCTTTAGGGTCCTTGACTTGCTGTATTTTTTTAAGTATCACCAAAGGTTTGAACACACTCTTTTAAAGTCACTTTACCAGTCTCATATTCCAGGGTCTGTTGCCTCCTTTCCATTTCTGCTTCTGTCCTTCTGACTCAGAAATCATGGTTTTCCCCCACAGAATGCAGTAATACTCTCTAAAGCAAGTGTGGTAATGCATGCCTGAAATACCAGGACCTGATAGGCTGAGACTGCCCCCCTACATGGTGCTCAGGGTTCTTTCTTACCCCACCCAGCCACCTGCTTTGGGTCTCATATTGACTTGGAGACTCCACAAAAAGTATTTATTTGCTTATCCTCAACTGTCTTATGAATATTCCCACTATTATGATGCTTTCTTAGTGTTCCATTCCTATCCTTGGCCGATCATCAAAACTGACTTCAGATATAATAACCAATGATGTATTACTGATTCATACAATGCAATTGGTCCTTCTTTTGAGTTCCCACATCAACCCACATTTATTTTATTGTTTACTGACTTAAAAATTACTTAGATTTTTGCATATTTGTTTCCACAACCAACTTAGAAGCACCTATGTTTTGGCCATTGTTTATTGTAAAATCTGACTTTGAGCTTTGGAGATATTTTCCAATATAGTAAATACTGCGGCTTGGTGGATCAGAAGAATGAACTTACATGTCTATAGATTTAAGAATGTTTATACTCTTAAAAATTTTAGTACACATGGTAATAGCAGAGAAATTATATGTCACCAGTATATTTATAAAAAACAAAGTTTTCATTCAGTTAATATAACAAAATTTTATATATGCAATTTTATTTATGAGGAAATAAGAGCAGATAATTTTTAATGAAGTTACCTTGTCTCCAAGCACAGCTAAATTAATTTTAGAAGTGGACATAATACTTTATACATACTGACACATGAATTGCTTGTTTAATCTGGGATAAAAGAAGAGAAAGGATTTCTTCCATGTAGGCACACTGGAAAGAGGAACAAAGAAAGGTCCAGTGACCCTCTCCAAGTCCATATCTAGGGCCCAGACATGAAGTGTAGGTTTAGAGGGCAGGAGGTATGTATTACTAAGCAGTCTTTCTCAAGGTTTAGTTCCATGTCTCATTGACACATCATGGCCAAGACTCTAGTCCCTGTAAACATGGTGGTCAAACAAGGTTTGAAATCTCTTCCTGGGAGCCAAGTTCTTCCTCTGTCTGGCAGTAGGCTTCAACCTTTCCCTCCCCCAGCATGAGATTCCTAGGGAAATTCAAGTACATGGGGATCATTGTTTCAATTATCTACCTATAAGTGTCTCTCTTTAAAATATCTTCTCTTCTCCCATGATTATTTATGCAGGTTCCTTGCTACTTACAGCCTCACATTTTGTCTAGCTAGCCTGGGCTCTGCAGGCCTGAATTTTGTACACTGGACTGTCAAAAACCCACTGAAAAAGGACAAATATCCTTATTATTTACTATTCTCTCTTAAGAAGGGCCTTAACGTCTTGTTTGTTTGGTATTAGTTTTCTTTGATACAGGATCTAATGTAGCCCAGACTCAAAATCACGATGTAGCAAGTATGACTTTAACTCCCGATCTTCTTGCCTCAACCTAAAAGTATTGAGATCTTCACACAGCTTTTCAGACACATGCTTCTGTCTTCATTTACTACCACTTTTCTCTTCTCTATTCTAACTAAACCCTCCTATCTCAGTTAATTTCCTGAGAGAACCATGCTGTACATATGTGGTTCTTGTAATTACCTTCTTTTTGCTGGAACAAAGCACCCAACCAAAAACAGCTGATGGGAGGAAATGAACTATTTTGGCTTACACTCTAGGGGAATCTTCATGATGTCAGAGGAAAGCATGGCATGAACAGATTGGACATCATCTTTGCCATAGCAGGTGGAAAACAGCAGCAAGGAGAGTGAGCTGAATTCTGATAAGGAGCTAGCTACAACACTCCTAAGCCCCCCTTCCAGCAAAGTCACCTCCCAAGTTGCCATCAGCTTGGGAGCAAGCATTAAAACAACTTGAATTTATGGGAGAAATCTAATTCAAACCACCATAGTTCTGTCTTATAGTAGTTCTTCCTTACATTGTCTCAGCTAATGAATGGTTCAAGCATCCCTCTCACTGGTACAGGAATTTGGGGTGTTTTTAAGAGTGATGGAAACACCTTGGATCTTGGTTGGGTTTTAACCCAGGATACTCAAAGTCACATGAATCTTCCAGAGTCAGTGGCATTATGGGAAACTTTCTGGGGTTCTGTGAACACATCTTCACCCCAGTTAGGGCATAGGCAACAGACTTAAGACATGATTGCACCAAAACCAGTTCTTGTGAACCAATCAAGAATGCCATTTATTGAATGGAGAGGGTGGTTAGTCTTACAGCAGAAATGTACCAGGGTTAGAGGTTATGTTCTCATATCCTGTTGTTTACATCCTCCTAGCAATCCTGTTGTTACCAGCAGCAAGAGCCCACAAACGGAACTTGTGTTTACAGGAAATGGGAGTGGAACAGGATGTTCTTAGGCAAACAATCCTTGGTCATTCTCAAGCAGGGCAGCAGACTCCCCGGGAGGGAGGGTGGACCCCACACACCAAAACCAGTTCTTGTGAACCAATGAGCTCTTTGGGGTTACTTACAGAGCAGGGTGAGAGGCTGCTTACAGGAGCAATGGATGACCAGCAGAAAGCCCACCCCAACATAGGCGGCAATTGCTAGAAGCTGCTTCTCTGGAGCTATACAACCTGCCTGGAGAGTCTCTCAAGCACACTACACCATTTACAGGCAGCTCAATTGTAAAGTCTTCTCCTAAGGCATTGTTTTCCCTTTATATAGTTTTAGGGCAGATTCTGCAACCCCTTTCCAGACTTGACTTCCTGAGTATCTGAAATTTCCTTCCTGCTCCCCTCCCCCAGGAAGTAGAGTTTCAGTTTCTAATTAACATAACCTTGGGGAGTGGTTGTGTGACCTTTAAGTTTCAGATGTCCCAGACTTGACTTCCTATATCAGAGCCTCCTTCCTCTCTTCAGGATAGAATATTTCAATTCAGAGGAATGGGCTACACAACAGGCCTCTAGATCTTATCTTTTGAATTCAAAGGCTGAAATCCATAGGTCATAGATGGTGAGATTAAGAAAGATTTTATTTTATAGAGTTTAAGAGAAGGAACTAAGGTAGAGCTCCTGTGTACAAGAGGTCCTAAGCAGGTAATCTGTCTGTTGACTCTGTTTTTCTTTTTTTAATATAAATAAGGGCTGGAGAAATGGCTTAGTGGTTAAGGCGTTTACCTGAAAAGCCAAAGGAACCAGGTTCAATTCCCCAGGACACATGTAAGCCAGATACACAAAATGGCACATGCATCTGGAGTTCATTTGCAGGGCTATAGGTCCTGGCATGCCCATTCTCTCTCTCTCTCTTTCCCTCTTATAAATAAAATGACAAAACAATATTTAAAAAATAAAATATAAATAAATACTACATGGGGGATTAGCTGGTTAATCCAGTTCCTTTACCATGTGTCCAGGTGCCTTATAATCTTATTCAGATCTTCATGTCAGGTTTCTGGGGAAGGAGTCCTTTAGAAAGCAAGCGATAAGGATAAACCAGATCTCCCATTACTGGCTCAAGACCCTTCCCTGCTTTTAGCCAGGAAAGAAAATTGTTCACTTTGGGGACCCTGTTCCCCTAGATTGCCTAATCAACTTCTGTTGCATCACTCTGAAGACATTTTCAGATAGAGTGGACTAATTCTTTCTCTGATTTGTCATGCATATACTGTGTACTGTCCACATTTTACCATACATATTTATTTATAAATTTATTCCCCTAATGTAAGATAAATAATCTAGAGCCAGAACTCCATGTATTTACAGCACAGTCTCTAACACTAAATCCCTTTTTCTGGCTTTCAGTAACGTAGTGCTCCTTGAAGACACATTTGAAAGACTATCAGACAGCTATTAAATTCTCATAGAATATGACTGCATCTAGTCATCTTTACATTGTATCTAGTATGTAGTCTAACAGTTCATTTATAGAAAGTGCTTAATGTAATTGAAGAAAGGAAGGGAGAGCATCCATATGTATTGAATGGGAACTATGATTGTAAGGCATGAAGACAGGAACAAATATTGTATTAAGTTAAAAATGAAATATATACAGGCAGAATGAAAGGCACACTGACATGTAATTGTCTAACCTAATTGCCTATGCCTATTTCATTCATTTTTAGGGCTTTTAGAACTGACTATAGAATGGGTTTTGCACATGTTGAAATGTAAATGTTTATTCATTTGTTTTTACCATGAGTACTTTTCATTGAGGGGCACATTTCTGGTCTAATCACCAACGATGAAGATGCCAGATACATATTAGAAAGTTATCTTTAGTCTTCCTGTATCACCTGCTTATTTATGCTTATACACCAATTATTATTATTTTTGTTTGTTTTGTTTCTCTGGTTAAAGTGATTTTGAGTGCAAAGCTCAGTTGCTACTGACGTACATTTGAATCATTCAATGATTTATACAAATTGTAGAACATATTGTTTAAAACATGGAGGAGGAAGAGAACCAATCAAACCAATGTAACCTTAACTTTATTAGCATGTTGTTCTCATTGTAGCTTATATACTAATTGATGAAGCTTAAACATAACTGAAACAAGACAACCTGCATATAAAGATTGCCTTTTGAAATGTAAGCAACCCCTCAATCTGCTATGTAAGTAACCCCAGTAAACTCATTGGTTCACCAAACATGTTTTGGTGTAATCCTTCTTTGGTCTGTTGTCTATGCCCTGTCTGAGGTGAACACATGTGTTCATGTCACCCTAGGGAGAAAATTTTCCCATGAGAAGGCTACTGACTCAGTGGAAGTTGTGTAGGATTGTGAATGTTTGGCATCCTAACTCATGAATTAAAACCCAACCAAGAGCCAAGATGGCTTATATACAAATTGCTATTTTTGTCGGTTTTGTTTCTCTGGTTAAACTGTTGAGCTTGAAGGAGCAATATAGTTCTTAATAGCTAATGGAGAAATAAAACAAAGTTAGGAAACCCAGTCATATGATCAACCTAATTTTAGAGTCTCTGGTAGATAGCCTCAGTTGAGCTGATGCTGGGGAAAGTAGTTTGTGACTGTAGCATTTTACTGTGTGGTGATTTGTGGGTCAGTCATGGTTATCGACACTTGGTTCTTGGACCAAATATGCTATATGCATTGACTCTGGGAGAAGCGGAATGGCCTGATACTCAGTAGCTATGAGCTACTTCAAATATGGTCACTGCTCCTAGTGTGTGCAGAAAGAAGGGGGGAGAAAATGATAATGTGCAATTCAGTGTTGTAATATAATTGGTGAGAGGTTTCAGAAACAGAGCAAAAGTTTACAGCTACAAAGACATGCCTTTGATGACAGCTTCACACATTCTCAATGCTGAGAATTTATTAAGGTATTTAATCTTTCTGGGCATTTGCTGGTAAATGGGAGTAGAAATTCTGTCTCATATGGTTGCTGTGTGAACTGTGTAATATAATACCAATAAAATGCTTGGTAAGATTTTGCTACTTAACAGCTAGCATTCCACTGAACTAGTTGGAAAACAATGGCGTACATCATGAAATAGTAAAAACCCCTCAAAAGATCTTTAAGAAAGTTATACATGATCCCTCTAAAAGTAAATTAAAAACACAAACCAAACGGTTTTGAAAAAGGACCAAAGACAAGCCGGGTGTGGTGGTGCATGCCTTTAATCCCAGTTTGGGAGGCAGAGGTAAGAGGATCACCATGAGGTCAAGGCCACTCTGGGACTACATAGTGAATTCCAGGTCAGCTTGAGCTAGTTTGAGATCCTACCTCAAGAAACGAAAAAACAAACAAACAAACAAACAAACAAACAAAGACAAAGTACATGTGCTCTCCACTTCCCCAATCAGTGATAGGCCATGCCAGCCAATACAAATACACACACACACACACTCACCCTTACATATTTCCTTTCAAATCCATTATTATCATGAGTTAGATAAGGCAAAGTTCTGTTTTTTGTTTTTTTTTTAAAAAAACCCATAAATTATCATACAAGGAATAGTTTTCCTTATGGCATTTTCATATATGCTTAGTTTAATTTATCTCTTCCCACTCCTCTTCCCCATCTCTCTATGCCCCATTCCCATTTGTATTTTCCTTCCCCATTAGTCCCCTTCCCACTTTCATATCACTTGTTTCCTATCACTTTCTCCACCCTGTTTCCTTAATAGCCCCACCCCTTTCTGGGCCCATTTCTGGTTTCCTGGCCAATACCTACACTCTCAAATAAATACATGTATATAAAATTTAGAAGGTAATATCCAGATATGTGACAACATGCAGTGTTTGTCTCTGAACCTGGGTTCTATCAGTATATTTTCCTGTTCCATCCATTTTCCTACAAATTTCATTTTTCTTTATGGCTAAATAAAATCATATATATATATACACACACATACATACATACATACATACATACATACATACATACATACATATATAACACATTTTCAATATCCATTCATCTGTTGATGGACATCTAGACTGATTCCATTTCCTTGCTTTTGTGAATAGAGCAGCAATGAACATGGATGCTCAAGTATCACTATTGTAGAATATAGAATCCTGTGGGTATTGTGCTCTGGGTTAGAAGGTAGTTTTATGTTTAGTGAGTTTTCTTTCTGAGAAACCTCCACACTGATTTTCCTAGCTGCTGTACTAGTTTACACTTCACTAAACAGTGAGTATGTGTTCCTCTTTCCCCAGAACCTCACCAGCATTTCTTACCTTGTGTTTTCCTAATGATAGTCATTCTAACTGGGGTGAGATGAAATCATAAGTAGTTTTAATTTGGATTTCTCTGATGGATATGTTCATTAGGCAAATTTGTCTTTACATTTCATTTTTTTTCTGTGTCTTTGTCTAGTTTTGTAATCAGGATAATACTGGTTTTGTAGAATGAATTTGATAGTGTTCCTTCTTTTTATGTCTTTGGGAGTTTGATTTTTGTAATGTGAGCTATTAAGCTTAGGATTCGATTAATTATACCCCAGAGGACCTGGTGGTTTTTGCTGTCATTATCATTTGATTCGAGGAACTTTTCTATTTCTTTCCAGATTTCTTCAGTGATCCTTGTTGATAAAAAGAATATTATTCAGTATCTAAGGTTTTGTGTACTTTCTAAAGTTATGTTGCTCTTAATTCTTTTATATTTGTTGAGTCTTGCTTTGCGGCATATGAGGTCTTCAATTTTGGAGAACAACCCATGTGTGCTGAGAAGAATGTGTATTTCCCACCTATTAGATCGAATATTCTATAGACACCTCTACAATCTATGGGGTATTTTAGCTTTGAATTTTCTTTACTGATTTTAATTTGGAAGACCTCTCTAATTGTTAAGAAAGTGAAATGTTAAAGTCTACCATTCTTACTGTGTCAGGACTTATGGGATATTTTATTCCATTTGGTATATGTCTTATGAAAATGGGGGCACCAATATTTGGTGCATAAAAGCTTACAATTGTTACATCTTCTGATGGATTGTTCCATTTGTTTAATATGTAGTAACTCTGTTTAGTGCATCTGACTAGTTTTTGTTTGAAGTCTACTTTATCAAATGTAAAAATATCTCTGCCTGCTTGTTTATAGCTTCTGTTTGTTTAGTAGAGTGATTTCCATTCTTTAACACTTGGTTTTAAGATGTTTTTGCTAGCTAAGTGAGTTTCTTTGAGACAAAAAATAGCTGCCTTTTTTTTTTTTTTTTTTTTAATCAAGTCAGTCGGCATACTTTTTATTAGTGAGCTGTGAGCTGAGTCCATTTATAGGAAATGTTATTATGGAAGGGGACTTGCTACTTTATATGATTTTGTTAGATAATATTCTGGTTTCCTGGATTATTGATACTCTTTTCCTCCTCTCCTGTTAGTTTAAGTTTTCACTTTTGGACAAGACTGATTTTTTTTTTCCAAGCTCGTCTTCATTCTTCTATTCCTTTCAAGGAGTATATTCTTTCCTATGTTCTAATCAATGAAACTTTCTGACTTCTCCTTTATGCATAATTTTCCTTTAATAATTTCCTGTGGTGCTGACTTAGTTATCATGAATTATCTTAACTTGTGCTTGTTATAAAATATCCTTATTTTTTCACCAGGTTTTAAAAATAAGTTTACTAGCTATAGCAATTTTGGTTGGCAGTTATTTACTTATGAGTCTTGAAATATGTGTTTCTGGCTTTTAGGGCTACTGATGAATGATCTGAAGTTATTCTGTTTCTGCCTCTGTATATGGGTTGATTTTTTTTTTTCATTTACAGCTTTAGTAGTATTTCTTTGTATTTCTTTGAAATCATGTCTATGATGCGTTGTGGGTATTTCCCAAATCTTAATTCTTTCAAAAGTAGTACCATGTGGAAGACTGCCAAATTTGCTTATCAAGTGAGGATTAGGATTAAGTCTGACCTTCAGAAGCAAGAAACTCTTCAGCATTTCTCCTTTAGGGTTATCCTTTCAAAAGAATCACCACTCCGCTTTTCCCAATGCAGAGCAGCTGACCAATTCTCAATGGTGTTAATATCTTAAACCATTGAATCTGAAGGGGCTGTCCTCTGGATTTGGGACTTACATCCCATGTACACTTCCTTCTGTGCCAAGCTTTACATCTTTTGTATCCTTCTGCTCTGTTTTTCCCACTGCCAGTTCACCACTTTAAAACTGAACTTTGTTCAAGTTCTCATGAAACAAGCAGAATGTAGCCAGCCTCTCTGCCAGAACATCACATCACATGAATTAACTCTAGCCCAATTTCTGATTAATTCCATTTTTCCCCTCTAAAGCCTTGTAAGCTGATCCTCTACAGCCTTCACTTCTCTCTGCATTTTATTCTTTCAAACTCCCATCAGAATGGTTCCCTGAGCTCTTGACTAAAGTTTTGCAAAGCTTCTTTAGTCCAAAATTCAAAAACACCTTTCATTTTCCTTCCACAAATCACTTCCAAAAAACTAGACACATAGTTGGGTTTATTGCTTTATCACCCTCACTCCTGATATGGATTTTCTATATCAGTTACTGTCTCGTTGCTGGGACAGAAACACCTACCAGAAGCAGCTTATGAAAGGAAAGGGCTTGTTTTGCCTTACACTTTCAGGCAGAGGCTTCATCGTGGTTGGGAACGGTGGCCACAGCAGAAAGCTGGCATCACAGCTTGTCATAAGCAAGGAGCAAGTAGCAAAAAATAAACTGTGCACATCCAATATACTTGGACTACTAAACTGGCCCTGACAGACCTCCTCCAGCAAGGCTCCATCGCCCAAAAAACTCTACCAGTTGTGGATTAAGTATGAGGCTTAATCACATGAGGCTAAGGGGAGGATTTTACAGTCACAACACTGTGGTATCCTCTAACCCTGAAATTCATTCTTTTGCTTGGCATCACCTGCTGATGCTTGATTGCTGTGAGTTTTTTTTTTTCTTTGATTGATTGTTTCATTCATTTCCAGTTCTTTTTCAGTGTTTCAGATTCCTTGTTGAATTTTTCCATATTTTTTAACTATTTCCAAGTTACTGTTTTGTCCACTTTTGAGAAGTCTTGAATTGATTTCCTTCATTTGTTCATATCCTCCTTTGAGTATTTAATAGGGTCATTAATCTTTTCTAAAGGTAGGATTCTGGGTTCTTTCTCAGACCTTTCAACGATTTCTGTGATTTTGGCTTCCATTATGTGAGTTGGGAGGTTTGGAATGTGTTATGGTATATTGTCTCATATTATTTGTGTTTCTTTGTTGTTTTTTTTTTTTTTTTTTAACATGTGTTGGAATGGATGTGTCTTCTAGTTTTAGGTTTTTCCCCTTTCCCACTGTTTTAGATTATTTGTTTTGTTTTATATGAGTCTTTATAGAGAAATGTCTCCCCAGACACCATGTTTCCTATAGTACTTCAGGGGTAGATGCACCAGTGTAGTGCCCCCTAATAATTGATCTACATTGCCTAGCTAGACCCTTGTGAATTATTTCCCTTGCATTCTCATTAAGGCTTACAGTCAATGATGTTGATGTACTGCTTAGAGAATGTGTAGCTTATAGATTTCTTTTAGAGCAACAGGTATCAGTTTTTATGTAGTGAAATGACAAGTGATTGGGAAAGTAGGAAAGAAGGGTTAAAGTATGATCAAGGAAAGTGATTATGTGTGTGTGTGTGTGTGTGTGTGTGTGTGTGTGTGTGTGTGTAGAAAGAGTTTTTAGGTATAGAAAGTAAAAGAGAGTCTAACAGTTATTAAAGTCATTTGTTTGATGAAATAGAAGTTAAAACTCGGTATCTTAAGAATTAGTTGTACAAAATTGTAAATAGTAATTAAAAATGATCAATTAGAAAAAGAATCAAAACTACTGAGAGGTTAAAAAATTGTTTAAAATTAAAATTTTAAAAGTTATATACCCAGGTTAAAAGACAAGCCTTGACACAGTCTGCAGCCTGGATTTTTACAATGTGTGGTACAAAGCGGAAAATATCTATATATGATTTGAAAAAAGTGACAGTTCAGAATATATTCATAAGAGAGGGTCCTGACTAACCATCAAGAGATGTGTACCCCACTATTAACTGGTATTGGAGGGAGGCTGGCAGCCAAGCCATGAACCAGTGTTACTTATTTGGCATACTAGCTTGTATGCTGCCTTTGAGGTAACTTGTAGTGTCTCTAGGGGAGGATTCCATTCAGGCTTCTATCAGCTGCTACTGGAGCAATCATGACAGCTCATAAAGAAACCATGAACTTCTCTTTATTTTTCCAGAAGACTTCTCAGCATTTTTATATTTAACATGAGAAAATAGAAACTTGGTGAGCAGCATTACCTACCAGACACATGAATCTTAAGCCATGAGGATGGTAAATTATTCTGGATCCTATTCCCACTGGATGCTTTTCTAGTCTTATTGTCTGGTGCATGATGGTTTAAGTGCTTTATATTTACAACTTAGTCTCTCCTCAAACAACTCTTTGTAGCACATACTTAGAATCACTTATTTGTTTCTTAATAAATGGTGAAGGATATGGGCTAGAAGCACTGGAGCTAGTGATTCCTAAGTCTGTGATGTAATGATTGCAGTATGCTCCTTCTTTAGTGACAAATTGTCAAGTAAATGATTCATTAATTTGATTGGAGTGTGATATTTCTAATCAGTCTCCATTAGATGATTGTTCAGCTTAAATTTTTAAAAAAATATTTATTTATTTATTTATCTGAGAGACACACAGAGAGAAACAGGCAGATAAAAAGAGAGAATGAGGGACCAGAGAGATTGCTTAGTGGTTAAGGCACTTGCCTACAAAGCCTAAGTACCCAGGTTAAATTCCCCAGTACTCACATAAGCCAGATGCACAAGATGGCACATGTGTCTGGAGCTCGTTTGCAATGGCTAGAGGCCCTGGTGTGCCCATTCTCTCTCTCTCTCTTTCTCTCTCCCTCTCTCCTCCTCTTTTTCTTTCCTCCTTCCCTCTTTCTCAAATATATAAATAAATAATTTTTTAAAAAGAGGAAGAGAAAATGAGGACATTAGGGCCTCTAGCCACTGCAAATAAACTCCAGATGCATGCACCACCTTGTGCATCTGGCTTTCATGGATACTGGGGAATCAAACCGAGTCCTTGGCTTTGGAGGCAAGTGTCTTAACCCCTAAGTCATTTCAAGTTTCTTAATTATAAACATGAATCATGTTTGTGTTTTAATACATATTTTAATAATATGTAATTATGGAAATGAGAAGAATTTCGGTGTGTATACAATTTTTTTGCTTCTGTGCCTGATATTCTGATATTTCAGAAAATGGATTGGCATATCAAAAGGAATGCATATTTTTCTATTTTGATGGATATTTTTAAACTCTGGAAAATGTATCAAAGTGTATTTATTTATTGTTTAATATGAATGCCAGTTTCCCCTTATATTCTTCAAAAATTTTAAAAATATATGTGTTTCTAGGCCTATTGTTTCCCAGGCTGTGATGACCAAAACACACACTTAGGAAAAAATAACACAATAAATAGAAGTCATAAACATGACTTACAGGAGTCTCTTAACATCTTTGTTATAGTAAACAGTCTTTCAAATATAAGTAGAAGTAGTACAGTCAAAAACTAATGAAGGGCTGGAGAAATGGCTTAGCAGTTAAAGTGCTTGCCTATAAAACCTAAGGACACAGGTTCAATTTCCCAGTACTCATGTGCCAAGATGGCACATTCATCTGGAGTTTGTTTGGAGTGGCTGGAGCCCCTGGCATGCTCATATTCTCCCTCTCTCTCCCTCCCTCTCTCTCTTTTACTCTATCTCAATCTCTCTTAAATAAATAAAAATATTTTTAAAAAGTAATAAAAAGGTATAATATACATATGTATATATACATATGGTATATGTAGTAAATACATAAACAAGTAATATAGTCATCTATCACCATTATGAGTTTTATAAACTGTCCAAAATTGTTTGTTCTACACCTTTATACAACTGACAGCATTACCAGCATTGCCACAAACACAGTCTTAAGATGGCTGTGATGTCCTTAAAAAAAAAAAAGAGGTTTTCAGTTCCATTATGATCACATGGGATCACTGTTGCATGTATGACCCTAGTTGATGAAACTGTACATGACTGTACTGCCAGAGCCAACTGCAATACTTTCCTAGTTATCACATGATTATGCTTTAAAAAATTATTTATTAATTTATTTATTTGCAAGCAGAGAGAGAAAGAGATAGAAGAGAGGCAGACAGAGAGAATGGGCATGCCAGGGCCTCCAGCCACTGCAAATGAACTCCAGGTGCATGTGCCCCTTATGCATTTGGCTTACATGGGTCCTGGGGAATCGAACAAGGGGGTCCTTTGCCTTCGCAGGCAAATGCCTTAACCACTAAGCCATTTCTCCAGCCCCGTGATTATGCTTTTTAAAGTAGTACCCTATTCTGAACCACACCTAAGTTATGGGTACAGAATGTTTAGAGGATTCTCTCCACTGATACTGAAACTGATAGTCAATATAAGTTATTATGTCAAATATCAAAATGAAAAAATTATCAAAAATTACCCATTTGAGAAGCCAGTATAATCTCCCTTCAGGATGCATAACGTAATCACATCCCCAAAGACTGCTTTCCCCATAAGGTTACATTACACGTATAGGTTCCAGGACTTAGAACCTGCATGTTTCAATTGCCATTCACTTGAAACCAATTTGAGAAACATACTAACTTAGTATTGAACCTGAGTTTTAAGGTTTTTTTTTTTTTTTTTTTTTGAGGTGAGGTCTCACTCTAGCTCAGGCTGACCTGGAACTTACTATGTAGCCCAGGCTGGCCTTGAACTCATAGTGATTCTCCTACCTACACCTCCTGAGTGCTGGTCTTAAAGGCATGTGCCACCATGCCCACCATGCCTGGTGAATTTTCAGGTTTTAAGAAGACCAGTTTTCTGCTCTTAGTATGTTTTTTATGTGCTTACTACTTTTTCAAAACCAACAGTTTCATTTTTCTCTCCTATCTCCGGAATCAGAAATTTCACTCTGTCTTTTTCTGAACACTCATATCCTTCTGAATTAGCCTTACATTTCATTGTATCAGTCTATTCTGGTTATCTCAGGCTAACTAGAACTCTGACTTGTCAGAGTCTAACAGAGCACCAACTTCTTTTTAAGTCATTTCCAAAAGTATCAGTCATAATTGAATGCCTCTTAAGAAAACTAAGAAATTTTACTGTTATTTTCTTCTCACATTTCTTTTCATATTTAGACCAGAGGTCAAAACTAGATTTTTATATTGACTTTTTAAGTTTAATAATACAAATAAATTGATGCTTTGAATGACCAAGCTTAGCAGTAACTGAAACAGTAATAAAGTTTCACTCTCAGTGTTTGTTGAGTAATAGCTGTGATTTATAATAATGAAGTTATGTCTGCATGCTCATATAGCAGCAGTCATTGTAAGGCACGATTTTGTCTTTGCAACTTCCAATCTAAAAGTTTACTCTTTTCAGGTGGTCTCCTTGAGTACTTACTTGCCTGTGACCTCACCTTTTAGAATTACTTTGTGTGCTTGATTCTAGCTGACTTTGGCTTTTCTGTAAGTTTTAACTTTAGAATTAATTCTTTCTTTTTCCCTCCCTTCTTTCCTTCCTTCTTTCCTCCCCCTCCCTCCTTCTTCCTTCCTTCCTGCCTTCCTTCCTTCCTGCCTTCCGTTCATAGACCTACTTTGTGCCTGTACACAACTGTATCTATTTGCCATAGTAATTTTAATTTGGAGAACATTTATTATTCTTAAATATGCATTTTAAATTTCCAGATATGGAGTGGGGCTGGGAAGATTGCTCAATGGTTAAAGGTACTTGCTTGCAAAGCTTGTGTGCCTAGCTTCAATTCTCGAGCCACCAGCATTAACTAAACATAAAAGATGGTACAAGCATCTGATCTTCATTTTCAGGGGCAAGAGGCCCTGGCATGTATACATACACACATAAATAATAAAACCTTAAAAATTTTCCTGAGATGATGTTTTTCAAAGAATGAAAGAATCAGTAAATGAATCCAATAGAATCCAATGTTATAGTCAGATCACTTCCAAAGATAGAAATAAAAATTATTTCAGTTGCTCAAAAAGTGTCGATTTCCTTGTCATTTAAAAAAAAATCTGAAAAACTATTGTTTTGCATTTAAGAAAATGTATATTTAATTACAACTTCCAAATTCAACTCCTTGAGATACTATAATGCCTAAACAGTCAAGACCCTAGGATGGTCCAGTGATGCTTTCAGACTTTGAGCTAAAGAAAGCATTATTTACTAGTTACACCCCACATGCCTCCTTTTTCTTCTGCTCTACTCTGGTCCCCGCCCCCCCCATAGTAAAGGGCCTCATCAAAACCTCTATTGGACAGGAAAGCTCTTCATTGATTCAGTATGTGTTTGCTGGGCCCCTGCTTACTTGCAAGCTTGTGCTAGCTTCTGAAGCAGACTGAGCAATATTTGGTATCAACTAAGCAGTACCAGTGGTCTAGAGATCACATGGATTGGTAGGCAAATGAAGGACTTGATCATTTCCAAATTTTAATTAAACCCCAAAATGTTTTGTTTATAGAAACAGGATAATCTTCAGGGGAGACTGTATAATGCAGATGTAGCGATCTCTGTCACATGTAGGTATTTACTCTGGGAAAGGTTTGTAAACTGATATAGCATGGTTTGGCTATGTTATAGCACCCTTCCTAAATGAAATGAGATAGATAATTTTTGTATGGTTATATTTATAAGATAACCATTCCTATCATAAGCTAACAGGACAGGTACAGGTACAACAGTGGAAAATTTATATATTATTGGAGCTCTGGTGGGCATAAGTAGCATTGATTTTTGTAGACCATCCATGTGTTCAATTTGAGGCTCTATTTCTAAGACAAGTATAGTGTCTGACTTATTAAACTAGCATTTTAACATTGAAATTCATATGAATACCAAAAAGATTTTTCTTTTGCAAATTGCATCTGGAATAGGATACTGATTTTTTCCCTTTTTAAGAAGAGTCCTTGTTAGGTGATGTTAGTAATTGAGGAGGAAAGAGAAAGCAGCAGGTCTGCAGCTCTTGCGTTAATTCACAGCCACTTTTCATTTGTCATTTATGTTTTTGTTATTGTTGTGGATTAGATAAACCATTAGGCATATTTCTAGTCCATGTTATTATGCTTATGTTATGTAATAATATATATATATATATTTTTTTTTTTTTTGAGGTAGGGTTTCACTCTGGTCCAGGCTGATCTGGAATTAACTATGTAGTCTCAGGGTGGCCTCGAACTCTCAGCGATCCTCCTACCTCTGCCTCCCGAGTGTGTAGTAATATTTTTAAGTTATTATTTTCTACCATTAAAGTTTCATTGTGTGCAAATATAGTGGAAAAGTCTATTGAACTTTTTGAAAAAGAGTCCTTATTCTCTTTTGTGTGCTTATTTAGATTATTTTAATTATGTAAACCTAACATAAATTTTTTTCTAGTATATTTAAAAATAGTAGGGATTTATTTATTTATTTATTTATTTATTTATTTATTTATTTATTTGAGACAGTGAGAGGGAAAGAGAGAAAATGGGCATGCCAGGGCCTCTAGCCACTGCAAACAAACTCCAGATGCATGTACCCCTTTGTGCATCTGGCTTATATGAGACATGGAGAATCGAACCGGGGTCTTTAGGCTTCACAAGCATGTGCCTTAACCACTAAGCCATCTCTCCAGCCCCTTAATTGATTTTTTTAAAAGTTATAACAATTAGTTTGAGTCCAATTTTAGAATATTGTTCCTTCTTCCTATAATATAGTGTTATTTTATAAAATATTCAATATTGTCATTTAATTGTTTCTACAAGCTTGTCTTCCCAGTAGATTTCATGATTCTTGAAATTAGAGAATATGTCAGTAACATACATCGCTACAAAAATATCCTTCCTGCTGTTTAGGTATAAGTTGAGTATACCATATTTGCTTGGACAATAGTTGCAAAATCACATTGAAATGTAAAGAAAATGGCTATTTTTCATTTACAAAAAAAATGACCTGAGGTCACAAGGACAGATGGCTCAGAATGGTAATGTACAGTGAAAACTGCACCTGTAAAGAAAGCTGTGGCCACTCAGCACATTTTCTGGCTAACAACTATTGGAAGCTATGTTAAAATTAGAAAATGGTTTGTTGAGCATAAAGTTAGAGCAGGTAGGTTTTTCACATTAACAAACTGATTATTGCTATCAGAGAGGATAACTAGTGCCTTAGCCTATGCTGCAGGTGACTATTGTCCACGAGGATAGGATGGGAAAGGTACTGGCAGTGAGCAATTTCTCTGGTTATAGAAGGCATACCTACCTGTTGCAGTTACTTTCCTCACTCCTGAGACAAAATACCTCACTCAAAGCACTTATGGAAGGAAAAGGGTTTAATTCAGCTTACAGTTCCAGTGAAAAGCATGGCAGGAGCAGACAGCCAATGTTAGTTACATCATCTTGTCAGCAGGGCGGAATAGAGAATGGAGACAAGAGAACAGCAAGAAGAGCCAAGTAGTAACATCTCAAGATCCATTCTTTTAAACCTAGTGTTGAAGTTCAACATAACGGTATTGAAGTTGTCAGCATAAAGTTTTAAATAGCCTCACTGAAACTAATGACAATTCATGAAAGAAGAGTGGTCTTCCCATCTCAAACCTGGTGAAGTGTGTGCATGCATGTGTGAGTGTGTGTGTAAAAACTGCCCAGCATAGAAAACAAAGATATTTTTGTGTCACAAACTACAGTATTGCTTAATTTCTTATTCTTTTTCTCCCTCTTCTGTAAGCAGTGTGTCTCTTCATAGTTGCCTATGAATAGGAAGCTATTTTATTTTATATTCTTTGGTCAACCACTAAGTGAACTTTGAGGCCTTCTACATTTCTGATATTAATGAGGAAATGAATTTCTCATTGTAGACTTCTCCAGAAGACTTATTTTGTAAAGAACAAGAGAATTAACTTAGAACAGTTCACACCATTTAGATTGTTCCAGATTGGGCTGTCTGTGTTAACTCATCCACTCATTTTCTCTTAGTCTCAGATAAGCTCATTTATAAAATGGATTTTATGTTAACTTGAGTGTAAATTCTTTATAAGAAGGAAATTAAAAAGTGAAACTCTTGTTTCTATTGTAGAAGTAGATAGGATGGTGCATTTGAACCATCACTGGTCATTTGCTCTGTATGTATCTTTAAATATTTTGACCTTTCTAAACTTGGGAAATTATATGTTTGAACAAAGTAGTGTTCAGGGAATTAAAGTCAGAGATTTTCTGTTATATTCATATGACCAAATTATAGAAGAAATTATTTGTAAGTAGAATTGAAAAATTAAAGCCAAAATTTTAGGGGCTATGTTATGGAGTTTAAATTCTTATGTAAATACTTTCTGTTATGTTTGTGATTTTAAAATTATTTTGTATGGATCATAATGGCTGGAAGAAACAATGTAAAGAGTAAAGTCTATGATTAAGCATATTCATATTTCTCTATTATTGATAAAAACCTTTATTTTATATTTTAAATTAAAATTTGCATTTGATCTTACATAAGTAAAACACTGAAATTACATTAAGAAATAACTATATTGCATAATTTTTGAGTCCCAACCACATTGCAGTATTTTTCATCATCTCAGAGTTTTTATGAACTCTGAAAGAAAGGGCTTCATTACCATTAGCTTAGAATACTTAATGAGTAAATATTGCAGCCACAAGATGGGCTGGAGATTTTGCATTTAAGTGGAAAATGCTTTTATAAATATACTATCACAGTAGTTACTCAAATAGAAATATTTAATTTACTGTTTGCCAACCAGTGATGGAGCCATGGAGTCTGTTTAGGGGACAGAAAGGATTATTTTAATTTGATTTTTGACTATTATTTTTTTCTATTCTGACTTAATTCCAAATATAAACATACCTGATGTTGCCTTTCTAGGAACATTTCAAGTTGTGATTTTTATATTATGATCTGTTCTCCATAGTTCTGTTACTATGTTTATTTTTCAGTATGCACTGATTCAATTTCTTTTGAGAAATTGATATAACAGAGGATTGTTATAGCAAAAAAGGACTATTCAGATTTCAAGGACAGCACAGGTAAATACACAAAAATAGTAGCTTGTTAAAGGAATAAGACAGCTCGAGTAGGGATTTTTACTATGTTTTAAACATAGAAATGCAATTTATATACTTCTAATAATTCCCTGGAGGTAGAGGATAAGGGGGAAGAACAAATTTGAACTTTGAAATCTATTAAGACATCACCACAGATACCCAAATTGTTTAGAAAAGGATATAGCTTCAAATTATCAATTAATGTCAGTTTTAAGTGGTCATTTTTCTAATAATTGTCTACATTATTAGTCAGACTAGAGTGAATTTAACTTTTTAATGATTTTCCAGTGTATTGTTAGTGGCAATAATATATAAGATTGTATTACTGCCATTGAGGGTAACATGATACCCCAGTGTGCACTTTCTGATTTTCCATTATTTTGTTGATGTGTGTTAAAATACATATAGTCACTGTAAGATCCCTCTGTTGCTCAAGCAGAACAACTTTGAATCATAGCTTAATTCTGTTATCTCTCTGCCTTCCTGCCTCACCCAAACCCATATGCCTACTGCAGAAAACCCCCTGTTACCAGGTTACCAGGGAAGCCCTAGTCCATCTGCCTGTGAGTCCTCTATCTAGTGCCTCTGTGACTCCCAACATGGAGACTGAGTCAAGTGGAGTAAAACTTTTCTTTTTGCTGATGAAAAGTTATAAAAGAAGGACTGGAGAGATAGCTTAGCAGTTAAGGTGCTTGTCTGTAAAGCCAAAAGACCCAGGTTCGATTCCTGAATACCCACATAAAGCCAGTTGCACAAGATGGCGCATGCATCTTGAGTTGTTTGCAGTAGCTAGAGGCTCTTGAATTCCCATTTTCTTAATATTTCTTTTTTTATGCTAGATATTTTTATTTATTTATTTATTTATTTATTTATTTATTTATTTATTTATTATTGACAACTTCTTTAATTGTAGACAATATCCCATGGTACTTCCCTCCCTCTCCCCTCTTTCCCCCTTGAAACTTCACTTTCCATCACATCCCCTCCCCCTCTCAATCAGTCTCTCTTTTCAGTTTGATGTCATGATCTTTTCCTCCTATTATGATGGTCTTATGTAGGTAGTGTCAGGCACTGTGAGGTCATGGATATCCAGGCCATTTTGTGTCTGGAGGAGCACGTTGTAAGGAGTCCTACTCTTCCTTTGGCTCTTACATTCTTTCTGCCCCCTCTTCTGCAATGGACCCTGAGCCTTGTAAGGTGTGTTAGAGATGTTTCAGAGCTGAGTGCTCCTCTGTCCCTTCTTCTCAGCACCATGGTGCCTTCTTAGTTATTCCAAGGTTGCTACCATCTGAAAAGAGAAGTTTCTCTAACCAAAAGTGAGAGGAGCATTAATACATGGGTGTGGACATTAAGAGAAGTGCTTACTGGGCAGTTTGGTGAGCATAGTATATACATTTAGCAAGACACCAGCAGACATTAGACCCTTATGACTCATGACTACACCTGTCATATGTTTTCAGTATTAGGGATGTGTTCCCTTCCATGGAGCAGGCCTCAAGTCCAATTAGAGAGCAGCTGGTTTCCCCCATAACAGACATGCCACTATTGCACCCATTGGCTCATTTGGCCTGGCTGGCCAAATTCAAAGCTTACGGTGTTCACTGTTGAGTACCTTCACTGGCGTTTTCTCTCTCCCATTAAACTGTATGCAGTATAGCTTTTTCCAACTTTCTGTCAGCTGGTCCACATGGAGGAGGCTTTCAGCTTAGCTCCAGCAGGTTTTCTCAGTGAACTTGCCACCCAAGTATGTGGAATCTTCAGCAATAGGGTCTTACCATCTATTCCTGGTGGAAAACCAAGGGCGTTGGCAATGGAAATCAGTGTGGAGGTTCCTGAGACAGCTAAATATAGATCTACCATATGACCCAGCTATACCACTCCTAGGCATATATCCTAAGGGCTCGTCTCACTACCTTAGAGATACTTGCTCAACCATGTTTATTGCCGCTCTATTCACAATTGCTAGGAAATGGAACCAGCCTAGATGTCCCTCAACTGATGAGTGGATAATGAAGATGTGGTACATTTACTCAATGGAATTTACTCAGCGGTAAAGAAAAATGAAGTTATGAAATTTTCTGGAAAATGGATGGATCTGGAAAGGATTATACTTAGTGAGGTAACCTAGGCCCAGAAAGCCAAACGTCACATGTTCTCTCTCATATGTGGATCCTAGCTACAAATGATTGCACTTCTATGTGAGTAAAAATAAAACTCAGTAGCAGAAGCCAGTAAGGAGATATAAATGGAATAGAAAGGGAGGGAGGGGGGCTTAATAGGATGGTATTGTATATATGTAAGTAGAAGAACAGATTAATGGGGGTGAAAAGGGCTAAGTGAAGTCAGGGGAAGAGATTGAGTTAAGGAAAGGTGGAGGGGGAGCTAATCAAAATCCAAGAGGATATAAATAAGTCATATGGAAACCTACTTTTCTGGACAATCGAACACTCCAAAACAATAGATTGTTACTAGAAAATTTTCAGTTTCAGGAATGGATACCTTCCAGTGAGTTGTTGGCCAGGGAGGTCACAGATATCCCCAAAACATTTTTCAATCTTTCTATCTGCCTCTTCCTCTCGCTCTCAAATAAATAAATAAACAAACAAATAAATAAATAAATAAATAAATAAATAAATAAATAAATAAATAAAATGTACTACTATGCCCAGCTTAAAAAAAAATGTTATAAAAGAAGAAAGCTCTCTTTGTATGTGTGAAACCAAAGCCTCCTTCTGGCTTTAGTGACCCTGCTATGCTCTTTAGTGGTATACAAATGCTCCTCTAATAAACCTTCACTGGAGTTGTCTGCATTTCACTTATTCTCAAAGTGCTAAGAAATTTCCTCTCAACAGTTATCTCTACTGCACCAACCTTTCCCTTTCAACTTGACTTTTACAGTTTGAAAATATGTATGAAAAGGAATAAGTAGAAAGTAGCAATGGCCCTGTGTACTTGTTTCATGGCTCTCCCCTCACACTGAAATGAATATTTAATTGAAAAGGTCTGTAAGTTCATTTTTAATTCCAAAACTGTAACTGCAATTACAAGACAGGATGGACAACGCAAATGCCAATGGAAGGTACTTCTGTTTTGTATTCCAGTTGTAGTGCATGGATGTGATCACGTGCTGTGAATCCGAAACAAGTTTGTGTTAGTCACAACCCATATTCTACATCAGGAAGTATTTCTGAGTATCAGTATGATTTGACTCTAGAATGTAAATAGTCATGTTATTAGTCATTTGTAATGCAAGACTCAGGAGGTAACTCCCACCCACTCAGCTGCTGATAGCCCAATGACAATCAGTCTGAATAAGGTAGGCAGAGTTCTAGAAAATTTGTATTTAGTAATACATGTGTATAAATGGTTATGTGTATATATACACAAACACTTATATATATTTATCTTTATCTTGTACAGCTATATAAATCTAAATGTTTTGATATTATACTTCTGTAATATTCTCTATTTTATTCCACAGAAATCTTCTTGATAGAGACACATTTTCTAAATCTGATCCAAGTAAGTGTACATTATTTACTTTTTGAAATAGTCTATTCCAGTTATTTTATTTTGCAAAAAATTGTATGAAATAAGTTTCCATTGACATATTTTCTTTGAAGCCAAGAAAAGCAGAGGAAGGATGTTTCAAGCTCTTCTTGTACTCCATCTGAGCAGCTCCATCTGTAGACAGGAAAGTTCTTGGCACTTTGAGAATAAGATAGAAATGTAGATGACTCCACTGAAGGATGCTTTATTTTGAAATTAAAACCTCATGGTATGACTAGATTGTAGAAATGCCATTTGAAAGACAGCCAGATTGTACCATAATTTTACAAGGTTTTTTAAATAAAAAAATAAAAGTAGTATCTAAAAGCATATGCTAAGTGAACTATATATCTTTTGACATGAACTGAATTGTCTGATTTCCTAATTAAAGATATTGAAAATTGAACTAATCAAATTAAAAAGGTGGTTTAAACTAGAAAACATCAGAACTCATGGATTTTAATTGGATTTCTTATCTTAGAAATTGATGTCCACCAGTTCTGCATCTCTACAAGTATGTGAATCAAAGTGGTTTAATTATAGGGCATAAGTGGTAAAAGAATCTTGAGGTCATTATTGAGGAAAACTCATTGCAGTTTCTGAGCTAAACATTTTTGTAATTGTAAAGTGGGTAAAGCTCTTCTTATTATATAATCTTTACATAAAGTCTTTAATGTCCATTTCTTTAATTTCCTTTCTTGATTGATAGAATGTCTTATCCATTTACAAATATTAATGATGGGTTGAAAAATATTAAATATAGAATATGACTTGCCCTAAGTCATCCCTGCTATGGAGGCCTTGAGCTGTCTAAGTATCTCAGGAAGAGTTTGCATAGTTTGGTATATCTGTGGGCATACTGATAATTTCAAATTAATAAGCTGATTTTAAAACATTATCTACATCTGTAGCAAAATGTAGATAGAGATGTTAGCATGAATATGTTCTGAAAGTTTGACGTCATTTGCTTCTCACTTAACTAAAGTAGTTTTAATCATTGAATGATTTGTTTGCAATTTTCTTGCAAGGGTTAGGCTAATGATTAAGAATTTTGTTTTGATGTGGCCTTTGAACAGATGAAAATTAGTTTTATAAATTCACATCTGATGTTTGTAAGAGACATTGATAGTGTGTGTGTTTTTCATCTTTTGTAGTTTGTGTCTTATATGTACAAGGAATTGGAAATAAAGAATGGAGAGAGGTAAGAAAAAAAATCACTTTCAAAATCATTATGTGGATGACAAAGTATGTTACATTTCAACATGGAGCTTTTCTGTTTCTAGTTACTCTTAGTCTTGCTAAACCCAAAGACTTTCATATTCTGTGAAAGTTATCTTTATGTGGTGTTCATTTATTAACTTCTTGTGCAATACTGTAGATCTGAGACCTGTATTTGCCTTACTCAAATGTCAATAATCCCATGTACTGATGTCTGTTTAAGTCTATAGACCTAACATAACTTTCGGAGGTCAACTGTTGATTTTTATAAACACCACAGAAAAGGATTGTAAGTGAGGGGCATGATATCACTTGCTTTTTTTCCCCAGTAGTTCATTGTTTGAAAATGAAGAAATCAGTTTCCTAATGTAGTATACATTATTTAATGAGCAAAAGCAATTAAGATAAAAATTTTATTTTATTTATTTTTCTAGAATACCTCAACATTAAAATGGAAAGATTATCAATGGAGGATGGGGGTGACATAGTAAAATATAACAGCATTCCATTTTCCTGTAGTTGCTGGTTATCTCAGGAAGGTAGAATATTGTTTCAATGAGGTTACAGCTTCTGGCTAGATTTCCTAGTGAGGTTTATGCTATTTATTGCCAACCATTGCTTTTTGCTAGTTGAGGGATGTCCAACCTTTTGTCTCCTCTGGGACACATTGGAAAAGGGCTTGATGTGGGCCTCACTTTAAATACACAAACAATAGTAAAAGCTGATTGGCAAAGAAAAACATCTGTATATAATCTTCATGATACACACCACCATAGCATAAGCACAAAAGTCCTCAAATAATGTGCTTAATTATGTCACATCCTATTTGGAGAATTTTTAAAAATCATAAGACAGGTCCTAAGATTAAAATCACTAATAAAGAAAGTGAACACATCTAAGTAATAAAGTTTCTTGTTTTTGATTATAGAAGGAAAAGAGGGCAACATGAAACCTGTGGGATATTTAACATTTTATTTGAGAAATGAGTACATAGGTAACTGGTTCCATGGAAGTTCATTCCATTGTCTGTGAGTTCTCAGACGGCTCATCAAATACTTTGGTTCTTATGTTTCTCTCAATTTGCTTCATCTTGAAAATAAATCACAAATGAAGGTGCTGCCAAAAAAGTGATGACATAAGTAAGATGTGATTGTGAACAAGGAGTATTTGTTTCTGGGAAGAATGGATTTATGAAAGAAGCATAACCACATTTCTTTTTACGTTGAATGTTACATTGCAGTTCTGTGCATTGCATTTTGAAAATTGGCAAACATATTTATGTCAGCTGAAATGGAGCACAAGTATATAAAAATATTATTTTGTAAGAAATCTGAAACCTGTTTTCAAATTCTTGTATCAAATTGAAAAGCAAGGATGCTTATTTTTGGCTGTTCACAGGATTATGTTTAGCCAATGGTTCAAAATGTATAAAATTCTTTTCCTTAGATGGGTGTGATATGGCATTCCTTTAATCCCAGCACTGGGAGAGGCAGAGGCAGAGGTAAGAGGCTCGCTGTAAGTTCAAGGCCAGCCTGTGACTATAGAGTGAGTTTCAGGTCAGCCTGGGCTAGAGAGAGAACCAACATTGAAAAAACTGAAAAAACAGTATTTTCCTTAGTTTGAGCTTTCCATAATTTGAGCTTCCATTGGATCACTGTTATGATTTGAAACCTTGTATTGATAAATTGGTTTATACCTTGAAGACACATGTTGTAACTCAGGTAACTAAATGCTAAAATCTATAAAAATGGTAAATCTGTGAGCTAAGTTTCATCATAGAGTTCTGGAAAAAAATTGTTTTGTTACCTTGCATAAATAACTCAATAACATGTCATAAATCCTAAAATCATTTCAACCTTTAGACTCTTTAATTTAAATTTTTTATTTGGAAAACAGATATTTAGGTATCATTCATTCTGGCATTTTCAAATAAAATTTCAAACAAAAATAATTTTAGTTGATTCTCATCCTCCCTCCTATCCCCTTTCTCACTCCCCACAATTTTCTTCTCTCTCACAGTACCTTCCTCCCTTCTGTTTACATGTCATGAGTCATTTCACCCTTGCTTTTTCTTATGATTCTACCTTTATATTGTTATCCACATTTGTCCTCCTGTATGTACACACAAATATTACAAGGTAGGACCCACATAATCTGAAGGATCATGCAGTTTTGGCCTTTCTGAGTTTGGATCACACTTCACTTAATATGAATCTTTCCAAGTCCATTTTCTTGCAAAGTTCATTTTGCCATTCTGCTGAAAAGAATTCATGTGTGTGTGTCACATTTTGATTACCCATTAATCAATTGATAAGCATCTAGACTGTTTCTGATCCTTAGATATTGTCAATAAAGCGTCAATAATACACATCTATCCATGCAAGGATCTCTGTAGTAGAGTGTGGAGTCCTTAGGGTATATGCCCAGGAGTGGTGGAGCTTATATGGGAGTTCCATTTCTATTCTTTAACGATTTCCATACTGACTTCCATAATGGCTAGAATAGTTTGCACTCCCACCAGTAGTGGATAAGGGTTCCTCTTTTCCTACATTGTCACCAGTATTTGTTGTCATATGATAGCCTGACAAGCTTGAAATGGTATCTCATATTTGCATTTCTCTGATGGCTAGGGATGTTGAACACTTTCTTTTTTATTAATCTTTTGACTTTTATTCATTTATTTGAAAGAAGAGAAAGAGAGAGAGAGAGAGAGAGAGAGAATGCGAATGGGCACACCAGGGCCTCCAGCCACTGGAAATGAACCCTGGATGCATGTGCCACCTTGAGTATCTGGCTTATGTAGGTCCTGGGGAATTGAACCTGGATCCTTTGGCTTTGCATATAAGCACCTTAACTACTAAGCATTCTCTCCAGCCTGATGGTGAAAACTTTCTAAAGTACGTATTGATCATTTGTATTTCTTCCTTTCTGAACTGTTTGCTCATTTCAGTAGCCTACTTAATAACTGGCAGATTTACTTTTAATTGTTGCAGTTCTTTACATATTCTGGTTATTAGACCTCTCACTGAAATATAGGCAGCAAAGGTTTTCTCCAATTTTGTGGGCTGCCTGTTCATTTTGTTAATTATTCCTTTTTCTGTGTAGAAATTTATAATTTCATGTACTCCCATTTTGTTAATTATTGGGACTATTTCCTGTTTTGTGGAACTGAGTCCCATTCAGAAAATTCTTGCCTATGCCTATGTCTTGGAACATGTTCCCTATTTTTCCTCTAGCATTTTGAGTATTTGGTGTTTTAGATTAAGGTCTTTGATCCACTTTGAATTGATATTTGTATAGAGTGAAAGATGTGGATCTAATACCATCCTTTTACAAGTAGATAACAGTTTTTTTTTTATTTTTTTAAATTTTAATTTAATTTTATTTATTTTTGGAGAGAGACAACACAGAGAGAGACAGACAGAGAGAGAGGGAGAGGGCGACAGATAGAGAATGGGAGCACCAGCAGTCTCTCAGCTGCTGTGAACGAAATCCATATGCATGCGCCCCCCTTGTGGTCAAATGCAGCATTGCGCCCTTGCGCCACTTTGCATCTGGCTAAACATGGGACCTGGAGATTGGAACCGCTGGAGATTGGAACCAGTGTTCTTAGGCTTAGCAGGCAGACGCCTTAACTGCTAAGCCATCTCTCCAGCCCCGTGATATCCAGTTTTTACAGCACCATTTGTTGAATAAGTTGTCTACTTTTCACTGAATATTTTTGGCTCAATTGTCAATGGTTAGGTGGCCAAAGCAGTGTTCATTTATTTCTGGATCCTCAGTTCTGTTCCATTGGTATATATGTCTTTTTTGGTGCCAGTATCATGCTGTATTTATCACTATTGCCCCATAGTTTAATTTTAGATCAGGTATTGTTTATCTCCAGCTGTTTTCTTGATTTACTCTTTTCCTATTTTTATTCTTTTTATGCCTTCTTGTCTTACTGCTCTAGCTAATACTTCAAGCACAATATTGAAAAGAAGTGGTGCGAATGGGCATCCTTGTCTCATTCTTGCTTGTAGGGAAAATGTTCTCAGTTTTTCTCCATTTAAAAATGTTAGCTGTAGACTTCTGGTCAAGATGGCATCTGCCTAACATCACCTCACGGGGAAGGAAAGGCAAGACCCTTAAGACTGAAGGTTTTTTTAGGGGGTTGCTGATTCTAGTAGGCCCCCCTACTAGAGGGAGGGTGTGGAGGGGTAAGCTCTAGGGTAGCCCACCAGTTTTCCAATTCCCCTAAACAGCCATCCTAGCCACCAGTCCCAGCCAGAAGTCCCTCCTGAACTAACCGGAGGCCAATTGGACCCAAACTAGCAGGCTAAGACCTCCGCCCCAGGGTTTCCCACCAGTGTGCAGAGCTCCACTGGTGTGATCACTGCTCCCAGGATTTCTGAGCCCCATGCGTGACCACAAGTCCCACACCATGGTACTACCCCCGAGCAGGGACCCAGGCCAGCAGGCCAGTATCCCCGCTCCAGCTTTTCTAAGCCCCATGCACAACCCAGTCCCACTCCCTGGGCCTACCCCCAAGTGGGCACTCAGGCCAGCAGGCCAGTGTCCCCAGTTTAGCCTTTCTGAGCCTGGTACATGACCCCAGTCCTGCTCCCAAGAAGGAACCCAGGCCAGTGGACCAGTGTCCCCTCAACCTTTCTTTTCCCCATGTACAACCCTGGTCCTGCCCCTGAGCAGGGATACAGGCCAGCAGGCCAGTGTCCCTGCCCTAACCTTTCTGAGACACATGTGTGACCCCGGTCCTGCCCCCAACCAGGGACCAGGCCAGCAGGCCATTGTCCCTGCCCTAGCGTTTCTGAACCCCTTGCAGGATGGCAGGTCCCACCCCTAAACAGGGATCCAGGCCAGCAGGCCATTGTCCCCCACCCTAGCTTTTCTGACCCCTGCATATGTGATCACCAGTACATGCTGCCAACTCCTCCCACCCATGAAGAGGGACCCAGGCCAGCAAGCCACTGTCCATGCATGCATGCATGATCAGTGGTACCACCAACTCCTCACAACCAGAACAGGGACCCAGGCCAGCAGGCCACTGTCCCTGCCCTAGACTTTCTGAGCCCTGCAGGCCCTCACCGTTGACCTCTTCCACCTCCAAATAGGGACCAAGACCCCCACTCCAGCTTCTCTGAAATCCTTAGGCAATCGCCCTCATACTCATTGCTGCCCCTCCAACCAAGGCAAGCAGGCTAGCATCCTACACCCTAGACTTTCTGTACCATTGTGATGGGCAGAACACAGCAACAAAGCAATAGCATGAAAAATCAGACACAAGTAAATCCAGCTAGATTGCCCAGTCCCACAATGGATGTCTCTAATGAAAACATAGAAGAGATAATAAGATCAGAAACCCAAAATGAAGAGACAAGCTATGCAACCTTGGCCAAGCAAATAGCACTTGAAGAAACTCAACAAAGAGCCAATAATTGTATGAATGGTGTCCTTGCTAGATTAGACATAGTAGACAAGAACCAGGAAGGGTTCTAAAGACAGTTAAATGATCTGAAAGAGAGCAAAAAAAAGAGGACCTCAATACCCAACTGGCTAAGCTCAATGGAGACATAAAAAAAATGCAGGGGTGAACTCCAAGAAGCATTAAGAAAACCAGAAAATGACGTGAAATGGGAACTCAACAGAGGGATGGAAACTAAACATTAAAAAGTAGTAGAAAATATGTACCAAATTGTACAAGCCCAAAACTCTATAGAAGCTCTCAAGAATAGAGTCAGCCAAGTGGAAGATAGAAACTCAGAACTAGAAGACAAGCAGAATAAATAGTTTATGAGTCCAAAAGTTCCAGTAAGTTCAAAAATTTCTCTGAACAGAACATGAGGGAAATGTAGGATACCCTTAAGTGTCCAAACATTTGAATCATGGGTATACCATGAGGGGAAGAAATTCAGACCAGAGGCATGGAAAACCTATTCAACAAAATTATTGAAGAAAACTTTCCCACTCTCTCAAAAGAAATTCTCATCAAGACACAAGAAGCAAAAGAACTCCAAACAGATTGGACCAAAGGAGAAATTCTCCAAGACATATCATTATTAAGACTGTAAACATTAATCACAAAGAAAAAGTCCTAAAAGCAGTTAGGGAGAAACAGCACATTACCCACAAAGGAAACCCCTCAGAATTACTTCAGACTTCTCAGTGGAAACCCTAAAAGCCAGAAGAGCCTGGAATGGAACACTGCAAACTCTAAGAACTTAGGGCTTCCAACCCAAACTATTCTATCCAGCAAAAGTATCCCTCATAATAAATGGTGAAAAAAAAAAAAAACTTTCCACAATAAAAGTCAGCTATACAACTATATGAACACAAAGCCAAACCTACAGAAAGTACTCCAGGGAATTCTACACACAGAAGAATCAAATAACCAACTGCAAGTGACCACAAGAAGTAGAGCACAATAACCAAACTGAGAAGGCACAAAAAAATACAAATACCAAGAAAACACCAAACCACATCAACCACCACAATATGGCAGGTATTAAATCAAACCTCACAGTTATTACTCTAAATATTAATGGCCTTAATTCACCCATCAAGAGACATAAGCTAACAGGGTGGATCAGAAAATTAGACCGCATAATCTCCTGTCTTCAAGAAATCCACCTCACCACTAAGGACAGACACCACCTCAAAGTGAAAGGGTGGAAAATGATATTGCAACCAAAGAGAAACAAGAAACAAGCAGGTGTAGCTATACTTCTATCAGATAAAAGAGATTTCAAACCAAAAGTAATCAAAAAAGACAAAAAAGGCCACTACTTACTCATCAAGGGAACAAACCAACAATAGGATATCATGATCATCAATATTTATGCACCAAACACAGGTGTACCACAATTCATAAAACAAAATCTAATTGACAACAATAAAGAAATAACCACCAACACCATCATAGTTAGGGACTTCAATATTCCACTATCTTCAATAATCAGATCATCCAAACAGAAAATTAACAGGGAAGTAAGAGAGCTCAACAACACCATAGATCAATTAGACCTAATGGACATCTATAGAACATTCTACCCTGAAACCCTAGATTACACATTGTTCTCAGAAGCCCATGGAACCTTCTCTAAAACAGATCATATACTGGGTCATAAAGCCAGCCTCCATATATTTAGAGAATCAACATAATTTCCTGCATGATATCAAATCACAATGCTGTATTGCAGTAAATTAACAACAAAAGTTGTGCCAGGAACCCAACCAGCTCCTGGAAACTGAACAACACACTCTTAAACAATAAATGGTAGTGCACGAAATAAAAAATGAAATTGCGAAATTTCTGAAAATGAATAACAATGAGAACACATTGGACCAAATCATGGGGCACAATGAAGGCAGTCCTCAGGGGAAAAATTCATGGTGCTAAATGCCTTCATAACAAAGACAGAGATCCCAAATCAATAACCTAACCATCCAACTAAAGGCATTGGAAAACCAAGAGGTATTCAACTCAAAAAGCTCCAGGCGGAAAGAAATAATTAAGATTAGAGCAGAAATTAATGAATTGGAAACTAAGAAGACAATTAAGAGAATTGATCAAACAAAGAGCTGGTTCTTTGAAAAAATAAACAAGAATGATAAACCCTGGCCAATTTGATCAAGTGGAAAAAAGAGACAACTCAAATTAACAAAATTAGAAATGAAAAGGGAGAGATTACAACAGACATAAGTAATATTGGGAGAATCATCAGGATTTCCTTCAAAAACCTCTGATCTACAAAACTGGATAATATGGAGGAAATGGATGAATTCCTGGACACATATCACCTACCAAAGTTAAACTCAGAGCAGATTAATCTCCTAAACAAACCTACCACAACCACCGAGATTGAAAGGGTACTCAAAAACCTCCCTAAAAACAAAAGTCCAGGACCAGATGGCTTCTCAGCTGAATTCTATCAAACCTTCATGGAAGAACTGAAACCAATTTTTCTCAAATTGTGCCACAGAATTTGAGAACAGGGAAAGCTCCCAAACTCCTTCTATGAAGCTAGTATCACCCTAATACCTAAATCAGGCAGAAATGCCAAAAGAAAAGAAAACTATAGGCCTATTTCCCTGATGAATTTAGATGCAAAGATCCTGAACAAAATCCTTGCACACTGAATTCAACAGCACATCAAAAGCATTATCCACTTGGATCAAGTAGGCTTTATCCCAGGGATGGTTCAACATAAGGAATTCTGTCAATGTAATAAACCACATAAATAATCTTAAACATAAAAATCAAATGTTCATTTTGATAGATGCAGAAAAGGCCTTTGACAAAATACAACATCATTTCACGATCAAAACATTGGAGATACTAGGCATGGATGGTCTATATTTCAACTTAATAAAGGCTATATATAAAGATCCTAAAGCCCAAATAATACTTAATTGGGAGAGACTTAAGGAATTCCCATTGAGATCCAGAACAAGACAGGGGTGTCCACTCTCTCCTCTGCTCTTCAACATAGTACTAAAAGTACCAGCTCAAGCAATAAGACAGGAGAAAGAAGTAAAAGGGATACAAATTGGAAAGAAGAAGTTAAATTAGCCCTATTTACAGATGACATGATTCTATACATAAGTGACCCAAGAACTTCCATCTCAGAACTCTTAAAAGGGATTAACTCCAGTAAAGTAGAAGGGGACAAACTCAATGCACAAAAAATCAGTAGCCTTTCTATATGCAAAAGACAAAAATACACAGAAAGAAATAAGCAACATTGTCCTATTTTCAATAGCATAAAAAAAAAAAAACCTTGGAATAGCATTAACCAAGGAGGTGAGAGAACTTTACAATGAAAACATAAAACCACTCAAGAAAGAAACTGAGAAGGACTTGAGAAAATGGAAAGACTTCCCATGCTCCTGGAGAGGGAGAATTAACATTGTAAAAATGGCAATCTTACCAGAAGCATTATATAGATTTAATGCAATACCAATAACAATCCCAACGTCTTTCTTCACCGAGAAAGAAAAAAATGATCTCAAAATTCATATGGAATGGCAGAAGGCCTCAGATATCCAAGCATATCCTTAGCAAAAGAAATACCTCTGGAGGCATCATGGCATCACCATACCTGATCTTAAGCTGTACTACAAAGCTATAGTAATAAAAACAACATGATACTGGCATAAAAACAGGATTATAGACCAATGGAACAGAATAGAGATCCTGGACTTTGGGTCAAGTAACTACAGCTACTTGATATTTGACAAAGGCCCTAACAATGTAGACTGGAAAAAGGCAGCATCTTCAACAAATGGTGCTGGACAAACTGGACAACCATATGCAGGAAAATGAATGTTGATCCACACATTTCACCATGATCAAAAATCAAGTCCAAATGGATCAAAGACCTTGATATAAGATCAGAAACACTGCTACTACTGGAAGAAAAATTAGGAGGAACCTTCCATGATGCAGGAGTGGGAAAAGACTTCCTGAACAAAACCCCAGTAGCTCAGGAAATTAAACAATCACTCAACCATTGGGATCTCATGAAGCTGAAAAGCTCTTTCACCAACAAACATACAAGAAGCAGAGCCAATAGATTACCCACAGAATGGGAGAAAATTTTTGCGGGATGCACATCAGACAGAGGCCTAATTTCTAAAATCTACAAAGAACTCAAAAACCTAAACAATTAAAAGTCAAACAACTGACTCAAAAAATTGGGCAGAGAACTGGATAGGGTGTTCTCAGAGGAAGACATACAAATGGCAAACACATACTTAAGAAAATGTTCAACATCCCTAATCATCAGAGAAATGCAAATTAAAACATCTATGAGATTCCACCTTACCCCAGTAAGGATAGCTAACATTAAAAAATCAAATAAAAACAAATGTTGGTGGGAATGTAAGCTAGTACAACCACTATGGAAAGCAATATGGAGACTCCTAAAAAGGATGACTATAGAGGTACCAACAAACCCACTTATCTCCTTACTGGGCATTTACCCTAAAAGTTCCAAGCCTCAGTTCAAAGATATTTTATCAACCATGTTTATAGCTGCTCAATTCATAATAGCTAAGAGCTGGAATCAACCCAGATGATCATCATTAGATGAATGGATAACTAAGATGTGGTATATGTACACAATGGAATTCTACACACCACTAAGAAAAATGACACAAAACAATTTGAAGAAAAATGGTCAAACTGGGAACAGATCATTCTCAGTAAACTCACCCAATCACACAAAGATAAGCATCACATGGTCTCACTCATCTGTGGCTCCTAATCTGTATTTTCCCGAGATGCTGACACACCTAATAAACATCTTAAAGACTGTATAATAGAGATGGTGGGGTGGGAGGGTAGGGTAAGGGTCGGGGGGTGGACAAAATACTGGACCCAAATGGAAATGGTACCATAAAATCCTATATCCTGAAAGACATACTAACAGGTCAAACCTGCATCAGGTGCTTAGAGAAAACACCTGAATCCCAGGGGCCTGGAGAGGGTATGATGAAGACTAACCTCAATCTTCTCCTCTTTCTCTTTCTATCACTCCCTCCCTTTCTCGTCTCTCTTTCTCTTTCATATTATCTATATTTTTTCTTCCTTCTTTTCCCTTGGCACTGACCTGTAACTCCCAATACCAGCATGTTGTTAACATCCAAAATGAGCTGTTGATCAGTGAGACTTACAAGGTTTCCCAAAAGAAGACCAATTTCTGTCAGAGTACTTGTTGACCCACCAAAGGTGACCCTACTGCTGAAGACACCATATGCTGTTGTGACTGCATATGGAGAGACCTGACTGGAATCTGGAAGAGAGTCAGTCCCCAGACAGTCAGCTTGTCTAGTGCCAGAAGGTGCTACATAAGTGACTGTGGGAAAATGACCAATATCTGTCTAAGCAACTTGTGGTCTAAACTATTCAGCAACAAACAACCTGACGTGATGCTCACACAAGTACAGTAGTGGCACATAACCATGGTGGGTTACCAGCTGCTCTTGAATTGGCTAAGGGATCCGTTCAGTGGAATGGAACACATACCTGGAACCAGGAAACAAGTCAGAACCATATCCAAAAACAAGCCCGCTCTCCAATATCAAGCTCTCATCAATTGTGGGCTACAAGAGGGCCCACACCTATTAAATTCTCTCTAAAATAATAATGGTTATCCATGTATCTTGCACTGACCTCACTCTCTGTTGGAGAATCTGCTTCTATTTTTCAGATGGATGCAGAACCTGAGAAGAGAATCAGCCCACCACACCTCACCAGGTCACCAGCTGAAGCCATAGAGTATAGGGGAAATGAACAAGAGTGCTGTTTTCTTGGTGAACCTGGTACCAGCACAAGGGCGAAGGAGATAGACACAAAGAACACTCAACTCCTACTAAATCAGATATCCAGAGACACAGAGACTCCCAAAACCTCGTCACTGAAATAAATCTAAAATGAACCCAACATGGCTCAGGGAAATTCGTGGAAGAGGGGGCAGAAAGATTGTTAGAGCCATGAGTTGGGTCATTATGCACAGAGTCATTGCATCTCCCACATAACTGATAGCTACCCCCATAAGGCAAGACCCACATTACACATGGGGGGAGGACAGGGAAAAGGCTAACAATGGTACCATCATGGCTGTATATACACTATTTACATAACCAATAAAAAATGAAAAAAAAATTGGCTCTGAGTTTATCATATATGGTATTTATTAATTTGAAGAATATTTCTTTTCCTACTTTTTCTAGGACTTTCATTATTTAGTTATGCCAAGTGTCTTTTCTGCATCAATTGAGATGATCATATGCTTTCTATCCTTAAGTTTTTTTTTTATGGTGTATTACATTTGTTGATTTATTTATATATGTTGAACCAACCTTGCAAACTTTTCATCACATGCACATGTGTATGTCTTACATCTGCAAACAGATGTCTTCCAGCTTTACGTGGGAGACTGAGTAATTGAACCTGGGCTGTCAGGCTTTGCATGCAAGGACCTCTAACCACTTTACTATCTCCCTAGCCCCTGTTGTTTTCTTTCTTAGTTGTGTCTTTATTCAGTTTAGTAATCAGGGTAACTGGCTTTTTTGAATGACCTTGAAAGTCTTCCTTCCCTTTCTATATTATGGAATTCCTTGAGAAGAGTTAGTAGTTGCTTTCTTTAAAAATTTGATAGAATTTGGTAGTGAATTCATCTGGTCCTGGGAATTTTTTTGTGAGGAGACTTTTGATTACAGCTTCAATCTCATTGGGTCTGTTTATTGATATCTTTGATTTTAACTTCTATTTAACTTAGAAATGTGTCAAGTTTCTTTAGGTTTTCCAATATTTTGGAATGTAAGTTTTCAAAGTGTTCTCTAATGATCATTTGAATTTTATTGGTGTCTGTTGTAAGAACTTCTTTTTGTCCCTGATTTTGTTAATTTAATCATCTTTTTCCTTTTTGATTATTTTGGCTAAAGTTTTATAGACCTTATTTGCTTTCTCAAAGAACCAATTCTTCATTTGATTAATTATTTTAGTGTCTATTTCATTAATTTCTGCTCTGATCATTATTATTTTGGGTTATCTGCTAGATTTGGAATTGGCTTCTGGTTGTTTTTCTAAAGCCTTGAAGACAACCTGACATGTTGTATTATCAATTTTGTTCTAAGAATTTTTTAAATTTCCTCTTTTGTTATTTTTTAGTTTATATATTTATTTTTATTACTATGTATGTAGTATGTATACAGTCATGTTGGTACCGTTGTTAGCCTCTTCCTCTCGCCTCTGAAGGGATCCTCTTCATTGGGGAATGTGGGTCGTGCATTATGGGTGTAGCCATCAGTTATGGGGAAGTGGTAATGTCTCTGTGCATAATGCCGCAACTTGTGGCTGTAATGGTCTTTCCGCCCCTTCTTCTGTGAATTTCCCTGAGCCATGCTGGATTCATTTTAGGTCTACTTCAGTGATGAGGTCTGGTGAGCCTCTGTGTCTCTGGATATCTGGTTTGGTAGAAGTTGAGCATTCTCTGTGTCTATCTTCTTCAGCCTTGTGTTGGTTCCAGATTCAACTAGAAAGCAGCACACTTACTCATTCCTCCATTACTCTAGGGGCCCTGATGAAATGAGATAAGCTGATTCTCTCCTCAGGTTCTGCCTGCATCTGAAAGAAAGAAGCAGGTTCTTAGAGGGAACACGTGAATCAAATGGCCCTGGATAGGTTATAATGAAGACTAACCTTAATCTTCTCCTGTTTCTCTTTCTCTTTCTCTCTCTCTTTTATATCACCTATATTTTTCTTCCTTTTTTTACCTTGGTGCTGGCCTGTAATTCCCAGTTCTCCAGCATGTGGTTAACATCCACAATGAGCTGTTGATCAGAGATACCGACAAGGTTTCCCAAAAGAAGACAGATTTCTATCAGAGCACTTGATAACTCACCAAAAGTTAATGGCAAGACCCTACTGCCAAAGGCACCTTATGCTGTTGGCATGGAACATGGAGTGACCTGGCTGGAATCAGGAAGAGTCAGTCCCCAGACCGTTAGCTTGTCTAGTGCCAGAAGGTGCTACATGAGTGACTGGGGGAAGTGACCAACATCCGTCCAAGCAATTCGTGTTTAAGCTACTCAGCAGCAAACAACCTGCTGTGATGCTCACCCAGGTGCAATAGTGGCACACAGCCATGGTGGGTAACCAACTGCTCTTGAATTGGCTAATGGATCTGCTCAGTGGAACAGAACCCATAGCTGGAACTAGGAAACAAGTCAGAACCATATCCCAAAATGAGCCCACTCTCCAATATCAAGCTTCCACCAATCTTGGGCTACAAGAAGGCCTATACCTATTAAAGTCTCTCTAAAATAATAATGTTTATCCCATTTATCCAGTGCTGACTTCATTCTTTTATTTTTTTAATAATTTCTTTATTAGCTGGGCATGGTGGCTCATGTCTTTAATCCCAGCACTTGGGAGGCAGAGGTAGGAGGATAGCCATGAGTTTGAGGCGATCCTGAGACTCCATAGTGAATTACAGGTCAGCCTGAGTTAGAGTGAGACCTTACCTCAGAAACCCCCCCCCCATTTTTTTATTCAAAAGTGTGCTGTTCAGTCTTCAAGAATTTGTATAGTTTTAATATTTTCTCTTATTGATTTATACTTTTATTCCACTCTTGTTTAATAATATTCAAGGCACTACCTGAATTTTTTATATTTATTAAGGTTTGTTCTGGGACTATTATGTGATTAATTTTGTAGATTGTTCCATGTACCACTAAGCATGTGCATTTCCTATCTGTGGTGTGGAATAATTTGATTTTCCTTATACCCACCAAGCTGTGCTAATGCACACACAGTACTGCTGGGCCAGTGATGCCAGTGTGGGCAGGTGATCTGTTAGGTTACATTGATCTATTGTGTAGTTTAGCTCTAAACCTCTTTGTGATTTTTGGTCCACTTGACCTGTCTGAGAGTGGGATATTGAAATCTCCCACTAATATTATTTCTAGACCTATATGTTCATTTATGCCTTTTCATGTTTATTTTATGAAATTAAGAGCCACAATATTTGGTGCATAAATACCAACAAGTATAATGTCTTCTTGGTGAATTGTTCCCTTTAAGAGTATGATGTTCCCCTTTTCCCATTAGTTTTGTTTTTTCTACTTTGATAACAAGGATAAACCACTCCTGCTTGTTAATAGCTTCCATTTGCTTAGTAGTTTAAGTTTCATCTTTTTATATTAGTGTTTGAATGAACATCTTTGCCGGCCAGGTGAGTTTGTTGGAGTCAGAAAATAGTTTGGTCTTATTTTATAATACAGTAATTTATTCTAAATCTTTTTATTGGTGAGTTGAGGCCCTTTATATTTAGGGATATTATAGAAAGGTATTTACTGTTACATAATATTTTGCTGGGTGATGTTCTGATTGACCGGATTATTGGCATTTCTTTTCCTTTTTCCCCAAGAGAGTGTGCTTATTTGTTCTGTCATGTATAATTGATTTTTTCCCAATTCATTTTTGTTTATCTGTTTCTTTCTTGAGGTGTATTTTATTGTATGTTCTCATAGGCAGGGCTCTCTTTCTTCTTCTTCCCTTTTATGTAAATGTAACAAAATTTCCTTAAATGTGAGTTTTGTATGACAATTGTACTGTTTTAAAATTTCTTCTCTTTTATGCATCATTACTAGGTTGATATCACTATCTATGCTACATAGAAAGAAAATCATTTTAACCTACTTTAATAGTTTATATAAATCTCTTGATTTATTTATCTTTTAATGGTACTAAAAACATTTTTCAGTGACATTATCTTCATCTTCAGTGCCTCTAATAAAGATGGCAAGTTGAGCCACATTTGTAGTACCAGAGCTGTCCTCTACCACCAGAGCACAATACTTAACACTAGTGACTCTACTCTCAAAATGTCTTTTTTTTTTTTTAATTTTAGAAAGAGTGAGAGAGGGAAAGAGTAAAAGAGAAATGGCATGCCAGGGCTTCAGTCACTGTAATTGAACTCCATATGCTTGTACCACATAGTGGGCATGTGCAACCTTGCACTTGCCTCACCTTTGTGTGTCTGGCTTATGTGGGATCTGGAGAGTTGAATATGGGTCCTTAGGTTTCACAGGCAAGCACCTTATCCACTAAGCTATCTCTCCAGCCCTCAAAATATCTTTTGATACATTTTTCTAACTTCTTCACTTCATCTGGCTAGAGTCTGGTGAGATAATGATTTCAGAAATAGCCTCCTATTTCAGGACATGCTATATCTATCCTGATCTCTGTACATTGCTTACTACACTCACCAGTGCTTTAGATAACTGATTTTTTGCTCTTATCACACCACAGACTTGCTTTTACAATAGAATCTGTCTGACTTGTATACCAAAGGCATCTTGTTGAGTAGACAGGCTTTTTTAAAGTTCTGCTATTTTGTCCTTATGACACCAGCCTTGATACTGAATTTGACAGTGTGTTTTTGCATATGATGTCTCTTCAAGTAGTTTTTGATAATTCGCAAAAAATTTCTGCAAATTAAGCAGAATAGTTTACTGTTTTCCTCAACGAAGTATAATAACTTGCTTCCTTTTTTGGAACAATCTTCATTTACAGTTTTTTTGTTTTGGGGGTTTTATTTATACAAACCTTGATGGGATTTAAAAAATAGCAATAGATAAAAGATTGTATTTGCTTTTATTATGAAATTTAATTGACAGGAAAATGTAAAGCAAGGCTGGGTTCTTCCACATTTCAGCTGCTGACACAGCACAAAGTGGAGGGCTGATTATAAGCCATTGTGGGCAGTGTACTTAATAATCAAGTAAGAGTAATTCCCTGTAGAATACTTCCCTATATTCTAAATGACTTAAATGCCTATAATTTTCAATGTTAGGTTAAAATATTGACAGTTACTTTGTATTACTGGCCCAGTCAACATGTGCAAATGTAATATCTGATGGAGCCCATTCAACTGGATGTGTTTGGAAGATAAGACAGTGGAAGCCACCCCCTATATGTTCATTCACATAGTGAGAGCATGCATATATTTGTTTTACCAGAACATTGAAACAGGATACTGTCATTTTAAGGTTCATATCTAAGAATCACACAATCAGGTGACAAAAAACAAAAAACAATCACGTTTTAAGTTTACATTTATGAGTTGGACATCATTCATATCTATTCAGGAATGCTTGGCACTGATTGACTCTCCTCCTTTAATGACCTTGGCTAGTACAAAGGTAGCAGCTTCTGGTAAGCAGTCTATTCAAGGTCAGAGACAGCAACACTACTCTCTCATAGTTTGCTCATGTATCTGTAAAAATCTTCTTACAGACTGAAGTGCAATGTGTATTTCACTCTCTAAAAGACAACCCTGTATGGTACTTTAAATGTGATAGTTTAAATGTATGTCTCTGTAGACTCAGATGTTTTATTAAAACTGAGCTGACAACTTCAGCCCCTGGCAGACAGATCCCTACTAGAGGGAGCATGTCACTGAGGGAGGAGCTTGGAGTCTAGCCCTAAGGTATGTTTGAAGATGGATCTGAGTCCAGCCCTCCTAGGTGTGTTCAGAGCAGTTTTAGCTCTGATGGTTTGTGTTTGATGGTGTTGGTGTTTGCTTACTGCAGGGAGCAAGCTTCTTCCACCATTGATGGTGTTCCCTTGGACTCTGTAAGCCTGAAATAAACTCCTTGCCTCCCATATGCTGAGTCTGGTTGGATTTTTGTCCCAGCAAAGAGAAACTGACTACTCTTTTGGCAGCAGAACCACATTTCTGTAGCAGCTGTACCAGGACCTCTCAGCTTATTCCTAGAGCCCACTGTGTGGATGAATGGGAGGTTAGAATAAATTCCTTTGTCAATTTTCTTCAACTGGTAACCTTTAAGTAGAGCCTCCTTCAAATCTAGCCCTGTAAGTATGAAGACACTTCCTGACACAGTATTCTTGTCTGTGAAACTTTCATTGCTCATATTCACAATGGCTGTACAGTTCAGTAATGTCACAAGTCCTTTATAAAGAACCACTTTTCCATGGACTTATTTTTATTTTTTTATTTTTTATTTTTTGGAGAGAGACAGAGAGAGAGGGAGAGGAAGACAGATAGAGATGGGCGTGGCAGCAGTCTCTCCGCTGCTGTGAACAAAATCCAGATGTGTGCGCCCCCTTGTGGTCAAGTGCGGCATTGCGCCCTTGTGTCACTGCATCTTGCTAGACGTGGGACCTGGAGATTGAAACTGCTGGAGATTGGAACCAGTGTTCTTAAGCTTAGGAAGCAGGCGCCTTAATCACTAAGTCATCTCTCCAGCCCATCCATTGACATTTTTATTATAAATAAAAGACAATCTAATAGAACCTTTGTGAAATGCTTCAACTGTAATATTAAAAGAATTTAATTCATCTTCACATGAGTTACCAGTTTAGCAGCATCCAAATGCACATGCTGGGAGGTACATCCAAGAGATCCATGGAATGGGGACTTTAGAATTCTCTGGAGATTTCAGAGCATTCTAGCAGTCTCAAACGGTGGCAGCAGTGTGGCAGGAAAGACACTTAGAACAGTCACAAAGTAGGTTTTAATCAGGCGGTAGCCATCCTCAATAGACTACCATCTCCAAGCCTGGGATCCAGGGAGGAAAGAAGCTTTACATGTTATACCTTGGTTTGGGAGGGGGTTACAGCAAAAAGACAACTTACATATTGTTTGGCTAACAGAAAAGTCTTAAAACATATGATTGTAAGAAATTGCAGGGGCTGGAGAGATGGCTTAGCAGTTAAGGGACTTGTCTGCCATGACCCAGGTTCAATTTCCCAGGACCCATGTAAGCCAGATGCACAATGTGGATCATGTGGCTGGAGTTCATTTGCAGTGGCTGGAGACCCTGGAGTGTCCATTTGTTTCCCCCCTAATAAATAAAATAAATAAATACTAAAATTATTTTTAAAAAAGAAATTACAAAATTATAAGAAGTTGGTAAGCCTCCCATAAAAAGTTTCCAGAGAGGTGTGAAATTTATTGTCTGAGGCAAACAGTAAAAGGAAGTTCTCGTTAATGGGGAGAAACTGCAAACTGGGTGACTACAGATAGCTAGACTAACCACAAGCCTGTCGGAATTCTGCTGGCAGACACTGAAAGTCAAGGAGGGAGTCAAGATTAAATCCTGACTGTTTTCCTTTCATGTTCTATCTAACAAGCAGCCTTAACTGCTAAGCCATCTCTCAAGCCCTTTTTCTATTTTTTAAAAATATATTTTATTTATTTATTTGAGAGAGAGAGAAAGAGACAGAGAGAAACAGAGAGAGAATTGAAAAGAGAAGTTTCTCTACACAAAATTGAGGGTAGCATTAATATATGGGTATAAACATTCAAAAAGGGCTTATAGGACAGGTTGATGAGCATAATATATGCATTTAGCCAGATAACAGCAGGTGTTACTTCTCCAGGGCTCATGACTCCCCAGCCACAGGCTTTTCACCAGGTTTTAGTACCAAACATGTATTCCATGCTGTGGAGTGGTCCTCCAGTCCAACTAGAGAGTGGTTGGTTTCTCCCATAGCAGACGTGCCACTCTTGCACCAGTTGGTACATTTAGCCTACCTGGCCAGTCTTAAGGCTTGCAGTGCCCACTGCTGTTTATCACTGTTGATGACTTTTCTCTCCCATAGGTATGCAGATGCATGCAGCATAACTCTTTCCAGCTTTCTGACAGCTATTCAAAAGGTTGCACCCTATTTTTTTTTTTTTTTTTTATTAAGTAGAAACTTTGGACACAACATGTCTTGGTACCACTTTCTTCTTCCATGTCCCCATCTCACTAAGGGCCCTCCTCAGTGGGATTTCTGGTATTCACCATGGGTTTGTGGGTTATGAGTTTGAGAACAGCAGTCATTCATTGTGGCGGGGACAATGCCTGTGGATATTCTTTCCCACCCAGTGATTCCTACATTCTTTCCATCCCCTCTTCTGCAAAATTCCCTGAGCTGTGGTGGGTATGTTTTAAGTCTACTTTAGTGTTGAGTTCTCAGAAACTTCTTGATTTCTGCTTTCGAATGTTTTGAGTATCCTCAGTGTCTATTGCCATCGCCCTGACTCAGGTTGTCAGACTCACCATGGAAGCAGCACCCTTGCTCATCTCACCAATTCCTCTGTGTTTTCACCTGGGCCCTAACTGATGTGCAAGGGGTGAGGGGTGGCTCATCTCATGATGGGGAGTCAGCTATTTTTTCTTGTCTTGTTGCTAGACTTTGGTTGTCCTTGGTTTTCACTGCCTCCTGTAAATGAAAAACAGATTCTCCAATGGAGAGTGAGATCAGCATAGGTTAACAGAGAATAAGCATAGGTAATTAAGAGAAATTTGGATAGATGTAGTCTCTCTTTTGGCCAAAGACTAGTGGGAGCTTCTTGATGGAGTCCATGGTCCTTGTCTCCATAGAATGTTTACTTGGTTCCCAGTACCAGCTATGGGTTCCTTTCCACTGAGTGGAACACTTAGCCAATCAGAGAGCCATTGGTTACCGACCTAGGCTGGGTGCCACTATTGTACAGGTGTGTACATCTTGTCAGGATGGTTGCTTTCATTTAGTAGTGTTCTATGAATTTCCCTGTGTACACTAACATACTGGCATTCATTTTCTATTAAAGAAGGAGAAAAAAAGGAAACATGTTGATAAAACAATGCCAGTGTGAAGGAAAAAAGGTTTAGAAGGTAGATGACCATCATGTATATTTTAACATTTATTTAATATTCAGATGGTAGCAGTTATTGAAATTTGTTGACTGTAAGTTTCCACATAATATTTGGCAAACATTCTGCTAGGAGAATTTATAGAATGTTGTACAGTAAAAATATGTAATATTTTCATACAGAAATGAAATATTACATTGATTGTGTTAGGAGTTTTTGCTCTCTCTCTCTCTCTCTCTCTCTCTCTGTGTGTGTGTGTGTGTGTGTGTGTGTGTGTGTGTGTGTGTGTGTACTATGTGTGATGTATATATGGTGTGGCATGTGGTATAAATGCCCATGAGAGGAATAGCTGGGTCAGATGGTAGCTCTAGTTGCATCTTTTTCAGGAATCTCCATACTGATTTCCACAGTGGGTATACAAGTTTGCACTCCCACCACCAGTGAAATGTGGGTTCCTCTTTCTCCACATCCTTGCCAACTTTTATTGCCATTTAACTTTTTAATGTTTGCCTTCCCAACTGGCATAACATGGAAGCTCAAAGTGTGTATATATATATATATATGAGAGAGAGAGAGAGAGAGAGAGAGAGAGGGAGATTCAATCTCTGGTTAAATTCATTCCTAGGTATTTTTGTAGCTATTATAATAGTGTTGCTTTCTTGATTTCTTTTTAGATAATTTGCTATTGGTGAATAGAAAACTGATTTGTATGTAAATTTCCTATCCCACAGTTTTACTCAATTTATTTGTTCTAATTATTGTGGTAGATTTTTACAACACTTGCAAAATGACAATTTGATTTTCTCTTTTCTAATTTAGGTGCCCCTGGTTTGTTTCTTCTCTCTTTTTTTTTTTTTTTTTTTTTTTTTCGAGGTAGGGTCTCACTCTGGCCCAGGCTGACCTGGAATTAACTATGTAGTCTCAGGGTGGCCTTGAACTCATGGCGATCCTCCTACCTCTGCCTCCCGAGTGCTGGGATTAAAGGCGTGTGCCACCACGCCCGGTGGTTTCTTTCTCTTCCATGACTGCTCCAGCTAGGATCTAGTGTATTGTTGAATAAAAGTGGTAGAAAGGGACATCTTTGTCTTACTCTACATCTTACAGTAATAGCTTGGATATCTTCTCCATTCATCATTATTTTACTACTTTCCTTGTTATATATTGACCTTATTATGTTGAGGTATCTTTTTGTCTGTACTTGATGTGTTCAGAGTTTTTACTGTGAAGAGGTCATGACTTTTATCATTTTCTGTATATTGAAATGATCATGTTTTGTTTTTGCCTTTTCATTTTGTTGATGTGCTATGTCACAGCAATTGCTTGCTCATATTAAAACGGTTCTTGTGGTCCTGAGGTGAATCCCCCTTAAATATGTTCTAATATGCTGTTCACTTGTTTACTACTATTTTGATGAGGATTTCTGAATGTATGGTCAATGAAAGTATTTGTCTACAGCTTTCTTTCTGAGTGAGTGTCTCTGATTTTGGTATCAGAGCAATGCTGATCTCTTAGAATGTGTGTGGGAGGATTATCTTCTCTTCAGGGGGAATTGGGGTTATATCAGTTTGTAGTACCTGCCTGTCATGCATGAAGCCCTGGTTCTATCCTTGACACAACATAAAATTAATTATTTTCTTTTCAATAATTTGAAATATGTTAAGAATTATTTCTTCTTAAAATGTTTCATAGAACTTAGAAATGAAGCTGTGTGATCTGGTGATTTTCTATGACTTTTTTTAGGCAAGACCAATAGACTGGCCATTTTTTGAATGCCAGAGAGAGAGAGAGGGGGAATCGGTGTACCAGGACCTCCAGCCACTGAATCAAACTCCAGATGCTTGTACCCTCTTGTGTGTGTGCTTGCATCACTGTGCATCTTGCTTATGTAGACACTGGAGAGTCGGACCTGAATCCTTAGGCTTCACCAGTGAGCGCCTTAGGAGCTAAGCCATCTCTCCAGCCCTCTATGACTTTTTTTTTTTTTTTTTTTTTTTTGGCAAGGTAGGGTCTCACTCTGGTCCAGGCTAACCTGGAATTAACTTGAGTCTCAGGGTGGCCTTGAACTCACGGCGATCCTCCTACCTCTGCCCTGGGATTAAAGGCGTTTCCTCTATGACTTTTTGTTACTGATTTGATCTCATGAGCCATTATTGTCCTGTTCAGCTTTGTTATTTTTCCTTGTTTCAATCTTGGCAGTGTATTTTCTCTGTGAATTTTTTTCCTTTTGATGTTTTCAAAATTGTTATATATAGCTGTTCATGATGAACTCTAGTCACCCTTTTTTATTGGAATATCTGTTGTAATGTCTTTTTTCATCTCTACTTTTATTTATTATTACTTGAGTTTTCTCTTTTTTGCTGACCTTTTAAAAGAACAAGATTTTGGTTTTGTTGGTCTTTTGTATTTAGAATAGTTTCTATTTCATTTATTTCTCCTCTGACCATTAAAATTTTCCTTCTGATATTGGGTTTGGTTCTTGTTAGTAGTTTTTTTTTTTTTTTTTTCTGCTAATGAGGTTTATTGGACACTTTTTTTGGATACAAACAGTGATTGCCATAAACTTCCTTCAGTATTGCATTGGTTGTACCCTGTAGTATTTCAAGACATTTCTAATATTTCTGTCTCTATTTCTTTGCTTCCATTGATTCAAAAATAAATTTTAACATATTTGTGTAGCTCCAAATTTTTCTGGTTGGTTTCTAGTTTAATTACAATATGGTAACAAAAAATTTCAATTTGAGCTACAAAAAAGAATGTATATTCTCTTATTTTGGGGTGGAGTGTTCTATAGATATCTGTTAAGTACATTTGACTGATGGTGCCATTTAGCTCCATTGTTTATTTATTTTCTATTTATATAACCTGTCTATTGTTAATGGTGGGCTATTGAAATCAGCTGCTATTAGTTGGGGTTGATGTCTGTTTTAATGTATAGAAGTTTTTGCTTTATAAAATTCTATGTGCCTGTGTTTGGTGTACATATGTTTCAGATTGTTTTATCCTCATATTAAATTGTTCCTTTGATAAGTCTGAAGTAGCATTCATTATTTCTTTTGATTAGTTTTGGCTTAAATCTGTCAGATATTATAATAGCTTCACATGCTTGTTTATTTCCATTTGCTTGGAATAGCTTTTTCCATACTATTCCCCTTAAAGCAGTGTGTGTTTATAGTGGTAAAGTTTGTTTCTTAAAGACAGTAAATGAATAGATACAGTTTTCTCAACCAGCTTGTTAATTTGTCTACATGTTTTGATTGGAGAGTTGAGACCATTGTTCTAATTGTATATGTGAATTTGTCACTGTCATGTTGAAGATTTTGTGGAGTTTGTAGTTTTCTGGAGTTTTCAGCTTTAAAACTGTTCTAAGGGCCAAGGAAATGGCTTAGCACTTAAAGGTGCTTACTCGCAAAGCCTGCCAGCCAGGGTTGAATTTCCCAGTACTCACATAATGCCAGATGCACAAAGTGGTGGAGTTTTTTGTAGTAGTAAAAGTCTCTAGTGTGCTGATGTGCTTTCTATCTTTCTCTAATAAATATATGAAAATATTTTTTAAAGTGTTCTAGTTTTATTTCTTCCTCCTTTAGCCTCTTGAATATGTTTATTCTTTTCTTCAGTATGACATACTCCATCCAGTATTCTCTGTAGGGCTGGCTTAGTGCTCATATATTCATTTAGCCAGCTTTTACCATGAAAAGTTTTTCTTTTTCTTTCTATTATGAGGGATAATTTTCTTGGGTATAGTAGCTTTGCTTGGCCACCATGTCTTTCAATATTTGTAATAGTTTGTTCTAAGCTCTTCTGTCTTTCAGAGTTTCCATTGAAAAATATAAGATGTTATTGCAATGGGATTAATTTTGTAAGTGATTATTAGCTTTTTTCTCTTTTACCTTTTAGTTTTTGGCGTTTAGTTTATTATTATTATTGTTTTAATTAACTTTAACTTTACATTCGTGTTGGTGCCTTCGGTAGCCTCCTTCCTGTCCTCCCCCTCCAAAGGGACCCTCCTCATTGGGGAATGTGGGTTGTGCATTATAATGTGATGTGGGGAATTTCTTCTCTCATCCTGTCTATTTGGTATTCCATAGGTCTTGTTACCTAGATGAGCCTCTTTTTGTAAGATTTGGAAATTTCTTTTTGTATAATTTCTAATTATTTCTAAATATTTTTATCTATTTATTTGTGATCGGGGAGAGATAGAGAGAACTGTAACTAGAATGTGGGTCCACCACTGTCTCTTGCTACTGCAAACTAACTCCAGATGTCTGTGCCACTTTGTGCCTCAGGCTTTATCAGGGTAATGGGGAATCAAACTTGGGCCAGTATCCTTTACAAGCAAGTGCCTTTAACCACTGAGCCATCTCCCCAGCCTTTCTTCTGTAACATTATTGAAGATATTCCTTATGCCCTTGACCTATACTTCTTCCTCTTTTATTATGCCCATGATGTAAATGTTTGGTCTTTTTTAAATGTCCCACATTTCTCTCATGTTTTGTTCGTACATGTTTTAAACTCATAATTTATTTTTCTTTTCTGATTTATTTCCTTCGACTTATTCTCAGGTCTTCATATTCTATCATCCACACATGATCTATTTTGTTTGTGAGGTTTTCTTGCTAGCCTTATATTTTAGTTATTTCATACTTTGTTTCCATTAGGTTTATCTTCAGCATTTCTGGCACTTTATTGTGTTCCATTTTCATTTCTTGACTTGATTTTCTCATTACATTTAATTGATATTCTGTGCTCTGTTGGTTCATGTCCTCTTTGAATTCATTCAGCTGTCTATTGAGTTCTTTTCCTTGTTTCTTTTCTATTTCATATCTCTTGAATTTTCATGTCCTTTTCAATGTTGTTTCATATGCTTATCTATAATTGCATTTTAGAATATTTTTGTCTAGTGTTTCTGCCAAGTAGTTGTCAAGGGAAGCTTCAGCTATGGGACTAGACCTTCTTGGAGGGGATATCTTCCCTTGATTTCTTGTTTTTGTTGTTGTTGTTGTTTTGTTTCATTTTGTTTGGCGTTGGGGTTTGCCTGTCTGTAGATAATCACATGTCTTTCCAAGTATGTAGCAAATGTAGCTCCAGTGGGGCTTATGTTGAGTACCATGGTCTACCTTGCTTCCAGTGGCTTTGGGCATGTGGTCTACCCACAGATCTAGGTTGGACAGACTGGAGAGTGTCACTAGCTCTAGATGGCTTGGTACTATCTTCAGGAAGGCGCTAACCAGAGGTCTAAGTGCAAGACTGATTGGAACACTGGGGAGTACTCAACTTCTGTCTGCCTCTCTTTCTCTTTGTTTGTTTGTTTTGTATAAAGTTTAGAAAGAATAATGTTCTTCATCTAATGAAATTAAGTTTACATACTTTATTCAAAAAACTGAAAACATTCATAGTAAATAAAAGAACTTTTTTGTTATAATGGGATTAAAAACTTAATGCTATACCATTATTGAAAAAATGCTGGACAAACTACATATCTACATGTGTTTATTTTGCCAGAGATTATTAAAATTAGGCTTGAAAAGACTTTGTATCATGAAAATATTGACATTGAGAACATGATTTTAAAGGCACATATAATTATTTTAAATGTAGCTGTTTGGGGGCAAAAGTCTTCATAAAATAATCAATAATAATCTTTCCTCAAAATTGTAAACCTCGCAGATTTGCATAGATACACAACAGTTCATTTTCTAAATATTTAGAAAGTTATTGGGAGTATAATACATTAGATAAAATCTAACATTTCTTGCTTCCTACCTAACATACTCTAGCCTTAGGGTCAGAATTAACATATTTCCCATGAGCTGAACTGGTCCTGATTTATTTGTGGATTTCTTATTATAAAAGTATGCCAGCTTTCAATTTTCATAATATAATACATGAAAACAGGAACATTGCTTAAGTTTTTTGTTTCTGATTTTTAAAGTAAAACATATCATGGCAAAAAATTATAAAAAAATCCTAAATGTGTAACAAATAAAACCAGAAGGTAACTGCAAATCTAATGTACATTGTTTTGTTTTATATGTGTTTATATGTGTACTTATTATTTAATCAAAACTGGCATTATATTTTAGATTGCTCTTTTGTTCATTCTGAATAATGTATTACTGATATCCCTTAGTTAAGCATTTGATTAGTTTCATGCAGATAGAAATCAAACATGTATGTCCTGAGCCTTCATATAAGTGGGGGAAACCTGGAACAGACTAACAGATACATGTATAATTCCAAAATGTAAAGTTTTTTATTATGTGTATAGATACATACATATATGTGTGTGTACACACATATGTACATGCACACATGGCATGGTGCATGTGTGGAGGTTAGGGACAACCTCAGAGTGTTTGTCCTCCCCTTTCACCCTGCTTGAGACAGTGGTTTTTGCCACTTTGCTTCATGTGCTCCATTCTAGTTGGCCTGTGCACTTGGGAATTCTCTTGCCTCTACCTCCCGTTGTTATGGACACATTGGGATCACAGATGCAAACACCAGTTTGTGTCCATCTTTATATAGGTTTTGGGTAGTTGAACTCGGGCTGGCAGGCTTACAAACAAGCACCTCTGAGACATCTCACCAGTCCCCAAAATGCAAGCATTGTGATGGTGGGAAAGGTGATATGAGTATAATTATAAGTAGTCCAACTTTAGATTGGATGTTTAGGGCTGCAGTGTTAACATTAAACAGCAGTTCACAGAATGATAGTTAGGCATTCAAGATTGTGGTTAGGAGCATTCTGGGAAGAAAAACAGGAAGGTATAAGATCTGTAAACATAGTTTATGTTGGGATGATAATTTTTCAGAGGCCTGTAAGGCAGCTATAAGTATAACTTGAGAAATCAGTTCCATGTATGAGTTTGTACTGAGTGGACCCAGGGCTGGCGACAGGCATTGGGAAGTTAACACTAAGTTGTCTTGGTTGCTTTTATACTTCTCTGACAGAACATTCTGAGATGAATTAATTTATAGACAACAGAAGTTTATTTTCTCACTAGAGGCTGGGAAATCCAAGATCAAGGTATACTTTAATGAAAGCCTTCTTATTATATTGTAACATAGTGAATGCTGGAAGGACAAGCAATGGATAATGCTGAGTGAAGCTTCATTTATATGGGTCTTAATCCCATTCACAGGGGAGGAAGCTCCATGGCCCTTAACTATTATAAAAAATTTTGAATAATAAAAACAAATGATATAGCTTGATAGAAGAATGCCTGTAAAGAGATGAAGAGAGTCCAGAATTGTGCTTAAGTGTCTGAGAATGTGAGTACAAGAAAACAGAGGAGTATGGAGACAAAAAACCAGAAAAGAATGCTTCAAGAAAGACGGAATGCTAATCTCTTTGGCAACCACACCTCCCCTCCATATTAAAACTTGCCCCTTTACTGGTTATAGAACACATTTATTCAAATCCTTCTGCTCTTTTTTCCTTTCCTGAATCTCACTGTAAATCGGGCTAAAAATATCCATTAAAAACCACAGCACAGCCTGAAGGTGAGGCTACCTTGGGATTTTCTCCACTAAATTAATTAGTCCACTATTTCAAAATTCACATAGGGCATGGGCCTATGTAGACGTTTTCTTTGCCAGACTGTAACATGAATGGGCCTTAGTTCAGTTCCTAATAGAGTCTTCATGTCTACTTGAACCTTATGAGCAGAACTTTTACTATCTATATTTGTATTAGCATTCTGGTCTCTGAGCTCACATCAAAATCGCCTATTTTAGGGTCTGCTTACAGTATTCTGGGGCTTCTTAACTATGCCTTTTCAAACTCTTTCAGATTCCTTCCTCTAACCTACGAACCCCATGTCAGGTTTAGTCACAGCAAGAGCCCCACTTCTCTGGTATCAGATTTCCACATTACTTTTTATTGCTATGACTAAAATATGTTATTTAAACAATCCAAGGGTAGGGTTGGAAAGATTGCTTAGTGGTTAAGGCACTTGCCTGTGAAGCCTAAGAACTCCCAAGAATCCACATCAGCTAGATGCTTAAAGTGATTCATGCATATAAATTGATGCATGTCACAAGGTGGCACAAGCATTGAGAGTTCAATTGCAGGGGCTAGAGAGGCCCTGGCATGCTAATTCTCTCTCTTGCTCACTTTTGTTTTCTCTCATAAAATAAATAATAAAAAAAAATCCAAGGGTAAAGGGATTTATTTGCTCACAGTTTTAGAGATGTCAGTTCATTATGGTGGGAAAGAAATGTGGACCAAGCAGCTAGCAAGCAGAGAAAAGGGAGGCAGGAAGGAGGGAACCAAGAATAATAGATCCCCAAGGTCCTACTTCTAATGATAAAATTCTTCCAGCTAGGTCTACCTTCTAAATTTTCCAGAGCCTCCAAAAAATTTGCCACCAGCTATAAACAAATCTTTGAATATATGAGCCTTTTGGGAGGATAATCATATCTAAACCATAATACCTAGGTTATGGTTTGTTTGTATGATAATGGTCCATGATACAGTGTTCAATGGCATAAACTTCTACAAATTAATTCTTTTGGGGGAGGAGTGGTTAGTTGCTTATAGTCCTAATCACTTGTCACTTAAATTTTATACCATAGTTTTATTAATATTTAAGAAACATCTCACTTTCACATTTAATGTAGTACCATAATTCTTCCATTTTCATCTTAAAAAATAACATTTTCTTAAACTGTAATCAAAGTTGGTTATCTGGTAAGATAGCATTCTTGGTTGTATAATATTCAGAGCTAAAGTTAAAATTCCCTCATCAAAGTAACAGAATGGAAGAATTAATTCAAGGGTTAAAAAGAACTATAATATTTGTATCTGCGCTATCTTTAGAAGTGCTATCTAATGTCTTCCCTTCACATATAAAATAAGAAGGAACAAAGTTAACTTTTATGTCCTGATTTCCTACTCTCTAAAATGAAGAAACATACTTTTATAAGCTGAAGCACTACACATAATTTTAAAATGATAGATGCCACTATGCCCTGTATATAAGAATGGAAATTAAATAGAAACAACTAATTGTTGTGATATACGTGTGGGAAAGATTACCAGAACGTTTAACCTAAAATATGTGAAGGATTGTTTCTATAAAAGTTAAAGAGGAGAGTTATAAATATTTGGAACCTCTAATTAAGAATATGTGTTATCAGGGAAGTAATTTATACAAATATTAAATTCAATATATTCCATCTTCTTTTGATTGGAGAGAGATTTGGCATTCTAGTAAGTAGACTAGGGTGTGATGATTAGTTTTCATTATAAAGTTTGTCAAATCTAGAATCACCTAAGAGAAAAATCTCTGGGAATATCTTTGAGGGTGTTTCTAGATTATGTTAATTGACATGGGAAAACCCGGCTACATGTGGGTGTGTGGGTGGCACCATCTCATAGACTGGGGTCCTGCTTTGAATAAAAAGGAGAAAACATAACACGAGGTAAACATTAGTATCCATTACTCTCTGCCTTCTGATTCTGAAGTGACCAGCAGTCACAAGCTCTTTCAGCCATGACTTCTTGGACATTAGGACTGTACCTTTGAAGTGTAAGCCAAAGTAAAGCCTTTCTCCTGCAATTATCTTTTCCTAGTTATTTTGTCAAAGCAATGAGAAAAGTAACATACAGAAAATTATTACCAAGAAGTCAGGCCATTGCTCACATAAACCTGACTGTGTTGTTTGCAGGTCTTTGGAAGTAGTTTGCAAGAGAAATGTGAAAAAGTTTGAAACTTCAGGCTAAAAAGCCTGAGAATGGTATAAACTGAGCTTAATGAGCTATTCTGGCATGACTTGGAAGACCAGAATGCCAAGAGAATCAGAACAGTGGAGGTCTGGCTCATGAAGTTTCAGAATCGAACAAGGATTCTATTTGGAAATGGGCTAGAGGCAATTCATGTTACATCCGGGCAAAGAATGTGGCTACATTCTGTCTGTGGCCTGAGAATGTGAATGAAGTTGAATTTAAAGATAATTAAATTTGTTTTTAGGAACAAATGTCAAGACAAGATAACATTCAGGCTATGGTTTCATTATTACTCAGCACTGTTAATTCAGCTTTTCATTGAAACAGCACAAGTGGGTAAGGAAGGTATAAAAATGTGCAATTTTGTGAGGAAGGAAATGTGAACAAGTTTAAAGGTGCAGAAAGGTGGGTGAGAAGCAACTATGCTAGTCTATTGATTAGCACCATTACACAGAAGCCTACAGTTCTGCACTGGGAAAATAGCAAAGGTACCCTAAAGAACAAGACTCCATCATAGAGGACTCCATCTTGTGAAATTCAAAATGCATTTAAAAGGAGAAAGCCTGATCTGAGAATTCCACTGAAATGGTTGCCTGCTCAAAAATAACTTCCTAGGGAAGTATTTGTCCAAGGTCAGCACACAGAAGCCAGTGTAACTGTGGGTTACAGAGACAGGCTGCATCGCTTAGCTGGTAGCAGAACATGCATCATCATCTACATGTTAGTGGTTTTGGAGGCATGAAAGATGCAAGATTGAGGGGGCCATGAAATTTTGTTCCATGGTTCCAGAGGACGTCTGAGATGAGGCAATGGATTGCAGGGTCACAGTCCTCATAAGGTGACCCCAAGAGGCCATTGTGTGAGGCTGTGAAGGTGAAGCATAAGTTGCAAGACAATCCCAGGATGTAAATGACAGAACATGAGCTATCCACCAAGAAAAGCTCATGCATGGAGTGAAGCCAGCCCAAGAGAGAGGCTATGTGTATGGTAGGCAGCAGAGCAGAAGCCCCAAATTCTGGACATGGAGCTGCAGCATTTGCTGTTTGCCCTATTGGGCTTTGGTCTTATTGTGCTCTAATCATTCCTCACTCTATCCTAATTTCTCCCTTTCAGAATGGGAATGACTTTTCTGTGCTATCATATACTGGTAGTGTGTAACCTGTTTTCGGATGCTATAGGAGCTCACAGTAAAGAGATTGTCTGAGTCAGAAGAGACTCTGAACTTAAACTTTTAAACAGTTTAGGGGCTTCTAAAGACTAGGAAGCCATTGAAGTTGAACTGAATGAATTTTGCATTGTGACATGGTCATGAACCTATGGGACCAATGAGTGAGTGACTGTGGCTTAAAGGTGATGTCTGGATATGAAGTCGACAAGGGCTAGACTTGTGAGGATCAATCTTGATTGTCAAATTGACTGACTCTAGAATCATCTGGGGGTACAAATAAGATTAACTGAGATGGGAAACCTCACTGTAAATGTGAGCAGAATTATCCTTTGTGCTGAGGTCCTGGAGTGAGTAGGAGTGAAAGAAAACAGAACACTGAAATTCATCTTTCTCTGCTTCTTGACTGTGGGCACAATGTGTCCAGCCACTTCAAGATGATGTCAACATGATTCCCTGATCATGACGGAATATACATAATATAGACATTTTACCAAAGCAATGGCAGAAGTAGCTACCATAAGGGGGCTGTGTTGCTGCGTGTTCCATGAATTCTTTTTTTTTTTTTTTTTTTTGGTTTTGCAAGGTAGGGTCTCACTCTGGTCCAGGCTGACCTGGAATTCACTATGTAGTCTCAGGGTGGCTTTGAACTCACGGCGATCCTCCCACCTCTGCCTCCCGAGTGCTGGGATTAAAGGCGTGCGCCGCCACGCCCAGCTTGTGTTCCATGAATTCTGAGTGTAACTCTCAGGAATTATATTCTAATTTCCCTGAAGATAGGTGATTCAACAGATAAAAGCTCCTCTCCTCCATCTGCAGTCTTATTTGATCAAATCACTTGGATATATGCTGTTTATCTTTTAAAGGAAGTGTTAACACTGGGTAGTATACTTATAAATGAGCCATCATTTAAGGTTTGGTTTTAACCTTTGTCCTTTTTCTCTATAGTTTGGAAGAACTGAAGTGATTGATAATACACTCAATCCTGATTTTGTACGAAAGTTTATTCTGGACTACTTTTTTGAAGAAAGAGAGAATCTTCGTTTTGATTTGTAAGTTCCATTAAAACAAGATGTTTAAAATTTATTTTTAAAGACCATTTTGTAGCATAGTTTTTGGATTTTCTGTTGCCCAGAAAGATTATTCTGGCAGGAAAGTGGTTTCATTCCTTTCATCCTGTGGTGCATTTTTGGACTTGCATTTTGGATTTCAGCTGTATGTGGTTGAATAGGAGGGTGGGCAGCTTAAACATGCTGGAGAACACATGGACTTTTTCTCAAACCTACCAGTGCCTCAATGGCTTCTTCCAAGTTCTATGGACTCTGAAGTGATCACATCCAGTATGTTGACTGATGCCTATCAGACCTTTAAATATCTCCCACCAGCCCTTAGCCCAGCACATGTATATCTGGTGGCTTCCTTTTCTCCCTTAATGACGTCATATTTTTAAGAGCCAGGATGAAAGGGCTGGCATTGTAATATCTTACATCTTTTTTAAAATTTTGATACTAAATCTAACATATTAAAGTACTATTGTCAAATTAAACTTCCTGTCTACAAAAAATATGGAGGCTGTTTGTTTTTAAGGTGTCACTAGTTACAAATGAAGCTATGTTCTTCAGAGTGAGCTCTGATGCCTGGGAATACCTGTGTGTGCTTAAAAGGAGATCTACAAAGGGGAAGAGTAAAGAAATACATGTATAATGTGATATCTAACATGTATAATATAGTATTTTCCTTGCATATTAAAATATTGTTTATAAACATCAGTATATATCAGTATTTAAAAAGATTAATACCTCTTTCAATCACTGAAAAATTTCAATTATGCCCTTCTATCACTATTTATATTTTTTTATGTTTTTTTTGCCTTTTCTTTTTTTTTTCAAGGAAGAGTTTCACTTTAGCCCAAGCTGGCTTGGAATTCACTATGTAGTCTCAGGGTGGCTTCAAACTAATGGCAGTCCTCCTCCAGTGCTGGAATTAAAGGCATGCACCACCATGCCTAGCTATTTTTACTTACTTATTTATTTTTTAAAATTTATTTTATGTATTTGAGTGAGAGAGAGTGGGAGGGAGAGAGAAAAAGGCAGATAGAGATAATGGGCATGCTAGGGCCTTCAGCTGCTGCAAATGAACTCCAGATGTGTGCGCCACCTTGTGCATCTGGCTTATGTGGGTCCTGGAGAATTGAACCTGGGTCCTTTGGCTTTGCAGGCAAGTGCCTCAACTACTAATCTATCTCTCCAGCCCCTATTTATATTTTTTAATAACAAAATCTATCACCATCTTTATTGTAAAGGTTCTAATTTTTCTTCACAGGTGAAAATAACATGTTTTTACTGATAATAATTGTTCTCACTTTCCTTTGACACATATGCAATAAAATAACTTGGAATATTTCTGTTTAGAAATATATTGTAAAAACCCTTTTCCTTCAAATGTACTCAGTAGTCGTAATGTTTGCCAAGCAAAATTTGTTCACATTTGGTTTAGCTTTCTTAAAAACTTCTGTGCAAACAAGTTGGCTAATGAGAAAAAAAGCTGGAGTGTAACATAATGATTTCTGACCATCTTCATCATAAAGACTGCATAGATTTTTTATTTAAAATGGACATACATGGTGTATAAAGTGCTTTATTTCTCCCTTCACTCATTGTATCAAGTAACCCTTTAGCCTTTTTCTTTTAATTTCAGATTTAATTTCATTTTAAAACCAACAATATTTCATGATTATTTGTTGTTTTCCTTTTCCTTTTCAATTTATATACATTATTTTCTCTCATTTAAAAGGAATAAATATTTACTATAAAATTTTAAAATATTAGAGAAGCAAAACCTCACTGCTATCTCCATTTTAAAAAACTGAATGATTCAGTGTACACATTGGCAGATCTTTTTCTTTAAACATGTACACATGTACATGGGAATTGTAGCAAATATATTTTCCTGTGCCTTGACTTTTCATGCATTTTTCTATCATGCTATCTATGTACTGTATGTATTTTAAAGGCTACATGATTTTCATTGTTTTTAAAAGTTTAGTTAATCATTCATTGGTGGATATTTCCACTGGCTCCATTTTTCCCATTACATACGTTCTTGGCAATCAGCATTGTTGTATGCAATCTTCTATAATATGTGTATAGATTTTCTCTTAGTATTTAGGGGGGTAAAGTACACAGAGTTAAAGTTCAAGATGACTAGATACTCACAAGATTACTCTTTGTCTGATTCTAGATCCTAGAAACAAACTTGGAGATTTTTTGTTCTTTGCTGCTTCTCTGAACTCTTGTTATAGCTTTGACTGTGAGAAGCATTTTCTTGTGGTTTTTGGCTGCTGTCTATTAGCCCCTTTCACCCCTTGAGAGCCTCTTGCCAGTGACTCATTACCTGTTGCCCTTTTCTGCTGCTTCTCTGCTTTGCTTCATTTAGCTTTTTAGGTTGACGCCTGCTCCTTAGTCTTTACCTGATACCATTGTTGTGGTGTTTCAAGGAACATTCATCTTAGTGTGACAGGAAAAATATAGTCGCAGAAACTAATGTAGGCATACTGATAAGGTGTAACTTATTCAACTTCCTAGAAATTACAGTAATTCTCACAGAAACCAAATAATGCTTGAAATGTGAAAATATTCTGCAAAATTGAGTTAAATGACTTTCACTCTATTCTGGAAATGTTTACCTGCAGATTATCAAGAAAAGCAATAGTGTATTCTCTTCGTGCATGTCATACCTTTGATATCACTTTTGTTCTTTTGATTTCCCATTTATTGAAAATTTCACATAATACTTTTAACCTGTGATAGTAGGCATGTTTTTGCTACTGTGATTTTTCACTAACATATAAATGGAATAAGTACAGAAATAGTTTATGAGTTTGTGTGTGTGTATTATACTTCTGAAGGACTTTTAAGATTTTTCTTAGAAGTATGTTATTACTTGTAAAATATGTGTTAATTTTAGAAAATTGAGAAAATCATAAGTGCATAAAGTAGCCCATGACAATCATCTATAGTCCTGACATCATCACCTAAAGAGCTGTAAACACTATAATGTATAGGCCCTAAAACACAGACTAGTCGATTGTTGTAAATAATGTTCTGAATTTTTTGTATTTAGTCGATGCCTACAGATATATTAGTTACTTTTTCATTGCTATGATCAAACACCTAACAGAAAGTAAATAAGGGAGTAAGGTCTTATTTTGGAATACAGTTTAGAGGATGGCAAGGTATGATAGTTGGGGCTGCTTGGTCACTGATACTGATTTTACTCACCAGGAAGCAGAGAAAAGGCAATGCTGGTGTTTATCTAGGTTTCTCCCTTTATCCCTTTGATTCGTTTCAGAATACACATCTGTAAGATGGTGCCATCCATATTCAGGAATTGTCTTTCCTTAGTTAAACCTCTCTAGACTCTGTTAAATGCACATGCAGAAGGAAAAAGGGAAGGAGGGAGGGAAGAGAAAAGGAGGGAGAGAAAAAAAGGGGGAGAAATTGGATTCCTCATATCACTGACTCAGATTCTTATCACTTTGGTTATGTAGTAGTAAATTATGCAGATGATGATGTGCCTGAGATACATTTTTTAAGGTTAAAATTTCAGGGATTTTTTTTGTGCTAAAATCTCTTGTCTGTTTGATCTAATGTACAAAAAATTTAAATTTATTATTTATTTTATTATAATTACAACACGTAAAATATAGGTACCCCATAACTTCACATTGTTACTGTAGATGAAAATCTTAACATGATGTTGTGGAGAAAGACATGAGTGTACCGTGTCATTTAATATGTGCCAGAATACAGAAGAAATAAGGTAGAACTCTTTCCATCATCTTTTCCATGCAGAACTAAGCACTAAGAAAGGATTTGTGAATCTAGATTTGCCTTACTAAGCAAATTTGTTTCCTTTTGATAAAATCAATTATGATAAACATGGAATGTATAATGTTATTTCAACACAGTTTTGACAGATTTCAACACTTTGGGGGAAAACAGCTTATTTTTCCCAATGTGTCAGTCCCAATCTTGCCACTTGGCTAAGGGCTCCCTTAATAACATACAGTACTACTTTCACGAATTTGTACTCACTTTTGCTTCTTAGAACCATCTCATTCCATTATTAGGTACTTTCACTTTAAAACTTTCATTGCTTTCTCCCTCAGTTATAGCTGTCATTCCTGATACTTCCAGGAGAGAAGAAAGTAGAGGGTATTGTTAGTCAGAGATGTGAGGATCCTGCCTGCTGAAAAATTTATACCTTACTTAAGTACCAGCCTAAAGGGATGCATTTCAATTATCTTGCTTATCTTCTTATTGCAAGACAGGGTACTTCCCTCCCTCCCCCCATTTTCCCCTTTGAAACTTCACTCTCCATCATATCCCCTCTCCTTCTCAATCAGTCTCTCTTTTCAGTTTGATGTCATGATCTTTTCCTCCTATTATGATGGCCTCATGTAGGTAGTGTCAGGCACTGTGAGGTCATGGATATCCAAGTCATTTTGTGTCTGGAGGAGCATGTTGTAAGGAGTCTTACTCTTCCTTTGGCTCTTACATTCTTTCCGCCCCCTCTTCTGCAATGGACCCTGAACCTTGGAAGGTAGGTTTGAGATGTTTCAGTTCTGAGCACTCCTCTGTCACTTCTCAGCACCATGGTGCCTTCTGAGTTATCCCAAGGTTGCCACTATCTGAAAGGATGCATTTCAGTTATCTTGCTTATCTTCTTATTGCAAGACAGGAACCCAAAATGAAGTAGTTGTATGTTCTTGGATCTCAGAAAGTACTTCCCAGAACTTTCATGTGATGATCTTTTCTACTGGTCCCTCAAGGGGGCCCTGTAAGCATGTTCTGTTGCTGACTAGGGAGCCAGATCTTGTCTTTCACTTCTCACAAGTGCCCTAGTTTATGAAGCTATTCCTACTGTTGGGTTGGAGATTGGAAAGAACCTTCCTGGGAACAGCTTGTCACGTTTTAAATACTGTGCTTGTCAACTAGGTATGGACTAGACTCAGTGAAGTATGATTGGAAATGTAGAATCTTGTATTTTCCACTCTGGACTATAATGCCAATCCCAGAAACACAGAAATCCAGCCAACATCTGTTCTTCTTAAACAGGAAATATAAATTTTAAGATTCAGTCAAGTCAGTTTCTGCCATTTCATTACTCACATAAAGTTTCAACAGCATAATGAAATTATTTTTAAAAATTTCCTTCAAGAAAATTCCCATTAGGAACTCAGGGGATGTACCTCCTCAGGGACCTTCTGAGCTTCTTCCCCTGCCATATAGTCTCTCTTCCTTAGAGGTGACACTCTTATTCATAGACATAGTCACACAGTGGCATTGTAACCATATAGAATCTGGCATTTATGGTCTGATCTGTACTGATTTAAAATTCTGGGCTATAGATGTTGAAAATGGTAAGTGCCTTGGTATGAAGGATAGTGCTCTGGAATTCTGCAGAGATGGGTGTTAACAGCATTGGACAATTCTAAAGCAAATTTTCCATAAACACTTATTTGTGTCTTGGGAGTGAGTGCTCTTCTGGTCAGCCTCAGTAAGCTCAGTGATTGCTTTTTGTTGTTGTTGTTATTGTCTATTTTTTTAACCTGTATTTATTGATAAACTTTGTATATTGTAAAACATTCTTTAATATGTGAGAGGAGACTAGAAGTAACTTTTTTTAAAAGGAAGTTAATTTTTGGTAGAAAGGTATACAAAATGAATGTTAAAGGAATATAATACAGAAGAAATGCTAGAACCATTACATATACCTTTTTATTAATGAGTTTGACACACTGAAGTTATTTTGACAGGTAGTGATCTCTCCACTTCCACAAATTCTTCAAGACAAAGGGCTAAAGTGATCACCAATGATGTCACCCTGAAATCTCTTCAGGAAATAATTTTTTTCTAGTAGCAACTTGTAAAAAACAAAACATAGAATATTCCCATGTAAATGCATTCTTTGCATAAAATACAGTTTGCCTAAGTTCTATGATTAGGAAAAGTAATCTCTATTAGCTCAGACAGTTTTCAACATGCACCCTATTAGGTAAGAATTACACATAAATGACAACCTGTTAACAGCCCTACTTAAAACTTTGATATCCAGAAAAAAGGGATTTTCTGTTTTTAAACTATTTTGAAATCACTTAAATAGCACTCAGTTACTAGTGTTACTAGTGATTCATATAAAAATGCATGTTTAACTTCACAGATAACAGAAATCATGTCTGTGACAATATTTGGTGTTTGTGGAAAAGAAAGAACCCAGGTTTTGAGAATACTACCATTGGCATTTTAGGCCAAAATCATGAACAAATTCAAAATTTGTTACTTGTTTAAACTTTCTATTGGTGATATTTCATATTAAGTTTTATGTTTGTATGCTTTAGAAAACATTGAGACTTTTAGCTGTATTTTGTGAAAATAATTTGAATTTTATGTTTTACATTTTAATTTTTCAGATATGATGTTGATTCAAAGAGTCCCAACTTGTCCAAACATGTAAGTTCATAGTTTTACCATTGTAAAAGCTTTTGTAATGTGATGGTTTGTTATTAGCATGCTCAATTAACTTTAAAATTATACATCCATGACTTTTCATATGGTGTGATTTACATAGAAAATCAATAAGGTGTCTAAAGAATACTAAAATCCCACTAGAAAGAGTTTATTAAGGAAAATTGTTTTCAATAGGTAGAATGGGTTAATATATTAATTTTTTCTATTTAAGAGGTGGCGACAGTTCCCTGTTATATTGTCTGCTGGATCAGATTGAGCAAGATGGAAAAGTGAGCTAATTATTCTGGAAAGCTTCTCTTTGGAGAGACTGGGAAGTACTTGAGGCAGAGCAGTTGTTCCCCTGCTACCTTATAGTCCTTTGTTGAATCCCCTCGATGAAGTGCATGTGTTCATGTTGTTAGGTCACATGCAGTCTCTCTTTCTTGTTCCTGCCCTACAGGTAACCCATTCCTCTTTTGTAAAAGCCACTCACCAGGCAACAGATTCTACCTGGGGGAGAGGTTTGCAGTTCTGGAGCAGTAAAGGATCTGAGCCTGGCAAGTGAAAAAGAAAGATAGAAAGACAGGATGAGAGTGAGGTATTCTAAGAGCCCTGGAAGCTCAGCTCACTGTCTATAGGTTTATTGACTTATGAGATTGAAGTCAAACCACACAAGAGCCTAGTGAGTTTGAAGAGAGCATTCTGAAAAGGGCTCAGTAAGGTTCAAGGTGAAATCTAAGGCAGAGATGTAAAATTCACAGCCAAGGGCTGGAGAGATGGCTTAGCGGTTAAGGTGCCTGCCTGCTAAGCCTAAGAACACTGGTTCCAATCTCCAGCGGTTCCAATCTCCAGGTCCCACGTTTAGCCAGATGCAAAGTGACGCAAGGGCACAATGCCGCACTTGACCACAAGGGGGCGCATGCATCTAGATTTCGTTTGCAGCAGCTAAGAGACTGCTGGCACGCCCATCTCTATCTGTCTCCCTCTGCCTCTCTGCCTGCCTCTCTGCCTGTCTCTCTCCAAAAATAAATAAAATAATAATTTTTTTTAAATTCACAGCCAAATTAGGGTTGGGAGGCTTGCTGGAGTAATTATTTTTGCCAAGGATTTTTTTATATTCTTGTATGTTATTAAATAAAATGGATGGGGAAATGTCATTATTCAGAGAAGAGATGGGATATAAGAGGTGATCATAAGCTGGTATACAGATCATGGTAGTAAAAAAATATCACAATCTACTTTCATTCAAGGATGTATAGCATTGATTTTGTGTAATGAAGAATAGAGTAGAATTATGTGAAGAACTATTTAAAGGATCATCTGTCTTAGTAGCTGAATTTTCTATAAATTAAGAAGAATGATATTATAGGATGCTTCATCTCCTTAAATAAAGCTCATGGTGTTTGCCATGCCACCAACTGATCTTTATGATGGGTTTATAGCATTATGACTGGACATTGAGAATTTGTATTGAAAGTTTTACAATACCAAAGAATCAGGATTTTCTAAGCAAAATTTTTGGTTACAAAGAATTGTGTCTATTTGTATCCCAAAGAGGTGGCTTATTAAAGGGACAAGGGATAGCTCATGTATGTGAAGTGTCTACTATGGGACCTAGAGCTGAATATGGTACAGTGACTTGGGTCTGTAAGTGCTGTTTTGACTCCCCTGAGATCACAGCCATCCCTCTTCCTCCTCTTCCATGCTTTTTCTGAGCTTCTGTTCTCTAAAGACCAAATACCTCTGTTCATTCATCATTATACACATGGGAAAATGACCTCCATAATCCTAACTGGGCATAGACTTCCTAGTCACCATCCTGATGACTATATTTTTTTCACTTAAAGAACTCTTCAGAGGGCATAACTGTTTAGCTAGAAACATTCCGTGGATAGGGATATTTGAAGGTAATTCACCCCAGACATGACTGAATATATCTTCCCTCAATGATCAGTAATTCATAAATTTTATTGAGGCATATGCCTTCCAGAATCCAAGAATGTGTATATAATTTCAAATATTTCTCCTGTATATAAAAGGTTTCTGTTTCTTCTGTAAGAAAAGTTTTGTTTCTCTCTTTCTAAAAATTTATTTTGATAGTGCTTTATCCTAAGGATGCCCTATGTACCTTCTACTTACCACTACCCATCTTAAAAGTAGCTTGGCTTTTGTCCTAATTTCTTTCCTCTCTACTATCTTCGACTAGCTGAATTCTCATTTCCACTTCTGTTTAAACCATTCTGAAATGAGTTAGATCAAGATTTAGTGGCCTATCTTCAGTTTTCACCATACTTGACAGTCTTGTTCTTTTGGATAGAATGACTGTTCTCTTCTTGGAAGTACATACCTCCCCTAAATTGCATGGAAACTTCTTCCTTTCCTTTTCTCCCTCCTCTCTGTTTACTCTTTACCATCTTAAAGCTCTGCTTCTGCCTCTTATCTCTTAATAGTAGAGTTTGTCACAGCATTATTTTGCATTTTCATTCCATCTCATAGTACATTTTACTTTGGATTGTTCTCACACTTCCATGTCCTAACCTGGTGACCCCAAGTGTCTCTTCCTTAGAACTCATAAGCAAATCTAAGTTTTCAATTGCTGTGGGTTTTGAGAGTGACAGGCTCTTTCCAAGCTCTGAAAGGGTTTAGCTTAGGGGTACAGTGCCATATACCCAACCATCACTAAAACTCCCCAAGCCCTCAAGTTGGTTGTCTTGGCACAAGAAAAGAATGGCAAGTGTGGACACAGCAGAAGGCTAAGATAAATAAGGGTTTATTAGCGTGTAAACCAGAAAGTAAAAGTTAAGCAGAATATCTCCAAAGCTAGGAGGGGTCAAGAGTGGATGCTGCATGGTGAATTAGATAGGGGTTTTTATATCTTTGGAGATATAAATGAAGTATGAAGTCAAGGTGGATTGGATTGGTTATTTGGAATGTATGTGGGGACTTCTGAAGATTTAATATTCTTGGAGATGTAAATTGGGCATCAATTTGGAGTGGATTTGATTGGATACTTTCAGTGTTTATAAGGGGCTCTTGATAGGCTGATGAGTAAGACAGAGGATTGATTATTTGCATGTATGCAGGGGCTCCTAACAGGCTGATGAGCTAGACCAAGGTGTGGTTACTTTGAATAAGCCAGCTGACATCATGGTGAGTCAGCATAAGTCAGGGCTTTTAGACTTTTGGAAGTCAAAGCATTTTTGGATTTTATTTCCCAAAAGACTGCTTTCTACATTTATGAAATCTCTATGCTTATTGGCTCTGTCAGATCATGCAGATATCTACTTATTCTTTTTGGGCCTATAACTTTCATTTCTGCCTACAAAATGAGCTGACTAATCCCAATCCCAATTGCCTGTTAAATATTTTCTAACATCCCAGTAGATATTCTATTGAAGACTAGAATGAAAATACAATTGGTTGCTCTTACTGCTGTCTTTACTGTACTGTGAAGATCATTGCTCCACATATGTTTTTAAACTTGTGTTCAACAGGTAATACAAATTGATTAGCAAATGCCTGAATATATAGATTGTCAAAGCATATCAAGAGAGGAAGGAAATATGCTTCATTATAAGAATTACAATGGAAGGCTGCTTTGAAGCTGTTAGATATCAGCAATAAAAATCATTTTTTATTTGAAAGCATCCAAGTACAGATTTTAGATTTAAAATAATAACCTCATTCAAGCCAAAAAGAATTCATGATGCATTTTGAAGATCAGAGTAACCAATAAACATGCTAGGTCTATTACTGAGCTCTGTTCCTTAATAGTGTGGAGTGAAATATAAACTGGAGCCTTTTAGAAAAGCTTGCTAAGTGCCCAGATGTACAAATGGAATGAAGATGATTGTTTGTCTTTTGCAAAAGCATTTGCTTGTTAGCAAGAAAACTTCTTGGAAATAGCAATGATAAAATTTTTGTGTTTGCTTTTCATTTTAACTACTTACAATTTTGAAAGAATTACCTTTTAGGATGACTCTATTTGGTGTTTAGTACTTAAGGATCTTAGATTAAAAGTCTGTTTTAGTACTACTAGGGACATAGGAAATAGAACTATAGCATGGGTTGGGCATACTGAAAATATATAAGAGGTGAAACATGAGGCATCAGTGTAGCTTTAACTAATTTTACTAGCAATTGGACAGCCCTTAGTGGAGATTACTACGTTGCAGGTAAAAACCGATAGATTCCAGGGCCACATTTCTTTACATGATTTTTTCCCTGTTATGATTCTCTGGGTAAATATATTGACTAAAATAATTTCTCCCACAATTGTTACATAACATTTGCATTCCAGGTTTGTTCGTTGAGGTGCTACTAATAAATTCACTCATATTAATGCTATCAGCAGAAATATATCACATACTTCTATTTAAATAATTTAATGTCATCAGTGTAATAATTAATAAAAAGATTCACAATAGGTTCATATGTCTAGTAAGACTCTTCTTGGTGTGCTGGCCTGGATGACATGGAGACTGTAGTTTGTTCATGAAGATATTGTACCCTTGAGACAATCAATAATGCATTTATCTACTTGTTTGACTCTCATAGACACCACTAAAATTCTTATTTCAGAAGTGTTAATATGTTACTGATTTTGGGGGCGAGGGCAGAGATATTTGCTTCAGTGTAGATGTACATGCTCTTTAGTGTATTTCCTGCATATTATGTATATTAACTTGCACATGTATATTAATTGTACTTTACATTACCATTTGACAATTGTTTAGACCAGTAAATATATTTTTAGATTTTTAATGAGGCAAGGTTCTTTTATTAGAATATCAAGCTAACTTTCTTATCACTATGATAAACTACCTAAGAGAAGCAACTTAAGGAAGGAAATTTTTTTGGCTCACATTTCCTGGGTCTTCTTATAACCTTGAAAATATAAATTCACAATCCAGTTGAGATGAGTTTCATTGGTTAAGTCTAAATGTAAATGGAAGACCTTGATTCGATGATGGGTGAAGGAGGAGACACAGAAAGAGCCTACTGCAGGGGAAAAGCCTTCAACAAATTTCAGGAAGAACAACCAGGAAGCTGTCCCTAATCCCCATCTTGTATCAGGTTTAGGTTCAGACTAGGTTAACCTTCAGGTCTCTCCAGGGCAGTTCTATGTTCTTTTGGGTCTGTGTCTCTAATTCAGTACTTACATAAGAAAGCTACCTTGAGCTAAATCTGTATCCATGGTAACTACCAAAAAGCAGAAAACCTAACCAAACCCAGAGCAATAGTACAACCAATGTTGCTATGTTAGAACACTGTAGGTTGGGTCATTAGACAGGTCGAATGGACAGGTTTATTCAGTGAACATAGATTCACACATGTGGTTAATAAGATTTAGAGAGACTGGAAAAGCAGTATTAGCTACTATCTGAGGTTTCTCTGTTGTGTAAGACATTTCCCAAGGAGATAGAAACAGACATCTATTCATTGCAGATAGGGCACAGGTGCAGATCAAAGTAAGATTGCACTAAAGTCCAACTTGGTGAGCCAGTGAGTTTATTGGGGTTGCTTACAGGACCAGGGAAAACTCAAAGGTAAATAAATGCATCACCAGAAAGACTACCCAACATCGATGACAAATACTTGGAACTCACTACATGATTTGTAGGCAGGTAGGCTACTGGGAGATTCCCTTCCCTCCCCGGCATTGTTTATTGCTTGAATAACCTTAGGCAAGACTTTGTAAATCCTGTACTTTTCAGGAGTTTCATGAGATTTGGGAGTTCTTTACTTCCATTCTCGTAAGTCTTCCCTCCTCCCTATAGGAGGAAATGTTTCATTTCAGAGGAAGTTGCCTCACAATAACCTCAACCAAACAGCATAGTAGAATGTTCATTTTCATGAGTATGTACCTACTGAGTATATATTTAATAAAGTTTAGAGCAGTGAGAATACTTAGTTCCTGTAAGGATGTTATATTTCAAACCTGTTTTCTTTGTTTTTACCAGATAGTAGTATTTTTTATGAATTTGATGTTTGTCAATATGGAGCTTTTCAATATATATATAATTTTTAAAGCTGGAATAGCTTCAGTCAATGACCAACCACTTGTTGAAAGCTTACTTTTCACTCAGTGGCTTAATTAATTTCCCTATTTTGGGCTTATAGAAAGCCAAAAATGTCTTGAAACTTGTAAGGTCAAGTTTGGTGCAGGGAAGAAGGAAAGGCAAAGGAGAGCTGCTCAGGCTTAGCACAGTTTATTTGAGATAAACACCCAAACATATGGGGAGGAGGATCTCTGGCTGAGGATCCAGAGCCATGTTCCACTCACAGGCTGGGGTAGTTACAGGGCTCTTAGGAGGAAAGAAGTGAGGTGATGGTGGTGGAGAATTTTGTAGATAGCAATCCCATTAGAGGAAGAGGTAGAGGTGGTTGTTACCATTCCCGTTAGGAGGAAGGAAGTGGAGAAAGAAAGGTATAATTTAGAGAAAAACCTAGATACTCTAGTTCTGGGGATTTTCCATCCTAAAATGACAGCCTTAGAGCTAACAGAAATAAGTTATAACAGCAGAAAGGGAGTTAAACTTGAAGGCCAAAAAATTGAAGTTATATTTACAACTTAAACTTTTTATTAAAAATCTCTGAGGTAGAATTAGCTTTTAAAATTTGTAGATGGATTTTACCATTAAAAAGACAAGTCTAAAAAAAATAAAAATAAAAAAATAAAAAATAAAAAAAAAGACAAGTCTTTGGTTTGAAAAAAATGGTTTTAAATTTTAAAATGTGAAAAATTGTTCATACTAAAATAACTTGAATCCATTTGTTTTATGTTGTTTATTTTATCCCTAAAGTCAAATGTATGTGCTGACAATCATTACAAAGTTAGGATGAGACTGGGAGGTTGCTCAGTGGATAGGAGCACTTATTGTGGAAGCATAAGGACTTGAGCTCAATCTCCAGAAATTGCATACAGAGACAGGCATGGCCATGTAACCTCAGTGCCAAGGGGGCAGAGGCAGGAGGTCCTCTGGGGCCCACTGGCCAGCCAGTCTAACTGAAAAACAACCCGAGCTCCAGGTTCAGTGACTTTGTCTCAAGGAAGTAGAACAGAAGAGCAGTAGTAACAAACATGGTTCATGGATTTTAAGTCATTTATTAGTAATAAATTTAGATTTAGATTATTATAGGAATAAACTGAATATACTCCCACGGATTATCTGATTAGTTTTTTTTTTTAACTATGCAATGTAAAAGTCATATTATTCTTATATAATGTATTGTATTGCTGAATTCTCTGCTGTGCTCTTATTTCTTTTACTCCTGTCTGTTAGGTATTTGGTTTCTACATCAGAATAGATCATAGTTGCATAAATTTTAATAGAGTTTCAGTGAATCCTAGATATAACCAATATGGTTTTATAACTTTAAGCAGATTTAACAGTCCACACATTCAACAAATATTTATTGATTTGTGGCCACTTTTAGGAGAGTTCATTAGCTATAAAAGTTGATAAATTAAAGTGTTTCTCAATACCCAAGATTCTTTTCTTTTTTTGGTTTTTTTGAGGTAGGGTCTTTAGTCCAGGCTGACCTGCAATTCACTATGTAGTTTCAGGGGCCTCGAACTCACAGTGATCCTCCTACCTCTGCCTCCTGAGTGCTGGGATTAAATAGGTGTCCCCCACCATGCTCGGCATTTTTCAAACTAGATTTGTTCTGGTTGATGCTTAGAGTTGTGGAAAGGGGCCTGGGTTTATTACTAGAATTATCACTCTGACTTAATTATAATGACTCATCAGTTGATAAGAGAAAGTAATACTTCATACTATAGTTTGCTTTTATTTTCATCCATAACTAGACCAAGATCTAAAAGTACCCATTGAAATAAACTAATTATTTTACTGGTGTTTTGTAAAATATGTAGGAAATGTAAACCATCAGGATAGCTAGTAGAACTTTCCCACACAGTGAGTTTATAATAAATACTGTGTGCTGACTCTTGCACTGTGCAAATGTATTGCTTGGCACAACAGCATAGTTTAGTTAATGTTTCTTGGTGCACACAGAAACATAAACAACTCCATGAATTACATAAATGTACAAAAATAGAAAATAAATTCCAAATGTACAAAAACAGTAGATCTACTACTACTACTACATAACGCTATGGAATAGATCCAAAGCATAATTTTAAAGCATATTTTAGTGATTATTTGAATTTTCTGATTTTTTTTTGTTAGCAATGATGAAGTTCATGTGTTATGTTTATTAACAGGTATTTCTGAGCTTGCTCTGTATTTCTATTTTTGTTTTGTGTCCCACTCCTAAGCAGTGGCAGCACACAGCTTTTATTGAGGTTTGTTACTCCACTAGCCACATCCATTTACTATGATGTAGAATCAGAGGTTGTGTGGCTTGACATAGTGTTTCAGTGTGTGAGCCTTGGGTTTCACCACTGAGTTTTTGATATGGCTCTGAGCAAGTAACTCTGTCACAGGTCTCTTATCTATAAAGAGTGCCCAGTACTAGAGAACAGTCATTATTCTAAAACCCCAGTAAAGTAAGCATATTGAGTATTTGTTAACTTTTTTTTTTTTTTGAGACAAGCCCAACAGATTGGCCATTTTTTATGTGAGAGAGCTAGAATGAGAGAAAGAGAAAGAGCCAGGGCCACCATCCACTGTAAACGAACTCCAGGCGCATGTGCCACCTTGTACGCATGTGCCACTTTGCACGCTTGGGTCACCTTGTGCCTTATGTGGGACCTGGAGTGTCAAACATGGGTCCTTAGGCTTCACAGACAAGTGCCTTAACCACTAAGCTATCTCTCCAGTCCAACTCTTATTTTAATAAAAAATTAAAACATTCGGTTTGCTGTTGAGTCTTCTGTCCTTCATTAGGCTTCTCCTGAGCCAGTTCAATGCATAAGCAGTTTGGGGAGAGTTAGTACCTTCAGAGTCCTTTAGGAAAACATAGATCTTTCAATCTTATACAAGCTAAACTTGAGTGTGTTTCTACCTGGAAAACCTCAGTGTTCTTAACTACACTTATCTACATGGTGTTACAGCCTTAATTTTATGGAATTATGAAGTTGTAATGTCTGAAAACTCAAAATAGCAAGATGGTTCTGTGATTAAAATATAAAATATCATGTCATGCTAATATTGATGCATATTGTGCTATTTTCTTTAATTTTAGAAATTAGAAATTCAGTATTTCATAATTGAAGATGCAAATATGATGTACAAAATATATAATGTAAAGACATTCTGGGAATTTATGAGCTTTTAACCTTTTTATCTATTTTAGGACTTTCTGGGACAAGTGTTTTGTACATTGGGGGAGATTGTTGGTTCACAGGGAAGTCGCCTGGAAAAGCCAATAGTGTGAGTATTTTTAATCTAGGCTATGAAATATAACCCCTTAGTTTGGAAATCATGAACATATAGCTATGGGCAAAAACTGGGTTTTAAAACCTTATTGGAATTTTCTTTTTCAGTAATTAATTTTGACATTTTTACACAGAACAATTTACATGTCAGAGATCATATGCCATGATAAAAATGTTTACACAATGAAGTGATCAGATTTTAAAAGGAAATGCATTTTATTCTGTCTAATTGTAGTATTGTTAGATTTGATACTCTCTGAAAAAGAAATTCACTCCTTTGTGTCAGGAACTATATGCAACACGACTTATGTATCTGTGTTTCATTAATGTGTTTTTGGTTACTGAGATTTTAATAGTCATTGTTGATTACTTTTTCTGGGAAGGCACAAACAAACATCTGTTTGCCCAGATAGAGCACAAATTACAAGTGTATATAATTATTACATCCATTTCCATGTTGGTACACCATTGAGTTTTGGGTGCTTACTTATGGTAACATGGGTAACAGATTATAATAGAGCATGAGTAATCCCAAATAAGATTATAATAGAGCATGAGTAATCCCCCAGCATGGTTGATGGGATCCCCAAAGCTGCATAGATGGAGCCCCCCTTCAATTATCCTTCCACTCCCTATGTACCCTAGCACCTACAAGACCATGCATAACTGAGGTAGGAGTGTGCAGCTGTAAGGAGGGAGTATATGGAATCTCAGGTGAAGCTCTGATGATCTTTTCCACCCACCCCTTCTGTACAGGAAGGTCAATAGGCCAAAACTTATAAGAATCTCATAAATGTAGGTAATTGACTCCTCTGATTTCCACTATGATTTCCAGATAGTAATGGACAAATCATTCCAGAAGATACTATATCAGAAGACAGATTTCCACTTTTTTTTCTATAAATCTGATCTGTACAGAATGCCATATGTGTATAAATGTTGGGAGAAGGCATTCGTTAACAAGAATACTGTCTGGAATTATATATGATTTTTTGGTCAACTACATGTGATTATCTAGAAATTTTCCATGTGCCTTCCTTCTCTTCTTCCTCATTCTTCCCCTCTCCAATTCTGATTACTTGGATTAATTATCTGTTCATAAGAAATCCAAATATCTAGTAATAATAGGCTAGTAATTGAAGAAGTAACCACAATGTCAAAAGTCTAGGAAAAATTTAAGCTTCTGTATTTACTCTTCTTAAACTCAAAATAAATATCTGCCAAGTCCATATTCTTAAAGACTTAAAATGGCCTCACATTTCTGTGTAAAATTGAACTAGATACCTAGTGTTAACTTTTTTTATTTATTTACTTTCTTATAAAATTATTCCTAAGTATCAGTTTGAAGATATATACATATCTATTACCTGTTAAAAATAATTTTATTTTGTGTGTGTGTGTGTGTGTGTGTGTGCATCAGAATCTCTTATTGCTGCAAATGAACACCAGATACTTGTACCACATTTTGCACTTGGCTTTACATGAATGCTGAGGAATTGGACTTGGCCCTGAAAGCTTTGCAAGCAATCACCTGTAACTGCTGAGCCATTACCCCAGCCCCTCTATTTTTCTTTTAAATATTCCTTGCATGTATAATTTATTTACATATACTTACAGGATTTAAAAACTTATCATTAAAATATATTTATGCTCAATTTAGTAAGTAATAAAGCTAGGTATGGTGGTTCATGTTTGTAAAAGCAGCAATCAGGAAGTTGAGGCATAAGGATTGCCACAAGAGTAAGGCAGCTGGCTACAGTGTGAGATCCTATGTGAAAAATACCAAATTTCTTTAAAAAGTAGTAAGTAATCTTCAGAGTAAATACAATCATTTTGCTAAGTGCATATGATTATTATATTTTCTTGTCTACTGATTAGAGTACAAGAGGGTTCCTGGAAGACAGCTAAAAGTATCTTATTTTTTCTTGAGAAAAGTCAATATTATTTACAATTCCCCTCTAAAGATGCCTTTAATAGTCTTCAAGGGAAAGCAAACACACCTAACAGATTCTAATTTTAGATAAGAATGGTAGCATAGAGAGTTTTCTAAACTGGCAATAGTATATTTAAATTGGTGATTTTTTATGTCATCATTTTTTATTAGATATGGACATATTTAGTATGTAAACAATATCTGTTGGCACTGTCCTTTCCCTCCTCCCTGCCCCTTTTCTGAAGAGTCCTTCCTCATTGGGGATGCAAGTCAACCCATGGGGATTGTGGGTCATGCATTAATGGGGTTGGCGAGAGACAATGTCTCTGTGTAAAATGTCCCAACTTGTGGCTCTAACAATCTTTCTGCCCCCTCTTCCACAAAATTCCCTGAGCTTTGCTGGGAGCATTTTAAGTCTACTTCAATGATGGGCACTTAGGAGCCTCTGGATCTCTGATATGGTAGGTGTTGAGTGTCCTCAGTGTCTATCTCCATCACCTTTGTGCTGATATCAGATTCACTAAGAAAGCAGCACTCTTGCTCATTTCCCCAATTCCTCTGTGGTTTCAGCTGGAGTGGAGTGGAGTGGAGTGTGCTGGGTCATTTATCTCGTTAGGTCAAGCTCCCATCTGAAAAAGAGAAGCAGATTCTCCAACAGAGAATGAAGTCACCACCAGTGAAATGGGATAACCATTATTAATTTAGAGAGAATTAAGAGTATAACCAAGATTATAATAATCTTATAACCCAAGATTAGTGGGAGCTTGACAATGGAAAGCAGATATGATTCTGACTTGTTTCCCAGTTCCAGATGTGGTTTCCTTTCCACTGAGCGGATCTGTTAGCCAATCCAAAAACAGTTAACCACCATGGCTGTGTGCCACTATTGCACTTGTGTGAGCAGCGTGTCAGGTTTTTTGCTTCTAAGTCACTTAGATTTTGAGTTGCTTGGACAGATATTGGCCACTTTCCCCCAGTGGCTCATGTAGCACGAGATGGGCTAATTATCTGATGATTGGCTCTCTTCTGGATTCCAACCGGATCTCTCCATGGTCTATGCCGACAGGGTATGGTGTCTTTAGCAGTAGGGTCTTACCATTAACCTCTGGAGGGCAATCAAGTGCTCTGACAGAAGTCTGTCTTGTTTGTTTTGGGAGACCTAATATGTCTGATCAACAGTCATTGTGGATATAAACCACATTCTGGTACATAGAATTACAGGCCAGCACCAAGGGAGAAGAAAAAAGAAAAAGACAGAGAAGAAAGAGAAACAGGATAAATTTAAGGTTAGGTTTCATCTCACTCTCTCCAGGGCCCTTCAATTGAGGTGCCTCCCCTAAGGTTCTCTTGAATGTTCCACCTTTTAGTCTGACTTCCAGGATATAGGATTCTATGGTTCCAGTCAATTTGCATTCAGTTTTGTATCCCCCCCCCCTTGTGCTTCCCCTTACCCTAGGCTCTACCCTCCCTACTGTACAAGCCCTAAGATGCTATTTAGGTATGTCAGCAACTGATCCAGGTTAGGGACTGCAGATGAATGAGACCATGTGACAATTGTCATTCTGTGATTATGTGTGTTCACTTAGAATGATCTGTTCCAAATCTGGCAATTTTCCACCAATTTTAATATGTCACTTTTTTTCTTACTGCTGAGTATAATTCCATCATGTAGATATACCATATCTTGGTTATCCATTCACCAAGTGATGGGCACTTGGGTAGATTCCAGTTTTTAGCTATTATGAATTGAGCAGGCATAAACATAGTTGAGCAAATATCTCTGAACTGAGATGTGAAGCTTTTAGGGTAAATGCCCAGTGAGGGAATAACAGGGTCTGTTGGTAACTCTATATTCATCCTTTTCAGGAGTCTCCATATTGATTTCCATAGTGGTTGTACCAGCTTACATTCCCACCAACAGTGAGTGAGGATTCCTATTTCTCCACATCCTCACCAACATTTGTTTTTGTTTGATTTTTTTTAATGTTTGCTGTCCTTACTGGGGTAAGTTGTAATCTCATAGTTGTTTTAATTTCATTTTGTTAATAGTTAGGGATGTTGAACATTTTCTGAAGTGTGTGTTAGCCATTTGGAATTCTTCCTCTGAGAACTCCTTATTTAGTTCTCTGCCCCACTTTTGGAGTGGGTTGCTTGATTTTTATTGTTTAGTTTTTTGAGTTCTTTGTAGATTCTAGATATTAGGCTTCTGTCAATGGAATAGCTGACAAAGATTTTCTCCAATTCAGTGGGTAATCTGTTGGTTTTGCTTATGGTATGTTTGTCTGTGCAAAAGCTTTTGAGCTTCATGAAATCCCGTTGGTTGAGTGCTTGCTTAATATCCTGGGCTACTGGGGCTTTGTTAAGGAAGTCTTTTCTAAGTCCTATATCATGGAGAGTGCCTTCTATTTTTTCTTCCAGTAGTTGAAGACTTTCAGGCCTTATATTGAGGTCCATTTGGACTTGATTGCTGTTTATAGCAAAATGAGAGTGTCTAATTTAATATTTCTACCTATGGTCATCCAATTTGTCCAACACCATTTGTTGAAGATGCTGTCTTCTCTCTCTCTCTCTCTCTCTCTCTCTCTCTCTCTCTCTCTCTCTCTCTCTCCATATATATATATTTGGCACCTTTGTCAAAGATCAAGCAGCTGTAGTTACTTGGCCTAAGGTCTGAGTCATCAGTTATGTTCCATTGGTCTATGTTTCTGTTTTTATTCCAGTACCATGCTGTTTTTGTCACTATGGCTTTGTAATATATCTTTAGATCAGTTATGGTGATACTGCCAGAGGTGTTTTTTTCCCCTGAGCATATGTTTGGATATTCAAGGCTTTCTGCCATTCCATATGAATATTGAGATCATTTTTTCAATCTCTGTGAAGAATGATGCTGGTATTTTTATTGGTATTGCATTAAATTTGTACATTGATTTTGGTAGAATTGCCATTTTCACAATATTTATTCTACCTATCCAGGAGCACGGGTGGACTTTCCAACCTCCCAAGTCAGCTTCATGTTTTTTTATATTTTCATTTTATAATTTCACATCCTTTTTTAGTGTGATACCAAGGTATGCAATTTTTTTTCTTGCTATTGAAAATGGGACAGCCTCACTGATTCCTTTCTTTTGTATATTTGTCCTTTACATATAAAAAAGCTACTGATTTTTGTGCAGTGATTTTGTATCCTGCCAATTTGCTGAAGGAATTTATCAACTTTAAAAGTTTTGAGATGGAGATTATATATAGGATCATGTCATCTGCCAATAGGGCTAACTTAACTTCTTTCTTTGCATTATTAATCTCATTATTTCTTTCTCCTGTCTTATTGCTTGGGCTAGTAGTTCTAGTACTATGTAGAAGAGCAGTGGTGAGAATGGGCATGTTCTCAATCTCAGTGAGAACTCCTTGAGTTTTTCCCCATTAAGTATTATTTGGGCTTTAGGAGCTTTACATACAGCCTTTATTGTGTTGAGATATAAACCCTCCATGCCTCTTCTTTCCAGTGTTTTGATAATGAAGCGATGTTGTATTTTGTCAAAGGCCTTCTCTGCATCAATTGAGATGATCTTGTGGTTCTTATGGTTCAGTTTATTTATGTGGTGTATTATGCTGAGTGAATGTTTAACCATCTCTGCATCCCTGGGATGAAGCCTACTTGATCAAGGTGGGTAATGCTTTGATGTGTTGTTGATTTCGGTTTGCAAGGATTTTGTTCAGGATATTTGCATCCAATATCATTAGGAATATAGGTCTATAGTTTTCTTTCCTTGTTGCATCTCTGTCTGGTTTTGGTATTAGGATGAGGCTAGCTTCATAAAAGGAGTCGGGGAGGATTCCCTGGTCTCTGGTTATGTGAAACTTTGAGAGAAATTGGTTTCAGTTCTTCTATGAAGGTTTGATAGAATTCAGCTGAGAAGCCATCTAGTCCTGGACTTTTCTTTGTGGGGAGGTTTTAATTACCTTTTCAATCTCCATGGATGTGATAAGTTTGTTTAGGAGTAATCTGCTCTGAGTTTAGTTTTGGTAGGTGGTGTGTGTCTAGCAATTCTTCCATTTCTTCCAGATTATCTAATTTTATTGAGTAGTGGTTTTGGAAGTATGCCCTGATGATTCTTCCAATTTCATTGATGTCTGTTGTGATCTCTCTGATTTTGTTAATTTGAGACCTCTCTCTCTCTCTCTCTCTCTTTGCTTAATCAGTTTGGCCAGGAATTTGTCAATCTTGTTTATTTTTTCAAAGAACCAACTTTTCATTTCATCGTTTTTTTCAAAATTGTTTTCTTAGTTTCCAATTCATTAATTTCTCCTCTAATCTTGCAGTTCCTTCTGCAGTTCTTTGGGTTGGATTCTTCTTGTTTTTTCAGTGCCTTTAGGTGGACAATCAGGTATTGATTTGGGATCTCTGTCTTTCTAATGCAGGTATTTAGGGCTATGAATTTTCCCCTTAGGACTGCCTTCATTGTGTCCCATAAGTTTTGGTATGTTGTATTTTCATTATTATTAAATTCTAGGAATTTTACAATTTCTTTTTTTTATAATTTATTTTTATTTATATTATTCTGATTTTACATTAATAGTGTTGGCTCCCTTATTTCTTTTTTGATTTCTTCCACAACCCATTCATTGTTTAAAAGGGTGTTGTTTATTCTTCAGGAGCTGGTGGAGTTCTTGATGTGTCTCTTGACGTGAATTTCTACCTTTAAAGTATTGTGATCTGACATGATACATGAAGTTACTTCAATTTTCCCGACTTTATGAAGGCACACTTTATGGCCTAATATGTGGTCAATTTTGGAGAAGGTTCTGTGGGCTGCTGAGAAGAATGTGTATTCTATAGAGTTGGGGTGGAAATTTCTGTAGATGTCCATTAGGCCTAGTTGATCTATGATGTTCTGTTTAGTATTTTCCTGTTGATTTTCTGCTTGGATGATCTGTCTATTGATGATAGTGTAGTATTTAAGTCTCTGATTATGATAGTGCTGGTGTTTATTTCTGCTTTATTGTCAAGTAGATTTTGTTTTATAAACTGTGGTGCCCCTGTGTTAGGGCATATATATTTATGATTGTGATGTGCTCATGTTGGGTCATTCCCTTGCTGAGTAAGAAGTGGCCTTCTTTGTCCTTTTTGATTACTTTTGGTTGAAGTCTATTTTATCATATATTAATATAGCAACCCCCTTGTTTTTTATTTCTATTTGCTTGGAATTTCATTTTCCTGCCTTTTTCCCTCAGGGGGTATCTATCTTTAGTGGTTAGGTGGGTTTCTTGAAGACAGTAGATAGAAGGGTCCAGTCATTTTATCCATCCTGATAACCTGTGTCTTTTGATGGGTAAGTTAAGACCATTAATATTTAAGGTTACTACTGTGAGGTTTGAATTAATCCCTGCCATGATGAGGATGAGGTATTTTATGGAGTTTGGTGCTTTCTTGTGTTATGTACTGTTTTAAGCCTGTTTTGTTGTTGTGGTGGTGATGGTGGTCTTCTTGTTGGCTCTCAAGATTGGTTATTAGACTATTCTTTGTGGTATGGAGTATTCCCTCAAGTATTCTCTGTATGGTAGGCTTTTTGTTCTTATAATCATAGAGTTGACTTTTTTCATGGAAAGTCTTTCTTTTATCATCTATTATGAAGGATACTTTTGCTGGGTAAAATAGCTTGGGTTGGAAGCCATAGTTTTTCAGAGTTTGAAGTGTTCCATTACAGGCCTTTCTGCCTTTCAGAGTTTCCATTGAGAAATCTGATGCAATTCTGATGGGATTGCCTTTATATGTTGTGAATTGCTTCTCTCTTGCTGCTTTTACACTCTCCCTTTGTTTTCATTGTTAAGAGTTTTAACTATGATGTGTCTTGGAGTGTTTTTTCTTTGGTTCTGTCTGTTTGGTGTTCTGTGGCCTTCTTGTATTTGGGTGGGCCTCTCTTTTGCAATATTCGGAAAATTGTATTCAATAATTTTGTTGAATATGTTCTCCATGCTTATGATTTGAATTTCCTATCCTTCTAGTATATACCCATGATCTGGATGTTTGGTTGTTTTAGGGTGTCCCACAGTTCCCTCATATTCTGTTCACTTGATTTTTTGAACTTACCAATGTTTTTGGCCTCCCGATGAATTTCTTTTGCCTTGTCTTCCAGGTCACAAGTTCTGTCTTCTACATGAGTAACTCTGTTGGTGAGTGATTCTAGAGAGGTTTTTATAATTTCTATTTGATTTTTGTTTTCTGGTGTGTTGTTTTGCTTCGTGTCCATCTCTTTTTTTTAAGGTACACTTTCAATTCAAGTTCTAATTGTCTTGATGCTTTCTGTACTTCATTCTTGTATTTGATCAAGTCTTCATGAAGGTTAATCAACCAGTTGTTGAGGTCTTCCATTTCTTGACTTACTTTCATTTTATCCATATCTCTTTGGAGGGTTCTAACATTTTCTTCAATCAAGTTAAGCCTACTGTCAAAAGCTAAATCCTCTAAGAGATGATTCTGTTCAATTTCATTGATTTCATTGGTTCTTTGATAGTTTGTTTCAAGTACAGGGATTTTTTTTTTTAATCAGGGTCTCATTGGTTGGTGTGTTTCTGAATTTCTGTTCATTTCTCTATGATTTCTTTGGAGGCTTCCATTGTAGGACTAGGCATCCTTGGAGATCTCTCAGTTTTCTGAGTTTTGTTGGCTTTTTTGCATTGTTGTCTACCTATTTTAAGAAGACTCTTTATTTTATTGAGGAGGAAGCAAGCTTTTGTCCTTGGTGATGTATCCTCTGACTCAGGTGAACAAGGATGTTGGTACCCAGTGACCAGTCAGGATACCAGAGCAAAAGGTCTGATTCCTTCCACAGCTCACACAGGGACCAGGCCTCCCTAAGCAAGGCACAATGGGTCCTACCAGGAAGAGGGAACTGGGAGAGGCAAGGGAACAGAAATCTGGCCCACTTACTCTGTGAGGTGCCCTCTATCACACAGACCTGCTCAGGGAACTTTGACCAGGGAACTGGGAAGAGCCAGAAAGGAAGGTTCTGGCCTATTCACTCCACACCACTGGGCCTGCCTGCATACTGTCCACTCAGGGAATCTAGACCAGGGAGGTGGGAGGAGCCCTGAAACCTGGGTCTGGCCTACTCACTCCAGAGCACCATGCCTGCCCTCACACGTCTGCACAGACAACACAAACTGGGGAGAATGAAGGAGCCAGGAAACATGGGTCTGGCTTACTTACTCCAGACTGCCTTGCCCTCCCACCTGCACACTGTCCATGTAGGGAACCCAGTCTGGGCAGGTGGGAGGAGCCGGGCAAAAGGGGTCTGGCTACTCACTTCACATGGCCTCACCTTTCTGCACACTGTCTACACAGGGAACCCAGACTGGGGAGGTGGTAGAAGCCAGAAAACAGGTGCTTGGCCTACTTACTCTGCACCACCATGCCTTCCTGCTCACTGTCTATGCAGGCATCCCCGAAATTGGTGACATTATTGGAAAATTTTATCTACTCTTCTGTTATAAAAGGAAATTACAATACTAATTTCAGAAAACTGCTAAATTTCAAGTCATTATTCCCACTGGCACATGCTTTTTTATTTATTTTGAAACATGTTAGACAGTGGAGATAAGATGATTGGTATATGTGGTGGATATAGCATATCATAGGATTATACACTGGTTTCAGCTAATTCAGGATTCTCATTTGGAGAAGATCACCACTCACCAATTCCTTCTACACGATACCAATACCTTGGATAATGATTGGAAGATTATGCAAATGCTACCAGAATGTGTGAATGTTGGTGTATTATGTTTATTTTACATAATCAGAAAGAAAGCGGTGACTTTCAGATTTTCTTGCTGAGATTGGAGCAGCATAATGAGGCACAGCTTTTGATCCCATTCATATGACATAGATAGATTTTAACTATTGTGCTTCATCTATAGGGTATTTTGAAAGTATAGATAACTCTGTTGAAGGTGTTGACATTATAGTGCAGTTCAATCAAAATTCTAAGTATATATGTTATAATTAATCTTTTAGTTAGTCTGACCTTATTGAAGAGTTTTTTAGACAAATATCAAGAAAGGATTTTAAAGTGGGCTAATTATTTGAGGGGTGTGAGATTTTGATATTTTTCTCAAAAAGAATGGCTATGCAAGTATCAATAGTGGGTATAATGAAATGCAGAATTTGAAAGCCTCAGAGATTGTTACAAAAGAAAGAAGGAAAGGAAACAATTATCTACAATGGTAGATTATAATATGAAGGAAACTAATTTCTTGAGATAAATGGAACAGATGAAAGAGGCAATCAAAACAGATTCATTAACAGCAGGGAATACAACAGGTAATGGTGGAGAGAAATGACAAGGTTGGAGGAACGCATTTCTTGTATCAAGGCAAGCTGTGAAGTAAAGATGAAATCAGGAAACCAGGAATGTTGGGATGTTAGATATCTTGATGACACACAACTCCTGAAGATAATATGTTTTATTATGTAGGACATAAAGTCTTGGGATTTATAACAGTATATGGCACAAATGGTTCCTTCACATTGGGAGGTGATGGATATTTCAGAAGCAAGCTTGCATCTGTTCTCCATAGTCCCCACTATTTCACCCTACTCCCATCTTGCAGTAAGGACCACCTTGGCCAGGCCTTTGCTGTCAGGTAAAAGATAACACTATAGGACAATCACTAAGCATTGGAATGTTTTTATGATTTTTTCCTCATGGCTTGATTTTAAAATGAGATTTGTACATTCTCATGCTTACAGCTAGTACCTTTTGTTGAGGTGTCTAGCACTCTCCCCTGTTATTGCTGGGCATACACTTCTGAATTGTGTGCAGTACAGGGAACTTCCTGAGACCAATAACACACTTACAATTAACAAAATTGACTCATCCTGAATTTAAAAATTGTTCCTGTATCCCAAATGTTATTTATTTTAAATAGCATTATCTAAGTGTTTTTGCATTTTGCATTTATTTACTAATTGTTTTAGACCAGAGCTTTATTTTCCAATTAGTGTCCCATTTATATTCTAAGATATTCAAAATATTCCCTTGTTCTCATCTTTTTAAATGACCCAAGTTAAATTATTGTCTGAAAAGATATTCAGGATGATTTTTTCCATCTTCTTAATTGTGATTATGTTACAATATCTCTTAAAAGACAGTCTTTATAAATGGATAATTATAAAATTTGGGGATTTAAAAGGGAAAGTATAGTTCTAACTTATTCATCATTAACCAAGCCCTTTATAATGACGGTAGGTTTTTTAAAAGATAAAACAGTTTATTTTATATGATCAGAATTTGAGTTAAAATTGAACTGTTTTACTTCTATGCTTCAATTATGTTTTTTTAACTTAACTTTTGTTCCATTTTAGTGTGAAAATAAAAATCATTATTTTACAATATTTGATAAGAATTAAAGTGAAATTATTTGAACTTGATGCTCAATAGGTTTTAGTCGAGCTTTTACTTATACCTTAAAATGTTTTCAGTTTCCAAAAGTGTGTTCTGTCATATTTAACCTGTCAGCAATACACTTATCATATCTTAACTAAAATACATTTTTTATCTTTTCTCCAAATCCTCCTAAAATGAGTCCTGTGCTACTTAATTTGTCTGCAGCCTTTGTTGAGTCTTCTGTGACTCATAACTCCTCTTTTTATATTGTCCTATTATCATTTAAGATCACTCCCACTTAGCATCGTGTTTTCTCATGCTGCGAGATTGTATCTGATTTTCTGTGTGAATCTTTGTCTATCTTAGGAATCTCAAGGATGGATTCAGCAAAGTCTTGACCAGATTGAGTACCAGTTTAGGAAAAATTACCATTGCCCCCTGTAGGGAAAAAAAATAAATTATGTTCAATATAAGTGTATGTTCTTAATTTTCTCAGCCAGGCATGACTGGTTCTGCATAAGAAAGTGGGGAAAGAATCCAGGATTAGTGACTGGAAAGTAGATTCTTGCTCTGGGGAGGAGCAGGAACTCCAGGGGTAATGAGCTGTTTTGGGTAAAGGACATTGAAGAGGAAAAGGACAAGAGGGCAATGGCTGCATGTGTAATCCATCCTGGTATAGGATAAAGGGACGCTCTGAAAAAGCCGGCGAGTTTCCTGACAGCTGTGAAGAATACTGGGACAGAGACTCAGAGGCAGGTGATAATTGGAGGACCAGATTGGGGATGTCCAGTAGACACAGGAAAAATTCCCAACTGTGACATAGGATTCAAAGACAGAGCCAGATGAATGTTGAGCTCAGCAATAGACAGGTTGAGTGAGGAATAAGGTGGAAAAAAATCTCAGGAATAATACAGAGAACCAAGACAGAACAAGAGGTCCTGAGGGCACTTGAGACTGAACCCTATATTTGTTGGTCTACAGATCTTTGAGGAGAAGGGAGAGTGTGTGGGGTGGAACTAGGAGAATTGCTAGGCTTAATGGAGAAAAATGTAAAAAAGGTCATAACTTTATTGTAGAGCTTTATGCATATAAAAATATAATCCACTTTGAGATAAATTTTGACACTCCCCAAATTGTCTTTACTTGGCTATAAATTTCCTTACAAATTAGTTTAATATTTTTAAGAGATTTTTTTCAAGTATTTTATTTATTCATTTATTTGAAAGAGAGAGAGAGGCAGATAGAGATTGAGAATGGGTTGCCAGGGCCTCGAGCCACTGTAAAAGAACTCTAGATGCATGTGCCACCTTGTGCGTCTGGCTTTACATGGGTGCTAGGGGAATGAACCTGGGTCTTTAGACTTTGCAGGCAAAGTGCTCTAAGTGCAAAGCCATCTCTCCAGCCCCTGGTTTGAGATTTTTATAATCTATAGTTTACTGTAGTGGGAAGAATAATGTACTGGAATCAGAAGTGATATGGAGTCTCATCTCTGCTACTAACTTAACATACAGAATAACATAGTTACAGTTATACTGTGTTAGTCAGCCTACCATCACTATAGCAAGTACCCAAAGAAAAACTTAGTTTTAACTCACATTTCCAAGCTCTGCTCTATAACCCAGTGGTCCCTTTGCTTTGATCCAATACTGACCAAAAAAAAAAAAAAAAAAAAAAAATCACAACAGGAAATGGGCCAACAGAAACCCTTACTTTATAGCTGGAAAATGACAGAAAGAGGGGAAGGTTTCAGGGTTCCATCATCTCCTTGAGGGCATGCCTGAAGACCTCTATCAGGCCCTAACCATTAAAATTTCCACTACTTCCCAATATTCCTACCCTGGTGACACTTAAGATCCAAACTGTAGTATGTTATGTATCTTTTAAAATTAATTTAATTTTTGACAGTTTCATACATATCTGTATTTTGGTCATATTCAACATGATGACATTTTATTACCTCTTTCCCACTACCACTAAACTCCTTTTTCCAATCCCCTTCCTACTTTCAAGTTTTTTTCTATTCTCTTTTCTTTTCTTTTCTTTTCTTTTCTTTTCTTTTCTTTTCTTTGCTTTTCTTTGCTTTTCTTTGCTTTTCTTTTCTTTTCTTTTTGTAATCCACTGAGTTACATTAGGATTGCTTGCATGACATGGTGTGGTAGTGTGAATAGATGGTCCCCAATAAATTCAGTGTTTTATTAGTTTGTAGTTTGCGTCTGCAGCCACCTGGCTGGAGGCAATGTCAGTGGGTGGTGGGTTTGAGATTTCAATCTAAAGATATGCAAAGTGTGCCTACCTGGAGTTTCTGTGGTGTGCTATGCTATGCGGCTTTTGGCTTGTGGCTTTTTCTTTCTCTTGCCTGGTCCTGTAAAAGCAGGCCAGCTTCTTCTGCCATTATGGAACTTCCCCTGTATCTGTAAGCTTCAGTAAATCCCTTCCTCCATAACTATGCCTGGTCTGGAAGTTCATCTCAGCGAACCTGAAGCTGTCCGCTAATCATGGGTATAAGTTACTTTCTAGAGTAAGGACAACCTACTGTGGCTACAACACTGGAGAACATGATTTCTCATCCCTTGGTAAGTGTTAACAAGTGTGGTACTTTGAATGTATGTCCCCCATAAACTCGGGTTTTTTATTAAAGTTTGTAACTTGGACTTCCAGATGACTGGCTGGAAGAGATATCACTGGGGGGTAGATCCTGTAGTCCAGCTCTAAGATGTGTTTTGGGGCATATCTGATTTCCAGCCCCAAGGTGCAAAAGCACAGTCTGAGCCTTGGTGGGGGTCCCTGCTGCCTGTTGCTGATTCCCTGCTGTTTTCTGCCCATTTGTGTCTATTCCTTTTGGTGTTTGCTTGCTGCAGTTTTTTTTTCTCTTTGTTTGGATGTATGGAAGCAGCTTCTTTTGCTGCAGATAGAATATCCCCCTGGATCTGTAAGCTTGAAATAAACCCCTCCCTCCTCTAAATTGTGCCTGGTTTGGATGTTCATGCCAGCCAACTACAACTGAAATTTGGTACCAGAGAGTTGGGTTTGCTGCATGGTGAATCTGACCATGTAGATTTTTGTCTTTTGGAACTTGTGTGCTGGAGGGGGAATATATATGGACTTGGTACTTGTGACTGAAGAAGTGTGGCAAACCAAGTTTATGGATTATTCTGGTGAGAGTTTAAAAATGTTAAGTGAAGAATGAATTATATTTGGATGCTTTGCTTATTAACTTTCAAAGGGGAAGGAAGGTTGCAGAGAATTTAATAATCTCTTTTTTCCTTTCTGCCTTTTTATTCTTCCTTCCTTCTTGTCTCTTTCTTTCTTTTTTATTTTTATTTTTTATTTTTTGGAGACAGACAGAGGGAGAGGGAGACAGATAGAGATGGGTGCGCCATCAGCCTCTCAGCTGCTGCGAACGAAATCTAGATGCATGCACCCCCTTGTGGTCAAGTGAGGCATTGCGCCCGTGTATCACTTTGCATCTGGCTAAACATGGGACCTGGAGATTGGAACCACTGGAGATTGGAACCAGCATTCTTAGGCTTAGGAGGCAGGCGCCTGAACTGCTAAGCCATCTCTCCAGCCTTTTTTTTTTTTTTTTTTTTTTTTTTTTTTTGCCTACTAAGCTAGGAATTCAGCAAGTAAGTGCTAGGGAAAGGATGATCATAAACCAAATATGATTGTGTTATGTAAATTATTATCGAAGCATAAACTTAAAAACTATTTTGTCTATTCTGAGAATGTAGGTGTACCTCAATTTGGAAGAATAAAATACAGTGCTATTTTTCATTAACTTTTGTTTTATAATACAGTTTCATTCCTTTATTGAAAATATCCCTCCCTACATTGTTGGACCTATGCTCTTATATAATTACAAAAATTAATATCAATTAAAAACTTAGAATTATATATTTGTAAAGACCATGCAGATGTGTGTACACATTAGTAATGTTCATGCAATTCACTTGAAAATTAAACCTGATTGCATTTCAGAGAGATGTTGGATACTTGAACAACCTAGAGTCTGTGATAGCTTATCTAAAAAACTGTATCTTCTATAAGGCCAAAGTAGATCAAAATGTAGTGCCATTTCCTTTTGTATTTGTAACAAACTTGTAATCTTTATGGATAGCTAAAGTTTTTCCAAATATTGAATTGGACCATTTTCTTATGCTTATTTTTGTTCATGACCTCATGCTCTAGAATTATCTCCAGAAATATAATTGTTTATTACAAACAAGCAGGTTCTTCACAACTGAAAATGATAGGATTCTTTGTTCTACTTAGAAATTCTCATAGGTAGAGCTAATTTTATGCAAACGAAGGATTCTTCTGAATGCAAGATATTATAAATTATATGACCAGTCATGAGAAATTTGGGCAACATGAACACATTTTTATCAAAATAATTTTCAATGTCATTATCAGAAGCAATTTGGCAATTGTAGCAATTTAGGAAAATTGTACAGCCTTTGGGGGTGGACTTGCTAGAAGAGGAGTGTCACTGAAGTAAGAACTAGAGGTATATAAGTCCAGGTTTTCAGAGCTCTTCAGAGTTGGGGAGGGTTGGGTGATGTGCTAAGGTGGAGGGGTTTGAGGGAGGTGGTATTCCCTCTTCTCAGCCTAGAGATATCCTCAATTACCATAACAGGATACAAGACCCAGTCTAGGCATGGTCCAGTAGGATGGGGGAAGAGAGTTCTGGTGCTCTTGTATTCTATCTAACCTTTCTGTTTACTTAAAAAAGACAATTTTAAAGGTGTGGGGAAGGGGAAGCCTCATGGGGTGATGCATATATGTCTCATTTGTGCTGAATTGGAGATTTATCTGAGATATAGGCTCCCTTATCTTAGGGCATCTGGGTCAGGGGCCTATCTCTATATTCTTGGATCAAGAGGAAAAGGAAGTTTATATGTCATACTAGGGCTAGAAAGAGGCCTGTGAGTATAAGAATCAAAACATCTATTTAGGAAATAGCAGCTATAAATATAGGCAAACACATATGAACAGTCTCATGTCTTATTAAAAACCCAAGTTAATTAATTGGTTAAAGATTCAAGTCATTATAAGAAGCATTTTGAAACTATCTAAAAATCTTGACCTTTTAATTGAATCTGTAAGGTAATTTTAAAAGGTGGTATTAATGTTTGGCATTTTTGGTCACCTACCTTTAAGACCTCCATCTACTTTGCAGCAAGATGAACTAGCAGCTGCAGAAATGGAAGGTGGGATTGGGGCACCAATATGGGAGGAATCTGCGTGACTAGACTTTCCCTCTCTATGCAATAACCTGGTAAATCAATCCAGTGGTTGCTGCCATTACGATTGGTAAATTTAAGTTCGTGGAAAAGGCAAACCTGTAACCTTTTAGAAATCCTGTGTAAGGGCAAATTGCAGGCAAAGGAGTTCTGTTAGTTCTGCTCTTCTCCCACCCATGGGAGTAGCTGGAAATCTTATCTGTTTAGAAGTAGGGCAGAAACTGTGCCAGGTAGGTCTCCTGTCACCACAGCAACTGCATTATTGTGGCAGATTTGAAAATATCAACTGGGCATTTAGCAGAAGGGTACAGAAAAAGTCTGGAAACATGTTTTAGAGCTGAAGAATTTTAGTAAGAGTGATAATTAGAAGGATTTTTAAGGGAGAAGAGAGAGAAAGGAAGGATAAAGACAGAGAAAGAAAAAGGAAAGAGAATGAAGGAGAGAAGGAAAGAAAGAAAAAGAGAGAGAAAGAGAGAGAGAGAAGAAGGGGAGAAGGAAGGAAAGGAAGAGGGGAATTGCTGTTTGCCATTGTGCTGTGTGACAAAGCTCCAGGAGGGCAAGATGCTTGATGGGGCAGGTCTGGCAACCTAGTGAGTGACCACAGTGTCTGTCACTGTTTCCTGCATATTATTGTCTCATCCTCAGGACTTAAAATATAACTTATTGATTATGAAATCATTGTTGCAAGTGAAATTCATTACATTGAAATTGCAAGGTTAAAATTTACAGAATAAGAGGTTTCATGATGAACACACTATGTAAAATTTTAAACAAAAGTTGTAATTTAAGTTTTCTGTTATATGATATGTTTTAAGAATGAATATTTCTTTTACTTGCTGATAGCTGCTTATTAAAATCTTAGAAATGACATTTAGCTAATAATTTAGGGATAATGCATATTATATGTAAAGATAAATGCATCAGAATTAAATTAATCATTGGTTTTGAGGAGTAAATTTGAATGGTTCTTTTACTTTTCATCTTTGGAAATGTTGCAGTGTTCTTGTCTAATTAAACTTCTAGTAAACTAATAAACTAACACTAAGTTTGCTTTTTCTTACATACCAATAGCTTCAATTGTTGGGTTATATGGTGCTATGCTTTTTTGTGTGTTTGCTTGTTTAGAGGGACTCCTGAGATCTGATGGTCAGTTTGGAATAGTTGGCCTATCACGGGTGCTGCCAGGCAGCCTAATGTATTTTGTATGCAACTACTAATTATGAGTATTTCATATTCTTGTATTCTCAGTGTCATGCTCTAAACTATAGGAACACTGGTTTTAACTACCAGTAAATAACATTTATCTAGTGTTATTTTAGAAATTTCCTTAGATTCACCATTAAAATCACTGAAACAATTCTATTTTACCAATGAAAATATAACAGTTTGGAATTTATTTTTGAATTTACATTTATTTTTTTCTTTAGCCACATCATTACTAGTTAGAAATTAGGAAACAGAAATTAATAAAGAAAGGTGACTTTATTTACAGTTTGGCCAAACTAGGAAAGACTCCTGGTTCTGCCCACCTTTTCTGTAGCACTGTTACAACTTTACAGAAGAGGAAAAACAAGGCTGGAAAATCTATATTTGTGTGATTTTAACCATGAGATAAACTAAAACTGTGTAAAACCTCTTCCTCCATGACTGACGATTTATTCCTGGGGCTGTTGCTCTGGTGACAAGATTTTTTAGTTTTTCCCCTTGCCAGCATGGAACTCCTAAGGAAGTTTTATTTGGGGGACTTCATTGTTTTAGGGACCTTGTTTAAATAGTCTGATAGCCAAAGAGGGGGGCATAGGTGTCTCTCTTTAGACAGTTTCTTCTCCTGTAGCATAGAACCAAGTTGACAAAGGTCTAGAGTACTTATGACTCATTCTGACCCTCCCTGTTAACTTCCTTCTAGTTATAATCTCATTTATGTTGTCTCATCCTCACACCTGATTTAGGTTTCCTTGATGTTTCATGAACCCCTGCTAGTTTCCATGTGTGCATCTACCCTCACGTGGTCTGAGCACTGTGGATTCTAGGACAGGTACAATCTAGTAAGCTGATGCACAAACATAGCTCTAACCTCAAAGGAAATAAGAGATAGCTTACTGTAGAGCCAAGTATGAGTGACCGTGGCCCATGAACACGGATATGGGTTACTCTAAAAACCATATTCCAATTTGGTAATGGTTTCATGAAATTTTAATATTAACAAAACAAAGAAATTATAAATCAAAGTTGGTTTTAAAAAAAAAAAAAAAGCATTAGTGGAAACATAAGCTAGGCAATTTACAGCAAAGCAGGGAAATTCTGCTATAAGCCTCACATGCAATCTGATGTCATTTTTAGCCTTTGAGTCTGTGGAAGCTAATGGTCTGTACATTTTTAAAGCATTAATGTAAGTCACCCAATATAATTTATCTCCCAAACTGGAACATTCCAGCTTTCCACAATCACTCAAGGTCTAAGCAGTTAATTAGCCTTGTAGGATGTTTAACACAGGTGTGGCTTTTTTCTGAGTGCTCCACAGTCTGATGCCACTATTGACTCTTGGTCTCCAGTCATGCTTATCTTCAGTGTGCTATGACACTCATGAACACATTTCACCTTTTAGCTTGGATAGATTTTTTTTTTCCCCTAAATCTGAGTGATGAAAAAAAGCTAAAGGAAGAATCCAAGAATAAGACTGATGTTCTAAAACTAGGTATGGCCTCTTGCACTTGTTTCTTTGCTCTGTGTGTGTGTGTTTGTGTTTGTGTGTGTGTGTGTGAGAGAGAGATAGTCTTGTCTGTCTGTGTTACAATAAAGAAATTTGTCTTACTTCTTTCACTCCGGCTTAGTCATGCTCATATTTCTATTCTTTACCTAAGCAGCTGCATCCATGTGAGCTTTGGGTTTCACTCCCTGGAGACACACAGCTGTTTCCACCCTACGCATAACTCCTTCTTTGTTCCTCATACCACAGTCGCAACAGATAATCCTCAAGGATTCTTCCTGTACAGCTTTTCAACTCATGTTCTCTTTAGCTCATTGCTGATCCTTTCACATGGCTTACTGGGGCTGAGACCTCCTCAGTGTCAGTGCCACTGTGTACTCAGTGCTCATCTTGTTTGGCCACACTTTGGTTGTTGGTACTTGACCACTTCTTCCTCTTTGTTTTCTTTAATGACACCATCCTTTCTTGTTTACTTCCTGGCTGTCTGAATAGTCTTTTCATTTTCTTTCCTTCACATATTCCAGAAATTTTATGTGAAATACCCACTGACAGGGTTTTCTTGAAAAGTCTCTTTGCTTTTGTTGAATCTCCAACGTAAACATGAATCAATAGAGTTTAAGACATTTTTGTCCAGTGTATGTTAACATGAGTGACCTGTTCGTACATATTACTGATTTCATGTGTCACTGATTTGCCATCCGTGCTTATGTCATATGCCAATCATATTTCTCCCTTTGTCACTTCTGCCTACAGAGCACAGGTGAGCCACCTAGTCTCACTGTGCCCTTAATGTGAATGATCATTCCTGTCATCCATCTGTACATCTATTAGTGCATCGTGACAGTGTTTTTCTTTCTACTGAGCTCTGTTAGGCTAGGGACCATTTTCCTTCAGTGTTGTTCATTTGCTACTTAGTAGAATACCTATAAAGGTTTGAGTACTCAAGACATCTCTTCCAAATGATTCTGTTGTATAATTTGGAATTTGCCATGACCTGCATATGCATAGATAAATCAACAAGTATTTATTGTACAAATGAGCAAATTGATTATATTATGTTCATATTGCAGTTCAGTAAAGCTAAGTGGATTTGTATGCTATTTGCACCTTTAAATATTGTATATGGTTTTATTTTCATTAATATTTCACAACCAAGAAGTCAACTTGATGATTATTTTCATATATTAGGACTTAAGATACAGTCTTAATACCATATTAATTATTAATTTGCAGCTTAAAATATTCATTACAGTAATAAGGAAAAGCAGTTTCATGTTAAATATACTGCTTAGATTAAAATCATTATTGCTGATAAATAACAATTTTTTGCAGGTTTATTTCAGTATCACACCCTTTTCATTTCCATTCAGCAGTCACTTTAGCCAATTATTTATATATTTCTTCTCCATAAGCTTCAAGGCATTTTTCCTGCATATGTCAGGTACAAACAGAACTCTTATGTGTTACCAAATTATATTTCAGTGTGACAAAAATACCTTGAACAGCTGAGTAACTTTTATATATATATATATATATATATATATATATATATATATATATATATATATATATATATGTTTTTCAAGGTAGGGTCTCACTCTAGCTCAGGCTGACCTGGAATTCCTGACTTATACAATTTACCTGATTAAAGGTGGTAGAAACAAGATGGTAGACAGCTTCTTATTCAAGTTCATTGTTAGGAGAAGTCAGATTGCTGTTCTTGGGATTTCTGAGAATAGGGAGAAAGGAAAATAAGTTGTGGAGTAAATACAATCAATACTGATAAATGCAGAACTTGTATTATAACTTTTTTATCTTATTTCTAGTTAAGTTTTAAGACTCCAGTTCCTCTGTCTATGGAATAAGTGGGGAAGGTACTGGTCACCTATTTTCTGTGATAGATTATCAGAGATGAATTACATTTTTCCAGAACACAAACATTTCTTGAGCTGTGAGTCTACCCCTTACAGTTCCTAAGATACAGAGTAATGGCTATGGTTTGTCACAGGACAAAAAAAAAAAGAAACCATTAGAGCAGTGGGAGGAATCTTTTTGGAGAATTCTTATGGGTTTGTCTATATTTCCTCATGTAAGTAGATAACTGTGTTTGTCAGTTTCATATTATTATAAAAAATCTTAGGCAATTAAGTTTTTAAAATAACTATTTTGATAGAGTAAGAAATATTAGAAACCAAGATATTAAATAGTTTGCAATAACTGATGAGAATGTAGATACTATAAGAGAATGTTTTGTTATTACATTATTTGTTACATGTTGTATATGTTAGACAATATGAAGGTCATGAAGATTCTTAGGCAGAGTACTGACATAATACATGTAGTATTAAAAGTTTATCTTGGGGCTGGAGAAATGGCTTAGCAGTTAAGGCATTTGCCTGCAAAACCAAAGGATTCCAGTTCAATTCTTCAGGACCCATGTAAGCCAGATGCACAAGGGGGCGCATGCATCTGGAGTTCATTTGCAGTAGCTGCATGCCCTAGTGCACCCATTCTCTCTCTCGCTCTCTCCACCTCTTTATCTCTCATAAATAAATAAATAAATAAATAAATAAATAAATAAATAAATGTATATTTTTAAAAATTTTATCTTCATTGGAAAGTGTGAGTCTAGGATAAGCTAATTATTGAGGATGGGAGTGTATTTGGAATGTATTCATTTAGGAAAGAACCTCCCCTATTAATAATGTGCTCTTTATTTGATCATATAAATATATTAATTTATATTATATGTTATTACAAAATACTGATGAGCTAACTATTTTGTTGTTTAGAGGAATTCCAGGCAGGAAGTGTGGCACAATCATACTCACGGCTGAGGAACTAAACTGCTGCAGGGTGAGTAAATAGTTCCTTGTTAAAAATTATTTTTCACAGTCATTGGAAACACTGTCTGAAACTATACTTAAATGAGTCTTAGGTAATCTTAAGGAAGATATTTAAAGTTAGGATATTTAATTATTTAATTCACAAAATAACAATGTAAATACTTTGTACTTTGCCTGAGAGACTAAGTTTCATAGTCCTAATGAAGGATTAATTATTTTAATCACTTTTAAAAATAGTAAAATGTATTGATCTGGAGACGTAACTCAGTTATAGAGTGCTTTCCCCACATACATGAAGCTCTGAAGATGATCCCCAGCACCACAAAATACATGTGTACCTGCATGCATGCATACATACATACATACATACATACATGCATACATGTATTAAATTAAATTCTAATATCAACACAACTTCTTAGGAATTGCATAATGCATTGTCATTTATGCTAATGAATTCAATTCCAGAAAAATTACTGAAGATTTATATGCAATTTTGAAGAATATTTCTGATCACTTGAAATTAGCCTTTTCATATGCTACACTTTCCTCTATATTTCTAATTGAAACACTCCACAGTTTATACTTGTGCCATTTTTGATAGATCAGGAAATCTGCACTTGAAGAAAAGACCAACTGCCAGTGCAACTAGGGGTATGACTCCTAGTCTACATGGCATTTTCAGAAAACTGCTGCTCTGGTTGTGATTTCATGAGAGCTGGGATCTGGAGTCAAATTGTCTGGTGAATGTAGCACAGTAGATCTCTGGGAACAGTTCTTTCTGGGGAAAAGAAAATTTTTCCTTAGGTTATAGGTTATATATCTAAAACTTGTTTTCAATTTCCACTTTATTTTAAGATCATAAACTTACAAAAAAATCCCAAAATTTAATAATTTGACATGGGTCACAATTTTTATATAGACAGAGCTAAGCATTTTTTAAAGTATCTCAAGCAGATGTTGTAGTTAAAAATGCATGTGAACTAGGCTCTCTAGTTCTTCATCCATCTTTTCATTGTCATTATCACCCACTTCAATCTGTTCTCAGACCTATAAAAACAAAAATAACTTACAGGATTATGTTGTTAAAATCTATCCACCTGAAATTGAGTTTGGATCTTGCATAAGTTTGTCTTACTGAATCATATGAGTACCCTGAGTTTTACCTTACAAGGAAAAGCAAAAATCCCAACATATGCACTAGCCTCTGTAATATCTATGAAAATTAGTTCATCTCTATAATCAACTATCATAACTTTAAATTGATAATATAATATATATAAAGGTATTTTGTATAATACTAATAAGACCTTATCAAAAATAGTGCAATTATTTAAAACAAATGTTACCTACTGCCCTATATTTTGTTTAAAATGACACAATGATTTGTACTCATCTTTTCTAGTTTTTATCTCTAATCTTTATATGTGTATGATAATAGGTGCTTTGAATAACAGAGGACAAGGAAAGAAAGTTCCTTATGGTGATACCAGCATTCTGTTTTGTACAAATCTTGATTTCCTTGAGGTGATTCTGTGGTAGCATATCATGAATACATTGTTATCAGTTCTATTTCAAAATAACACCAACTTGCAGGCAAATAGCCTAAGTATGCATGGTCAGGCTGCTGATTAAATGTCTTCTACTTTCCATTGTATTGCTCAGAACATGTGAGATCTTCCAGAGCCCTAACAGGAATGACACAGACTGTAGTTATCTTGGTACCTCTATCCCTTTGTCTTGTGCTAAAGCTAAAGAACATCTGAGATTGTTTTTCAATAAGTAAATATATATTTCTCTTACTTGAAAATTATTGATCTTATAATTTTATGAATATTGCTTAGACTCTTGGACTAGCTTCATCTGTTGTTTCCCATTTTCTTATTCTTGACTATAGCCTTATTATCATTAGTAATACTTATAAGACGTGATAAAGAATTTCAGTACTGTGCTAGTGTGGGAGAAGGTATGCATGTGTTCAAAGCAGTGTTCATGATTACTTCACAAGAATCAATATCTTTTTAATGTGCATTTTAAGAAACTTTAAGTGTCAGGCATTTGAGAGACAGCATGCAGTGTTGGGCTTGAAGATGCCACATTGATACCTAATACTATGCATGCTAACTTTAAAAAAGAAAAGAAAGAAAAACTAGCATGCACTATAATTTGGAATTTTGAATGAAGTATACCATACATGTCTACTTTTTTTTTTTTTAATCTAAAAAAGTTGTTATTTCTTAACTTGTGCAAAGAACATGGACTTTGGAATTAGGAAACTTAAATTCCAATCTTGCCTCTTTCACTCTTCAGCTGAGTAGGTTACATACTTAGATCTTTGAATTCTGCCTTTATAAAATGTGAATAACTTGTTTTTAGTGTACATAGCTGACACAGAAAGTTATACATCTTTAATATGCACAGCTTGAGCCAAGGTAAACATAACTCACAAAACCACCAGTGCCATCTATGCCACAAATATGTCTATCACTTGCCAGAGTTTCTCCCACTTTCTTACTATTATTGCTGATGTGATAAGAATGCTTAAGTCAGGCCTAGTGGTACAAGCCTACAGTCCCAACTACACAGAAGGCCAAGGCAGGAAAACCTATGTTTACAGCCTACTTGGGCTACAGAGAGATTTTAAGGTTAGCCTGAGCTGAGGACAGGTGGCCAAGTCAAGCTGGTCGCAGTTGAAGGACACAGGCTTTTATCTAAAGACTCTGGTAACAGTACTCCAAAATACACTGAATATGAGATCTGTCCTTTCATCAAAAAAATTAGATTTCAGTACAGCATTCATAACTATATAAACACAGTGTCACATAGTAGATCTCTAAAACTTACTTATTTTGCAAAAATGAAGCTTTTTTACCTTTTGACTGATAATTCCCAGCTTCTTCTCCTTTCATGCACTGGAAACCATCTTTCTCTTCTTTGCTCCCATTAGCTTGACTATTTTAAATTTCTTTTGTAAGTGATACCACGTTAATCCTTTTAAGTGTGGATTATTTCAGCTACATATTTTTCGAGAGTCACTTGATTTGTCACTCTGTCATGAAATAGCTATTTTATCAGTCTGAGGTGATAGCTCACTCACTGTGGTTCTGATCAGTGTTTCTTTGAAGATTAGTGACACTATTCTTCACTGAGCACCTTTCACATTCTTAGCCATTTCTTTTTGTTACTTGGAGAGGTGAGTATTCAGTTTCTTGGTTCAACTTGTAACAGAATTGGTGTTTTATTGATTTCTTTTGCATGTGTATGTGTGTGTTTGTAGACCATGTATATGATGTGATGTGTGTTATTTGCATGTATTGTGCATATGTGCACACACCATGCACATGTATGCAGAGGCCAGAGGAGAACATCAGGTGTCCTCTCCTAGATCATGTATGTATTTCATATATGCATATATAGCTCATATATGTTTTTCCCTCAACCCAGAGTTTCTGTCCATTAATGAGACCCAGCTATTCTCTGCCCCACATGAAGTGTGATTACAGATCTTCTGGGGAGTCAAATTTGGCAGTCTCCATCCTTAGAGGTCCTCATGCTTTAGCCACAAGTACTCTTTAACTGATGAGCCATCTACCCGGCCTTGATTTTATTTATTTATTTTTGGCTATTAAGTTATAGCAATGCCATATTTTTGGAGATTAATTCTTTATCAGATATTTCAGTTGTAGATATTTTCTCCCATTCTGTATTTAGATTTTTCATCATGGTAATTATTTCCTTTGTGGTGTAGGAGCTTTTTAACATGATGTAATTTTATTTGTTTTAAATTTTTGCTTTTGTTGGCATATGCTTTTGGAGTTATATCCAAAAAAAAATAGTCAAGATCAATATCAAGTATTTCTCACATTTTCTTTTATAAATATTTATTTTATAATTCATGTTTTTTAAATTTAATTCTGTACTGACTGATTGATTGGTTGCAGGGCTGGGAGTTGACCCTATGGCCCTTCATACACTCATGTTTTTCCACTCTCTAAAAATGCTAGTATTCTTACCACCTCCCTTAGACTCTGTAAGAATAATCTGAAGGGTTTTTATGTTTATTTACATGTGTAATAATTCTTATTTTTTAACTTACTACCACATGTTTTCAGTCCAATAAAAGCTTTAAAATATATCTAGTTAAATACTAAAGTGAAAGCTAAGTAATTTAGAAGTCATATTGGGTATATATCTTCACTACTACAAAAATAGCTTAAAATTATCCAGAAACAAATTGTTTTAGTTCTTGTGATTGACTTATTCAATGACAGTCACAAAATGTAAAAAAATGTAACTCCTGAAAGAATGTTAGGAATACAGTTCTGAGAAGACATACACAGAGCAACAAGAGCAACAGAGAACTTTGGCCTATGTACTGTTATTTTATTATTTATTTATTTATTTATTTATTTATTTAGGCTTTATTTTATTATTTATTTATTTATTTAGGTCGGGTCTTGCTGTAGTGCAGGCTGACCTGGATTTCACTATGTAGTCTCCTTGAACTCATGGTGATCCTCCTATCTCTACCTCCCAAGTACTAGGATTAAAGGTGTGTGCCACCATGCCCAGCAATATAATTTTTTAATTATTTATTTTAGGGAGAGAGAAGGAGAGAAAGAAGCACACAGAGTAAGTATGGGTGTACCAGGGCCTCCCACCACTGCAAACAAACTCTAGACACATGTGCCAATTTGTGCATCTGGCTTTATGTGGGTACTAGGAATTGAACCCAGGCCATTAGGCTTTGCAAGGAAGTGTCTTTAACCACTGAGCAATCTCTCCAGCCCATCTGTATTTATTAAGCACAGTTTATGTGGTAAAATCAACTGAATATGTAGATAAAAAAGGTCATGGGCTGGAGAGATAGCTTAGTGGTTAAGGCATTTGCCTGCAAAGCTAGAGGACCACAGTTTGATTCCCCAGGACCCACATAAGCCAGATGCACAAGGGAGTGCATGCATCTGGAGGTTGTTTGCAGTGGCCAGAAGCCCTGGTGTACCCATTCTCTCTTCCTCTTCCTCTTTCTCTCTCTCTCTCAAATAAATAAATAATATTTTTTTTAAAAGTCATGATATCTGCTAAGTGATTCAAATACATTATGAGAGGTTACAATGGGGAAGTGATTAATATTGGAGAGGAGTAAAGATTAAGAATCTGCCCTTTATATTGAAACTTAAGGAGAGAAGTGGCTTGTTGTTTTTGTTTGTTTTCCTTGGCTACAGTGAAAATTGCAGAAGGTCAGAGCGCTTGCGGGAGATTTTCAGGAGCAAAGGAAATGTGTTTGGATATAGTGATTAGTTGCTAGTGGTTGAAGGATGTTTGAGCTAAATTTTATCAGACAGAAATGAAAGAGCTGATGAAAGCCTGCTTGATATTGGTCTTTGAAGATAACGTTTAAAGGTCTGCATTCATCCTAGCCACAGGGGAAATCTTGAAGCATCCTGTGTGGTGAGGAGCAGGATTCCCTTCATTTTTTAAAAACTTATTTTGTCTATTAAATGGAAAATGAATTGGATGAAGTTCAAGAAGTCCAGGGGAGGAAAAAGAAAGACTATTATTGCATGTCTGGGTAAAAGGAGAGGCTTCCCTGCTATACCTGAGGTGGTAGCAATGGATTCAAAGTGACTTTTTTTATTAGTTATATAGCGTGTATAATTCATGCTGGTACCATCATTAGCTCCAGAATACTCCATATTCTGTAGGCAGTAGTGTCTTACCTCCCTATCCTCCCCCTCCAAAGGGACAATCCTCTTTGGGTAATGTGGGTCGTGCATTGTGGGAGTAACCATCAGTTATGGGGAAGAGGCAATGTCTCTGTGCATAATGTCCCAACTAGTGGCTCTAACAATCTTTCCACCCCTCTTCCATGAATTTCCCTGAGCCATGTTGGGTTCATTTTAGGTCTACTTCAGTGATGAGGTCTAGGGAGCCTCTGTGTCTCTAGATGTACAGTTTGGTAGGAGTTGAGTGTTCTCTGTGTCTATCTCCTTCACCCTTGTGTTGGTACCAGGTTCACCAAGAAAGCAGCACTCTTGCTTATTTCCCCCATTACTCTGTAGTTTCATCTGGGGCCCTGGTGAGGTGTGATGGGCTGATTCTGTCCTCAGGTTCTGCATCCATCTGAAAAAGAGAAGCAAATTCTCCAATGGAGAGAGAGGTCAGAACCAGATAAATGGGATAATCATTATTATTTTTAAGAGGATTTCATAGGTGTAAGCCCTCTTGTAGCCCACAATTGGTGGGAGCTTGATATTGAAGAGTGGGCTTCCTATTTGGATATGATTCTAATTTTTTTCCCAGTTCCAGCTATGGATTGCATTCCACTGAGTGGATCTGTTAGGCAAATCAAGAGCAGTTGGTTACCCAACATGGCTGTATGCCATTATTACCCTTGTGTGAGCATCACTTCAGGTTTACTGCTGAGAAGCTTAGATCATGTGTTGCTTGGACAGTTGTTGGTCACTTTCCCCTAGTCACTCATGGAGCACCTTCTGGCACTAGACAAGCTAACTGTCTCTCCATATTCTGTACCAACAACACAGGTGTCTTTGGCAGTAGGGTCTTACCTTACCCACCTTTGGTGGGTCATCAAGTGCTCTGACAGAAATCTGTCTTCTTTTGGGAAACCTTGTAGGTCTGTCTGATCAACAGCTCATTGTGGATGTTAACAATATGCTGGTACTGGGAGTTATAGGCCAGCACCAAGGGAAAAGAAGGAGGAAAAAGATAAGTAATATAGACGAGAATGAGAGAATAGGGAGAAGAGAGAGAAGAGGTTGTAAGAGAGAGAAAAGCAGAAGAAGCTTAAGGTTACCCTTGCCAGGGCCCTGTGAATCAGGTGTTGCCTCTAAGGACATAATGAAGGTTCAACCTTTTAGTCTGTCTTTCAGTGCCATTTCCATCATTAGATGAATGGATAACGAAGATGTGGTATAGCTACATGATGGAATTCTACACAGCAGTAAGGAAAAATGACACAATGAATTTTGAAGAAAAATGGTAGAGCCTGGAACTCACCCATTCACTGAAAGACAATTGTCGCGTGGTCTAACTCATCTGTGGTGCCTAACTTGAATCTGCCTGAGATGCTACATACCTAATAAGCATCTCGAGGACCGGACAATAGGGAGGGTGGGACAGGAGAAAAAGGTAAGGGGGAGGGACACAAAACTGGACCCAAAGTGACTTTGTAAAGGGAGTTTAAAGTAGAATGGGAAACTTGGTGGTGGGTTGGACAAGGAATGTAGGAAATAGAGGAGTCACAGATGGCTTCTTAAGATCTTTGGATGGAAGATTCCATCACTATTTGAGGTGGAAAAGTTGAAAGAGAAGTGTGTGGTTTGATTTTAGAAATTTGCGTTTGAGCCTGTTAGACATTTTTGTGAAACATCCAAGTGGATTTCTTCAGTGGTAAGTCTATATTTCTATGGATCTTTAAATAGAAGGATATAAAGACACCTAGCAGACAGCATTATATAAAAGAGACTAAAAATCCCCAAATTTACAGTGATGCTACTGAATCTGAGTATATTAATTCTTCAGTTTCACAACGTGTGTGTGTGTATGTGTGTGTGTGTACACTGTGTTCTGGATTGAGCCCAGGGCCTCAAGCATGCTAAGCAAGTGCTCTATCCTTAAACTACCTCTCCAAACCCACTTATATTGCATATGTACGGATGGAATTTCTCCTTTTATACATCTCAATACTTGCAGAAGGCATACATTCCTAATACTGTATAATGTGCTATATTAAAGGATTTTTCATTTGGATTACTTACTTATTTTATAAGACTTTAGAAATAAAATTTGAAAAACTAAATCTCAGTGTTAAATTTACCATTGAACACATGAAAGTTCATGCTTTAATCAATAAACATCTGATATTTTCTTCAGCCAACTTGAGAAATACACATTTGCTTTCTTATGAGAGACATACATTTTATGTATATCAGAATGTTTTCAGGAATTTTGTGTTGAACACCAGGTGCTTTTAAGTATGTGCAGAAAGGATGGATTCTATGTATTATGAACAATATCTTTGGAATGTCCCCATGTTCTTAGCATGCTATTCTCTCCCAAAGGACATTGTAATATATGTGTAAATAAATAGTATCTGGCCAAAGCCCAAAATAGTCTTTCCTCCTCAACTTTGTGCTTGATTTTGAACTCAATGTTGTCAATTTTTAGGATACAGTCTGGCCCTTGGTAGCCCTAAAAAGGTAGGCTTGGCTATATCAATACACAAATTAAAAAGATCAGAAATGCTGAAACTGTTAGAGGAAAAACAGAGAATGTACTTCAGGTTATAGGTATAGTTAAGAACTTTCTGAACAGATTTCCAAAAGCACAGGAAATAGTTCCAAGAATCAACAAGTAAGATTGCATGAAATAAGAGTCTTTTCACAGCAAAGGAAACTAACAGCAGAATGAAAAGAGAGCCTAAAAATAGTATTGATATAGGTTTTCTTTAATGTTTCATAGTCAAAGCAATTAGACTTTATTAAAATGCTTGTTTACTTTGAATGAAATTAGAAAGAGCTAACTTTAAAAGATAAGAATTTAATGTTTTCCCTTTCCTGTTAATTTTATGAAGTTTTTGGCAGAATAAGGGCTCATCTGAATTTCTTTTTATGTCATGGGAATTTTTTAATGTTTATTATTATTATTATTATTATTATTATTATTATTAATATGTTTTGTATGAATACATCATGTGTTGGTACTCACTTTTCCCTCATCCCTGCCCCCATTCCATTGGGATGTTCCTCAGTAGGGTTGCAAGTATTTCCTATGGGGTTGTAGTTTATGCATTGTGGGAGCAGTTGTCAGGTTTTTTTTTTTTTTTGGTGTGGGGGGAGTGCCACTGGGCAATATATCTCAACCTGTGGCTCTTACCAAAATTCCCTGAGCTGTGGTGGGTAACTTTTAAGTCTACTTCAATTATGAGCTCTTAGGAACCTCTGGATTTCCACTTTGGTAGGTGTTGAGTATCCTCAGGGTCTGTCTCCTACACCCTGGTGCTGATTATCAGGAACAGCATAGAAGTAGCACTCTTGCTCATCTCCCCAATTCCTCTGTAGATTCAGCTGTGGTTTGGCTGACGTGCGAGGGGTAGTTCATCTTTCCAGTCTCACTACCTTCTGAAAAAGAAGAACAGATTCCTCAACAGAGTGAAGTCAGTATAGTTTAAATGAGATAAGCATTATTAATTTAGGGAGAATATGATGTATGTAACCCCTCTTTTAGCCAAAGACTAGTGAGAGATTGACATTGGAGAACATAATCTTTGTCTCCACAGAATTCTGATCTGGTTCCCACATCCAGATATGTGTCCCTTTAACTGAGCAGATCTCTTAGCCAATCAGAAAACTATTAGTTACCCACCAAGGCTGTGTGCCACTATTGCACTGGCATTTACATCATGTCAGTGTGTTTGCTTCTGAGTAGCTTAGACCTCTGGTTGTTCAGAATGTTGTTGGCCATTTTCCCCCAGTAGCTCATGTAGTACTTTTCAGCTAACTGGAGACTGGCTTTCTTCTGAATTCCAGCCAGATCCCTCCATGCTCTGTGTTAGCAGCATATGGTGTCTCAGCAATAGGGTCTAAGCTTTTGCCTCAGGCAAGTAATCAAGTGCTTTGACAGAAAGCTGTCTTGATTTGGGGACCTCTTAGGTCTCTTTGATCGGCACTCAATGTGGGTAGCAAACAAGCTCTGGTACTGGGTGTTACATATCAGAGACAGAAAAAAAATGGTTTTCTTTTAAGCTTAGGTTCATCCCACCCTCACCAGATCCTTACCTTTCAGGTGTTCCCCCCTTACTCCTTTTGAGGGTTATATCTTTTAGACTATCTTTAAGGATAAAGGTTTCTATAGTATCAACTCATTTTGGGTTTAATTTTGTGTTTGTTTTCCCCCTCTTCTTTCCCTTCCTCCTCCCCAATCCCTTCTATCCCTATTGTCTGGGCCTTGATTTGTCTATCAGATATGACAGCAACTCTAGCAGGTCCAGGTTAGGAACCACAGATAAGTGACATCATGTGGTGTTTGTCTTTCTGTGATTGTGTGAGTTCACTAAGTATGATCTGTTCCAAGTCTGTCTATTTTCCTACAAATTTAGTTGTATCACTTTTTTTCTTAGTGCTGAGTAGAATTCCATTGTGTAAATGTATCACAGCTTCATTACCCATCCATCCAATGGGCATCTAAGTTGATTCCAGTTCTTAGCTATAATGATTGAACAGCTATAAACATGGTTGAGCAAATGTCTCAGTATTGGTTCATGGAATATTTAGGATAAATGCCCAGAAAGGGAACAATTGGGTCTGTTAGTAGCTCTATGTTCTTCCTTTTCAGGAATCTCCAAATTGATTTCCACAGTGGTTGTACAAGTGTACATTCCCATCAACAGTGGAATAAGGGTTCCTCTTTCCCCACGTCATCACCAACATTGGTCCATGTTAGATTTTTTAATGATTGCCATCCTTACTGGAGTAAGATGGAATCTCATGGTTGTTTTAATTTGCATTTCCTTAATCGTTAGGAATGTTTAACATTTTCTTAAGTGTGTGTTATCCATTTTAATTCTTCCTCTGAGAACTCCCTATTCAGTTCTCTGCCCCACTTTTGGAGTGTGATGTTTGATTTTATATTGTTTAGTTTTTTTAGTTTTTGTAGATTCTAGATATTATCCTTCTGTCATTGGTATTTTTATAGGTATTGCATTAAATCTGTATATTGTGGTAGAATTGCCACTTTCACAATATTAATTCTACCTATCCAGGAGCATGGGAGGTCTTTCCATCTTCTCAAGATCTTCTCGATTTCTTTCTTGAGTTTTGTTTTTATGTTTTCATTATGTAGGTCTTTCACATCCTTTGTTAGTGTTATACCAAGATGTCTATTTTTTTGTTGCTATTGAAAATGGGACAGCCTCACTGATTTCTTTTTTTAAGTTGTTTTTAAATTATTTTTCTAATTTATTTTTATTTATTTATTTATTAGAAACACACACAGACACAGAGAGAGAATATGATCTAGCCACTGCAAATGAACTGCAGACACATGCACCACCTTGTGTATCTGGCTTATGTGGGACCTGGAGAATCAAACCAGGATCCTTAGGGTTCACGGGCAAGCACCTTAACTGCTAAGCCATCTCTCCAGCCCCTGATTTCTTTCTTTGTATATTTGTCTTTTGCATATAGAAAGGCTACTGACTTGTGCATTCATTTTGTATCCCACCACTTTACTCAAGGAATTAATCACTTTTAGAAGTTTTGAGATGGAAACTTTTGGGTCATTTATGTATAGGATCATGTCATCTGCAAATAGGGCTAACTTGACTGCTTCCTTTCCAATTCGAATCCCTTTTATTTCTTTCTTCTATCTTATTGCTTGAGCTAGTACTTCTAGTACTGTGTTGAAGAGCAGTGGTTAGAGTGGACACCCCTGTCTTGTTTCTGATCTCAGTGGGAACTCCTTGAGTCTTTCTCCATTAAGTATTATTTGGGCTTTGGATGCTTTATATATAGTCTGTGTTGTGGTAAGATATAAACCATTCATGCCTATTGTTTCCAGTGTTTTGATCATAAAGTGATGTTTTTTTTTCAAAGGCCTTCTCTGCATCAATTGAGATGATCCTGTGGTTCTTATGGTTAAATTTATTTACCTGGTGTATTACATTGACTGATTTCTGTATCTTGAACCTTCCCTGCATCCCTGGGATGAACCTACTTGACCAAGGTGGATTATGCTTTTGATGTGTTGTTGAATTCAGTGTGAGGATTTTGTTCAGGACCTTTGCATATAAATTTAACAGGGATATAGGCCTATAGTCTTCTCTGTCTGATTTTGGTGATGCTAGCTTCATAAAAGGAGTTGGGAGGATTCCTTGGTCTCTGATTATGTGAAACAATTTGAAAAAAAAAATGGTTTTGGTTCTTCAATGAAGGTTTGATAGAATTTGGCTGAAAAACCATCCAGTCCTGGATTTTTCTTTTTGGGGAGTTTGTGATTACCTTTTCAATCTCCATGGATGTGATAGGTTTGTTTAGGACATTAATCTGTTCTGAGTTTAGTTTTGGTAGGTGGTATGTGTCTAGGACTTTACTCATTTCTTCCAGATTATCCAATTTTGTGGAGTAGAGATTTTGGAAGTATGCCCTGATAATTCTTCCAATTTCATTGATGTCTGTTATGACCTCTCCTTTTTAATTTCTGATTTTGTTAATTTGAGACTTCTCTTTTTTTGTTGTTGTTGCTTCATCAAATTGCCCAGGGGTTTATCAATCTTGTTTATTTTTTCAAAGAACCAGCTCTTTGTTTCATCAATTTTTAAAATTGTTTCCTTAGTTTCCAATTCATTAGTTTCTGCTTTGATCTTGATTATTTCTTCCCATCTGGATCTCTGGGGGTTGGATTCTTCTTGTTTGTCCAGTGCCTTTATGTGGACAGTTAGATTATTAATTTGGGATCTCTCTGTCTTTGTTCTGAAGGCATTTAGGGCTATGAATTTTCCCTTAGGACTGCCTTCATTGTGTCCCATAGGTTTTGGTAGGTTAAGTTTTCATTATCATTAAATTCTAGGAATTTTACAATTTTTTTTTTTTTATTTCTTCCACAACCCATTCATTGTTTAAAAGTGTGTTATTTACTCTCCAGGAGCTGGTGGAATTCTCAATAAGTTTCTTGTTGATTTCTAGATTTAAAGCATTGTGATCTGATATGATTCAGGAAGTTACTTCAATTTTCCTGAATTCATGGAGGCACACTTTTTGGCCTAATATATGGTCAGTTTTTAGAGAAGGTTCCATGGGCTACTGAGAATGATGTGTATTCTGTAGAGTTTGGGTGGAAAGTTCTATAGATATCTGTTAGTCTGGTAGATCTAGTTGATCTATAGTGTTGTTGAACTCTATTATTTGCCTATTGATTTTCTGCTTGGATGATCTGTCTATTGTTGATAGTTGCATGTTGAAGTCTCCAGCTATCATGATGTTGGCATTTATTTCTGTTTTGTTTAGTAGGTTTTGTTTTATTAAGTGTGGTGCACCTCTGGTTGGAGTATATAGTTTTTGTTGTTGTTGTTGTGGTTTTTTTGTTTGTTTGTTTTGTTTTTGGTTTTCTGAGGTAGGGCCTCACTCTAGCCTAGGCTGACCTGGAATTCACTCTGTATTCCCAGGGTGGCCTTGAAATCATGGAAATCCTCCTACCTTTGCCTCCTACTGGGATTAAAGGTGTGTGCCACCACGCCTAGCTTGAGCATATAGATTTTTGACTGTGATGTTCTCATGTTGGATCATTCCCTTTATGAGTAAGAAGTGGTCTTCTTTGTCCTTTTTGATTACTTTTGGTTTGAAGTCTATCTTATCAGATATTAATATAGCAATGTCTACTTTTTAAAATTTTCCATTTGCTTGGAATATCATTTTCCATCCTTTTCCCCTGAGGAGGTGTCTATCTTTAGTGGTGAGGGGGGTTCTTGAAAACAGCAGATAAAAGTGTCCATTTTTTTGATCCACCATGGTAACTTTTGTCTTTTGATGGGTGAGTTAAGACCATTAATATTTAAGGTTACTACTGTGAGGTTTGAACTAATTCCTGCCATGATGAGGTGTTTTATGGGATTTGGTACTTTCTTTTGTTAGGTACTGTTTTGAGCCTGGTTTATTTTGGTTATTGTGATCTCCTTGTTGGCTCTTGAGATTTGTTGTTTGACTCTTCTGTATGGAGTATTCCCTGAAGAATTCTCTGTTGGTTTGTCTTTGTGTTCATATAATCACAGAGTTTTTTCCTGGAAAGCTCTCCTTTCACCATCTATTATAAGGGATACTTTTGCTGGATAGAGTAGCTTAGGTTGGAAGCCATTGTTTTTTTTACACTTTGAAGTGTTCCATTCCAGGCCCTCCTGGCTTTCAGGGTTTCCATTGAGAAATCCGAGGTAATTCTTCTGGTGGTGCCTTCATATGTAGTGAGGTTTTTTTCTCTCTTGCTGCTTTTAGCACTCTCTCTTTATTTTCATTGTTAAAGAGTTTTAACTATGATGTGCCTTGGAGAGTTTTTTCTTTGGTCTTGTCTGTTCGGTGTTCTGTGTCTGGATGGAACTTTCTTTTGAGAGACTGGGAAATTTTTCTTCAATAATTTTGTTGAATATGTTCCATAAGCCTCTGGCCTGGATTTCCTCTCCTTCTGGTTTACCCATGATCCAGATGTTTTGTCACTTAGGGTATCCCACAGTTCCTTTGTATTCTGTTCACTTAATTTTTTGATCTTAGCAAAGTTTTGGCCTCCTGATCAATTTCTTCTGTCTTGTCTTCCAGGTCAGAGGTTCCATCTTCCACATGAGTGACTCTGTTATTGAGTGGTTCTCAAGTGGTTTTTATAAGCTATTTGATTTTTGCTTTCTGTTGTGTTATTTTGCATTGTGTCCATCTCTTTGTAGAGATACAATTTCAGTTTGAGTTCTGATTTTTCTTGATGCTTCCTGGAATTCATTCCTATATTTGATTATGTCTTCATTAAGCTTAATCAATCAGTTATTGTGATCTTCATTTCTTTTTTAAAGATTTTATTTTTATTTATTTAGTTATTTATTAGAGAGAAGGAGAGAAAGAGAGAGAGAGTTAGAATGGGCATGCCAGGGCCTGTAGCCACTGCAAACGAACTCCAGATGCATGTGCCACCATGTGCATCTGGCTTATGTGAGACCTGGAGAATCGAACCGGGGTCCTTAGGCTTCACAGGCAAATGCCTTACCTGCTAAGCCATCTATCCAGCCCCAAGATCTTTATTTCTTGACTCACCTTCAATTCATTCATATCTCTTTTGAGGGTTCAAACATTTTCTTAAATCAGGTTAAGCCTACTTTCAAAAGCTGAGTGCCCTAAGAGACAATCCTGTTCAATTTCATTGATAGGATTATTGGTTGTTTGATAGTTTGCTTCCAGTTCAACGATTCTTTTGATCAGGGTCTCGTCAGTTGTTGAGTTTTCACTTTGGGATTGAATTTCTGTTGATTTCTCTGATTTCATCGGAGGCTTCCATTGTAGGACTAGGCATCCTTGGTGGAGATCTCTGTTTTCTAACTTTCATTGGCTTTTTTGCATTGCATTCTACCCATTTTAGGGAGACCCTTCATTTTATTGAGGAGGAAGCAAGTTTTTGTACTTTGGCCCATGCATCCTCTTACCCAGGTAAACAGGGATGTTGGTACCCAGTGGCCAGTTAGGATACCAGAGCAAAAGGCCTGATTCCACACCCCACATAGGAACCAGGCCTCCCAGGCAAGGCAGAATGGAATCTACTGGGACCAGGAAACTGGGAGGAGCCACCGGGAAACAGGGATCTGGCCTACTCAGTCCTACCCATGCCTCTCTCACACCATCTAGTGCAAGGAACCTGGACCAGAGAACTGGGAGGAGTGGGGAAATAGGGATCTGTTCAACTCATTCTTCCTGTGCCCGCCTACACACCATCTGGCATAGAGAACCTGGACAAGGGAATTTGGAGGAGTAGAGAAACATGGATCTCGTCTACTCCCTCTGCACTGACCCACCCCACACCATCTGGTGCAGGGTGCTGGGACCAGAGAACTTTGAGGAACCGAGAAACAGGGATCTGGCCTACTCACTCCACCTGTGCCTGCCTGCACACGCTCCAGCACAGGGAACCAGGACCAGGGATGTATATCTTTCATGTAGGAATATTTGACTAACTTTTTAACCATATAAGTAATTTTAGGAAGAAAATATAGGCAGCAAGACATGGAATCAATGCTGTTTATGATATATCTTACTATTTATTTGTGATTGTTAGATGTAAAATTGTTTCCTTTCCCTTTAATAGGATTGAAGTCAGAGGGGAAGATAGCTTTTTTTTCCATCTTGTTTACCACACCTATATTTGAATTATTTTGAATAACTAGGCAAATTATTCAGGTTGTAACTTTTAATTAAATGCTGATAATCAGTTGCTATCATATGTATCTGTGCAGGGGTTATATACATTCAGATGTGCGTGGCTGCATACATCTGTTATCATCTCTGTGCTCACAGAAAACTATTACGTAGAACCAGGAACTGGTCCATTTATTTTCTGTCCAATTCCTGTTTCCCTCTATTCAATCAGTGCTTTCCAGTCTCGTAACATTAGCTAGGGGTTTGATTTTGCCACAACTATGAAGGCCTTCAGGTAATGCCTTTGGTGAGCTTTCTGGGACTGGACCTTTCGTGTTGATACTTGCCCCACTCTCTCTGCCTCCTCCCTTTTCTCTCACCCACATTCCCTGTATTCTTATTCCCTATTGTGTTATTCTCACTTTGCAGTCACTGGTTTCCACTGTCATGCTATTATGTCCTTTTAGCTTTTATGTTCTTCTGGATTAAGGGGAATACTGGGTCAGCTTTTCAAAGTCATGAGCAAGTTTGACTGAGTAGTATCTTTGCTGCTTCCCCAAGGCGTCCTCTTCCCAGTCTCTCTTACACACTGTGCTCCAGTTCTCACACTCCTGTCTTTCCTTGTAGCCATTCTCCCTACATTCTCCCTTCCTACAGAACCTGCTTGCTAAGATTTGGAGACATGAGGAAGAAAAAGATGTTGTTCTACGCTGAGTTGTGCCTGGCCCTACCTTTACTAAAAGCCCACATGTTGGAGTCTTTATTCCAGTAGCTCAGAATGGGACTGTGTTTGGATATATGGCCTTTAAATAGGTAAAGGGAGGTGTAAATTGAGCTCTAACCTGATATGATTCTTGTCCTTGTAAAAAGAGAACATTTGGGCACAGACATGCAGAGAGGGGAAGCAGATGACATGAAGAGACATGGAGAGAAGACAGCCAGCCATCTACAAAGCTAGGCCAGCTAGATCCTTCTTCATACCTCTCAGAAATGCACCCCTACTCACACCTTAATTCCTTACACTTGGGCTCTGCAACTGTGAGAAAACCATGCTCTGTTTTAGATACTCATCTCTGGCACTTTATTGCAACCACCTAGGAATCTAATCAAGGGTCCATACATTAAGGCGTGAAGATACACATGGCTCCCAGAAGGTGGTGAGGGATACTTTGATGAAGCTGGGAAAAAAGGCAAATAGAATGTAGACACAGGCTGTCTGAGGGGCAGGCCAACTCTTGGAGGAGAAAGCACTGTTACAACTTTACTGAGGAGCAAAAAGTTTTCAGGAGACACTTAGAGGACAAAGGGGAAACATCAAGAGGCTGGAGGAGAGCTGTGACTGAAGGACTTTGTCTAGTCACTGAGGTACAGGGAGGCACTTTTCTGCATCCCTGCCTTACATGGTAGGATCTTAGCTTGCCTCTAAACCTGCTTAGCACAGAAGGAGCTCCCCTACTTAGTGAGCAAATGCATTTGCCTCTGGAAGCTAATGGGGAATCCAATGTTGAATCTGAATTTCGAAGGGAGTATCAGTCCTGCTGTCCAAACTGAAAACACGCCACCCTCACAAAGCTGCAATGTGGCAGTTCTTCCTGGGGGTTTCTCTGTTCATCCAATCAGATGGTGGCTGGAAATGGAATTGATCTGAAAGCTCCACTGGGTGGGAGACCTGCATACCTTTGCCACTTATTTTTTCTTCAGTTTGCCAGGGTTTTTCTCTACAGTGCTTCTCCACTTGCTGGCTTGGTATTCCTTGCAGCACAGGGAAACCAGGATGTTCACACTTCTTGTGTACTCACTGATTTTCTCCAGAACAACTCTTCCACGTTAGCATCCTGCCTTAGAAGTCATGCAGTATTGTTTCTGTCACATTCTGCCTATGCCAGGCAGTCATGAAGAGAGGCTGCAGAGGGAGGGGTGATGGGCTATGTGGTTAATATGTGTGGAGTAGAAGTAGTGGTGGTAATAGTAGTAGTAGCAGTCGTACAAGTTAGCTTGATTTGCAGCATTCTGCCTTTCTTGTGGTTAATGATGAATCTACGAAATGATTGTGGAGAATCTTGACTGGCAGCTGGTACCATAAAGTAGATATCTGTGTGAGAAAATTCATCCAAAAAAAGAATGTAAGAGCCAAAGGAAGGATACAACTCCTTACAAGACAACTGTCCAGACAGAAATTGGCCTCAAGATCCATGACCTCGCAGTACCTAGCAAAACCTTCACAAGACCCTCATATTAGTAGAAAAAAGATGATGACATCAAATTTAAAAAGAGACTAAGGGAGAGAGGGAGGGGATATGATGGAGAGTGGAGTCCTGAAGGGGAATTGGGGGAGGGGAGGGAAATATCATGGTTTATTGTCTGTAAGTATAGAAGTTGTCAATAAAAAAAAAAAAAAAGAGTATTGAATGTCAAGTGAGATCCCTTTAATTAGAGCCTGATGATGGCATGCAGATATCCAAGTCAAGCACTCCTTGGACAGCCCATTTAGGACCCAAAGTTTATACCCAACTGAATTCAGACACACATTTCAGTTTGATTGTGACAAGGTGACTCAAGCAATAAAGAACGTCTTTCACAAAAACTTTAAGCCTGACTTGAACACATAGGGACACATGCGACTTGTTTTACCACTGTGCTGTCTCATTAAGGAGAAGCCACTAGGTATCAGACCACCTATAATCCCAGCACTAGTCTTCAGATTCTAGGGCCAAATATACTGGGGAAGGAGTCAAAGAAATCCTCTTTTATTCTGTGTGTGGATGTGGTAGTTATGCCTGTGTGTGTGCTTGTTGACACACGTGTGTGTATACTGAAGCTAAAGACTAAGCTGGATGTCTTCCTCAATTGCTCGCCTCTCCTATTTATTATTTATTGATATATATATATTTTACTGAGGCAGGGTCTCTTACTTGAGCCCAATTCAGTGAATGTAGCTAGATAGCTTGCCCAGAGGATTCCTTGTCTCTGCCTTCCACACACTAGGATTACAGTCAGCCTCCAAGTCCACCCAGCATTTACATGAGTTCTGGGGACCCTCACTCTGAAACTGATGCTTATAGACAAACACTTTATCGACTGAACCCTCTCCCTAGCTCTGGACATTGTCTTTGAAGCCTGAGCAGTTCTTCTGATCAGGGTCTCATTGGTTGTTGTGTTTTCATTTGGGGATTGAATTTCTGTTGATTTCTCTGATTTCATTGGAGGCTTCCATTGTGGACTCGGCATCCTTGGTAGAGATCTCTGCTTCTACAGTGGCCCATACACCCTCTGACTCGGGGGAATAGGGATGTTGGCAACCAGGGGCCTGCCAGAATACCTGAGCAAAAGGTCTGTTTGCACAGTTCCCATACAGGGACCAGGCCTCCTCACACCAGGTACAGGGGGACCTACAGGAAACTGGCCAGAGCCCTGGGGAGTAGGGATCTGGTCTACTCACTCTGTGCCCACTCCCAATTAGTACACCCTCCAGCACAGAGTATCCAGGAATGGGGACCCAGGGACACTTCAATCAGGAAGGTGGAGCAAGGGGCCTGCTTCTGCAGTAAGCTCTCAGGGTCTAAGCAGCCCCAAGCCAGCCACAGGAGGGGCCTACCAGGACCAGGAAAGTGGGAGAAGCCTGGGGGATCAGGCATTTGGCCTACTCCTCCATGCCTGCCGCACTTGAAATTTCTTTTAATGACACTTTATAGTTTTAAAGAGATCTGTCGTTTGTAAGACACATTTATACCCCATATGGTAAGTCTTTATAGTCATTGATGCTATTTTCAAAAAAATTGTAAAAATATGCTTCAAAATGTAAATTTATCTAAGGGATTTCTATGGACAAAATTTAATGTATCAATATAAACCTAGATTTTAATTCCCTGTGTATAAAGTAACAAGGGTTTCTTAAAAATGTTGTTTTGCTCTTAGAAACATTTTTTTTTTAAAAAAAGGAATTGCCTTAAAGGACAAGAGTATGTTTTAAAATAATTACCTATGTATTCTGTTCATTTTGCTAGGCAAGTGATTACTTAAGAAAGTGAATGTTAACAAAATCAAGATTCATTATGTATCTATTTATGTCAACACTGACAAAATATATGTTATCTTTCAGAAGAAGTAAAGCCCAGAAACCACATAAAAGTATGTCTACATATAGTAGAGTCTAAAATTAATATTTTAAATTTATATTTAAAACTTATCTATCACATAGCCATTTGTAAATTTTCTGAATATTTCAAAAAGCATATTTAAACCACTTAATCAACTTTTGCTATTTTTTAAATTTTTATTATATATATTATAACAGGTTATACATTTTTATTCCCTCTCCCCTGCTGCCATTACCCCAGGGGCCTTCCTCAGTGGGGATATGATATTCACTGTAGGGTCATGAAGAACTCAGTCAGTCCCTGTGAGGGTGGGGGTTTAACCTTTCCTAGGGTATTCCTACCCACTATGTGTCTCTTAGAATGTTTCCACCCCCTCTTCTGCAATGTTCCCTAAGCTATAGCAACCCTGTTGGCAGTCTGATTTAGTGTTGAGTTCTCTGGAGTCTCTGGATTTCTGCTTTGACAGGTTTTGGACAGTCTGATTTAATCAAATTTTAAATACAAAATATTGGTTCTTTCTTTTTGGTAAGACCTAATAACACAACCCTTTTTCTATTACACAGAGTAAATTTACCCATTTCCTGAGTGTTACTGTTTTTAGGGTTTTAGATTCTCTGGTAGTTTCCATTAGGAAAAGGAAATTTAACATGAAGATATTTGACCATCATTTATATGCATCATTAAAAAATATTTTATTTATTTATTCTTAAGCATAGAGAGAGAGAATAGGCACACCAGGGCCTCCAGCTACTGTAAACAAACTCCAGATGGATGTGCCACTTTGTGCATCTATCTTTACATGGGTACTGAGGAATCAAACCCAGGTCATTGGGCTTTGCAGGCAAGAACCATAACCACTGAACAATTTCTGCACCCCTTTTTTTCTTTTCTTTTGATTTTTCGAGGTAGGGTTTCTCTCTAGCCAAGGCTGACCTGTAATTCACTATGGAGTCTCAGGGTGGCCTCAAACTCATGGTGATAATCCTACCTCTGCCTCCCAAGTACTGGGATTAAAGGCATGTGCCACCATGCCAAGCTATACGCATCATTTTAATGTATCATAACCTTATTTTAAAAATCTCATATTTTCAGTTGTAAGTTTAGAATATTGCCAGAGAAGAAATCCAAAGCAATAATAAAAGGATTTTAATGTACACAATTTAGAAATATTTTGATTAACATAAAGTACTTTCATGTCATCTTTTCTATTATCATTGACTATTGAAAAAAATTAAAATTGGGCTGAAACGATGGCTGCAGGGTTAAGATCATGTTTAAAGTAAGAATTAGAACCTGAGGAAGCCTGAGAGACAGCTTGAATTTGATTCACAGGACCCATATGAACAGCTAGGCATGGCTAAGCACATCTGTAACTCCAATTCTTTGGGGAGCAAAGACAGAAGAAAAAAACTGCAAACTCTGGGATTAACAGAAGATTCCAGCTTAAGTATGAGTGGACAGAAGAGCAATGGAGAGCAACAGCGATTTGTTTTCCTCTAGATACCACAGGCGTGCATATAGGGCAGCACAAAGGCATATGCATGTGTATACACCACACATAGCCACACAAGCTGAAGCAGGTAGAAGCTCTATGGGATTATGACTTCCACACCCTCAGCTCTCACGTCTTGGATTTTTTTGTATGTTTGTTTTGTTTTTCGAGGTAGGGTTTCACTCTGGTCCAGGCAGACCTGGAATTAACTATGTAGTCTCAGGATGGCCTCGAATTCACGGCGAGCCTCCTACCTCTGCCTCCCAAGTTTTGGGATTAAAGGTGTGCGCCACCACACCCGGCTCAAGTCTTGGATTTTTATCCATGATAATCAAGAATTGATAATGCAGACTCAAAGGATGTCAAATTATAAGTTATAAGAATTATTTTAGGGAGAGTTAAAAAGGAAAACAAAGCAGGAAGTACCCAAGCAAAAAGAAATTCTCCCCCTTCCCAGCCTGGCTGGGAGAGGGAGGGAAAACCAAGAAGATACCCCCTCACACAGGAAAGGAAAGAAGAGGCATCTCAGCATCTACATTTTGCTACACTTGACTGAGATAAAGTCCTTCTATCACCAGTTTTTCTTTAGTAACAAATTTAAGAGTTGATGTGTGCGTTTTACCTAATCCATTTTTAAAAGAAAGAGAGAAAAAACAGAAGCATCAGTTTGTGTGTGTGTGTGTGTGTGTGTGTGTGTGTGTGTGTGTATGTATGTGTGTGTGTTTGTGATAGGGTCTCATTCTAGCCCAGGCTAACCTGGAATTCACTATGTAGTTTCAGGGTGGCCTTGACTCCATCCCTACCACCATGGTCACTTTGTTGAGGGTCCCACAGGGGATCACACATATGACTTAGTAAAGAAATTGGCTACTGTCCACAGAATGGTTCCTCCCAACTAACTGACTGCTGAAGTCTTCTTCTCCTTAAGACACCCTTTGAAGAACATTTATGGTGGGACACAAGTATCTTTGTGTCTTTTTCCCATTTGGAGAAGTCTATCTACAAATTATTTTCCCAGAAACCTTCATTACCTGTTTATCAATTATGCTTTTTCATTATCTGATCATCCAGCCAAACCATTGACTATAGCACATGAATTAGCATCTAACTGCACATTTTGTCACTTTTCCTTTCAACAAAATGCACATCCATGCACATTGCCTGAAGTTCTGCCCAATGTAAATATTTACTATTTTCTTTAAAGACCATCCTAGAATAGGTATATAATGCTTCAGCTGTCAATAGCTGCATACCAGGTGCTAGGAGAGATGTGTTAATCTGATCAAATAAAGATACTACATCTGGTACAGCAGCTTCAATGGAGTCAATGCTATATTGAAATTATCCTGATAAACTCATTTTCCATGATCTGTTTATCTTCTGCACAGGCCCTTTATGCAAGTTAAAGAAATATATGATATTCCTATCACTTCTATGTCTTTCAAGTCCTTGATGGGGGCATCAATCTCTCTAATTCAGGGATGAGATTTTCTTTTCTGTTTCTTTTATCTTCCTTTATTTTATTTATTAGTTCACTATTTTCTCTCAGAGCAACAGCCTCATTGTATTTATTACTTTTCCACAAATGTTCAAACATTTATATAACGTTACTAAATCCCTTGCTTCTCACAAGAAATGAGTTAGGACTATCAAATACATTTATGTGGGCTGGAGAGATAGCTTAGTGGTTAAGGCACTTGCCTGAAAGTCTAAGGATCCAGGTTCAACTCCCCAGGTAAACCAGATGCAGGTGGTGCAGGTATCTGAAGTTCAACTGCAGTGGCTAGAGGCCATGACATGTCAGTCTCTCTCTCTTTCTCTCATTCATGCACATTCTCACTCTTGCTCTCTCTCTGTATCTGACTATATATATATATTCATGTTTCATGTTCCTTTTAAGGCTCTCTACTGGGACAGTCTTTGGTAACTCTAGGTATACTGGAGGTGGAGAGCCGGCTCCAGATACTACCAAGCCTAGTAGAGTAATTCATCCTCACCATTCTGTCTCTCCAGAGCAACTCCTGGTACTACAATTTCTGTTAGGGTTCTCCAGAGGAATAAAACTGATAGAATGCATATATATTACAAAGGGATTTATTACATCAGCCTACATGATGTAATATGTGGCTGTCTGCAGGCTGGAGAGTCTGAAAATAAAGTAGCTGCTATGATAGAAAGGCTGGAGGCCTCAGCAGTCCAAATTCTGCGCTGAAGTCCTAGAGGATTCTGGGAGAACCCTTGGCCTTAGTCCATGGTGGAAGGCTGAAGAAGAAGCATGGTTCAAGTGCCAGCAAAGGATGGATGCATGGGTTACATGCACTCACTAGTAAGGACCAGGCAGAAAACCCTGATCTTTCCTCAGTTCTCTTTATTCCTAGGCTACATCTTGAAGAGCTTCCCACCCTGAAGAAGATCTTCCCTCTGCAGATATTTTTTCCTTGAAATGTCCTCACAGACTGCCCAAGAGATACATCTCTTACTTGATTCTTAATCTGATCAAATTGACAGCTGAGACTAAGCTTCACACTATGTAACACTGGCATTGGTGCAATAAAGAAGTGTTAAACAGAGAATATCTTTATAGACATTATTGCCATTTTCAACAAATAACTCAAAATACTCTGACTGCTTGATTTAATTGGAATTACTTTGGGGTTGGGAAAATTGCTCAGTGGTTTAAGGCACTTATTTCTTAAAGTACTTTCCTACTATATTGCTTTGCAAAATTTTCAGAATATCTTTTCACCTAAAAAACAACAAAACACAAAGCCTAAAGCAGTTATTTGAATTGTAAATAACTATATATTTTCTACCATTTAAAAAAGTGCTTATTCTACTCAATTGAGTAATATCTAACTTTTTGAAATGATGGATATTGGCACATATAAATTGAAAACAATGATTGAAGTCACAGAACAATGTACATATATGTAGTTATATATGGAAGTGAAGCAGCCTTATTTTTATTGGGTGACAGTATTATTTTTAGATGGAATTTTTCAGACAATGTGGTGTACTTTATAATAAAAGGAAATTTTCCCCCAACTAGATTATAACATAGGCTTACTAAGTATTTCCAGTGTAATAGATGCTTATTGAATACATCCTAAGTAGATGGGAATTTTTAAAAAACATATATGCTCCAAAAATGTGTGCTTGAGTAAATAAAAATATAACAGAAAATACTGTATTGTAGAATTTAAAGACCTCAAGTTACCTAGCTTCATGCCACTTTTTGGAGTAGATAGCTATTAAAAGTTTCTGCAGGGCTGGAAAAAATGGCTTAGCAGTTAAGGCATTTGTCTGCGAAGCCAAAGGATCCCAGTTCAATTCTCCAGCACCCACGTAAGCCAGATCCACAAGGGCACATGCATCTGCAGTTCATTTACTTTCTGTCTGCCTCTCCTCCCTCCTCCTCCCCTCTCTCTCTCTCTCTCTCTCTCTCTCTGTTTGCAAATAAATAAATAAAAATTAAAAAAAAAGAAAGACCCTAAAAGTTTCTGCAAAGTGACTGATTAAAAGTATTCAGGGAAATCTTGATGTTGCACAAACCTTTTAAAAGCAATTTTATGTTGACTTTACATCTTTCTGTACTTAGCCATCTGCTTCAACATGACAAATTTGTTTGCTTGTCAAATCATTTTTTATATCTGTTCCTTCTAGTTATTTGAATTCATCTTTTGTTGAGCTGTTTTATTAATTTTGTTTTCAGGATGCTGTTTTGATGCAATTTTGTGCAAACAAGTTGGACAAGAAGGATTTCTTTGGAAAATCGGATCCCTTTCTTGTATTTTATCGTAGTAATGAAGATGGCAGGTAGGTTTATTGTTTGTTAATTGTAATGATGTTTGAATTATTATTTGTCAGAGAAGCTCACAAAATTGATAAATGGAATGAAAATACTTGATGTTTTTTAAATGATTGTGATTATTTCAATAAATATTTTTTAATCATTATACATTGTTTATATATAAAATAATTTCCTGCTTCAAATCAAACCCTTCTTTCTTCTACAAAATTGTGAAGATCCTTTAGTAATATAGAATATTTTATAGACTCCTGAAATAATGATTGTATTTTGTTATAGAATTGAAATGAAAGCATTTTCTTTGAGAATGATATGGGTTATATGTATTTTTATTCTAAATTTTTTAGTAACCTCTGAGTCTAAAATTAAATAAAATTTTCATTTTATTCTCATGAACTTTTTAATCATGATTACATCAGTTTTATGTAGTTTTAATACATATAATATGTGAATCTGGAGTGCTTTCACAGTGTCAGTCTTTCTCAGCTCTTGGTTGGCTCTTGGCTCTTAGTGCCTTGGCTTTCAGCTCAGAAGTTAAGGTGCCTGACACTTATGATCACAAAAAAACTTCCACTGAGTCAGTAGCTTCCAAATTCGGGCCTTATGTATTTGATGAATGAAATACAAAGACCACAAAGGGTAAGGTTTCTATTATAGATCTTAAGAAAAGGAAATAGGTGGAGCTCCTGTACATCAGGAGAAGTCCCAGAATGTGATACAGCTAAGCAAGTTTTAAGAAAGTAAAACAAAATATTTGGATGGTCCCAAACTGGTAGTCTACACAGTGACTCAGATCAGTCTTTCTTATCAGAATAAGGCTTTACTGGGTAAGGGGATGATATGCCCAGTCAGGTTCCTATGCCAGATGTTTTGGGGTCTTAGTCACATCCTTCAGTCTTGTATCTAGGAAAGGGAACTCCTTTAAGGAAAAAGAGGTAAGAAAAAAACGGAATCCCTTTCAGGTTCAAGGATATTTATCAGTCTTAGCCAAAAGGAAAAAAAAAAAAAAAAAACTTTCAGGGTTCTATTACCCTAAACTGCATTACCAATCTCTATCTCCTGTTCTTCACAATAGATAGATAGAGGATAGATAGATAGATAGATAGATAGATAGATAGATAGATAGATAGATAGACAGATAGATAGAGTTATGGATATATGTGTGAATTGTGAGTACAATTCAATGTATATGACTACCTTTTGACTGTTTTTTTATGTAGTTCATTCTGTGTTATCAGCATTTATGAAAAAGTTTAGTGGTTAAAATATGGCTAAGGTTCTATGGCTAAGAATTAATTTTGTCTATGACACTAACTAGCTGTGGGACCAAAGGCAAATTTGGTAATGCATATTGAGGTACAGTTTCCTCATCTAAATATGTGGCAATAATCATATCTACTTCACAGAGATAAGAGGATTGAATATATTACTACACAGTCATTTAGAAGTTTCTTGACACAAAAGAACTTAAACATTAGTTATAGTTATTATTGTCTTATACTATGTTTTCTTTTTTCTTTGCTTTAAAAATGCATAATAAGGTATTAGTTAAAGGAAAAATGCTAGGAGACAATAAAAGTAAGGATAATCAAAACATCTATCAGGATTGCTATACTTATAAATGAAATTAATTAAAATGTTAATATTATGAACTTTTGTATTTGAATATTAATTTTATCCATATGAAAATGTTGATGTGAGTAATCATATTTACTATTCATTTCCAAGGTAGAGAGAATCTACAGAATGAATAATCATATTTAGTGTTCATTTCCAAAGTAGAGAGAAACTACACAATGAATGAACATATTTACTATTCATTTTCAAGCTAGAAAGAAAATACAGAATGGTCAAGAATTTTTTGAGTCACAATATTTTTTGTGTCCTATTCTCAACTTATTTTCTGAATTCTGTATTGTTCTGCTTGGTTTTTCTTATTTGTAATGATTAATTAATTGAATAGTCATAGGATTTCAGTCACATATTTATTGTGCTTGGAAAAATGATACATATTGCCAGCCGTGATGGCATATGCCTTTAATCCCAGCACTCAAGAGGCAACAGTAGGAGGATAATTGTGAATTTAAGGCCACCCTGAGACTACATAGTGAATTCCAGGTCAGCCTGGGCTAGAGCGAAAACTTGAAAAAAATACATAATAATTATATAAAATCTATTTTAATGGCAATTAATGCAGGATACCAAATCACTTAAAACTATTAAAATTTAATAAATCTCACTTTAGAAATATTTCCATATACTATACTCATAGAAAAATAGTTTACCATCTAGGTCCAAATACATATTAATGGGTATGTGTTAAAGTTTTTATACATATAGTTTTGTCAAGATTTGAGTGAGGAAAATGTTTTTACATAGTGCTCACTTTTTATATGCAAGTACTTTTAAATACCCAACTGTTGCTGAATTTTTAAGATTTATTTGAATATGAAGTTATTTCAAAACTTAATTTTCACCTAACATGTTTTAAGCTTATTTCATTTTAATGACACTATTATTCATAACTAGATATTTTTTCCTTAGAAGAAATAACTTTTATTCAAAACATCTTAGCATGTTATTTACTGAGCATATTTTCCTTTAATCCTACCTATAATATACATGTGTCTATATGTGTGTTATATATATATATATATATATATATATATATATTTATATTTATATTCTTAAATATTAAGAAACACTGCAGCAGAACCTGTCAAATTTTCACTAATTATACTAGCATTGGAATTTTGACTAGTGATATTTTCATGTCTGTAATCATATGAGAATAATTAACTAAAGAAAGATGACTGCTGTCTCAAGCAAAATGTCCAAGATATCAATGACTGTTGAGTACCTCAAGTTTTATAGCATAATTTATAAAATATTATTAGATTTATCAAATTTGCAGAAATTTGCTTTTGTTGCAAACATTGCAGATAGTCATTGTTTATATTATAGAGAGCTAATCTTACAAGTTTTAAAATCTATGTCTTAAGTGAGGTAGTAACAGTTAAGAGATTGTTACTCTGAACAAGGAAAGAAATGAAAGTAACTGAAACTTTTTTTAACAGTTTTACAATTTGTCATAAAACAGAAGTTGTCAAAAACACTCTAAATCCAGTTTGGCAAGCATTCAAGATCTCAGTCAGAGCATTGTGTAATGGAGATCATGACAGGTAAAATTAATGCTAACTTTTCTGAAGATTTGGGATTTTCATAGTAGTTCTAATAATTCCAGGCTTGATGGCTTTTTAAATAAAGGTGTCTTCTTCACCAGTGTAACAAATGTGTATTTTACAAAAGTGTTGGATGAGTTGTTAAAAAATTTCAAACAGCTTGTTTTTAATTCACTATGATCTGGGGAATAGAGATGATTTTGTCTAAAAATAATAAAGTTTGGTTTTTTTCAAGAATGAACATTGGCAAAGTGCTAAAAACTTACTAAATATCAGTTTAAGACCTCCCTGAATGCTCATTGTCTCAAGATTTTCCCATGGTCCATCCTGCTGGAGTGGAATAAGTAGATATGTAACAGATACAGGATAATGGCTGGATTTCTGTCACCCCTTCCATGCCCTTGAAACTGTTACATGCTGTTGTACCCCTTGCTTGCTGGTTCATAACAGTTGCATAGATGCAGGGTGTATGAGTTCAAGAGAACTGTCTCCTCCTCCCTTCCTCTCCTCTACCTTCACCCACCAGCCAGGCTCAGACTAGGTCTGATATTTTAAAATTACCAGCTGCTGTGGTAATGATTACTTCAGGGCTGAGAGGGGGCATACCACCTCCCTCAGCCCCCACCTTAGTCACATCATGAAAAGCCTCTCCCTGGAGTAGTTTCTCTCATCCTCTCCCCAGTAACTCTTAATACACTCTCCCTCCCCCTTACCCAGCACTTCCAAAGCCTTTGTCTTTTTTGCTTAGGATTCTGGTATTTTAATCTTGACATTAAACAAGTCTTGAGCTCAAGAAATAATTTGCCTTCAGTGTGTCTATCTCAAACCCCAAATCTAACATAGTAGATGATTTACAGATAGCTGACTTAGGTCAACCTGAAAATCTTCCCATCATAACTGATTATTTCTTAATTTTGAACCTTTTTCTTATGGGAGTTTATTATAGGTTATAATACAAAAATCTCTACCTACTCAAAATAAAAATGAATAAATAAAAGGTAAAAACTCAATCTGTTATTTCACTTGTTACTTGTATATTAGCAAAAGAGGTTTCACTGTGTAGCATAGGCTATTGTTGAACTGGTGATCCCTCTGCCTCAGATCCTCAGTTGTGGAATTACAGATGTGTATCAGCACACCTTCCCAAAGAGGAAGTCATTTTATTAACCAGTATCAAACTAGTAACTATCAATTAACAATATTTCATTATTTTTACTTGACATATATTTGTCATTTGACTTATTTTATCCATTCAGTGAGTATAACATTATTTAATTGAGTGTTCCTTTCCTAAGGGAGGAGAGGAGGAGAATAATGTTATTTAACTGAGTGCTCCTTTCTAAGGAAGTTCTTATACAATTCTTAGTAGCAGCAAAGCCAGTCACCTTGCTAATAACTCACATTTTGATAAGCCCTGCAGGGCTGGGGAGATGGCTCCATTTTTAAAGAAGCTTACTTGCTTGACAAGACCTATGTGAGAATAATCCATTTGAGTTTGAGAAACGCACTTTAAGGCAGTGGTCACTTGAGGTGAAGAGTGAATGTCTATTGAGGGCCTTTGTTGCTACACACTTTGAAGAATTCATAAAAATTTTAGAAACTGAATTTAAGCTATAAACTGAACTATTGTAATAAAATAAGCTCAATCAAGTTCACATTATTTTGTGAAACCTACAAGCATAAGCTAGGAAAATCTGACTTCAATTTATTGTTTTAGAAATCTTATGTTATTCTGATCTCACTAAGTCACTTTAATGTGTGTGTTTTTCTCATGGACAGAACAATCAAAGTAGAAGTATATGACTGGGATCGAGATGGGAGGTGAGTAATTTTCTTTTTCTTTATCCTTACTCTTAGAACTTAATGTAATTTAAAAAGCAACTATACAGAAGTGGCCACAATTTTTTATTTCAGTTTTCAGATTTCATAATCTCTGGCTTTCAAAGGTTGCTAAGGGATTTACATAAGAATTTAAGAGTAAGGCTGGAAAGATTGCTTAGTGGTTAAGGCATTTGCCTGCGAAGTCAAAGGACCCAGGTTCAATTCCCCAGGACCCACGTAAGCCAGGTGCACTGGAGTTCATTTGCAGTAGCTAGAGGCCCTAGCATGCTCATTCTCTCTTTGTCTGTCTCTCTCTCCCTTTTCTCTCTCTCTGCTTGCAAATAAATAAATAACTTAAAAAAATTTTTAAGAGTAATATATTTTCCTTAACTTAGAGATTATTTTCATTTAGAGTGTTTTAGTAAACATTTGCAACTTGGACCTTATGCTTGAGAGGGAGTCAGGTAGCTCTTATAGGCACTTAGGGTGACCCCGATAGTAAAATGCAGGATGGTTTGCACTTGCTAGAAACCAAAGGATAATACTACTTCTTATCTCTTGCCTAGTTCCCTAGACCTGTTTTTCCAAAGACAACCTGGGCTCCTCCTGGGATGGAGGTCTTTCCTAGGATTTAAACTTTGTGGTTGGTCAAGTTCAGACCCCAGAACTTGGGGTCACTTGGGTTAACATTTTCCTGAGACATAGCTCTAACCAACTAGCTGTCCCTCTGACACACCTGAGCCGGAAAGTAAGGCCCACCACCATAAAGTTATAAATATGTGCTGCCTAACCTCTCCTGAACTTCCAGCTGCTGGTGAATTCCTCTTCATTCACTTGGGCCAAGCAAAGAGGAGAGCCCCCTCACCTTTGCTCTCCACATGGGCTCTTTAGCCCCTTCATGTCCCCATATGGCAGGAGCTCTTTGAACTTTCTTTTCTTTCTTTTCTCTCCATGGTTTTCCCAGTCCCTCCATGTGGGATCTCTAGCCACATGAGTGCCTTTCCTTGGTTCTGTTCTTTCCTAAATAAATATCATAATTTAATAATTATCCTTCTCAGTCTTTTTAATTCAATTCTTTGATTAAAACCCTTATACACCAACTGAGAGTTTAGGGTTGAAAGACTTTCCTGAACCCCTAACATCCTGTCACATGCTTTCTCGTATTCAACTTACAGGTGTCTACCTGGTAGCTATAAAGTAGTGATTCTCAGATTTAATCTCAGAAGTTATGTGAAGATTCCTATACGTTAGAGCCCATAAAACTGAAGGGACTGGACCTGAGCACAATACCATCTCCTTTTCTCTCTCTCTCTCTCTCTCTCTCTCTCTCTGTCTCTCTGTCTCTGTCTCTCTCTCTCTCTCTCTCACACACACACACACGTGCATACATACACATGTGCATGTGCACATACACACAACTTAGAAACACACTTCACAAATGAAGTCAAAACTTGGGAATGCATGAATGGTAAATGCTAAGCCAACAAGCTCTGCAATTGTGACTTCCTTCTGCACATCATAGGATAATTAAAGTCTAAATAAGAGAGAACACCTACTTCTTCCCTTGCTTCAAACATTTCCCAGTGTTTCTGCTCTTTTAAGTAGGATGGATACTGAGCTATTTTAAAATTATTTATATGTTTTATTTATTTGTTTGTTTGAGAAAGAGAGGCAGAGAGAGAGAGAGAGAATGGGCATAACAGGCCTTCAGCTGCTGTAATTGAACTCCAGACATGTACACTCCCTTGTGCACATGTGCAACATAGTACGCTTGCATTATTTTGCATCTGGCTTACATGAGACCTGGAGATTCGAACATGAGTTCTTAGGTTTCACAGGCAAGTTCCTTAACTGCTAAGCCATCTCTCCAGCTCTTAAAATTATTTTAAACCAAAGGTTTCTGAAATGCCTACATCCTACTTTGCCCTAGGCAAATACATTTACAGGTAGACACTGAAGGATTCAGGCTATAAATGTCAAAAGATGATAACAAGTGAAAAATCAAAGGAGACTTTAAATTTTTCACTTGGCTAATGTTCTAAGCCCCAACCCATAGGTTACTGATAAATGGAGCTAAAAGATAAGATTAAAGATCAGGTGTACTAGGCCTTAACTTCTGTATTTTATACACTCAACAAACAAGTCAGAGAGATGAAAAGGCCTGCATAACCTTGCACTCCTGTGGAGGCAAAAGCAAGTTCAAAGAACCAGACATGCTGAGGATGGTGTTAGGAAAAGCCACATACAGTTAATCACACAGCATTGGTCCTGTGCTCATTCATTCATGGTCTGGTAAGAGTACTAAAATGTGAGGCAATTAATATTTTCTCCTTCTTATGTGGCAAAGGAAGACAGAAAGAGTAGTGAAAATATTGACCCATACTTCAGCTGCCAACAAATAGCTAAGTAAGACTCAAGGGTTTCAGTCAAGCTGTATCTGAATCATGATTGTGCTGAGGCATTACCATCAGCCCACAATCTACTCTGAGAGACAGATAACCATGCTGTTCCACTGAACTGCACATTTTCTCCAAGCATGAATTTATGTAACTATTTAGACTCTGTTTACAAAAAATTCTACATACCCTTTGGACAATCTCATCAGAAAATTTTGGTTTTACTGTAGGGAATATGTCTTACATTGCTTCATTAACTTGATTCCCTGAGAAAATTATTTTGTTGTTTAGAATAAGTCAAAAATGAAATAATGCCAATCAGGGCAGGGATTATATGGGTGATGGTGAATGATAACATTCCCATTTACACCCCGTATATCCTGAACCCATGAATCCTGGCTATAGGAGAAACAGAACCATATATTGGATGCTGATTCAGAGAATATACGGCCTTCTGGAGAATTCTGCCCCAGCTCTCTAAGCTATTGCCACCTAGGTGACTATTGCTAACTATGTCTTTCAAGGGTCATTCTAACTGCTCTACCAAGCCAGCTGCTCTGGGGCAACGGGTAACATGGTAAAACTAGTGAATTACATGAGCATGAGCCCACTGCCTCACTTCTTTGGCTGTGAAGTGAGTACCTTAGTGCAAAACAGTGCTGTGTAGAATATCATGCTCAGTGTTTACAAGGATACAAGCACCATTACATCATTTGCACATTTGGTGACATCTGTCCACATACTCCTTCCCAAATCTCTTTCTCACCAGTTTTCCAAGTGTGAAGGAGAAGGAGAGGGAGAGAAAGAGGGAGAGGAAGAGGAAAAGAAAGAAGAAGAAGTACTATACAAATCATACCATTGTGGGCATTTCTTTGTCTATTTTATCCATTACAGTAAATATTTTCACGTTTCCTTTGGATATTCGATGCTGCCATTTTGCCCTTGTTACTCTAGGATCCAGCTAAATCAATCCCATATACATCATCTAATTCAGCAACTATGGTTCCCCCTGTAAGGTCTACATTATAGAGAAGAGCAGTGACAGTTCTTCAAGTATGCTAGTGCTCCTCTCACAAGTTTGTTTCTTACAGTTTTTACTGACTGACATGTGAGTCTTCTGGACCCTCCCATTGTGGGGGATTCAGCTTTATATAGCAAATCCACTCCAGCATCCCAAATCTCTGGGATTTAAAATACCTTCATCAACATTGAGCCACAGACTATCAAGTAACTCTAACTCATTCACCATAGGTCAGCTGTTGATCATACTTCAGCCGACTAATCAAAGAAGCTCTTGGCACCTTATGTACCTCAGTGAGCTGTATTAATGTCCCTAATGATAACCTCATCCTCCTGATCTAGGTTTATGTCCCTTCCCACACCTTTAAAATTCATCTTCACACATATTCCCCAGGATTCTCCTTGAATGAGTTAGAAAACACAACACATCACATCTCCTCACAGGTCACACTTTCTACCTCACTCCTAGGGGCCTGCTTAGCCTTAAATCTGGTTATAGGCCTAGAAGTATAGATGGGTGGATTCTGAACATTGTCATGATTGGCATCTTCTGGTAATTGTCCATTGCTAGTTCCATAGACAACGCAGGACTAATTCTCTCAGGCAAGCGTGAGGGCAATACTACAGGGAGTGGGGTGGGGGAATAGATCTGCTGCTAAAGGTGGGGAGTCTACTTCCTCAGACAAAACAATCCATTAGAATCTCAATGCCCTCAGCTTCATTAATCTTTCCTCACATTTTTTATCCCAAGTTACAGGATCCCTCTGTTTTCAAATCAGTGCTCTCACCTTAACTGCCAGCACCCTGTGAGGCTGGGACTTGAACTCTCGTTGCAAGTCAGACAACTGTATAGTGGGGGCTTCAGATTGGTTTTCTGTAACTTGAGCTCTATGGCTGCTGGTGAGGAGAGTCTCTTCCAGGACATACTTAGAAACTTACGATTCTTTATGTGCATCTTGACCTGGGAAACCTCACCTCTGAATTTGTCCCTTGTTTCTTTAATCCAGAGATGCAAGAAGCAACTAGGCTGCCTCAGAATACTTCTCACTTTTCCACAAATATTCCAAGTTATATGTATAGAGGCGCTAACTTCTCATAAAAGGTGAATAAGGATCATCAAATGCATGTATCCCACAAATTGAGAGCTTCAGGTAGTGGTGTGGCCTTATCAGAATTCAGAAACTTTTCAGTTTAATTCATTAACTTGGAATTCATTCTGTGAGGAATCTTGTGTATCTATGAACTATACAAAAAAAAAAAAAAAGACCCAACAACATTTTAATGCTGTTGATCCAATAACCAGTTAACTTTAAACTACATGCCCTGAGATAATCTAGAATAGAAGAAATGTAGTCACTTGTGCATTGGCCCAAGTGTGTAGAAGTATTGCTTTGTATTAAATTTCCAACAAGTTAAACCACTTTAGTAAAAAATCCATTCCATAATCACCACCATATCCTTTAAGGAATATTGAAGAATATTAAAACCTCATTTTAAAAATTGACAGAAAAGTGCTGAGAAACTGACTTGTCTGGGTATAAAGCAATCAGTGATGATATGCTTGAAAAGCTTCAATTTGCTAGAAGTTGCTTCAGCTGAACTTTTAGCTTGATTTAAAATTGAGCCTATTATTGGAAGAGCTCTGCATTAAGCCCACATGGCAGTAATGTAGGACTGATTGTAATAGGCTACCACATATACAACTCTCCACCAGAACATGATGATTTGATGAAAAGGTTGAACCAATGTACTGCCAGTCACCAAATCTCAGCCTAAGGTCATCGACAAGGGAAAACACAAGTTTCATTGACACTACTGCATTTCATCAAATGGCCTCATATATACTGATATTTAGTATAACCAAATGCAGACTTGGTCGTGAAATGCTGTACAAAGGCAGCCATTTCCTATCTGTTGACATTTGCAGTCAATATTTTTACACACATTTTGGCTTTTTTAATATTTTATTTTTATTTATTTATTTGAGAGAGTAAGTAGCAGAAAGAGAGAGAGAGAGAGAGAAAGAAATAAAGGAAAGAAAGAAAGAAAGAAAGAAAGAAAGAAAGAAAGAAAGAAAGAAAGAAAAAGAAAGGACAAACGAACTCCAGACGCATGTTCCACCATGTGCATCTGGCTTACATGGATCCTGGAGAATCAAACCAGTTCCTTTGGCTTTGCAGGCAAGCACCTTAACCCCTAAACCATCTCTCCAGCCCCACATTTTATTTTTATTCTGGGATTCTGCATCAACATATCTGAAAGAGCCTTGGCACAATGCTGAAGAATTCATTTTGAGTTATTTAAGATGTGAGACATCACTTAAGAAGACCTCATCTTCTTTTTTGTTGTAGTTGTTGTTTTGAGGGGTGAGGGTTGTTAAGACTGAGTTTCACTGTTCTGCCTAGGGTGGTGTCGCAATTGTAATCCTCCTGTCTCAGTATCCCAAGTGCTGAAATTACAGGCCTGCACTGCTTCTTCAGGCTGTATTTTTTTTTTAACTCCCGTGTGAGTGTTTGTGTGTGTGCATATATGTTTATGCATGTGTGTGTGTGCAGATGCCCATGTCCTGTGCACCTGCATGCAGAGGCCAGAAGAGGACATTAGATGTCCTCCTCTATCACTCTTCGGCCTGATTTCCTTGAGATGGAGTCTCTCGCTGATCCTAGAGCTCTTCGTTTGGGGGTGAGACTAGCTGATTAGTGAGTCTGGCTGAGTCTCCTGACTCTGACTTGTCAGCATTGGGGCTGTAGGCATGCATGAACACACACAGCTTTTTATGTGGGCGCTGGGGAATCAAACTCAGGTCTTCATGCTTGAGCAGCAAATGCTCTTACTGAGCCATCTCCTCTGCCCTCAAGGAATCATCCTTAAACCTTTGGCATTTTCCCCATTTTTAAAATTATTTTTAAAATTTATTTCTTTTTTAAAACTTATTTGAGAGAGAAAAAGAGAGAGCGAGAGAGAATATAGGTGCACCAGGGCCTCCAGCCACTGCAAACAAACTCCAGATGCACAAGATGTATCCACCACCTTGTGCATCTGGCTTATGTGGGTCCTGGGGAATCGAACTTGGAGCCTTTCATCTCTAACCCTCCTCGCCCATCCTTGCTAAATTAATCTTCCATCAAAATAAGCCCATTATTTACTGGCATTTAGTGCTGAATAGCCGTTATATTTAGAGTACAAGATTCAAGTTTTTCTTTGTTTCATATCCCATTACTTCTTTGTAAAAAATGTTGATAAACTCAATTTCATAAAAAGCATGTTATTTGGGCGTATCTTTTTTTGTTGTTGGTTTGTTTTGTTTTCCTAGATAGGATCTCGCTCTAGTTCAGGCTGATCTATAATTCCCTCTGTAGTCTCAGGGTGGGCTCAAACTCACGCCAATCCTCTTACCTCTGCCTTCCAAGTACTGTGATTAAAGGCATGTGCCACCATGCCCAGCTTATTTTTTCTTTTATATACTTAATATTTTCAATATAGTTTGTGAGCTATCTTTTATTCTTTTCAATCTATAATTATACTCAAGGAGGGCTAATTGAATTATGTATTATATTTAGTAGTAATCAACTTTTAGCTGTTGCTCATCCTTATCAATTTATGATCCAATAGAAATTATATTAATTAATTTTGGAATATATTATCGTTTAGTACTCATGTGTTGAACAGCTTGCCCTGTGTAGTAACTTAACTGAAAACTTTAACCTTTATACAATAATATTTTGTGGTTGACATTTTATATACTTTTCTATTTTTAAATTTCTGACAGTTTCATACATGCATGCAATGTATTTTTATCATTAACCTCTCTAATTCATCTCCTACTCCTGATGAACCCCTTTTTCCCAACTGGTCCCCTTCCTACTCTCATGGCTTCCTTTTTGTTTTGTTTGTGGTGACCCACTGAGTTTAATTAAGGTGAGTTGAATGAGAATGAGTGGGGGTGTTCGTTTAACAGGCATGAGTAACACTGAAGAAAATGACCCCCTTTCACCTTGCAAGTATCAACTGCCAATATCACCTGAGGAAGGTGTGTGGCCTCATGACAGAATTTTTATGGGCCCCACTTGTACAGGTGTTATACAGGTAACTACAGCTGCTGCTTACAATGGCTGTGTCATATCCAAAATAAATTATTCTACAGCACTCCTCCCCTGCTCTTATGTTCTTTCTGCACCCTCTTCCAGGGTGTTCCCTGGGTCTTGGAGGGGATGATATAAATGCCTCATTTTAGTTTAAATGCTCAAGTCACTTATTCTTAGCATTTTGAGCAATTATGAGTCTCTATACTTGCCATCTCTCACTGCAAAAGTAGCTTTTCTGACCAAAGCTGAGAGCAGCACTAATCTAAATATGTATAAGGTAGTTTTAAAACATATCAATTTAGCAAAATAACAGTAGTAGATAACTCACCAAGGCCTGTGACCTCCACAGCCATGAACAATTGACCAAGTTTAAAGTACCAAGCATGAATTTTCTCCCATAAAGTGGGCTTCAGATTCAATCAGACAGTAGTTGGTTATCCCCCAGACATTCATGCTATTGTTGTATCAAAGGATATATCTTGACTAGCAGTTCAGTATTATAACATATAAGATCCACAGCTGGGTAAGACTGTTGTTTGCTTTTCTTCCCCAGCAGCCTACACAAACTGTGTGTGTGTGTGTGTCTTTAAAAAATTAGGAGTCACTGTCTATGCACTAATTTTGGCTTAAATGTGACAAAAAAAACATAAATAGCATTTCTTTAGTTATGACATATGACATTTGCTATACTTATAAATTGTGCTAAAACCATCTTCATACTAGAAAATGTTATTTGTTCAAGTCTCTATGTGGACACAATACTAAGTGAAAATCTAATTTATAAATAAAATAATATTCAATAAGCATAAAAGATAAATGTAAACTTAATTTTTTAAATTTTTTTTGGAAATAGGATCTCTTTTATTTAAATATCAAATATTTTTTAATTGACAACTTCTATACTTACAGACAATAAACCATGATATTTCCTTTCCCTCCCCCCATTCCCCTTCAGAACTCCACTCTCCATTATATCCCCTCCCTCTCTCTATTAGTCTCTCTTTTAATTTTATGTCATCATCTTTTCCTCCTATTATGAGAGTCTTGTGAAAGTATTGCTAGGCACTGTGAGGTCATGGATATTGAGGCCAATTTCTCTCTGGAAAGTTACATTGTAAGGCATCATATCCTTCCTTTGGCTCTTACATTCTTTCCGCCCCCTCTTCCACATAGACCCTGACAATTGGAGGGTGTGATAGAGATGTTTCAATGCTGGACACTCCTCCGTCCTTTCTTCTCAGCACTATGTTGCTTTTTGGGTAATCCCAGTGGTCATCTCCATCTGAAAAAAGAAGCTTCTCTAACCAGAAGTGAGAGTAGCGTTAATATGTGAATATGAACATTAAGTGTAGTGCTTTCAGGGCAGTTTGGTGGGAATAATATATACAGTTAGCCAGACTTAAGTAGGCTTTATACTCCTAAGGCTCTTGACCTCCCCTGCCATAGACTTTTGATTAGTTTTTTCAGTACCAGGCATGTATTTCCTCCCATAGAGTGGGCCTTCAGTTCAATTAGGGAGCAGTTGGTTTCCCCATGACTAGACATGCCACTATTGTACCGTTCAGTCATTGGGCCTGTCTGGCCAAACTTGGTTTCCAGAGTCCACTGATTCCACCGCTGATGATTTCTGCTTCCCACACAGCAGCGTGCATTGTAGCTTTTTCCAGCTTTCAGTTGGCTCGTCTACAGGGAGAAAGTTTTCTGCTCAGCACCAGCTTGCTTTCTCAGTGACCAGGGTCTTGCCATCTGTTTCTCAAGGGCCTTGGCAATAGCTTTTAATGTTTTGGAGGCTATAGGGACCTCCCTGGCAAAAAACTGACTGGAAGATATCCCATCCCAGGCACTGAAAATTTTCTAGTAACAATCTATAGCTTCTGGATGTGCCATTATTCAAAAAAGTAGGTTTACATAAGTCTTATTCAGAATATCTTGAATTTTTATTGACCCTCCCAAATTTATTAGATATAGAGAGAGAGATAGATGATAGATAGATAGATAGATAGATAGATAGATAGATAGATAGATAGATAGATAGATATCCCAAAATATACCATATGCATTTTCTAAGGGGAAGGAAAGACTGCAGAGGACTTTGTTGGAACTGGGCTACTGGCATAAAGGATGGCTGAGTTCCACTATCCAGGCCCAGAAAGTTTGATCAAGGTTAAATTTGTAATGGACTGATGTGCTTGGCTAAAGATACTGGACTGAGAGACTTAAGATTTTAAGTTGGAAAACCTCAAGCAAGTTAAAATTAGAGGCACTGAGACTGGTTTTAAGTTACTGGAGCTGCTATTGTCAACATATTAGCAATCTTAAGGAGGGTGGAAGGAAGGTGGCCTGACTGCTTTACATTAAAATAATGGAGAGGATGCCTGAGGAAAGACTGTTAGAAATGCAAACTCATTTGGAAAGAATGTCGACTGGAGAAGGAACCTGCTTTTCAAAGCTATGATTTATTTCATGCCTGGATTAAGAATATGGCTGTGTCCTGCACACCTGGTATTAGTTTTGGAAGCATGAAAAATGCATGGAGTGGTCATGAGTTGCACACGGTTCCAGGAGCCACTGCTGAAATGCAGAATGAGGTAGGGTGTGAGGCCCTTATAGGCTGGAAGAGCCTGGTTTGCATGGAGACCTGAAGATGTTTTAGATATACCAGGACTATGTAAGGACTCCCATGGAGTGCAGTGTTGGCCTGGGATGGAAGTTTTCTCTGGCTACACTACCCAGCTGGCAGGTGGAATTGGAAAACCTGGAGACTGTCAGTCTCATGTTATATTGAACTTGAACTGCAGAAGTTTGATGATTGCTGATAGTGGCTGAGTGCATTGTTCTACTCTCTCCTTGCTATCCTTATACCTGTTAAAAATATTTACTCTGTGCCTTTACATGTTGAAAGTATTTAACTTGTTTGATTTTACAGGACTCACTATCTTAAATTGGTCAAGACTGGGAGAACCTTTGAAATTATACTGAGTACAATTTACAATGTGTGATAGTTATAAATCTATTGGGGGCCAGGGGCTAAATCTATTAGGGGCCAGGAATGTGGTAGTTTGAATAGATGGCCCCCAATATATTCAGTGTTTATTTAGTTTATAGTTTGCATCTGCAGCCACCTTGCTGGAGGCAATGACACTGGGCAGATCTTAAGGTGGGGTGGTAGATTTGAGATTCCATTGTAAAGATATGCAAAGTGTGCCCAGTGGGAGTTCCTGAAGTGTGCTGTACTGTGTGGCTGGTGGCTTCTCTCTCTCTTGCCTGGTCCTGCAAAAGAGACAGCCAGCTTCTCCTGCCATTATGGAACTTCCCCTGGATCTGTAAGCTTCAATAAATAATATCCCTTCCCCTATACTGTATCTGGTCTGGAAGTTCATCTCAGCGAACCTGAAGCTGTCTGCTACACATATTTTATTGAAATTTTTAAATTTCATTTTATATATATTATAACAGGTTATATTCTCTTGTCCCTTCACTCTAACTCTTGTTAACCTGGCAGTCCTCCTCAGTGGAGTTATGGGATTCACTTTGGGGTCATGAAGACTGCAGTCAGTCCCTATGGTAGGAAACCATGCCTCTCAGGGTATTCAATACCTACCTACTCTGTGGCTATTACAATCTTTCCACCCCTTTTCTACAATGTTCCTTGAGCTATGGCAGGCCTGTTGGCAGTCTAATTTAGTGTTGAGTTCTCTGTGGCCTCTGGATTTCTACTTTGATAGTTTTTGTTCTCCATCACCCTGGAGCTGGTTGTCAGGTTAGCAGTAAGAGCAATATTCATGACGTGGCTTCTGCAATTTCTCCCAGCCCCTAGGAGAGGTCGCAAATCTCGTGGTAGATAGTCAGCTATGTTCTTGTCTTATTACTGGATCTAAGATCTCCTTTGCTTTCTCTGCCATGTGTAAAATAAAACGGATTGTCCAACCAAGCATGAGAGCAGTGTGGGTTAAAGGGGCTTTGCAGAGTTTGAGAGATTTTGGGGGTGCAAGACCACTCTTCTCCAGAGATCAGTGGGGTCTTGATTCTGAAGTATGAATTTCCAGACCACTTTATCAGTACAGAGAACAGTTGGTTACCCAGAGAGGCTGTGTGTCATTATTGCACAACTGTGTATGTCTTGTCAAGCTGGTTGATTTCTTAGTCTGCATGGTCCTCTGCTTATTCATGCTGTTGGTGACCATTGTCCTCCAGGAGCTCCACTAGGGCTCTTGAGCACTATGAGGGCTAGCCAGAAGGGAGCTACTTTCACTTTGGGTTCCAGCATGGTATTCTGATGTCCTGTTACCACAATTTGTGGTGTCTTCAGCAATAAGGACTTACTTTTTAGCTCTGGCAAGTAATCAAGTGTTTGGCAATGGTCTGCATTGTTTTAGGAACCTCATAGGACTACCTGGCCAACAGCTTACTGTGGGGGGTAACCTAATTCTAGGCTGTCGATTTACCAGCCAGAGTCTGTGGTTTTAAGGTTATGCTTTCTTTCCACCTTCTGTCCAGACTATTACCCTTTATTAGTGGTTATGTCTTATAGAATGCTAGTCAGAAAGAGGGCTTCCATGGAACTGATTCTTAACCCTGTCTTAACTTTCTCTAATTCCCTCCCCACCATCCCCAACCCTCTACTCCTCAAGCCTCTCCCAACCCCAACATTCCTTCTCTCTCCTAACCCATCAGGAAACCCCTTCTCTCCTCCCACCCATTTCTGCTCTCTCCTGGTCGCACTCTAGTTTTATGTCCATATTCCTGCTACTAAAAACCAAACGCATGCATCTCCAATTGATCCTAGTTAGGAACCAAAGATGAGAGGGTACATGGGGTGTTTCCTTCTGTGCCTATGTGACCTCATTTAGAATGATTTTTTCCAACTCCACCCATTTTCCTGCATATTTTCATTATTTCATTTTTTCTTACTGTTGGGCAGAATTCCATTGTATATGTGGATTGCATCTTCATTATCCCTTTGTCAGTTGATGGGTATCTGGGCTGATTTCAGTTCTAGCTATTGTGAATAGAGCAGCAACAAACATGGCTGAGCAAATATCTCTATAGTAAAGAGTACAGTCCTTAGGTAATATGCCCAGGAGAGATAGAGCAGGGTCAAATGGTAGATCTATTTTCATCTTTTTCAGGAGTCTCCATACTGATTTCCATAGTTGCACAAGTGTACACTCCCAGCAGCAGTGAATAAGTGTTCCTCTTCCCTACAGCCTCACCAGCATTTGTTCACTTGATTTTTTGATGATTGTAATCCTGACTGGAGTGTGATGAAATCTCAGAGTTGTTTTGATTTGTATTTCTCTGATGACTAAAGATGTTGAACATCTCCTTAAGTTTGTAATGGCCATTTGTATTTCTTCCTTTGAGAATTCTCTGTTCAAATCTCTATCCCATTTTTTTGATCAGGTTTTTTTTTGTTTAGTTTTTTGAGTTCTTTGTAGATTCTAGATATTAGACCTTTGTCAGAAGTCTAGCTGAAAAAATTCTCCCATTCTATGGGATATCTATTGAATCTATTGATAGCTTGCTTGGTCTGTATAGTAGCTTTATAGTTTCATGAGGTCCCAGTGGTTGAGTATTGATCTGATTTCCTGGGCCACTGAGGTCTTATTCAGGAAGTCTTTCCCTATGTCTATACCATGGAATATTCTCCCTGTCTTTTCTTCTAGATGTTTTTGAGTTTCAGGTCTTATATTGAGGCCCTTAATCCATTTGGAATTGACTAACTTGTGCAGGATGACAGGAGTAGATCTAATTCCATTATTCTTTATGTGGTTATCCAATTTCTCTAGTACCATTTGTTGAAGATGCTATCTTTTCTCCAGTGTGTACTTCCAGCACCTTTATTATCAAAGATGAGATAACTGTACTTGCATGGATTTAGAGATAAGTCTTCTATTCCATTCATCTGTGTTTCTGTTTTGTGCCAGTACCATGCTGTTTTAGTTATGATGGCTTTGTAATATATCTTGAAATCATATATGATGATACCTCCATATTAATTTCTTTTGTTGAGGATGTTTTTGGCTAGATGAGGCCTTCTTTTCTTCCATATGAATTTTGAGGCTATTTTTTCTATCTCTGTGAAGAATGTTGATGGAATTTTCATTGGAATTACATTGAATATATATAATACTTTTGGTGGGAAGGCCATTTTCACAATATTAATTCTTGCAATCCATTATCATGAGAGGTCTTTCCATCTTCTCATATCTTCTCCATTTTCTTTCTTCGGTGTCTTTTTGTGGCTATTGAAAACTGGATAGCATTGCTTATCTCTTTCTCCATATGTTTATCTTTAGTGTATCACAAGGTTACTGATTTCTGTGTATTGATTTTGTATCTTTCCACTTTACTGAAATAATCTATCACCTTTAGAAGTCTTATGGTGGAGTCTTTTAGGTTGCATACATATATAATAATGTTATCTGCAAACAGGGCTAGTTTGAGTTCTTCCTTGACAATTTGTATTCCTTTTATTTGTTCCTCTTGTATTATTGCTTGAGCTAAAACTTCAAGTAACATGTTGAAAAGCAATGGTGAGAGTGACACCTCTGTCTTATTCCAATTTTCATACTTGTACATAATGTGTTTTAATCATGATCCCCTCCCATTATTGCCGTGTCCCTCACCCATACCCCTTTCATATAACCCCTTCTTTTTCAGCAGTTCTTCTACTTGATGTCTTTTTTCTTTTTGCCCTCCTCTATCATCCATGATGACATGTTGATGGACCCAATATTGTGCAGGTAATGACAGCTGCTATGAGGTCAAGAATACATTGGCCCCTCTTGTGTCCGGAAGACTGCATTCTAAAGCACTCTTCCCTATCCTCTGACTCTTACATTGTTTTCACAGCCTCTTCTACAATATTCCCTGAGCCTTGTTGGATGTAATAAACATGTCTCATTTGGTGCTGAGCTTCAAGTCTCCCCAGTAGTTACCGTCTTCTACAATGAGAAGCTTCTCTGATTGAAAAGTAAGAGCAGCATGATTTCCAGGTTGATTTCTCAGTGTTCTGCAACTGACCCATGAGGTGTCTTCAGCAATACATCTTTACTGTCCAGTTCTGGTGGACCTCGTTGACAAACAACTCCCTGTAAAGTACCCTACCCCAGGCTCTGACATTATCCTTTAACAAATTATAGCTTCTGAGTACAGCATTCTTCACTTCCTGCAGTGTACTTGTGCTCAAATTCTCAACAGAAGAAAGATTCATCTTGTCTCCTGGTTTTAGAAAAATTCAGTTCAGGAAATGCAATGCAGGAAGGAACAACTCCTATAGTGACAAAAGTATGTGATGGTGGACCACTGTTCACATCATGGTGGACAAGAAAGCAGATCTCCTAGAACCAGGGGCTTAGCTGTAACCTTCAGAGGTGCACTCCTAGAGCCCTACATCTCCTAGCCAACCCACACCTCCAAAAGGTTCTATAGCCTCCCAATATAGTGCCTCCATTTGAGCAATAAGCAAAACATGAGCCTGTCAGGAAACATTTTAAGTTCAAACTATAACAGAATATCATGACATTACTCCAATTTCCATGCTAAGGTATTTTTAGCATCTACATTAGAGATTTTCTTTATATGAAATTTGTTTATAAATCTTCATTTGAGATACCCTTCAGTACAAACCTGAAACCTATCATGGTATGATATACCCAACAGAGAATGACTTATGAAGTAAGCATTCTTGCATTGGAATAAATAGTACAATAGTATATAACTTTGAATTTCATGTTATCTTATATATGAATTCATAACCTAACAATCTCTATTAGTGATTTTGGTTGAGCCTTCTCTATTAACTACTTGTATATGTGTTTTGAATTATATTATTAAAAATAGAGAGTATTATTACAGTTTTTTAAAAAATTAAACACCTTTGGCAGAAAGAACTAAATTAGTTCTCTGGTTTTATTTATTTATTTTTTTTTTGTAATAGGAAAGAGGCATTGCTAAAAACTTTTAGGTGATTATATAAGAATCCTGAAGTTTATAGACCAACTCACAACCACAGTATTGTAGAGAAAGGGGTGAGATGGATTTGCTACATATTTGCCATTTGTTCACATTATGTGTAAAACCATTAGTTTACTGTCAGAAAAACAAGCATGAAAATCATTAGAACTGTCAAAAAAGGCACTGTTTTCAGTTTTTCCTTTCTGTGACTTTAGTATGATCAGGTGAGTACATAATCAGTGGGGACCAGATACATTAATTATTTTTGTTGCTCTCAGAGTCACTTTTAGGACACAGGACTGCAATAGTTAGCAGGTTTGGCACTCCTGCCACTTATTTGAACTAAATATTCATTGCAAGGTAAAATCATAGAATGGCTATGATGGTGATTCTGAGTACTGTGATATTCAACAGTGCCATTGTGTGTCACACTGAATTCTATCATGGAATACTGAAGTAAATTCATGACTTTATTACTTTTCTAGAATGATATAATAGAGGAAATATGTAAATACACATGCATGGTACAGTGACAGATATATAATAATACAGAGATAGTGGGGTATGTTTTTATTTTTTGAGAGCTAAGAGCAAGGACATGAAACCGAAAAGGCTTCTTGTGGGAGATAATACCTAAGCTGTAGAGTAAAAGAAAAGCAATGCAGGGAAAGAACAAGAGAAAATTTTTTAAAAAGGAAGATTTAAGAAGTTTGTATTCAAGGACTTAAGTAAGTTTCAGGTGTAAACATGAATCAAATTCACAAACTATCAATGGAGCATAGATGTGACTATAATTGCAGATTTTATGCAGCATTCTAGTTATTTAGCACAAAGCTAGTGTCCAGAATGAAATTACTACTAAACTATTAATAAATTAGATCAAAATGTCTCTTTAAAGTATTTATTCACTTAGGCTTTGCACCAACATTATTAAAATGTGGAAAAATAGACATGTAAACAGAAATAACCTAGGTAAAAGGCACTGGACTAAACTTTATTTTTCCAGTGTAGTCAAAGAGCCTAACAGTTACAAGACTGAATAATTATTTTAGTTAAAATTAAATGAACAGAAAATAACAGCAGTATTATTGAATCACAGCAAAACTATTGGTTATGATTTATTTTTAAAGTACTTTTCACCATATTTCATTATGGAGCAAGAAAATGTTCAATATCATAGACTGAACGTCATTAACAGACAAAAATATTAAAACAAATTTAATTTCCTTTTAGTAGAATCCAGTAATAGTGGGTATTAAAAAACAGAGAGAATAAATCAGTAAACACAATTTTAATATTATTTTTCAGGTACCTGCCACAGATTTAATATAAAGTGTTTGAAGAACAGTTTACAAAGAATGGAAATTATATAAATATTCATATAATCAAAGAATTCTGTAACAGAGGTGACCAGAGAATCTATCTTCTTACCCACTCATCTTCTTCTTTATTCTTTCTTTAAAAGTGTTTATTTATTTGAGAGTGTGGGGAAGGGAGTGTATTAGCATGCCAGGACCTCCTGTCTCTGCAAATGAACTCCAGATGCATGTGCCCCTTTGTGTGTCTGGCTTTACATGGATACTGGGAATCAAACCTGGGCCATCAGGCTCTATAAGCAAGCACTTTTAACTACTGAGCCATCTCTCCAGTCCCATATTCAGATTTATTCTTGAGACAAGCCCCTAACATATCTAGGCATGGATATTTGACTACTATCTCTACCCTACTGCCTTATTTTCTTGACTCTTAACAAGTCTTAACTTCTTAGTCAATTCTCTAGGTGCTACATTGTTTTGGGAGCTGAAATACAATGTGTGGTCCATTGCATTTTATCATCTAACATTACAAGGATAACATTACATTTCTGTGAAATGTAAATTCAGTGTTTTTTTCAAAATAATATTCTTTAATAAAATTCAGAGGGAAGTGAATTTTTTATTCATTTTTTCATTTACTTACACTCTGTTTTATTCTGAAAGGGATCCAAGTCAGATTATAGAGGCACATATAAGATAATAGGCCATGTCAGGACATTGAATCAATAGGAAGGGTATGAAGTCAAAAATCTCCAGAGCATAGACTTGGCTGTACCTTCTCCAATAAGTAGCACAAAGGAGAAAACTCTTCATTTCAGAAGAAGAAAGGATCTCTCAGAACAGGTAATTGTTAGGTCATTGACAGTGCTACTTTAAGAAGACTGGTATTAGTCCTATGAAGACCAAGTAGCCATACCCCTACAGTTCCTGCTGACCCTGGGTACAGTAAGAGACAATGTGCCTGGTAAGGCCACAGGACCAGATAATATTCTGATTTATATCTGTAACCTGTGCCGTGCATTCTCTTAGTCCCTACCACGGGTAACATGAATCATGTCCACTCTGTATCAAGACCTCATCTCTACTTAGAGATCCTCCTTTAAAAAGTTATGAAAGAGCTGAAGAGATGGCTTAGCAGTTAAGGTGCCTGCCTGCTAAGCCTAAGAACCCGGTTCCAATCTCCAGGTCCCACGTTTAGCCAGATGCAATGTGACACAAGGGCACAGTGCCACACTTGACCACAAGGGGCCACACACATCTGGATTTCGTTTGCAGCAGCTGAGAGGCTGCTGGCGCGCCCATCTCTATCTGTCTTCCTCTCCCTCTCTCTCTGTCTCTCTCTGTGTCTCTCTCCAAAAAAAAAAGTTATGAAAGTAACAAATTGTTTGAGTGCATGTGCCTTTGACCATCTTGGGAGTCTCCCACTGTAGAGTAGTTGTTGTTAATAAAGAAATTCCTTCTAAAAATCGGTTTCAGTGACTGTTACAATCAAGTCAGAATTTATTTCTTTTTTAAATTTTATTTTTATTTATTATTAATTATGAGCTTTACTGTATTAACATAACACCATGTTGGTCATATTCCTATTGGGTTATACTCCTTTTTTTTTTTTTTTGGTTTTGCGAGGTAGGGTTTCACTCTGGTCCAGGCTGAGCTGGAATTAACTATATAGTCTCAGGGTAGCCTCAAACTCTCGGAGATCCTCCTACCTCTGCCTCCAGAGTGCTGGGATTAAAGGCGTGCGCCACCACGCCCGGCGGGTTATACTCTTTATATCCCCTCTTCCCTGCCACCATTCCACTGAGAACCCTTAGTGGAGTTATTGATATTCACTGTGGGGTTGTGAATGCATCAGTCAGTCTCTGTAGGCTGGGGAACAAGCCCACAGGATACTCCTTCCCATGTGTGGGTCTTTGTTATACAATGTTATACATTGTTCCCTAAGCTTTGGCAGGTGTGTTATGAGCCTCCTTTAAGTATTAAGCTCTCTGTGTGCTCTGAATGTCTGCTTTGATGAAATTTGAATGTCCTCAGTGTCTACCACCATCTCCCTAAAGCAGATTGTCAGGCTAGCAGTGAGAGCAGCACTCATGTTTAAGTCTCCATTTTCTCTGTAATATCTTCTGGGCCCTGGCAGATGTGATGGAAGTGGGTCATTTTATGGTAGGCAGTCAGCTATCTTTTCTTCTCATATTGATGGATTTTAGTTCTTTCTGTTATTCACTGCCATATGTTTTTTTTAAAAAAAGCAGATTCTTCAAGAGTAAGAGTAGCATGGATTAACTTAGGTAAGAGACTTCTTGATGGGTATATCTACTCTTTTAGCCAAAGAACAGGAGGAGCTTCTATCTGGAGTCTATAAACTTCCCATCCATAGGATTCTGACTTAGTTCTCGATATCAGGTATGAATTCTTTCCCACTGAGTGGGCCTCACATTCAATTGGAGAACAGTTGATTACCCGTATAGGTTGTGTGCCACTATTGCACAGGTGTGTACATCTGACCCAGCTGATTGATGTTGTAGTTTACAGGATCCCCTGCTTGTTCATGCTATTAGTAGCCATTATCCCCCAGTAGTTCACATAGCATTTTCTAGTATTATGAAGGCTAGCCAATAGGGAGCTGGCTTCCTTCTGAGTTCCAATATGATATCGAGATGTGTCCACTACCTGTGGTGTCTTCAGCAGTAGTGACTTACCATTTGACTCTAGCAGGTAACCAAGTGCTTTGGCAATAGCAGGTCAGAATCTTTATCAGTACCTTAGTTTACAATTCAAAAACACATAATTTTAGCATTGAGACCAAATTTGATTTATATTTTATCATGTACTACTTAATTTTGGCAAGAATAATAATACCAAAACAGATGCACAAATCAAAGACTCACTTCTTAGAAAGTTCCACAATGATTTCAATCTGGATGTATCACAGGGTATGCTGGTATACCAGCACTTGCAACTGGAACCATGTTTGCCTCTCTGTCAGGCTTATCTAAGGGATGTTCCTTTCCTTGAGATTAGATTGACTAATTGCATGTTCTGAGACTAGTAAATATTGCTTCTCACTATCAAGTTTTTGGTAAGTGTTAAATGGCATCAATGGAATATTAACAGTTAAGAGGTGAATATTAACCTAATTATTAATTAGCCTGATATTATTGAAGAAGTAGGTTCTCTACTGCACTGGTTAGCTCTGGTTAAGATTTGATCATATATATCAACATCAGTGTTTGCTTGAAGTGCTTCAATAAACCCTAAATAGTGGTTACTAGCTAAGATGTTTGAAACTTACATAACAAGCAGAGAGGATGGATTCTAATACCATAGAGGATATGAGCTTGTACTTCTGAAGGCTGCAGAGTTACTTCAACTTGCCTGATTATTAGATTTCCTAAGGCATATATAAACACTAAAGTATCATGTGACACTGAAATAATGTTGTGTCATTATTGCAGTCAGGTTCACATTGCTGGTAGAAAACACTCAACCAAGAGCAGCTTGTGGGGGAAAATGGGTATATTTTGGCTTACAGACTTGAGAGGAAGTTTCATGATGGCAGGGGAAAATGATGGCATGAGCAGAGGGAAGACATCACCTCCTGGCCAACATCATGGGGACAACAGCATGAGGAGAATATGCCAAACACTGGCAAGAGGAACCTGGCTATAACAGCCATAAGCCTGCCCCCAACAATACACTGCCTCCAGGAGGCTTTAATTCTCAAATTGCCATCAGCTGGGGACCTAGTATTCAGAGCAACTAAGTGTATGGGGGACACCTGAATCAACCCACCACAGTCATTTTGCCTGTGTAATTTGAAAAAGTGAGTTCTGGGGATTTAAAAAAACATCATTCACTATCTTCAGTCCTCTCTTCTACACTTGTGTGTAAAAAGGAATGTTTTCTATAAAATATTGTGATGTATTTGCAAGATCTTTTAGTTGAGCCAGAACTGGGAAGATGAACATCAAAGTGACTTGCACTTGAAATGCTTAAAAGGTGATTTTTAATGGTGAAACCTCTAGGAAATTAATAGCACCTAATTGTTTTTCCTTCAAAATCTTACCTTCAGAAATGAGTATTTTGCTTGGGTAAACACACCTTGTTTGTTGCTTTTAGATCATCAGGTCCACAAAAGATTCATGGCTTTCAAATGATTCATGACTAAACATTAAATCAGTATAGGGTTTGCTAGGTTATCCATTTCCTGTCAGTGGACACCTTGCATTTGTAAAATGAATTACCCAAGCCCAAGTTATGTGATACAAATAGCTACTGCGCTGTGCCTTAGGTTTACTTAGGTTTATAATACTTTAGCTCCTCCAATCCATATCTTCTTCCTTTGATGCATTACAATTCACCTTAGCACCAAATGCCAGCAACTTGCACTTCTCCATAGTATGTTTAAAGTTAGTAAAATAAATACCATTTGGGCAACATAGATATGTCATGTTTTTGAGATATGATTATTAAAACTAATATACCAATCTGAAACACTAATTTTGTTAGAATAAGTTATATATTTAAATATCAGTATGATATTATTTTTGATTATATATAATTTTTGATTAAATAATAATAAAATTGTCAGGCTCTTAAAATATTTTCTAAGTCAGTAAATTATAGTCATAAAGCTATAAAGCATGTTTTCATAATCAATAAACTACCCATCTAAAACATTTTAAATTATAAATGAAAAATATATGAAAGTTAATGCTGTGTACTTCTTTCTCTCAATTTTAGTCACGATTTTATTGGGGAATTTACAACAAGCTACAGGGAACTTTCTAGAGGACAATCACAATTCAACGTATATGAGGTAAGAAACATTTTGTGTTATTAACGCCCCTCTGTAAACGTTTAGAAATTTTAAAAAGATTAAATTTGTAAAAGAACAAATGTTTTATATATGTATGTATAAAACAAAAATTTCAATGTTATATGCTGACTTATTCTTTAACTTGGATTATATTATCTTGCCAGTTTCTTTGATTAAGCGGTACGATTTGAAGTAATATATCTTAGTAAGTGACTATTTTTGCTTCTGTTTTGTTCTTGCTCTCCAAGTTGCATGGTGTCTTTACTATGAGCTTTTAGTTCCTGTCCAGGAAATTTTTCTTATTTAAAAATAAATTCAAAATGCATGTAAGTTCATTTTTCCTTAAGCCTTACTTGCTATTCTTTGCTTTCCTACCAACATTTTCCTGTGCCTTTTGCTAGTGTCAACATGGTGGAATTAGGTGAACTAAGGTCCACATAGTATGGCTAAGCACCTTCACTCTTGTTCAGGAGGGCACTGAAGAGCCAGGGTAATGTGCACTCAGCAATGAACACAAATTTATAACAAACATATTGTAGTTATTTCTGCCATCAAACATCTTACCAGATCTGTGCTTAGCATCCTTCTAGGGTATTTAATTTAAATTTATCATATAAGGTAAATTCATAAACATGTGAATGTCTATTTTCTTTTTTTTTTTTTTTTTGAGATAAGCCCAGCACAGTGGCCTTTTTTTATGCAAGAGAGCAAAAGCGAGAGAGAGAGAGAGAATTAGTGCACCAGGGCCTCCAACCACTGCAATCGAACTCCAGACATGTGTGACCTTATGCACGTGCGTCACCTTGTGCATCTGGCTTATGCGGGACCTGGAGAGTTTAACATGGGTCCCTGGGCTTCACAGGCAAGTGCCTTAACCACTAAGCCATCTCTTCAGCACTGAATGCCTGTTTTCTCTATCTAACCTCAAGCCTGAGGGAAAATGCCATGCATACCAGTGTTAACTCTGGGTCATTGGAATTTGTATATTCCCTATAATTTTAAATTTAATATATGTGGGTAGCAAAAGAGAGGATCTCGGTATGTAGTGAAGGTAAGTGTTCCTGCCAGGATGACACTAAGTTTGGTTTCTTTTGAGAGTGGAGGAATCTCCTTACACCTTCTTCCTGGGATGAAGTTGCTATATTTCATTCATTCACCATTCATTTACTGATTAAAAATTTGTCTTCTCTGTATTGCATGGTCTATATTAGTTCTGCATCCCTTCAGTGTATACAGAGAGGAATAAAATGTTTATTGTGTAATCCATAATATAAACATTAAATACTTTTACAGTTGTTTGATTTGTGCCTAAATAGTAGTGTACTACCAGACTAAAAATGCACAGAGGGCTAAATTTAGCCCAAGAAAGCTAGTCTCACAAATGAAAATGGAGCAATGAATGCATCTTTTCTGTTTGGATCTTTCTTTTTTTTTTAATATTTTATTATTTATTTATTTATTTGAGAGAGAGATACAGAAATAGGCAGGTAGAGAGAGAACGAGAATGGGTGCGCCAGGGCCTCCAGCCACTGCAAATGAACTCCAGATGCAACGTGGGTCCTGGAGAAGCAATGTCCTTAGGCTTCAATGCATTAACCGCTAAACCATCTCTCCAGCCCCTGTTTGGATCTTTCATGGAAAGGATATTATGACTCTGTATGAACAATGAAAGCATATAAGATAAATTCATAAACATGTGAATGCCTATTTTCTCTAACCTCAAGCCGGAGGAAGAATACCATGCATACAAATTCTTATACTTATGGAGTATTAACTATATGTTAATACATAGCCCATCAACTATCAACCACTTTGAGATTCCTTATATCATATAACCTTTTAATTATTTTATTTATTTATTTGAGAAAAACAGAAAGAAACAAATAGAGAAAGAAAGAGGAGAGAATGGGTGTGACAGGGCCTTCAGCCACCACAAACGAACTCCAGACACATGTGCCACCTTGTGTATCTGACTTGCATGGGTCCTGAGAAATCACACCTGAGTCCTTTGGCATTGCAGGCAAGCACTTCAACCGCTAAACCATCCCTCCAGCCCCTCCCTTTTTTTGAAGTAGGGTCTCAATCTAGCCCAGGCTGATCTGGAAGTCACTCTGTACTCTCAGGGTGGCCTCAAATTCACTGCAGTCCTCCTATCTCAGCCTCCCAAGTGCTAGAATTAAAGGTATACAACACCATGCCCAGCCTGTATAACATTTTCTTTTTTTTTTTTATTTGTTTTTTGAGGTAGGGTCTCATTATATAGCCCAGACTGACCAGGAATTCACTAACAGTGATCCTCCAGACTCTGCCTCCTGAGTGCTGGGATTCAAGGCATGCATCACTGCACCTGGTTGTATAACTGTGGTGGTTTGATTCAGGTGTCCCCCATAAATTTAGGTGTTCTGAATGTCAGGTTTCCAGCTGATAGAGATTTGGGAATCAATGCCTCCTGCAGGCAGTGTATTGTTGGGGGCAGGCTTATGGGTATTATACCCAGTTTCCTCTTGCCAGTGTTTGGCATACTCTCCTGGTGCTGTTGTCCACCTGATGTTGGCAAGGAGGTGATGTCCACCCTCTGCTCATGCCATCATTTTCCCCTGCCATTATGGAGCTTCCCCTCAAGTCTCTAAGCCAAAATAGACCTTTTTTTTCCCCACAAGCTGCTCTTGATTGGGTGTTTTCTGGCAGCAATGTGAACCTGACTGCAGCGATAATGTTGGTACCAGGAGTGGTGTCATTGCTGCTTAAAACCTGACTGTGTGGCTTTGGCCTTTTGGAGCTGATTTTCAAGAAGGCATGTGGACGAATTTGAAACTGGCTTAAGAGATGCCTTGCAGTGCTGTAAGTACAGCTTGGTGGATGATTCTGGTCAGAGTTGAAAGACATGAATGCAGTAAGAACTGTGGACTGTGAGGTTTAGCTTGTAAGGATGAGAAACAGCTTTTCCTGGACTGGGCTAGAAGCAGTTTGTATGAGAGGCTTGCTGTTATGCCTGTGTCCTGAGAATTTGTGCAAGGTTGTGTGGCATAGAAATGGACTGGTGTGAGCAGAGGGATATGGCACAGAAAAAATGAAATCCTTGGGCTGGGCATGGTGGTGCACGCCTTTACTCCCAGCACTCGTGAGGCCAACCTGAGACTACATAGTAAATTCCAGGTCAGCCTGAGCTAGAGTGAAACTCTACCTTGAAAAACCAAAAAAAAAAAAAAGAAAAGAAAAGAAAATGAAATCCTTGGGTCAAAGCTGCTGCCCGTTTAGCTGCAATTGTATAAGAGATTACAACCATTGAGATTGGGCCAGCAGAAGGAGTGTCTTGTTCTTCAAAATCTGCTTAATCCTCCCTGGATTAACAAATTGGCATTATGGAATATAAGAAATGCAGGAAAGAAAGGATCATTGAATTTGTAACATGGTCTTGTGTTTTGGAAATGGCCATGGGCAGTATGAAGCAGGATTGTCTGCATGGAGACCTAGTGGAGCTATTAGGATGGACTGTGGGTTGCAGTGGAGACCCAGAGGGATGCTGAGACCACGAGAGGGCTGCTAAGGAGATCTGCCAGCCCCAGATGAAGTTTTCCAGGACTGTGATTAGCCTAGCTGGAGGGGCGGAATTGCAACTCCAGAGACTTGTTGCTGGTTAAAATTATCAGACTTGGAGATTTATTCCTGACTAGAGCTGTGGGACTTGGAGCTACAGAGTTTGATGTTTGCCCTGTTTAAGTCTTCTGTTGGCTGAATATTTATTTACTATGCCCAATGCTATCTTCTGCAGTGTTAGTGTTTATTCTGTGCCATTCTGGGTTATGGGGGGGATTTTTTGGTATTATTGCTCAGTTAAAAGATCTTGGACTATGGGAATGTTTGAACATCATTAGAATTGATAAAAACTATGGGGGGTTTTAAAGTTGGACTGAATGCATTGTATTTAACATCATGGATGGTTATGTTTATGGGGGCCAGGGGCAGAATGTGGTGTTTGATCCAGATGTCCTCCATAAACTTAGGTGTTCTAAATGGTTCCCAACTGATGGAGATTTGGGAATTAATGCCTCCTGGAGGCAGTATATTGTTGGGGGTGGGCTTATGGATATTATAGCCAGTTTCCCCTTGCCAGTGTTTGGCATACTCTCCTGTCATTTTTGCTCACCTGATGTTGGTGAGGAGGTGATGTCTACCCTCTGCTCATGCCATCATTTTCCCCTGCCATCATGGAGCTTCCCCTTGAGTCTGTAAGCCAAATCTGTTTGTCCCCACAAGCTGCTCTTGGCCAGGTATTTTCTAGCAATGATGTGAACCTGACTACAACAAATTTGGTTTCAACAAACCTCCAGTCTCTTGTCTAACAATGTTTCTTTAATTAAATGCTTGGGTGTGACATCTAATGAGATAACAAAGAAACTTAATGAGAATTTTTGCTTATTAAATACCCTAGAAGGATATTTATGCTATAAGTTCAAAACTTTTTTTCTACTAAAAACACTATCAATGAAAGAAATCAGTGTGAAGGAAATCACATGGGGGCATCTATTATGTATTATGCACAAGGAGATTGTAGATTTCAATGGATAAGCAGGGCATGACAGAACGTGGCTATAATCATAACACTCAAGAGGCTGAACTACATAGTGAGATCTCATGTCAAAAAAGTAAGCTGGGCATGTTGGCTCATGTCTTTAATCCCAGCACTAAGAAGGCAGAGGTAAGAGGATTTCTGTGAGTTCGAGGCTACCCTGAGACTACATAGTGAATTCCAGGTCAGCCTGGGCTAGAGTGAGACCCTTCCTCAAAAAAACAAAACAAAAATTTTTTTAAAAGACTGGGGATGAGTTCAGTGATAGAGGACCCAGCTAGACAGTGTATGCTCTTGGTTCCATCCAAGCATGAAGAGAAGGAGATAGAGGGAGTGGAGAAGAGGGACAGAGAGCAAATACAGAGGAAAAGGGGGATGGAGATTGCTGTGATGAGGCATCATTTCATACTTTACCTCTTAGATTAACTTGAATTTCTTTAGTTCTTTGAACTAGTGTATAACAGATGATTTAAAGACCATCTACTAAATCATACATCTCTAAGTCCAAGGTAGTTTTTACTGACCATTTTTTCCTGTGTATAGATCCTACTTTTATGTTTCTTTGCATGTTTTATAATTTTGTTATTGCATGATGATAATTTTAGAGAATATAACAGTAACTGAAACCAGATCCCCCAGCTATCTTTGTTCATATTATGCAGCTTTATGAGAACACCTAAGATTTCAATGATAGCTTTAACATTTATCTCTGTCCAAAAGTCCTAATTTAACTTAAATGAGGGCAATTTACAAAGAACAGGAACTTAATTGTTATAATTAAGGATCTGGGAAGTACAAGATTAAAGTGCCAACATCTGGAGAAGGTTTTCTTCCTATATCCTCACATGGTAGAAAGGCAGAAGCCAAGAGAGAAAGGCATGTAATTCTGTCCACAAAGGGGGATTCCAGGACCCAATTATTCCTTAAAGGCCTTTTTGTTAACACTATTGCATTGGGAAAATTTGAGTTTTGCGAGGGTTCCATCAAATCATAGTACCCACTTTGTGACTCTATGGACAATTTCTGTAAAACATGATTTCTTTCTTTCTTTCTTTCTTTCTTTCTTTCTTTTCTTCTTCTTCTTCCTCTTCCTCTTTCTCTTCCTCTTCTTTTTTGTACTGTCTCACTCCTGCTCAGGAATCCACTATGTAGTCTCAGGGTTGCCTCAAATTCACGGTGATCCCTCCTACCTCTGCCTCCCAAGTGCTAGAATTAAGATGTGCACCAGCACACCCAACAAGCATGTTTTCTTTGCTGGGATGGCCACTAAAATCTTTGTTTGGCAAGCTAAGTGTTCAAATAGATTAGTGTAGCAGACAGCTTCAGGTTCACTGAGATGAACTTCCAGACCAGGCACAGTTATGGAGGACGGGATATTATTTATTGAAGCTTACAGATCCAGGGGAAGTTCCATAATGGCAGAAGAAGCAGCCTGCTCTCACAGGACCAGGCAAGAGAGCAAAAGCCCCCAGCCACACAGCACAGCACACTTCAGGAACTCCTGTTAGGCACACTTTGCATATCTTTACAATGGAATCTCAAACCATCACCACACGTTAAGACCAGCCCCCAGTGACATTGCCTCTAGCAAGGTGATTGCAGATGCAAACTATAACTAATAAAACACTGAATATATTGGGGGACATATATTCAAACTACCACAATTAGCTAAGCAGCTTTGTGTACATGGAGACACTCACTACCCACTGCAGCAGTGTAGCATGCTGCGGTATTTCACTGCTCTTTGAACAGAAACTTGGGGTCAATCAGATGCATGTTATCAGTAATTCCAAATACTTGCTGGACATGTGAGCATCTGTGTAGACTCAAGTTGGTCTTAATCTCATTGTGATCCTTCTACCTCAGCCTTTTGAGAGCTAGGATTACAAGGTTGCCACCATATCCATCTTGAACTTTCTTAAACCCTCTAAAGACATCTCATTACCTAGCTCTTCCTTTTTGGTTTCTGCATCAGACTTTTACTTACCTCTATCTCTGCATCATTTCTGAAGATATCCATGGTGCTAATTATTTGCCACTGACTATTTTCAATAAATACCCAGAGAGAAAACTTTGCCCACTGAGCAAGCCTTGAGTCAGGTCAAATATACAGAAATCAAAGCCTGGTTTATAGACTTAACTAGAAGCTTTCACATAAGTCAGTTAAGGATAATTCTTTGTGACTGATGCCTTCTGATGAACCCCATACCCAGTCAGTCCCTTCCAGAGGCTTTTAGAGTTTATTTTTCTCAGTTACAATGGGTGTAAGGCTGACTTGTTTTAAGTGCTACAATATCAAATAATGATATTAAATTGGGGGAATTACAATTCTACAAAAATGAGACAACCTTTTTTCTTAAGTTACTATCCTCAAAATTGTGTGGGTTTTCCATATTCTTCAGAATTTTGGATTTTAATATTTTTGAAGATGTTCTCATTGCATTTATTTTTAAAAATATTTTATTGATTTATTTGATATAGAGAGAAGGAAGTACATATATAGAGAGAATGGGTGCACCAGGGCTTCTAGCCACTGCAAACAAACTCCAGACACATGTGTCACCTTGTGCATCTGGCGTATGTAAGTACTAGGTAATCAAACCTGGGTCCTTAGGTTTCACAGGCAAGCACTTGAACCACTAAGCTATCTCTCCAGCTCTCATTGCATTTCTTAAGGAGCTGATTTTCTGTGGTTCTTACTCAACCATTCCAAAAGTACTTTACTACTCTAGTGAAGTGATTTTATAAGCCATAAATGTTATATTTGTGTATTAGTATCATAACATGTTTCATTGATGTTTGAAGCTGTCATAAGCTATTAGATAACAAGCCCTCATGTAATTTAGTCACAAAATCACATAAATTGAGATAATTCCTCTGTGACTATAGGAAATTATAGATTAAGAGATTAATATGAACTATTTAAAAGTACAAACAGTTTGAGAGTTCACCTTTAAAAATCCAAGAAAATAACTTTCCTTCCAAACAAAATGATGAATACTAGATGGATGAGTTAAGTTAGAAAAATGGTGAAAGATGATTATTATAAATGTTATTTATTTTTAATTTTTATTGAATTCAAGTTATTCATTAATTTCCCACATATAGCTCAGTATATTTGGAGAAACTACAGGATTCTTGAAACCTTAAGATCAAACCTGACTGCTCTCACCAAACAACCTTCTCTGTACACAGTACCACTGATCCATTTACTTGATTTGAAAAATATGTCATATTTGTAAAAGTGGCCTATATACTTATTGCATCATTGCATGTTTTATCCTGTATAATATGCTCAACCAGTATTTTTTGAAACATGTAACAAAAGATTATGTTGAGGCTGGAGAGATAGCTTAGTAAAGGCACTTGCCTGTGAAGTCTAAGTTTCCATGTTTGACTCTCCAGGTCCCACATAAGCCAGATGCACATGGTGACACAAGAACACAAGGTCACACATGCACACAAAATGGTACACACATCTGGAGTTTGATTATAGTGACTGGGGGCTCTGGCACACCAATTCTCTCCCTCTTCCTCTCTCTCTGCTTCTTTCTGTCTCTCTCAAAAAGAGGCCAGTCTGTTGGACTTGCCTCCATAAATAAATAAATAAATAAATAAATAAATAAATAAATAAACAAACAATATGTTGAATGAATAGGTAAGTCACTTGGCATTTTATCTTTTCTACCTAATTCAGTTTATTCTGTGTGCTAATTTTTTCTTGTGAGTCACTGAATAGTAATCCTCATTTAATGCTTCATTCTTTCCTGGGTAGACAATTTAAAATAGCACCCTAACTGTTACTTCTGTTTTATTGTCTTAGAACTCTATACATATTTGTTATATCATTTTCCCATTTAAACATCAATTGAATAACATCCAAACTCCCCAGCCTAGTGTTGAGAGACTTTCTTCTTTCCTCCTTAACTATCTTCCTCCCTCCTTTCCTTCTTTTCTTCTTTCTTTCTCTCTTTCCTTGCTTCCTTCCTTCCATCCATCATGTTTCTCAGTATGATGAATGGAGCATAAGTTTTTGTGCATGCTAGGCAAGTGTTCTACCAGGGAGCTTTGTGAGCTATATCTCCATCCCTTGAGACTCTTCTTAAGAATTCAATCCACATCCACCTTTTTTTTTCTCTTTCTATGTTCATTATACTTCAGCCAACCCAGGCCAATTGCTTTATTTTTTTTCTACAATGTTATGATTGTTGATTTTGTTTTATTTGAGCCCTAATTTAAATTAATAAATCCTAATTCAGATAATACTTACTTGTAAATCCTTTCTCCCTTTTGGCTTGTTAAATTCTTTTTCCATATTTTGATTTGAAATTGCTATAAGATCCTCTCCTAAGGTACTTACATAGTTTGTCAGATTGACAGTTCTTTCTCGTCTCATGTATGCAGTGCCACTCATTGTCTTGTGCAGTATCTTTTTCCTTATGGAACACAGTCAAAAATTTCAATGCATGTTTACAATACATTCTATTACCAATTATTAAGTAGCAGCGGGTATCTGGTGAAATTACTAATATTTTAAAGTAATAGATTGGTTGATATATAGCTTAAACGTTCACACATTTGGTCACTTTTTATCTTAGTAACTTAATAATAAATAGTTATATCTCAGATATACTTTCCTTTAGCAATCTGTGATTTCGTTTCTCCTGTCTTTCTTCTTTTCCTCTCCTTTCCTTCTTCCTTCCCTCCCCCTCCTTCTCTTTTTCCCTTTCTCCCTCCCTCTCTTTCTGACAGGGTATTGTTGTTCAGCCCATGTTGGCTTCATATTCACAATCCTCCTACCTCATCTTTCCAAAGGCTGGGATTACAGGTATAATTACGTGTATAATCACGCCTCAATGATTTTTCTGCAAAGTAATCATTATTGTTTTGGTACTTGGATCTTAAACATCTCTTTCAAATAAAGAAATTGGGCCTGGAGAGATGGCTTAGTGGTTAAGCACTTGCCTGTGTAGCATAAGGACCCCAGTTCGAGGCTCAATTCCCCAGGACCCACAAAAGCCAGGTGCACAAGATGGCACATGCATCTGGAGCTCACTTGCAGTGGCTGGAGACCCTAGCACACCCATTCTCTGTCTATTTGCCTCTTTCTCCCTCTGTCTGTCTGTCACTCTCAAATAAATGAATAAACAAACAACAAAAATATATATACAATTATAAGCCACCAACACATAAAGTAAATGAAAAGTACATTATTTTCTAAACACTGTTTTAGAAGATGGTCACTAGAAATTTTTGAAGAGAAGTTTGGTCAAATGACAATCGAGGGCTCACAGTAAAGGTACATGTTAGTGATTAAGTGTATAAGTGAAAGTAGTAAGTTTAACTATATGTTTTTGAAAGCAGTATAAAACTTAATGTTTTTAACTTTTTTTTTTTTTTTCAAGGTGGTGAATCCCAAAAAGAAAGGAAAAAAGAAAAAATACATTAATTCAGGAACAGTAAGTTTTAGTAAATCTTATTTATTAAGATTCAAGTTACTGAATAAACTGTGTAACATTTTCAAGAAAACTAAAACCAACTAAAAGTGGGATTTGTTTCATTTAGTATCTTAATGCAAAGGAACATGATAGAAACATTAATTTCCTGGGGAATGACTGTGGCAGAGAATTCCTTATGAGAGATCAGCGGCATGGCTTCCTGCTGGCTTTCATGAAGTTGTAAGGCCAGGAGGGAATAAATCAAACATATGTGAACAAGCTTACATGACAGGAAAAAATGCTGCACTCTCTTTAAAAATTTTATTTATTTGTCTATTTGCATGGATATATGGGTTCCCCAAGGTCTTTTACCATGCCAGGCACATGTACCATTTTGCATCTAGCTTTTTGTGGGTGCTATGAATAAAACCCAGGCTGGCAGTCTTTGTAGACAAGTGCTTTTAACCACTGAGCTGTCTCTCCAGCCCATGAAATGCTATATTCTTTACAGATCACATTTAACTCCTAGGACGCATCTTACATCCTGCTGGATGCTTACACAGTTATTCACAGGGCACTATCCCTCACAACTCTATAGAAATGCGTAGCAAATCTACACAGGAGAGGGCAAGAATAGAAGTATTTGAAAACTATAAAAAATCGGTGTCGGGCTGGAGAGATGGCTTGGTGGTTGGGGCGCCTGCCTGCTAAGCCTAAGAACCCAGTTCCAATCTCCAGGTCCCACGTTTGGCCAGATGCAAAGTGACGCAAGGGCGCACTTGCCACAAGGGGCACACACATCTGGATTTCGTTCACAGCAGCTGAGAGGCTGCTGGCATGCCCATCTCTGTCTGTCTTCTTCTCCCTCTCTCTCTGTCTGTCTCTCTCTGTGTCTCTCTCCAAAAATAAATAAAATGATAAAAATCAGTGTCATCATATTTCAAAAAAAAAATCCTAAAGATTTTTACCTATGATAATGTTCCTTGGAAGAAGCAAAGTCTATCTTTTCTTTTAAAGATTTTTATTAATCATGACATTCAAAATGAGGCCTTATTTGAATGCATGACAAATATGCACATTTCTTATACAGCTTAGCTTAGTGATTCTAGGTTTTTAATTTGAACTATTTTTCAACTGACTTTCATCTAAAATTAGAACTACTTTGGTGTCCTCAAAGATAATTTTTAGGATATTCTTCAGAGGCTATCAGCTGGTCAGAGAAAGGAATTAGCTTATTTATTATTTTTGGTCCCCTTCCTTCTAATACTTTTAAATGTGCAAACAAGTAGGCCTAGCAGATTTTAATAAAGAAAACTGACTCTAGTGGTTATTTAATGTGCTAGGAAATATAATTTTCTCACTAATAGTTAGAAATTGTATTTCTTTTTTTTTAGGTAACTTTACTCTCTTTCTTAGTAGAAACAGAAGTTTCATTTCTGGACTATATTAAGGGAGGGTAAGTCATATTCTGAGATTTTTTTTCATCATTTAACAACATTTCTTTGAATAGATATAGTATCTACGGCCATACTACCCTGCATGTACCCAGTCTCATCTAAACTGCCATTAGACAACTGATGACCATCTTTGAATATTTTAATGTTACTTATATTTCATGCAGAAAATAGAAACTTCACATGCTATTACTTTTGGTTCCTATAATAATGTCCCTAACCTAGACAAAAACAGTTTATATCATTAATATTTATAAATATTTTATGTGTACTGTTATTGAATGTTTTATAAAATCTTTATTTGCGTGGTGAGTTGCCAAGGTCTTCTGTGTAGCTCTGACTGCTAGAACTTGCTATGTTACCCAGACTTGTCTTGAACTCGATATCCCCCTGCTTCATTCTCTCTAGTTCTAGGATTACAGACATGCACCACTGCACCTGACAGAATATTTTCATTTGCCTAAGACACATAATTTTTACATTTTATTTTTAGTATTTTTAAAATAGCCGGAAAGCTTGAGGGCTTGATTTACATCTATGGGCTGACTTCAGAATATTAGAAGAAAGCACTTCATCATAAAATTCTGGTACAAAAAAAATAGTACTGAATAGTCATTTCCTTGCTCACAGTTTATTAAAAAAAAAGAAATGATAGTTTTATACATATTTCTTTTGATAATAAAACTTTAATATGAAAACAACAAATCATATCACTTTGAATGGACAACACCAAATTTAAAATCACTTTGGAGTTATGTGCCTACAAACATCTTCAAAATTCACTGAAATATTTCAGTGATTGATTTGTATTTTTTTTTTTTTTTGCTAGATCTTCTACAGAATTTTTTTTCTTACTATGCAGTCTAGGGTAGCCTGCAACTCATAATCCTCCTGGCTCAATCCCCCAAGTGCTTGGACAGAAAACAGATTTGCCTAGCCCTACATATTTTTAATTCACTTTAGACACTATACTCCTTTACAGTTTCTGCCTTTACTATGAAGAAACATCAAATTTCAAAGGACAAATGCACTTAAATGATTGAAAATCATATTAAAATAATTACTCCATTAGCCAAAATTTCACAATAGTAATATAATGAATTACATTCATCTCAAAAAATAACTCACTATAGTAGTTGATAATTAATTATGTATACTTTCAATATTTGCTATTAACTCTTGTAATATCTGATATTGTTCCTGACATCGTCTAACACAAAGTTCTAGTCTTTGTAGTCTAAAAGAAAATGCTGGCACTTTAATATTCCAGACACATTTAGTATGCTTCAGAATTTTACTGAAACCACATACTGTTTTATTTTATTAGCATTTATTATCAGATATTGTATAAATAGGTACTATGATTCCCAACTTTTAAAATCAGTATATTTCTAGTTCATCTTATAGAGATAAATAGTGAAATGGTAGAAAACTTGTACAGATAGATAGATAGATAGATAGATAGATAGATAGATAGATAGATAGATAGATAATAGATAGTTAGTTGGAATTTCCCATAATTTACTCACCCTAGGGATAATCACTATTGAACTAATGTCTACAAACAGAGTTCCTTTTGGATATTATTCTTCTACTTAGAAAATAATTTTTCCTTTACCTGAAGTTATAGAATGATCCTATCTACAGAAAAAAAGTAATGCTTAAACAAAATGGGGAAAAAAGTCTAAAAATGACTTATTTCAGAGAATAAAATAAATTGCATAAAAATTGATCTTGGTTAATTTAAAATGCTCACCTGAGTCCATAAACAGGTCTAGTTCAGCTAAACACAGCATTTTACAAAGTAAGACAATGAATGAAAAGTAACAAGTGACAGTATGATTGCACAATCAATCAAAGTTAAATTTCCATGCAAATATCTATGTCAATAGAGCTGGAAGTAATGCAAGCATAGATTATCTACTAAGAATTAGTTCTTAGTCTCTACCAGATTGTTGACTTTGGAGAATCTTCATTTCTAGTTATATCATGTATGTTTATTTCACACAATATTTTGCTTTACTTATTAAAATAATTTTAGATCTTAAAATATTGATATAATTATCCTACTAAAAAGTTTATTCAGGCCAGGCGTGGTGGCGCATACCTTTAATCCCAGCACTTGGGAGGCAGAGGTAGGAGGATCGCCATGAGTTCGAGGCCACCCTGAGACTACAGAGTGAATTCCAGGTCAGCCTGAGCTAGAGTGAGACCCTACCTCGAAAAGCAAAAAAACAAAAAAACAAAAAAAAGTTTATTCAGTAATTTATTACCCTATATTATGTCATTGAAGAGTTTGATTGTCATGAATAGGTACAGTGTCAGATTCATTTCAAATTACCTATTGTTTTAAAATATACAATACTTTGTCAGGTGACATCATCGCTGTTCTATTATCATTATTGTTAGTAGTAATGGTGTTTAGGAAATAAGTGTATTCCCTCTAAAACAATAACTCTTTCCATATCCATTACAAATCTCCCTATAAGTATCTAAAAAAAAAAAAAAAAACAAATTTCACCTTAGTTGGCCTTTGGTCACTTGTGCCTTACATTAAACTCCCACTCCATGAATATGACTAAAAACAATCATCTTTAACGTTTTCCACATCTCTTCCCCTACTAGATGAAATGGGGGGAAAAAAGGACACAAATTCTATTCCTCAGTTAGTAACTGTTAAGCTACTGGGATTATGTCAATAAGAAATCTGTATACCTTTTATTAGAATATTGACTATATTAGAAACTTGAAAGTTCCTTTGAACAAAACCTAAACTCTCATCCAAACATTAGCCCAGGTGGGTGAAGCAAGACCTTCTGATGTTTCTATAGTGTTTGCTAGTTTCCTTTTAATTGTTCCATTTGTATGACTTGTCTCTTAAAAGAAACACAAAAGTATTTTATGGGGCTAAACACAAAAAGTCATTGAATACAAATGGATTAATTAGTCATTTAAGCGTGGCTTTTCACTTTTTCCTCAATTAGGGAAAGTAAAATGTCATAAACAGATTAAACTTTAAACAGTGAGAATTTAGTGGATTAGCCTATAAACAGTGCCTCTCTCAGACTTTGTCATTCTTTACCTTCCTCTCTGCCTTGTACAACAATCACCAAACAAACAGATGAACCAGGGGTTCTGAGGTATTGAAAAATGCTTTTGTGTTGCCTCTACCAGAAACCACCTCAACCCATCTTGTATATTCATTGGTAGCTAATTGGAAGAAAGGAAGATCTGAATTAGGTGTACAAAGTGCTTGTTTTTTAGTATCCTAAGAGACACGCTCCAGAGAGATCAGAATTGTAGTGACTGTATGTTGAAAAACTTGAGAAAATATTTTCATAATGAGTAAATGGTAAAAAGTCCACAAATGGGGTTGTTGATAGCTGAGACAATGAGGCAATTTAACTGCACAGCTCAAATGCTAAGTGTACCTCTTTCTACCATAGTCTGTTTTCACTTTTGAAAAGTGAAATAGAAGTAGGAGTAGAAATAATGATGCCTGTCTTAAAAAAAATACCTACAAGAATTAAATGCTATGTAATTGTTAACGTTCAATAAATGCTAGCTAATTTTTTTCCTCTGGAAAAGCAGGGGAAAAAAAACAAATTAACAAAATCAGTAAAAGGTCACTTCCTTACATAATTTTACTTTGAAAGTTAACTCCACAACATTTTCATTTCAGATATACTGCTAGTTCCTACCTAAAGTCTTGTTCCTGAATCTAAAACTTAGTAAAGATTATAGATAAAAGGTTTACGTTCTAAACAAGCAAAAAGTCTTTACAGACAAAGAAAGAGAGAGAAAGAAAGCTACCTAAGTATTTATAAGCTCATTATAATTTGTGTGAGGATCTCTGGATACTGTGTTTTAAAGGCAACATGAAGATCAGTTTAAGTACCCTTATCAATAAGCCCCACAAGGATACTTTCCTATAAAAGTACTTAATGCAATTGCAATGATGCTATAAAAAATGTCTACCTTGGGTTTGTAAAATTTATGGCACTGCTTTCAATGTGTTGCCTTAGGAAGCAAATTTCGCCAGAATAAGCACTATTATAAGGGTTTTTTCCTAATCCAATTTCTTACTTGAAAACCAAATATACATGTTTAGGATTTTTTTATAGAGCATTATATTGTGGCATCCAAGTGTTTTGCATTTATCAAGTCAGTGGAGTGCAAAACCCTGCAGCACTTAATGGGAATAAATCTAATAAAAATAAAGCCACCCTGCCTTCTATAAATATATTCACAAGAATATTTTCATATCTCAACTGAACTCATCTGAACTAAGATTTGGGAAATAAACTTTTACACATATTAAAAGGACTATCATAAGCTTCGTTTTATTGTTTGATTCTATTTTTGTGTATTTAAGATGCAGACTTGGCATTCTAGAGGTGTCCAGTTTTATTATCTAGCATTGTTCTTTCATTGTGAACTTATGTAGGTAATGGTTTTCAGAGGTATCCATTTCAAAATCAATAAAAACTACATAGATGCTTCATTATAAGAAGTACCACTAACTTAATCAAATACTGACAATGTGTTTTGTATTGGGCAGTTTCTTAACTATTCTGTGGTTAGGGGACACATCTTTTCTTACTAACAGTTAATCATTTCCTCTAAATACACTTTTCCTTGAAATATAGGAACTTTTGAAGGGAAAATTTTTAATCATTTATTTACATGAAGTAACAATTATGGAAAACATATTTTTTTGAGGCAAGCCCAACAGACTGGCCTTTCTTTTTTAATGCAAGAGAGCAAGAGTGAGTGAGAGAAAGAATTGGCATGCCAGGGCCTCCAACCACTGCAATCTAACTCCAGATGTGTGCACCCCATTGTGCACATATGTGAGACCTTTGCTTGCCTTGCATCACTTTGTGCATCTGGCTTACATGGGACCTGGGGAATCTATCATGACTACTTAGGCTTCACAGACAAATGCCTTAACCACTAAGCCATCTCTAAAGCCCAAAAACAGATTTTTCTATCTCTAAAGAAGTTTCAAGGAGATGGGGCTGTAAAGATGGATTGCCAAGCCAGGCGTGACAGTGCATGTCTTTAATCCCAGAACTTGGGAGGAGTGCTGTGAGTCTGAGGCCACCCTGAGATTAAGTAGTGAATTCCAGGTCAGCCTGGACTAGAGTAAGAAAAACAAAACAAACAAAAAAAAAGCAAACAAACAAAAAAGATGCATTATCAGTTAAAGGCTCTTGCTTCCTAAACCTACTCACCCAGGTTCAATTCCCAAAACAAAAACAAAAACACAAAAAGTGATGCAAGCTTCTAGCATTTGTTTGCAGTGGCAAGAGACTCTGGTGCACTCATACACACATAACACACACAAATTTATTATATATATATTTTTAAGTTTGGAATGAGAACTCAGATTAGATTAAATGACTTACCAAGACAGATAGTAGAAAAGAAGCAGCCTGAGCATGGGAGATATACTTGCTATGTATAATGTAAGATGTACAAGTACTTGCTATTTAAGCATGAAGACCTGAGTTTATTCCCTAGCATGCACATGAAAGAGCTGGCATAGCCTGTCCCAAGGAAAGAATCCATGGCACTCAGGGGTTAGCCAGTCTCTGTCTCCAAGGAAACAATGTGGAAGAGTGATAGAGAAAGACACTTTCATTCTACTCCAAACTCCACACGCATGCACACAGGATACATACATCTGAATACATACACGTATCCACTATAAATACATGCATACATAACACAAAATTTATAACAACATGCATACATGCATACCAAAAAGAAAGAGGGAAGAAGGAAAAAGAGAGAAACAGAAATTTTATCCTTATAATTGTGTAGAATTGCTGGTGTGTGTTGACATTAAAATGTAGATTAAATACTAATAGACTACATGATGTATTGTTTTCAATTTCTGCACAGCAATGCATCCTCTACTGTGCAGTACTTAGAGATTCATGGCTTTACCCTGGTACTCTGACCAACAAATACAGGAAGGAATACTGAAAAAATCTCTAGAGGCATTATAAAAAGAACTATCTCTTCTGACCCAATAACAACAAAGGATTAACATGAATCTAGGAGTGTCATAGGTTTATTCAAGGAATTTATTCTCTGGCATGTAGCATTATTTGTCATGGATAAGTACTTGAGCAGTATTTTGTTTGTTTGTTTGTTTGTTTGTTTTTTTTTTTTTTTTTTTCCTAACAGTTTGTGGGCTTCTTCAAAGCAGCTGTTATTTGTTACATGTGAAAAATGTGCCACAGAGACTTGGTAGTTTAGTAGGGTAGCACTAACAACTCCCTAGCTTACTGTGATCCTGGGACTTCTTTTTATACCAATGTTCTCAGTCATTACAGAACCAGTTTTCAAAAGTTAGCAAGCATTCTGTTTTGTCTGGACTGAAGATTTAGTTCAGTGATTCTGAGATGCCTAGTTTTTCTGGTAGGCTTCATTGCCTCTCTAGCACCAACTGCATTTTTAAATGGGATTCTGTTGGGAAGTGCTTACATTTTTGGCTGAGAATTAACTTTTTTATTGACAACTTCCATTATTATAGACAATAAACCATGGTAATCCCCCCCCTTTCTTCTTTGCAATTCCACTCTCCATCATACCCCTTCCCCCTCTCATTCTCTTTTTAATGTCATCATCTTTTCCTCTAATTATGATGGTCATGTTTAGGAAATTCTTACTTTGATTATATTGCTTACAAGACCTTTTTGGAAAAGACTCTGTCTTTTTGATAAGGTCTGGAGCCCTCATAGGATCAGCTTGTTTCCTTGTGAATCCTCCTATTGTCTTGCAAAAACACTGAACTCAATCTTAAAAGTCTAGGGGACAAAAAGAAAGCATTTTGTTAATTTATGAAAACAGGGTTCTTTCCAGACTGAGAACATTAGCATAAACAGTTGTAGAAGAGGATCTGTCATCTCTTGTCTCTTTTTAATTCTTTCTACTTTTCACTGACCCTGCCCATAAGAAACATGAGGCAGATGTCAAAGTTTACATTTACATGGTGCAATGGGATTTTGTTTGAGGCAGTACCTAGCTAACACCTATTAAACAAAGATACTTCATTTTTGGTGTGGCCTATAATTTGGAAGAAAGGACATGTGAAGTTGGGGTGTCAAATTCTGAATTTGAAAGTACCAGAAATTTGATAAGCATGACACACTAATTCAAAGAAGTAGTCTAAGCTCAGATTATGAAAAACTATAATCAACAATAGGGATTCTAAAAATCAAATACTCAGGAAGCACTTTCTAGAGACAGGCACTTTTCACGCAGCAGCATAAAGAAGGTCCTATTAGTCTTATGACCAACAAGTGAGATGTGGAGAAGTTTAGTAGGTTTCCTAAGGTCTGTTTAAGTCTTCTTTTATATCTTAAAATCTATACTTCTTCTAGCAGATCTGTGTGTGGCAGCAACTAATCTTGTGATTGGTATGTGGGAAGTAGGAATTTTGAAGATGTAGTAGAGATGAAATCAGGGAGTTCTCTATATTTTTCATTAAGTAGTTGAGTTGCTGTAAAGAAAAAAACAAAAGGGAAAAGCTTAGACAGAAGCAGGTCAATGCTTAGACAGAAACTGATCAAGGGGAAGCCCCATACTGAAATAGGATTAACAACGACTAACTAGGTAACAGTGCCTAGGCAATTAGCCAGGGATTTAGAACCAAAATACAAACAAGAGTGTTTAAAAAATCAACACAGAGATATAGCCCTTGTATTTACATGGTCAGAATAAGGGGACTATTGAGAGTTTGGTTGTCTCCAGATCCCACTAGTTAGAGGTCCTGAATCTGTGTTGGTCAAAATTAGTTTAAACAGGTGGGTTGGAGAAATGGCTTAGCGGTTAAGGCACCTGCCTGCTAAACCTAAGAACATTGGTTCCAATCTCCAGGTCCCACGTTTAGCCAGATGCAAAAAAGTGACACAAGGGCACAATGCCACACTTGCCCACAAGGGGGCACATGCATCTTGATGTCGTTCACAGTGGCTGAGAGGCTGCTGGCGTGCCCATTGTCTATCTTCCTCTACCTCTCTATCTGTTCTCTGTTTCTCTGTGTGTCTCTCTCCAAAAAAATAAAAAATAAAAAAAATTAGTTTAAACAGGGGTTGGGGGAACCCAACTTTAGGATTCAAAACATTCGATTCATGTAATTGATCTGAATTGGAATTTGGGATTAAGTGAAAAGTACCTTTCAAAACACTCCAGTCATAGCTTTTGCTAATTAATCCACAGTTAGAGCCAGAAAAATCTGACATGGCATTACTCTGGATATGTGTGTGATGTTTATGTATGACATACACATATATACTTGTAGACCTTACTCTATTAGTAAGTTATTATACCTTTAATCCTGATTTTTCTGTCACTCAAAGCTTTTGGAAATGAAGCAGAGTAAAGCTGGGACATTTTTAAATGATACAATTTAGCATTGCTAAGATATATAATGTTAGTACTAATTTTTGTATTTGACAGACAGAAGTTTTTTCCTTGAAATTATGATATTGAAGAAGTCTTGGAGTCTTTTAGGGCTAATCCAATGGCCTTAACTTTTTTGTTGTTGTTGTTGTTTGGGGTTGTTTTTGGTTTTTTGGTTTTTTTTGAGGTTGGGTTTCACTTTAGTCCAGGCTGACCTGGAATTCACTCTGTAGTCTCAGGGTAGCCACAAACTCACAGCAGTCCTCCTATCTCTGCCTCCCAAGTGCTGGGATTAAAGGTGGGCACCACCACGCCCAGCGGCCTTAACATTTTTTAACATTATTGTATATTGGAATATAATACTCCTATCTGGGTTTCTATAAACCTGCTTTTTTATATATAAGTTTCTAAAATAGAAGCAAAAAGTTTCTTGGGGGCAGGAGAGATGGCTTAGTGGTTAAGGCGCTTGCCTGCAAAGCCAATTGACCCATTTTTGACTCTCCAGGACCCACATAAGCCAGACACACAAGGGGGCGCATGCATCTGGAGTTGGTTTGCAGTGGCTGGAGGCCCTGGCACCCCCATTTTCTCTCTCTCGCTCTACCTGCCTATTTCTGTATCTCTCTCTCTCAAATAAATAAATAAATAAAAATAAAATATTTTTAAAAGTTTCCTGGACTTTTGTATGGTTGCTATATAACTAGTCTATCAGGAACTCTCCTTATGGATGAACATTGTTGATCCTTTCTGTCTAAAGTTAGGCCTTGAATGATATTGGAGATTGGAAAAGGACAGTAGGATGATTGATGCTTTATCTGGCTTACTTTATGACACAAATAATTTATCTACATCTTCAAGAAATCTTTGTTAGGGACTAACATATGGTTACTAACTTTCTTTAAGACATGTATCAATTAACATTGTAAAATAGTTTGTGTATTGCAACATGAATGGACTCTCAGCAACCATAGGAATGAGCATGCTCTTTTCCATCAAACATGTACAGTTGAGTTTTAAAATTGAGAAGTGTGGTAGTTTGAATATATGTTCCCCATAGCCTCCAGTGTTTTATTAAAGCTTATAACTTGAGTCTCCAGGCACCTGGCTAGAAGGAGTGTCACTGGGGGCAGATCTGATTTCCAGCCAAAAGGTATGCAGAGAACTCTGAACTCTGCCTGAGTACCTGCTGCTTGCTTGCTGGTTTTGTGTTTGCAACTTTTGGTTTTGCTAGTTGTTTGGTTGTCTCTTTCTGTCTGTCTGTATGTAAGCAGATTCTTTGCCATTGATGTAACTTCCTCTAGGTCTATAAATTGGAAATAAATTCCTTTGTGTCTGGTAAACACATAAACTTTATCTAGTTTGGAAGTTCATCCCAGCAATATGGAGCTGACTGCAACAGAAATTTGGTTCCTCAAAGTGTGGTGTTAATGCTGAGATGAATCTGACCATGTGGATTTTGTCTTTTGGAACTTGCATGCTGGAGGAGGAATATGTATGGAATTGATATTTGCAACTGGAGATGCCTTCCAGAGTGGTAAGCCAAGTTTTATGGGCTATTTTGGTGAGTGTTTGAAAATACTAAATGAGAGAATTGTATTTGGAGGCTTGGTTTATGAACTTTCTAAGAAGAAGGAAAGAGAGCAGAGAACTTTGTTGAAACTGTGCTGCCTGTATAAGGGATGGAGTGTTCTTCTAAATAAGTTTCATCAAGGTTGAATTTAAAAGGTACAGAGCTGTGTGTCACTGCACACCTAGTATTGATTTTGGAAACATGAAAAATACATGGACCTGGGTCATGAAATGAATATGGTTCCAGGAGACACTGCTGAGATGTGGCATATGAGGCAGGGCATGAAGTCCCTGATAGACCAGAAAGACCATTGTCTGAAGTTAAATAGAAGCCTCTGCTGAGATGAGGCATGGGAAAGAGTATATTCTTGTTTTAAAGGCTGGAAAGGCCAGTGTATGGAGTTGAAGATTGACTGTAGTTTACAGTGGAGACCTGAAGATTATTTGAACATACCAGGACTCGGCAAAGGCTACCATAGAGAACTGTTGGCACAGGATGGAAGTTTGTTCATGGATACTCAGCCCAGCTAAAGGGGTGGAATTGGGAAATCCAGAGACTGTCATCATTGGTTATGGATGTCAGACTTAAGCGGCAGATGTTTGATGTTGACTTCATGGTTATTGATTTTACATTGGTCCAGTCTCTCCTTATTACACCTCATAGTAATAGAAATGTTTATTCTTTTCCATTATGTGTTGGAAGTCTGTAACTTGTTTTGATTTTACAGGACTCACAGTTAAGTGACAGTCTTGACTCTCAGATGAGACTTGGGACTTTGGAACAGTCTTAAAGTTGGTAAAGATTATGGAGGGAAAAGAAAGTGGTAGTTTCAATGTATGTTCCTCATAGACTCAGGTATTTTATTAAAAGCTTGTAATTTGGACCTCCAGCCTCCTGGCTGGAAAAGGTGTCACTGGGGGCAGGACCTGGGGTCCAGCCCTAAGGTATGTTTGGGGGTGTATCTGATTGCAAGAGAGCAGTCTGAGCTTGGTGGGGTCCCTGTCATTTGCTACCCATTTGTGCTTGCTGCTTTTGGTGTTTGCTGGTGTTTGTTGGTTTCTCTATGTTAAAGCAGTTTCTTTTGCCACTGATAAAACTTCCCTCTAGTTCTGGAAGCTTGAAGTAAATGCTTTCCACCTCTAAACTGTGTCTACTTTGGATTTTCATTCCATTCAACGTGGAACTGACTATAATAATAAGTGAGTATGAATTCAATGATAAAGTGCTGGGCTGTTTTGTGAGGGGGTTGTTTTTTCTTGGGGATGAAGGTAGAGTCTCACTCTGGCCCAGACTGACCTGGAATTCACTATGTAGTCTCAGTGAGGCCTCGAAATCACGGCAATCATCCTTCCTACCTCTGCCTCCCAATCTATTATCACTGTTCAGTAATACACACTTGGAATCGGAAGCTCTAGGAGTTCAAAGATAGTATTTCATTTCCTTTTGTTTCTTTTAGCATGGGGGATAGCAACTGGAAGCTCCTTAATTCATATTTATTGAGATTTAGTTTTTCAATATGGAAAAAAACTCGCCAGTGATGGAATAGTAGGTACTTTATGTAGTAAGACATAATGTTTTCCTTCTGATCAGAACACTGTTCATGATTCAAAGCAAGGCAGGAGAACTGTTTCTGACCAATAAAATAAGACAGAGCCAATCAAATTCTATAACAAATCTTCCACCAAAGATGCATTGACAAATTTTCTTTTGTTCTTCAATGTCTCTACAACACCATGATTACCAAGTTGCCTTATTTACTATTTGCATTTGGTCCAAAGTGCTTCAGTCTTGGCTTTAACTCAGGTTAAATAACTGCCCTGTGATATTGCTCTCTCTTTCTCTTGCTCTCTGTCTCTCCATATATATTGTATGTTTGAATATCTATACATGTGTATAGATAGATAGATAGATAGATAGATAGATAGATAGATAGATAGATTTATTTTTTATGTATAATCTACTTGGCTTTGTAATTTGGTTTAGCTAATATTTAGAACTTTGATAAGTTAGTTCTAAATATGTCATCTTACTCTCTTTATTCTTATATACTATAAAGTTCATTAGCTAATATCCATAGCTTTTCATAGTAGCTGTGATAGGTATAACTTTGCTTTGAGAGGACCTTCATCACTATGAGTAAAGAAAATGTTGGGGAAACACAAGGTGTCTGTCCTTAAAATCTAGGAAAGATTGATCCAAAAATTGTACTTTAAAATATACTAAAATGTGGGCTGGAGTGATGGCTCAGTGGCTAAAGGCTCTTGCTTGCAAAGCCTGATGCCTGGGTTCAACTCCCCAGCACCCATATAAAACTAGATGCACAAAGTGTCATGTGCATATGAATCTTTCTCTCTCCCTTTCTCTCTATCAAATAAATTTTAAAATATAAAATGTATTAATTTTTATTTTTCACATTTTCATATGTATTTATATATGACATTTTGATTATATGCACTCCACAATATCTTCCATTAGGCCCCTCAGTCTTAGTGTTCACCTCATCATTTACCAGTGGCTACAGCCATTGATGAGAATGACTCCACCTCCCAGCGACCTTTCATTGTCACTAGCTCTTTAGGGAGAGAAGTGGCCTCTAAGCCCCTCTCTTACTTATAACAGAATGTTGACTGACCCTACCATGTGCAAGTCTTGTGCAGGTAAGCACAGAATAGAAATAATACACTTCAAATTGAATGTGAATTCACATGCCAGTGCTACCAATCATTGTTAGTATAGACAGTGATTAATGCTTGTGAGAATGGATTAACATATAAGTAAAAGAATGATATTAGTATGTCCTTATCAAATTATTAGAAGATTAACAATTGTAATTCATGTACACATTCATATACAATGTTTATATTTAGTGTGTATAAATTGTGTAAGATATATTTTATATGTAGTATTTCATTTCATCTTTTCAGTTCTTATTTTATCAATATGTGCCAAGAGCCTGCCATCCAACAGTTTTGAGATTTATCCAAGTGTTTCACTATATAATTCTTTTCAAAGTTTGTACTCATTTTGATTCATGCTAGTTAGAGTTCCAAATTAGCCTATATTCTTAGCCTATAAACCTCATTTCTACTCTCAAAAAAAATGTATCACATAGCTATAAAAGGAGTCTACATTAGTTTTTGTTAGCTACATACAAACAAGTTATTCATTCTTTAGGAACAAACGCATAACTTTCATTTGATCCCTGAGTAGCATTTAGATTTTTTAAAGGCTGATATTTTTTAGGGAAGGAAATATTACTCTTACTTTTGTTATGTATGAAGGACCTGATGCTATATTACTTAGCCACCACAGTTTGTTTAAGAGTTCCAGGCTTTGAATTGCTCAGTTTGACCAGAGTATATGTTCTTAAAGGACAGGGTCATTTTTCATTCTTAATGAAATGCCAGTTGAATAAAAAGCATAAGAAATCCATATTTATAGTTATGATTATAGGCTATTACAGCAATTCTTTTTTATATAGTTTTTATTAGTAATGTATATAGTATATAAACAGCCATGATGGTACCATCATTAGCCTTCTCCCTGTCCTCTCCCCATGGGTCATGGGGGTCTTGCCTTATAGCCATCAGTTATTCTATCACTTTCATTTATGACATATATATATGTGTGTATATATATACACACACACACACACACATATACTCTGGCAAAAAAGTGATGGTATTATATAATCATAAGTATACCCAAAAGTGATTTCTTATATAAATGCTACCTATTTAGTTTATACCAGAACAAAAAATAAAAAGAAGCAAAAACAGGTAACACAGTTTTTCAAATTAAAACAATGAGCTAAAAATTAAATGTATATACTTATTTCATCTATCTGTATATCAGTAAATGATGAAGAAACCAATATTGTGAGAAATTCAATATAAACTATCATTTGAACTTTTTTTTGTTTTTGTTTTTTTGAGATAGGTTCTCACACTAGCCCAGGCTGACCTGAAATTCCCTATGTAGTCTCAGTGGGGCCTTGAACTCACAGCAATCCTCCTACCTCTGCTTCTCCAGTACTGGGATTGAACAAAAAGAGAAAAGTCCTATGTATTGTGTTGTGTTGTGTTGTGTTGTGTTGTGTTGTGTTGTGTTGAGTTGTGTTGTGTTGTGTTGTGTTGTATTGTATTTGTATTGAATTGAATTGAATTGAATTGTATTGTATTGTATTGTATTGTATTGTATTGTATTGTATTGTATTGTATTGTATTTCAGCTGTGATACAGATTTATGGTATAATACTTTACTTCATGATTTTCAAAATTTTATTTTATTTATTTTTTGTCTTTTTAATTTATTATTTATTTTATTAGTTATGCTTATAATGTGAATACATTCATGTTGGTGCCTTTGATAGCCTCTTCCCTGTCCTCCCCCTCTGACAGGACCTTCCTCATTGGGGAATGTGGGTCGGGCATTGTGGGGGTAGCCATCAGTTATGTGGAAGAGGCAATGGCTCTGTACATAATGACCCAACTTGTGGCTCTAACAATCTTCCCGCCCCCCCCCCTTCTATGAATTTCCCTGAGCCATGTTGGGTTCATTTCTAGGTCTACTTCACTGATGAAGTATTGGGAGCCTCTGTGTCTCTGGATATCTGGTTTAGTAGGAGTTGAATGTTCTCTGTGTCTTATCTCCTTCAGCCTTATGCTGGTGTCAGGATCACCAAGAAAGCTGTGCTCATGCCCATTTCCCCAATTACTCTATGGTTTCACCTGGGACCCTGGTGAGGTGTGATAGGCTGATCTTCTCTGCAGGTTCAACATCCATCTGAAAAAGAAAAGCAAATTCTCCAATGGAGAGAGAAATCAGCATCAAATAGATGGAATAACCATTATTATTTTAGAGAGAATTTTATATGTGTAGGCCTTCTTGAGGCCCACAGTTGGTGGGAGCTTGATATTGGAGAGCGGGCTTATTTTTTGGATATGGTTTTGACTTTTTCCCCTGTTCCAGTTCTGAGTTCCATTCTACTAAGTGGATCTGTTAGCTAATTCTAGAGCTTTTGGCTACCCACTATGGCTGAATGCCACTATAGCAAGTGTGTGAGCATCACATCAGGTTGTTTGCTGCTCAGTAGCTTAGACTATGAGTTGCTTGGACAGTTATTGGTCATTTTCCCCCTTCTGGCACTAGACAAACTAACTGTCTGGGTCTGACTCTCTTCCAGATTCCAGCCAGGTCATTCCATGTTCTGTCCCAACAGTATATGGTGTCTTTGGCAGTAGAGTCTTACCATTAACCTTTGGTGTGTCACTAAGAACTTTGACAGAAATCTGTATTCTTTTGGGAAATGTTGTAGGTCTCTCTGATCAATAGCATATTGTGGAAGTTAACTGCATGCTGGTTCAAGGAAGAAGGAAGAAAAAGATAGGTAGTATAAAAGAGAAAGAAAGCAGAGAGAGAAGAGGGAGAGAGAGAAGGAGAGAGAAACCAGAGAAGATTAAGGTTAGTCTTTATGATATCCTCTCCAGGGCCCTGTGGTTCAGGTATTCCCTCTAAGGACCTGCTAAAGGTTCACCTTTTTTTTTTTTTTTTTTTTGAAGAGACAGAGAGAAGAAAAGGAAGACAGATAGAGATGGGCGTGCCAGCAGCCTCTCAGCTGCTGAAAACAAAATCCAGATGTGTGTGCCCCCTTGTGGTCAAGTGCAGCATTGCGCCCTTGTGTCACTGCATCTGGCTAAACGTGGGACCTGGAAATTGGAACTGCTGGAGATTGGAACCAGCATTCTTAGGCTTAGGAGGCAGGTGCCTTAACCCCTAAGCCATCTCTCCAGCCCAAGGTTCACCTTTTAGTCTGTCTTTCAGGTTATAGTATTTTATGGTACCATTTCCATTTGGGTCCCCCTTTGTGTCCTTCCCCACTCTTACCCTCCCCTCCCATTCCACACTCCCTATTGTCCAGTCCTAAAGATGCTTATTAAGTATATCAGCATCTTGGGCAGATTCAGGTTAGGAGCCACAGATGAGTGAGACCATGTGACAATTATCTTTCTGTGATTGGGTGAGCTCTCTGAGAATAATCTATTCCAAGTTCAAACATTTTTCTTCAAATTTCATTGTATCATTTTTCTTTACTGCTGTGTAGAATTTCATAGTGTAGATATACCACATAGCTATCCATTCATCTAATGATGGACATCTGGGTTGATTCCATCTCTTAGCTATTATGAATTGAGCAGCGGGAAACTTGGTTGAGCAAATCTCTCTGATCTGAGGCTTGGAGCTTTTAGGGTAATGCCCAATAAGGGAATAACTGGATCTGTTTGTAGGTCTATAGTCATCCTTTTCAGGAGTCTCCATATTGCTTTCCAGAGTGGTTGTACCATCTTACATTCCCATCAACAGTGAAAGAGGGTTCCTATTTCTCCACAGCCTCACCAGCATTTGTTTTCATTAATTTTTTAATGTTAGCTATCCTTATTGGAATAAGGTGGAATCTCATAGTTGTTTTAATTTGCATTTCCCTGATGATTAGGGATGTTAAACATTTTCTTAAGTGTGTGTTTGCTATTTGTATTTCTTCCTCTGAGAACTCCCTGTACAGTTCTCTGCCCCATTTTGGGAGTAGGTTGTTTTATTTTTTATTGTTTAGGTTTTTGAGTTCTTTGTAAATCCTAGAAATTAGGCCTCTGTCAATAGTATATCTGGCAAAAATTTTCTCCCATTCTATGGGTAATCTGCTGGCTCTGGTTATTGTATGTTTGTCTGGGGTTTTGTTCAGGAGTCTTTTCCCACTCCTATATCATGGAAAGTCCCTCCTATTTTTTCTTCCAGTAGTAGCAGCATTTCTGGTCTTATATTGAGGTCTTTGAGCCATCTGGACTTGTTTTTTGTGCATGGAGAGATGTGTGGATCGAGTTTCATTTTCCTACATATGGTTGTCCAGTGTGTCCAGCACCATTTGTTGAAGATGCTGTCTTTGTTCCAGTCAACATTGTTAGGGCCTTTGTCAAATATCAAGTAGCTGTAGTTACTTGATCCAAAGTCTGAGTCCTTGATTCTGTTCCATTGGTCTATATTCCTGTTTTTATGCCAGTACCATATTGTTTTTATTACTGTGGCTTTTTAGTATAGCTTTAGATCAGGTGTGGTGAAGCCTCCAGAGGTATTTCTTTTGCTGAGTATATGGTTTGATATCCGAGGCCTTCTGCTATTCCATATGAATGTTAAAATTATTTTATTTTATTTTATTTTATTTTATTTTATTTTATTTTATTTTATTTTATTTTATTTTATTTTATTTGAGTTTGCAAGTTAGAGCCTCGCTCTAGCCTGAGCTTACCTGGAATTCACTTTGTCATCTCAGGGTGACCGCAAACTCACAGTGATCCTCTTACCAAGGCCTCCAGAATGGTGGTACTAAAAGCATGTATCACTATACCTGGTTGCATCATGATTTTGAAAACAAATTAACAAGAAATATTGACCAGGAGCCTGACAGTCATTTATAGTTTAGCTTCTTCACTATGAGTTTACAGTTACTATAGTCCAACACTGGATCTCATTTTATTCTGGGGAATTTTTAATTTTATAGTAATATGACCATGAAGATATTTTTATTATGTTCTTACTTAGTTATAAGCTGCTCCTTTAGTGTTATCCAATATATAACATTTGCTGATAAAATTAACATAAGGACATTAGTGACAGTGAAAATATAACACAAATGCATTCATTAATTAATTGTTCTATTTTTTAATATTCTAGAACACAAATCAACTTCACAGTAGCTATTGATTTTACAGCATCAAATGGTGAGTATTATGACCATTCCCTGATAAATATTATAATAACTTTTAAACATTATTTTTCACAAAGGATATTTTATTCCCAATTTTTTACAATGTAAAACAACACATAATTTTGCCTTTGTTTTTTTAACATTACAGAATGTTCTAGATATACAGAAAACACAAGTATAAAAATGTCCAATAAATTGAGTAAATGTTGAAATACTTTATTTGTTTTACATGTATTAAAGCAAACACCAATTTAGATGTAATTAAAACCATATTATATTCCTGTCCTATTTTTCTACCCTTAATTCTTTTCCAAACACCTACACTTTTAAAGGGTATCTAATTATAATCCCCGTGTATAGTACATTTTTATGTTTAGTCATTTTTATAATAGTACAAGTACCTTGCATAATTTAATTTTTATTCAATATGTTAGAAATAAATGGGCTGGAGAGATGGTTTAGTGGTTAAAGGCAGTTGTTTACTATACCTTATGGCCTCTGTTCAATTCCCCAATACCCTTGTAATGCCAGACACACCAAGTGGTGCTTATGTCTGGAGTTATTTGTAGAGGCAGGAGGCTTTGGCATGCCCATACACAGTCTCTCTCTCTCTCCTTACCTCCCTCTCAAATAAATAAATAAATAAATAAATAAATATTTTTAAAGAAATCATACTTTGAATTTTTAATATGAATCTTCTTCCTGGGCTAATGATCTATAGTGATAGGTAGCCCAGGAAAATATCACAACAAAAAAGAAGGAAAAAAAAAACCATAAAGATCAATTTCTGACATACATGTACATATAGGAATGCTCAGTGATATACTAGCAAACTGAAAACAGCAAGTTCTACAGATAATTATGTCTTGTAACAGAGATTTATTCCAGAAATACAAGGTTGCTTGAATATTTAGAAAGCAAATAATATATTCTATGAATTACCAGAATATTTTAAAGGCCATCTAATATGATGCAATGAAATCATTTGACGAATTTCAGTACATATTCATGATATTATAAAACCCACTCAGCCAAATAGGAATAGAAGGGGGGACTTTATAACCATATAGAAGGGAACCCACAGTTAATATCCTAATTAATGGTGAAAGGTTAGATTCTCTGCTTCTGATATTTGAAACAAGGCAAGGATGTCTGCTATTCCTGTGTCTATTTGACATTGTACTAGAGGTTGTCACCATGGAAATTAGGCAATTAAAAAAATATATTTAAATACCCAGACATGAAATAAAAAGGATAAAATTTGCTAATTGCAGATAATATGATCCTATGTATACAAAACCCTAAGGCATCCAGTAAATATGTGTTATACCTCATCATGAATTAAGCAAAGCTGCAGAATAGAAGATAAACCATAAATCAACTCTTTATAAATGCCTTCCCAATTAAAGAAATCTCAAAATGAAAGTAAGAAGATAATTTGATTTATAATACCAAAATAACCAATATATTTTGCAAAATGCATATAAAACTTATGCATCCTCTAAAGATTATATTCCAATAATAATATTAGAATAAATTAACTATTTAAATTTAAAAGTATATTCTTGGGTTAGAAGACCCAACATTATCACAATGGCCATAGTCATTGGTGTGGTTGACAGATTTACTGTAATATTTATCAAAATCTGAAAGGTTTTTTTAAGAAACATAAAAATTCATTTTATATTTACATGGTATGTCAATGGATTCAGAAGATCTGAAACAAATTTGAGGAGCCAAGAAGTAGGAAGATCCACACTATCAGCCATTCAAGCTTACTACAGAGCAGCAATAGTCATGATAGTGTGGTACTGGAATAAAAATGTTAATGTATTTCAATGAAAGAGAATTCAGATTTCAGAAATACACGTATTTAACAAATTTGAAGAAAAATACCAAGGTAATTCATAGGAAAAAAATAGACTTTTCAGCCAGCAATACTGGGATTGATGAATAGGCACATGTAAGATCAAAGACTCCTATCACAGATTATATGCAAAACTAATTTAAAATGGAGGTAGATATAATGTACGACTCACCAGACTCTGTAAAACTCTCAAGAAAACATAGGAATGACTCTTCATGATCTTGAATGTGAAAATTGATTCTTAAATGTGACACCAAATGCATGGGAAATAAAAGTAAACCAAGTGAACTTCATCAAAATTAAAACATTGTGTGTCTCTCTAAGGACACTGTCAAAGTGAAAAGACAAATGCCCAAATCCTATATCCTACATTTATAAGGGACTTCTATATAGAGAATATATAAAGAATTGTTTTAACTGAATAAAAAGATCGCCAAACTTAAAATGTGCAAATGATCTGAATAAAGATTTCTCCAAATTAAGACATACAATAAGTACATGAAAGTATTCTTGCCATACTCAGGCTTTAGAAAATATAAGTCAAAACTATAAAGATGTTTACAACCATGAGGATGGTTATTCGCAGTCAGATAAAACTATTGACAAGAATTGGAGAAATTAGATTTTATTATTAAGCAGTGTGCGTAAAATGGTGCAGCTGCTTTGGAAAACACTCCAGAAATGACTCAGTTTATGAAATTCAGAATTACCATATAGCCCAACAACTTCACTTCTAGACATATGCTCAAGAAAAACAAAAACATGTAGAAGAAGAATTTGTACATGAATGTTTATAAAAACATAGCAGCCAAAATGTAAAAAGAACTCCAATATTTATCATCCTTACAATGCACTGCTCTAGCAAACAGGAGTGAAGTATTATATACAGAGCAACATAGATGGAACTTGAAATAATGAAGCCAAGTGAAAGAAGCTAATCACTCAGACCACATATTATGTAACTCAATTTGTATGAAATGCTAAAATTAGGCAGATCAGTAGAAATAGAGTCTCTGTTTCAAGTTGGGCCAGATTAAGGAAGCAACAGCTATTGAGTGCTAAAGTTTCTTTATGAGGGGATGATAATCTTCTAAAATTGACTACCGTGATAGTAAATATCTATAACAGTGCTATACCAACAATCAGATTGTGAATTATAAATCAGTGATTTTTTTAAGTTATATGAATTGCGTCTTAATGACCTGCTAAAATATTCTAGTCGACTCTTGTTTTCTTAACCAGGTGCATCCTAAAACCAAGTCATATTTTTTGTTTGATAATGTTTTGTACTTAACCTATTACAGAACTCTTAAGCTGGGTTGTAGGTAAGGACCAACTTACGAAATCTGGCTACCTAGATTTATGTTCTAGTTTTAACAAGTCTTAAGCTGTATAATTTGAAGCAAGTTATTCAATCTGAAAAAAATAGAGTAGAATTACCCATGTGATAGACTTATCAAAAGACTTATGAGATATGAAATCAGATGTTTGGTACATGTCAGAATTCTTGTTATTATATCATTGCTGCTCTAGTTATCGGCCCACTACAGTTTCATTCTTCATGTACATTGTTGCAGGGGCAGAAGAAATTTAAGCATGGTATCGCATTGAAGAACTGACAGTGAACTCTTTAATTGCCAGCTTTGTGATAGAGAACAAAAGAGTCATAAAGGCAGGGAAAAGAAAGATAACAGGAGCCAATATAAGCAAGAAATATGGTTTGCTTTGTGTGAGACATTGTGTGAAGGAAAAGAAAGTGAATTTCAGGACAGAGTGACAACTTGAAAAGTAGAGTAGAAGGGAAAGTGCCATTAGTGCATTAGTGCACCAGGTCTGGATGAAGATGCTGGGAAGAGATAGGCAGAAACCTTATACTGGTAAGGGTAGGGTCTTAGTATGCATAATACAGTTAGTTATTAAGACACGCTGTGGAATTAATGGTATTTTAAGTGCTTTGAATTTAGTGAAATAGAATTGTCATACTATCACTCTTCTTTTGTTTGAGAATTGTGTTAATTATTCATTTATTTCAATCATGACTTATGATTTCAGTAAACTTGTTCTTAAATGTAAACTATTTATTGACAACCTTCAAACATACACACAATGTACCCTGATCATCATCCATTCCCACCATCCTCCTTAATAACTATCTTCTCTATTCCCTTTCCACTGAACTCCTTCTTTACTACTAGTCTCTCTTTTCTTTCGATGCTATTTTTTGCCCTCCTCTATCCTCCATGACAACATGTTGAGGGTCCCAGTATTATGCAGGTCATGTAAAAGTAATAACAGCTGCTGTGAGTTCATAAATGTGACTGCTACCTTGTGTCTGGAAGATAGTATTCCAAAGGACTCCTCCCCATCCTTTGCCTCCTACAGTTTTTTTCCACCACCTCCTCCACAATGGTCCTGGAGCGTGAAAGAGTGTGATAGAGATGTCTCATTTAGTGCTGAATACTCAATTGTATTTTTTCTGAGCACTTTGACATGGTTTTAATCTCCCCAGTATTTACCACCATCTAAAAAGAAAAGTTTCTCTAACTCAAAGTAAGAGCAGCATTAATACATGGGTATAAACATAAATATTTAGAGGGCAATTTGGTGAATATAATATATCCATTTGTCCAAACAACAGCAGTAAGCTACTCCCTAGAGCTTATGATCTTCCCAGTGACAGGTTTTTAACTAGGTTCTCAGTGTCAGGCATGAACTCTTTCCCATGGAGTGGGCCTCAAGGCCAAACAGAGTAGTTATGGCATAACAGACATGCCACTTTTACACTGTTGAGCACATGTTACCTGGCTAGCCATTTCTTTATCTTGCAGGGCCTACTGCTGGTTAAGATTATTGATGTCTTTTGTCCCCAGAAGGCTGCATAGCATTTTCCAGAACTGTAACAGCTAGTCAAGTCAACCAAGTTAGAGCTGAGCTGGAAGCCTCTGTCCTACAGAATACTTGTCATCATCCAGTAAAGTTTTGACCCAGTGTCAAAGTCCCAACTTTAGAAGGAAGTATCAGAGCAAATTTGTTCTGGACAAGTTAATCAGGCAAGGGAGACCTTATTCAAGACCATTGCAGCGGGATTGAAGACAGTTGACTGTACAGGAGAGACAAATCAGTGACTGGAACAAAACTTGCAGGGTTTTAAGTGCTAAGCTGAGAAATTGGAACAGGGAAATTGAATAGGGAAGTTGATTTACACCAAAGAGCCATCTGAGTTTTTCACATGACACCTTGTAAACAGGCACCCTCCTTCTCATAGAGACTGAACAATAGTGGTGTCCTATGTACTTTGAATGAATATTTCAAACATCTCAAAGCAGAAGAGAAACATTTACCATTGCAAGCTTCCTACAATACTTTAAGAAAAAACATCAAGAGCATAGTGTCAAGAAGAAAACTTTGTAAAGTTAATAAAATTGAGAGTATCTTGGTCAAAAGACACTATTTTAGAAATGTTATATGTCAGCATTTGAAGGTTGGCAGGCCTTGGGAAGCATAAATGTATTTTAACAGTTACTTATTTTTAGGGAAAACATGTGCTGGTGAAATTATATGTATTATATACATTACAATTATATATATTATAAACTTCTCTGTGGATCTCATATGCCTTGACATGTCCTTCAGGCAGTGCTTTGATGTAGAACTACAAGTCCCATATAGCTCTCCATTGTTACTTAAGAAACCAGATGGATTTGCAGACAATCTTTAGGCTGGTAGGGTAGTTGGGTAAATCTTTGTTATTTGAGTGGTAGCACAAATATGTTACATTTTCTCTCAACTTCATCTCTATTCAAATGCAGCACTAGACATAGAATAAGAATTTTAGAAATACAGCATCATGAATGAACCAGATAACAACCTTACCATTCTGCATTCTGCATTGCTTCTGTAATTTTAATCACTTTCAAACACACCTTTCATTCTGTCTTCCTGGTAAACACTCTGCTGGGTAACATTTATTTTACAAATATAGGCCCACAAATGGTGAGTCTTGTCTCTGGACCCTGACTTCTAGCTTAATATCTAGTTAAAACATCTGAATAATTTTTCCAATGTAGATATTTAATCAGTTTGAATTTGAAAATCATTGTAATCTACTTTTTAAGTAACAAAATGGGAGTATTTCTCAAATACTCAGTTTATATTTTTGCTGTAATATTATGGAAGCCTCATAAATATTGAAGCACCTTAAATAAGGTGAGTCCTCTGACTGCAGTATAATAATTCTAGCTTCAGGCACATATTTTAACAGTAAAAACTATGATAAAATAAATTTAATAAAACTACTTTTAAACTTATGCTTAAAAAATAGCCCATAGCAATAACTATAAGGAATATGTTGAAAATTTCTGCATATGAGTTGATATTTCTTTGAGTAACTCTAGCTGATGTTTTGCAATAAGTATTTATATGTTTATTGTCCATTCAGAAAGAAGTGATAGGCAAACTATGATATAGGCACAAAATCATAATTTTTAATATGTCATTCTCAAATAGGCATGAGTAACAATACTACAAACTGTTTATGGTTGAAATGTATTTTCTATCATCAGGCAACCCTGCTCAGCCCACTTCCCTCCACTACATGAATCCTTACCAGCTGAATGCCTATGGTATGGCATTGAAGGCAGTGGGAGAAATTGTTCAAGATTATGACAGTGATAAGATGTTCCCGGCCCTAGGTTTTGGTGCAAAACTGCCTCCAGATGGAAGGATATCTCATGAATTTGCTTTGGTAAGAATATATCCAAAGGACTTGATATTATGAAAAAGTAACATTTTTGAAAATTTTAAAGATTTTGCTACTTTTATTCATTTGTGTAGCAAACTTTAGTGAGCATAAACTCAGCTCAATTTAGTAAATAATTAACTTAGGAGTGTTTTATTCATTTGTCGCTGCCTAACAATTATTCCTAAAATTTAGAGACATACAATGACATAGTTGTGTTATGTTCATGGTTTGTGAGTCAGGTATTAAGGCACAATATAACAATGAAAGTGTATTTATTCTTTTCAATATCAGGCCTCAGCTGGCATGCTTTAAATGGCCATAAATGTCTGGAATTTTTTCACTAAGGTCCTTGTATTAGTCAGGGTTCTCTAGATGACCTGTATTATAAAGGGGACTTATTGGATTAGCTCATAGCATACAAGCTAAACAGTCCAACAAAAATCATCTGCAGGCTTGCACATCAAGAAGCCAGTAGCTATTCAGTCCACAAGGCTGGATGCCTCAACAATCCAGCACTGAAGGCCTGGAGGATTCCTGAAGAGAGATTCATCTCCAGTCCACATTTGAAGGGCTGTGGAAACTCGGTTCCAGTGTCCTGCAGAGGCTGAAGTAGGATACATGCACATGCAGTAAGCGGCAAGGGCAGCCAAGTAACGAGTGTGCACCAGTGAGTAGCACAGGCAGCACAGAGCAAAAAGGGCCGTGTTCTCAGAGTTTCTTTCTATTCCACCACAAGAAGGACTACCCACTTTAGATGAAGGACTTCCTCCCTCTGTTAATCAGTCCTGGAAACAACCTCATAGACCCACACAAGAGGTATATTTCTTACTTGATTCCTGATTGAATTGACAAGAGAACTTAACCATCAAAAGCCAATTCCTTATCAATTTGACACCAAACCTCATTTCCTTGTCATGATTAATAAGGTCATAATTTAGCCTAAAATTATATAACTATTTCACATACAACCAGAAACACACTAATATTTTCCCCTTCAAACACATGGCAAAACCCTTGAGTAATGCTTAGTCTCTAATATCCAATCATTTAAATTTAACAGCACTTAACTACTGATATTATCTCAATCAATATTAATTATCTACTAAAGAAATTGAGCTAGAAAATAAAGGTATCTTAACATTTGTGAAAATGTGCACAAATGCTATTAACAAAATCAGATAAAAACACTCAGCCAATTATATTCATTCTTAGAGAAACTGGTCAAGTGCCCTTAGCTGATATTTGTAACTACCTTCTTCTACCATCCATTTTGTATTTCTTTCACCCTTAGCAAGCATCTCTGCGTGTTGGTTCTTTACCTGGAGGGTTAACCCCCACCTTCGTTCTTGAAGGGTCTGAGGCATTTATCAAACTGCCATGATTGTGCTGTAGTTTGTCATTGACCTTGATCACAGGACATGGTAACAACTGAGAGTCACCCTAAAGGATCTCCTGCACTCCAGACGTAGTCTCCTTAGTCTCTACTGTAGAGGAGCAGTCTAATTTCACCCTGGTCACTTACTCCCTCTAGGACTGTAACTCCTTTCTTAGCCTTTTGGCTTTAAAGCATTAGGAGCCTAAAGTGAACTTTCAGTTCAATGGAATGGGGTATTTTTTGTGTGTCTAATTCTTGTGAGAAGCACTCACCACCCCCCTTTGGAACCAAGACCTCCAGGCCAGCAAATCATAAGGTTACAGTAACAGGAAGCAAAGATCTCATCAGTGGGTAACTTGGGGTGATGGTGAGTTGTACCATTCTCATTTTTACTACCCGATTCCTGGAGCTGTGAATCCTGGTTTTAGGAGAAACAGTAGCATGTACATGACACAGAGTCAGAGAATATAGAGCCTCCAAACAGGAAGAATACTCTATTCTTATATGATGGAAGATAGGTGGGCAAGAAATCAGATGCTTTATGAATATTCTACTTAAAAGGCTTCAATCTCACTCATGATCCAAGAGTCTTCATGAACTAGTTTTCTTTTAATGACCCTGTCTCTACATACTCTTAGTCATATTGGGAAAACCATAATTTTGGAAAGGAGGCATTCTATGTTGTAAGTGTTAAAAATGGGTTAAAAACCAGATTTAGGTGCAATTAAAACATCTAAGGTACCTACATTGGTTTGGTGATATAGAAAGAATATGGAAGTTGGAAAGGCCAAAAAGTAGACAAAAAGTAATAGAAGCACACAAAAGAAGTTAAGGAAATGTTTGAAAAGAACATTAATAAACTCACCTAGTTCAATGTACTCGTTTCCTTTTCTGGGCATTAAAAGGGATGGCTGAGGGCCTGGAGAGATGGCTTAGTGGATGTACACTTGCCATGCATATGTGAGAACCTGAGTTTGGACCCAGCACCCATGTAAATGCTCAGTGGTGCATCATGGCCTGCCTGCAACCCCAGTGCTCAGGAGATAGGGCAACTCCAGAACAAACTGATGGGCTACATTTGCTTTGTTAGTGAGCTGTGGTTTCAGTAAAGAAAGCCCAGTCTCAGTAAATAAAGTGGATCAAGACATGTTTGATGTCAACCTCTGGCCTACACACACACACACACACACACACACACACACACACACACATGCCCAAATGCATATGAAAATTCCCACACACATACACACAAAGCAGACAAATGGAAAAAATGAATGGTCTACTAAGGATAGCCACACATTCTAATATATTACTTCTACTGAGAAGTGAGCATTAATTCCCTTACTTGAAACCTCCAGTGGCCTTGTTAACTTGCTTAACCAAAAATGTATGGTAGAAATAACATTCTAGGACTTCTCTGCCCATGCTGTAATGGGTTTTGAAGTTTCTGTTCCAGACTAGAATACTCAGAGAACAGCTCGCTGCATGTAGAACATCTGACCATGAGACTATCATGCCAGGATTAATACTATGACAATGACAATTCATAGCCTGTACATAAGATGCCCAGGCAACCTCAGTTACTTTAGTCATCTCAGCTCAGGCAATAGAAAACAAACATTGGCAAAGAAGACATCATAGGAGACATGCCACCCCCAAAAGCTATAGCATAGACAAAATCTGAGGAACTGCACCAATATCTAGAAATGAAGTTCAGAAACAGGTGGTTTGAATGAGATGCCCCTCATAGTTTCATGTACTTTGAACAATTGGTCCCTTGCTGGTGACAGTTTGGGAAATTTATTGGGCCTTTGTGAGGTAGAGCCTTGCTAGGGCAGGTATGTTGCTAACAGTGGGCTTATAGCCCTGTTCCCACTTATCAGTGCCAGCAACTCCAACCTAATTGGTAAGTTCCAGGCCACTGAGAAATCTTGTCTTGAGAAAAGGTGAATGGTGTACCTGAGGATGGCAGTCTAAAAGTAGTTCTTTGGCTCTGTGTGCATGTGTACACATGTGTACACAAGCATACATACACAATAAAAAGGTGACCTTGTTGCAATTTATTTTCAGAGAAAAAATAGTTTCATAGAATATAAATCCCCAGCCAAAATGTTAAAATACTGATCAAGAAAGTTTCTCAGAACTATCCTACTTTGTAATTGTTCCCTTAAGGTAGATATATATTTTATATGCCTAAAATCAGTAATGAGTTTTAATTTTAATTAGCTTCCTGCCTTATCAAGGGAAAAGAACACTATAAAATCTTATTTAAAAGAAGGTTAAGTAGGTCAGCTCAGATTAACTTCAAAACCAACCTTAACCATTTTGTGTTAAATGTTAAATGTGACATTTTAATTTTAGATAATTTGTGTGCCAGATTTGTAATGTAAAGAGGACTTATTGTTTCTTTGTTTTAAAACATTATGTGGTGGTTAATTCATTAAACTATATGAAGAAAAGATAAACTTAAAAGAAAAAAGTAGGTATAAACTCCTCACTCACAAATGACAAAATTGAAGTAGTTGGTAATATCTGGCTCAATTTCCAAGATTTTTAGCCTTGACAAACATTGACAGGATCAAGATGTGATAACAGAAGGGAGTTGAGGAATTGAGCTCTTGAGTTGGATTTTCCAGACTCATGTCTTGAATTTTTCACTTGTGTTGTATGACTTTGGACAAGCTAAGAATAACAGCCCTTCACCATTTTGATTATTAAAAATTATGTGTGCATTTTTTTGGTATTAAACTTGCTACTTATTTATTTGATTTTTTTTTTTTTGAGGTAAGGTCTCACTGTAAGCTGACTTGGAGCTAACTCTGTAGTCTAAGCTGGCCTTGAACTCACAGAGATCATTTTTACCTCAGTCTCCCAAGTGCTGGGATTAAAGGTGTGCACCACCACACCTGGCCTTTAAAACTTGCTACAAAGAAATCAACAAGTTTTAGTTATAAATTATCAATTACTTATGTTTAGATAAAAGCATGCATGCTAGAATTATTGCTATATTTAAATGTCTAGTTATGGTCATTATGGTATCTGTTTGTTTGTTTGTTTGTTTGTTTGTTTGTTTGTTTGTTTGTTTTTCGAGGTAAGGTCTCACTCTAGCCCAGGCTGACCTGGAATTCACTATGTAGTCTCAGGTGGCCTTGAACTCTTGGTGATCCTCCTACCTCTGCCTCCCAAGTGCTGGGATTAAAGATGTGTGTCACCACATCCAGCATGTTTTGAGGGATGTATTTTATGTTTACCTCTGCTTCCAGAGGTAATGCCTGATTTCCCTTACCATGGCTGGGGGATATGTTTTGTGGCTCAATCCAAGCAGGCAGATTAAAATAAAAATAATGGTATGCAACATCTAAATGTTGATCTTAAAAGACATTGGGCTTTATCCTGGCATTTGGGGAACTTAGTTGCAATATTACAAATAGCAGGTTTATAAAATGCCCATTTGACTTCTGATTCTAGCCATGTGAGTCTCCGTGAAAAGTAGGTACTCCAGCTCAAACAGACTTTCAAAGACCTAGGACCTTAACAGATTACCTTAACATTTTGACTTACATCATAAGAGATCCTGTTCAAAAACCACCTGGCTAAACACTTCTTATTTCCTAAAAAGTAGGAGCCAATACATGTTTACTGTCCATTACTATTCAAAGGAGTACAACTTCCGAGGTCCTTTGTTAGGTGACAATAATGTGGACCAGGAGAATTAACCCTACTAATGTCAGAGCATGGAAGGTATGAAGAAGAGAGGCAGAGTTGTCCATGACAGTCCTGTCACCACAAGAACATGTTAGTAGCTGGCTCCTTTCCCACAGACATGAGCATATTTCTTTTACTTTTTTCTCATTTGTCTTCCTTTGATGTTTCTTACCCCAAATAATATTCCCTCTGATCCTTTCTTTAGGTGGAGTTATCACATGTTGCCTGAAAAGTGTATATATGCCAGATAATTGAATTGATAGCATTTGTCTTTTTATGGCTTAGTATATGCTTTCTGTTTATAGTAAATAGGAAAAATATATAGTAGGCTAAAGATAGAAAATAAAATCCACACTATATAACTACCTGGTGTTTGTAAACAGTGCTATTTTGATTTTCTTCTTTTCAGAATTGTTGCAAGTTCATTTCTATATATCCACAAACCTATGTAGAATTAAAACACAATTTTAAAATGTATGATAAGAATATGCTTCTCCTAAGAATGTTTTGGATTTTATCCCCTTTCTTCAAAGAGTACACATTTTTATAACATCATATTGTGTGATCTATGTAATATAACCTGTTACCAACCAGTGAATTCATCATTTTTCCATTATCTATCTATAAGTTCAGAATATCTTTATGCATGTCAGCATGTATTTCTATTTTTGTTGATCTTCACATAAACTATTTTTTTATTTTCAATAATAACTTTCTATTAGAATGGCAACCCTCAAAATCCCTACTGCAATGGCATTGAAGGAGTTATGGAAGCTTATTACAGAAGTCTGAAATCTGTACAATTATATGGACCGACTAACTTTGCTCCTGTAATTAACCATGTAGCAAGGTAAGCAGAGAGCAAAAATGGTGCTTATTCTAGCATATTTTCATGTGTTGGAACACAGTGAAAAAACTGCATTATTGTTAGCATTATTCCAGGGATGAAAGTTGTTTTCTTCTAATTTACCTCCACCAATGTTCAGGGAAAAAATACGCACAATAGATTCTCCATCAAGCTGTCATGACCCTTTACTGAGAACCTTTACATCAAATGTCAATATGTATATATGTATGTATGTATGTATGTATGTATGTATATATATATATATATATATATATATATATATATATTAGATTATGTTAGGACCTGTAATTTTCAACCAAGGAAAAACATTTTATTTGAAAAAATAATGTATGAGCACAATAGCAAGATTGGCCACCCCAACAGTATATATCATTCAAATCTAATGTTACATTCCATAGAACATAGAAATAATGAGACTGAATTTCTTTAAGACAAGTACTTGAAGCTTTATGTGCTATATAGGGCACATTCTTTCAACCTCTCTGAAATTAATATAGTGGCTAATTTTATAAATTCCCAGAACTCTGTCTGTATATAGTACATAGTGCTGAGATCAGAATATTATGCCTCCAACTACACATTCTGTAGAAAAATGTTAAAATGTTAAATCTACTTATACTCATCACTTTTTTCATAATGTGAAACTTAGACACATTTTTTCAAATCCATAAACACATTTGGCTTAAGCCATTTGCAAATACTATAAAACACTGCCTTACTTTAAGATAACCAAAAATGTATTACTCATACCTTTTTAAATATGTAGCTAGAACTTGAAAATAAGCAATGCATTCTGATAAGTTTATCAGTATATAAAGACAATATGAGGCCACCATTCCCTAAACATTGTAGCATTCTACCACCCTCCCTGCTGAATATAACCAGAAATATGAACATGCTCTACTTAACATTATCTGGACATTGTTGACCTCAGTGGCTCTCCCTGCAGAACTCCACCTCAGAATGACAAATATATATCAAAGCTTATTCTCTGAATGTTACTCTTTGCTTTTGGCATTTTCAAACATTTTTATCTGCAATCCCTGTTAAAATAATTTTGCATCTCAACCCCGCATGCACATAAAAGCAGAAAATATATTTTAACAAAATAATGCTCAATCTTACTTCATATTTTCTATTTGTTTTTATGTTATACTATTCTGTTTTGATCCTGATTCAGGCTTTGGCCCCATAAAGTTGATTTCATAATCAACTAATTTTTTATAACTCACAATTTAAAAATTCTATCATAACTTAATGACTAGCCTATATAAGAAATGTTACATATGTTTTCCTAGTTTATTGATGGCTGCCAAATAAAGCAGAATCAAAATCATAATGTAAGAAAACATAATGCAAAACAAATTTCAATTGATTCCCTCCCACTACTATGTAGATCAATTTTCATTAAAAGAAAAATAAGAGAAGGGCTGGAGAGATAGCTTAGCAGTTAAGGTGCTTGCCTGAGAAGCCTAAGGACTCATGTTCTACTCTCTAGGTCCCACATAAGCCAGATGCACAGTGACACAAGTGCACAAGGTTGCACATGCACACAAGGGGGCACCCACATCTGGAGTTTGATTGCAGTGGCTGGAGGCTCTGACACACTGATTCTCTCCCTTCTCTCTCTTTCTCTACCAGTCTTGCATAAAAGAAAAGGCAGTCTGTTGGGCTTGTCTCAAAAAAAAAAGAGAAAAATGACAGGACCAATTTTATGTTAATTCATGATATTATAATTGGGCACATCTGTGTTTACAAACTAATTCTGTATGTTTTGTCCATGTGCATTTTGGATAAAATACTATAGTCTCTACATATTCTGTTGCCAATTTTCATGTTTTGCTCAGCATTTCCTAAATTCTCAAATATATGAGTCACTGTTAGTGAAAGATTTCAAATCCTTTGAAAATAAGCCATGTTCTGATAATTCTAAATTATTTTTAAATGAAATAAAACAAGGAAAACATGTGCAAATGTTGTATGTGTGGTATATGTATGCACATGTGTGTATGCATGTGCAGGTGTATGCAGTTTGTGTACTTGTGTGCAGAGGCGAGAGAAGAACTTCTGCAGTCTTGTATTGCTCATTTTCGTATTTCTTTGCAATGGAGTCTAACTCTCAACCTGGATCTGCAGTTTTTTGCGAGCAGGGATTCTCCCATCTGCATTCTCAGTACAACCAGTGTTACAGGCATGCATAGCTATGTTCAGCTATTTATGTGGGTGCTAGGGAATCAGACTTGCAAACTTGGGTGTTTCAGGCCCTCAGTCTTGCAGCAGATGTTTATTATTATTATTATTAATATTTGAGTTAGGGTCTTGCTCTAACCCAGGTTGACTTGGAATTTACTATGTAGTCTCAAGCTCAGGGTGATCCTTCTACCTCTGCCTCCCAAGTGCTGGGGTTAAAGGCGTGCGCCACCACACCTGGTGATAGCAAATGTTCTTAACTGCTGAGCCATCTCCCCAGTCCCAGTTTCATTTTTTAGACAATAGCATTTTTATTTTGGAATTTCCATAACTGATTTTCAAATATTTAAAGACTGTTTGATCTTTTCCATCTGCATGATCAAAAAGGATAAAAATAAGATCAGTAGCTGTTATTGAGCCTGTAGTTATCTCTGGCAATATTCTCTGTACTGTAATAAAATCCTCTCTTTTAATCTCCATAGTAACTGTAGGAGGTAAGCAGACTATTATATTCTTATTCTGCTGATGGATAGAAATATAGATGTGTAGTGTCCATTTATGATGAAGATTAAATTTCATCCACAATAACCAAACTTCAAGTCACTCTGTCATGACATCTGGTATCTTTAACCTTTATTCTCTGCTACAGAGGTAAAAACACACAAAAGGACATAAAACACAACTACCCCTTTTGTGGGTACATTTGGCAACTTCTGCTTAATAAAATAAAATTGGAAGATTCTTTATGAAATATTCTAATATATGTGTCCCCTTATTCAACACTAAGAAATTATAACCCATTGTATAAATCATAATTGAGTTACTTAAATAAAACATCCCTTAGTTTCTTATCTTCATGCTTCAACTATGAACTAATACAAAGTTAAAAGAAAGACAGATTGGGCTGGAGAGATAGCTTAGCAGTTAAGGCACATACCTGCAAGCCTAAGGACCCTGGTTCTGTAATCCTAGCACTTGGAATATAGAAATGGGAAGATCAAGTGTTTAAAGCCAGCCTCTACTACACAGTGAGTTCAAGGCCAGCCTGGACTATATGACACCCTGTCTCAAAAACAAAATAAAAAAATACCTTTTTTAAAAAAATGTTTCAAGTTGGGCGTGGTGACACACGCCTTTAATCCCAGCACTTGGGAGGCAGAGGTAGGAGGATTGCTATGAGTTCAAGGCCACCTTGAGAATAAGAGTGAATTCCAGGTCAGCCTGGGCTTGAGTGAGACCCTACCTCAAAAACTCAAAACTAAAAAAAATAGAGGTTTCATAAAAATCTTGCTCCAAATTATGGAGAAGTATTTGGTGAGATTTTTGATAAAATTATTTAAGCAGTAATTATTTGTTATGCCTCAGTTTTCATGCATTAAACATGTATTAAAAACTTGATCTGAGGTCATATCTTTTGTTCTTATTTTGTTTTATTTTTTGATGCAAGACCAACAGACTGGCTTTTATTCTATGTGAGAGAGTGAGAAAGAGAAAGAGAACTGGCACGCTAGGGCCTCCAGCCACTGAACTCTAGACAGGTGCACCACTTTGTACATATGTGCAAACTTGTGCACTTGCATCATCATATGAGTCTGGCTTATGTGGAACCTGGAGAATCAAACATTGGTCCTTAGGTTTTGCAGGCAAGTGCCCTAACCACTAAGCCATCTCTCCAGCCCTGTTTCTATTTTTATTGAGGTGAAATTGCTATATAATGGAAAGATCATTTTAATGTGTTCATGTCATAATGCTGTGTAGCCATCACAGTCACATAGTTCCAACATGGAAACCATGTATTTTTGCTAGAATTTTAAGAACCATGTGATATTTCGAGGACTCTGCATACAATTTATTCAAATATAATACAAAGATAGGAATGTTGTTGCCTTGATTTCAAGATATGAAAATATAGAAAACAAGTCTTTTCCAAAACTTTTTTTTTTTTTTTTTTTTTTTTTTTTTTTTGGTTTTTCCAGGTAGGGTCTCACTCTGGTCCAGGCTGACCTGGAATTAACTATGTAGTCTCAGGGTGGCCTCGAACTCTTGGCAATCCTCCTACCTCTGCCTCCCGAGTGCTGGGATTAAAGGCGTGCGCCACCACGCCCGGCCTTTTCCAAAACTTTTGTCCATCACTTCCTTTGTACTAAGCAAACCTTCATCTTGGTAAATTTTATTACTAAACAAACCTCAAAGACAGCCAAATATATCCATGTGCTGATAGGCACTATGTGTTCTTAAGAGTTTTTATTATTGAGGCTTCACACATATGTTTAAATTTTTCTCAAGATTATAAGGTTTGTTGACTATTTGAAATTGTTATTTCACAGCAACCATTTTAATTCCTGTGCTTTTCTTTACCTTTTCATTGCCTTTCAGATATGCTTCTTCTGTGAAGGATGGCTCCCAATATTTTGTGCTTCTAATTGTGACAGATGGTGTGATTTCAGATATGGCTCAAACTAAAGAATCTATAGTTAATGTGAGTAGAGGTCAGAGTCTTTGGCTCAGTGACAGTATGGTGCACTTAACAATAAAATCTATTTCATGTGACTTAATAGAGAAATAACATGCTCACATCTTTGCAGCAAATTTATTTATTTATTATTTTTGTTTTTTTGTGGTAGAGTCTTTCTCTAGCCCAGATTGACTTGGACTTTATTATGTAACTACATAGTCTCAGGCTGGCCTCAAACTGACAGGGATCCTTCTCCCAAGTTTTGTGATTAAAGGCATACTCCACCACACCTGGCTTTATATCTTAATTTTATCCAGACAACCTGTATAAATCTGCTCCACTGATTCATGAGGATCAAAAGAGTGGGGGTGGTATTGCTTTAATGTGCATGAGTTATAGTACTGATAGATTAGTTTGATCTACTTTTATGTAATTTTATGCATAAAAATTGAATATTGGGCTTGTTAATAATTTTATTATAGTCTTTTGAAAACTAACTATAAAACCTCCATTTATTTCATTCTATTCTGTTAAATGATGTCTGATTTTACTCACCATTTCTACACTGAAGTTTAACAACGCTTGGCACAAAGTAGATACTTAATAAAAATGATTTGTGCAAATGGTGTGTTAAGCCTTACAATTTTCCATAACAGAAAAATGTTTTATCAGTTATTTTATGTAAGAAAAAAAGGTAAATGTAAGGTAAACTCAGAAATGTAAAATTTTTCTTTATTGAAACACCAAACATAAAAAGAGCAGTGGTAGATTCATAAATATCTTTATATATTTTGTTTTTACCTGGACACACTTGGGTTGGATTGATCTTGATTTCCTTCCTAGGCAGTGCTATTGGTTTGCATTTTCATGCATGACTTAACAGTTTATCATTAGCAAAGAGGAGATGCTGCACTGAGAAAAACATTTACTTGACCTTCACAACAGATGTGATGATACCTATAGTGTTCTGGGTCTCCTGTTCTTACCAATTAATTATTTGAATTGTTTTTATTATTATTATTTTATTTTTGAGAGAGAGAGAGAGACAGACAGAGAGGGAGAGGGAGACAGATAGAGGTGGGCACACCAGCAGTCTCTCAGCTGCTGTGAACTAAATTCAGATGTGTACGCCCCCTTGTGGTCAAGTGCGACATTGCGCCCTTGCATCACTTTACATCTGGCAAAACGTGGGACCTGGAGATTGGAACCGGGTTCTTAGGCTTAGCAGGCAGGCACCTTAACCACTAAGCCATCTCTCCAGCCCATTTAATTATTTTAAATGATAATATAATTTAAATAATTCATATGATAGATAATATGTATATCAAATATTTGTCTACCTCACAACTTCATGGATAGTTAGCACATAAATTAATAATGTTAAAAATAAGTCTCCATAATAATTTACTCATTTACCATAAAAATGGCCTTTTCTGAAAAGGTATAAAATTAGTACACTGTTAAATGCATCTGGCACCATTTTCTTCAAATAACAATTAATAGATTGAGGGAAGAGAATGAGCACTAAAAAGAGGTCATAGATCACCAGTGTCAGCGAAGAAAGGTTTGGGTTGACAGTAAGAGTGGAAGCATGTGCTTCATCAATCCCTCGTGATTCTGATGTTCCATCTGATCCTTCATGCTTGATACAAACCTAAAGAATGTCTGCTGGGTCAGTGCATGGAAAGAGTCTGAGAGTGTAAATATGTTCAAACAAATCTATCTTAATGAGTATCTGATAAAAGGTATCAGATAAAATCAGGATGTTCTTTTCTTCTTAAGAACTAATTTTCTTAATTGAAATCTAATTATGCGATTTTTTTTGAAGGCCTCAAAACTTCCCATGTCAATCATTATAGTGGGTGTTGGACCAGCAGAATTTGATGGTGAGTGTTAACATTTCAGTGACATTCCTGTGCTCTTAAATTTCTATTTTCTTTGCTCTGTAGAGGGATGGGAGTGTGTTTGTATATATAGGCATAAATACAGTTCATGGGCAAATTAAGATGACCAAATTAATGAATCACTCATTTGAGTAAGACATCCTTTCCAGTTATAGATTACTTAAACATGTACTTAGCCATTTCTTTAGACATACTTTGTACTTTGAAGTAAAATTTAAGACTGGCAGAAAAATAAATTGAGCTTCGGTCCCTAAGGCATTACATGCTCTGAGTTCACTACAACCTTTAAACAACAACTCTAAATTAATAAATCATTAAGTTGTGAAAAGAAATGTTAACATAAGCACCATAAGCTAATTTAGTAAGTACTCAGCCTCTGGCTAGTTGATAGGCATTAGCTTTATAAGCAAAATTCTGTCATGTGAAAGAGGAAAATAAAAATGGAACTGACCAGCTGAAATTTAATGAGAACTTATAGAATTGTGCCATATTGGCTCCCTGGATACTTTTCCATTTGGGCTCTATTGTCAGTTAAGTAACAGATATTTGTGTCACCAGTGATCTGGCTAAATCTCTTTCAAGATATTTTGTTTCTGGTCATCTGATGAAATCCTTTTACAGAACTCTGACAAAGAGCATTTACGTGACCACATTAATATTCACTTGGTTAATTGTTTTTATCAACAATGAGCATTTATTTAGCTTGGAAGGGACTTAGTATTTCAGATTCTAAAGCAAAAGTCATTTAACCCTGACTGCTGCTGTTCTTGCTAATATTTTCTGTAAACATTCATGTCTCTTCAGATACTGAGACAGCTCTTCAGAGTTGGGAAACCTGAGATCCACCATTTTTATGCTTTGTATGCTTGACAGTCTCTATTAGCCAGTGACAGGCTGCAATACCCAAGCTTCACCAACTGCTGAGCAAAAATAGCTCATATTTTCTTCTTTAGCAACTAGTTGGTTTTACCTGTAGAAAGTTCATCGCTCATCAGTATATCTCAGACATGCCAGATGCTTATGGAAGGAAGTCCATGGTAGGTCTGTGGCCTCAGTGGTGGAAAACCTCAGTCGCATCTTCGTCTTGAGGCTCCCTTTAACAGGCATGAGTACATAGCCACTGGCCCTTCCTAGTGTGTGCCTCTGCCTCCATCTTTCTATGCAGATCAGCACACACCTTCTCTCCAAAGCCACAGCTCCTTACATTCTTCATTTCCTTTGTTCCCAATGAATTGGTAAGGTGTTTGAGCAAAAATAATTCTGCATTTATCTATCCAGCAATCTCTTAAACCAGCATTTCAGTTTTATTACCAGCAGGGCCAAATTTAAGAATGTGAGTTAAATATCCTGTGGACAGAGTCAGCCTTTCCATTCTTCGGCCTCAGCCCTGTTCCCAGGCCTCCCTAGTTGGGTCAGTCTTTGCAGAGTAAGCCTAGCCTGGGATGCTGCTTTCAACCTGAGAACAGGTTGTTCTAAAAGACGAAAGTCCAAAGCCATCCTGGTGCTGTGGGAGTGAGAGAAGGAGTAAACAAAAAGGGAACTTTTCTTTCCAGTAGGATTCTCACTTGGAAATTGGAATGGCATTTTCCTGTCAAAATATAGAAGCAGGTTCCATTCCACTGAGTGGATCCGTTAGCCAAATCTAGAGCAGTTGGTAACCCACCATGGTTGTGTGTCACTACTGCACTTGTGTGAGCATCATGTCAGGTTGTTTGCTGCTGAGTAGCTTAGACCACAAGTTGCTTAGACAGATGTTGGTTGTTTTCCCCCAGTCATTTATGTAGCACTTTCTGGCTCTAGACAAGCTGTCTGGGGACTGACTCTCTTCTAGATTCTAGCCAGGTCTCTCCATGTTCTGTCAGAACAGCATATGGTTTCTTCAGCAGTAGGGTCTTACCAATAACCTTTGGTGGGTCATCAAGTACTCTGACAGAAATCTGTCTTCTTTTGGGAAACCTTGTAGGTCTCACTGATCAACAGCTCCTTGTGGATGCTAATCAAATGCTGGTATTGGGAGTTACAGGTCAGTTCCAAGGAAAAAGAAGGAAGAAAAAGTATAGGTAATATGAAAGAGAAAGAGAGAAGAGGGAGTGATAGAGAGAGAAACAGGAGAAGACTGAGGTTAGTCTTCATCACACCCTCTCCAGGCACCTGTGATTCAGGTATTCTTTCTAAGCACCTGATGCAGGTTCGACCTTTTAGTATGTCTTTCAGGATATAGGATTTTATGGTACCATTTCCCACCCCACCATCCCTCAGATACTTGGGCTCAGACTCAAGAAAAACAATTAACTTTCTCTTCCATTCCTTATCATTATTAAGAAAGACAACTTTGGCTGGAGAGATTGCTTAGTGGTTAAGGCACTTGCCTGCAAAGACTAAGGACACAGGTTCAATTCAGTGGCACACAGGCATGGCGGGTTACAAACTGCTCTAGATTTGGCTAATGGATCTGCTTGGTGGAATGGAATCCATACCTGGAAATGGGAAACAAGTCAGAACCATATCCAAAAATGAACCTGCTTTCCAACATCAAGATCCTACCAATAGTGGGATACAAGAGGGCCTACACCTATTAAATTATCTCTAAAATAATAATGGTTATCCATGTATCTTGCACTGACTTCACTCTCTGTTGGAGAATCTGCTTGTCTCTTTCAGATGGACATAGAACCTGAGGAGAGAATCATCCCAACGCACCTTAACAGGGCACCAGCTGAAGCCATAGAGTTACAGGGGAAATGAGCAAGAGTACTGCTTTATCAGTGAACCTGGTACCAGCACAAGGGCGAAGGAGATAGACACAAAGAACACTCAACCCCTACCAAATCAGATATCCCGAGACTCACAAAACCTCGTAACTTAAATAGACCTAAAATGAACCCAACATGGCTCAGGGAAATTCGTGGAAGAGGGGGCAGAAAGATTATTAGAACCATGAGTTGGGTCATTATACACATAGTCATTGCCTCTCTCGCATAACTGATAGCTACCCCCATAAGGCAAGACCCACATTACCCATGGGGGGAGGACAGGGAGAAAGCTAACGATGGTACCATCATGGCTGTATATATATTATATATATAAAACTAATAAAAATATATTTAAAAAAATATGGAAGCAGGGAGTTAGGGTCCTGTAACATTTAGTTTTTTCTCTCACAACGGTCATAGTTCCCATAGGATGGAAAAAACTAAGCCCACTATTTCAAAAACAAACAAAAAAAGTTGAATAGTTGATTATCCCACTAGGAGACAATAATATAAAGTTCTCTAAAGTATTTTTATTTCTTTCCTAGTAAAACCTTTCTCTTCTTATGGCTAAAAAGAGTAGGAAAAATACTCATACAAGAATCTCTGGCTTATAAATTGCTGTAATCCTGTCAGCCAGCCTATTTCAGCACTTCCAAATTACCTTAGGTTATAGTTTATACATCATTTATACACATACAAACTTGCATTAGGGAAAGACTGAAACTGAAATCAACTTGCAAATTGTATCAGCTAGCCACACAAATCCACACATGACCATTGTCCTTTCTTGTCTTGCTTTCTTTCTCTCTTTTTTGCTTTCCTTCTTTTCTTTGTTTTTTGTTTTGTTTTGTTTTGTTTTTTTGAGTTGGGGTCTCACTATGAAGGCCAGGCTAAACTTGAACTTGTGATCCTCCTGCCTCAGTATACCAAGGGGAAGGATTTCAAGCATGAACCATACCTATACGTTTTTTAACCAGAAAGATTTTTGTTTGCATTGACAAAAAGTGTAATATTTTGCAGTCCATTCATTAAAAGTTGATAAAATAGGCATACATGGATAGGCTAATTAGTATTTGCATTTATTTCTGTAAGAACATTTTATCACACTCTCCATCATGTCCTCCAGTGACTTTTGCTCATATATAAACCACCTTCATTAAGAAGAAAGATTTTCAAGGTAGGATTTCTTTATCCTACAGAAGATAAAGTTACATTACAACCAGGATACACTCACTGCTTGAGGATTTTACTGCCCCTCAGGAGTGGGCTTCATGTTTATGGGAACTGTCTTTCACCATTTAAACAATATTTATTTATTTATTGTTTGTTTGTTTGTTTGTTTGTTTGTTTGTTTGTTTGTTTGAGGTGGCGGGGGGTGGACAATGGGTATGCCAGGACCTCCAGCCACTGCAAATGAACTCCAGATGCATGCACCAAATTGTGTATCTGGCTTACATGGGTCCTGATCAGTTGAACTGGGTCGTTAGGCTTCTCAGGCAAATTCCATAACTGCTAAACCATCTTTCCAGCCCATTTTCACCATTTTACTAGAACTATTTTAAATTAAAAATTTGCTATGCTTCCATGTGTGATGGCACATGCCTTTAATCCCAGTACTCAGGAGAAAGATTGCTCTGTAGGAAGATTGCTATGAGTTCAATGCCAGCCTGAGACTACATAGTGAATTCCATGTCATCCTGAGCTACAAGACCCTACCTCAAAAAGAAAGAAAGAAAGAAAGAAAGAAAGAGGGAAAGAAAGAAAGAAAGAAAGAAAGAAAAGGAAAGGAAGGAAGGAAAGAGGAAGGAAGGAAGGAAGAAAGAAATTTGCTATGCTGTCCATATTTTGAATACTTTGGGCAGAATCAAGGGGTTTCTGTGGATTTCAAATTTGAAATAAAGAATCATTTAAATAAAGTTTTATAAACCTGAAAAAAAAGTTGCTTTAGCAAGAGAAATTAAAAAGCTAAAAAATATATGACTTTTTTAAGGCTTAAAGAGACTTTATTAGATTAAGAGAAGAAAAGCATAAGAGAGCTCTTGCCATGTGGAAGTCAGGAGGGGATAGAGAGTACATGTGGGAATAGGGGTGACCCCATCTCAGCTGAGCAGGTACCTGGAAGTTCAAGAAAGGTGAAAACACAAAAGAGACCTTGCCCACCTGGTAAGGATCTACTTATAATTTTATTGTGATGGGCTTTACCCCCAGGCTCAGGTGAGTCTGAAAGAGAGCTGATTGGTCTGAGCTAGGGGCTGGCTCCAGAGCAGAAGGTGAGAGCTAAGTGGTTGGCTGGATCAGAATCTGAACTCTGGATCTGCTAAAGCAGGCAGGCATGGCGTTCCCTCTTTGGGCCCTCTCTCCTGACTGGCCACCTAATTCTCCCTTGTGAGGACCTGAGTTCTAGTCCTAGAACCTATACAAAAATTCTGGACATGGAAGTGTTCACTTGTCATCCAAGTACTGGGAAGGAGGATATAGGTAGAACTCTGGGTCACTGGTCAGCCAGTCTAGCCTAAATGTTGATCTTCAGACCAACTGGAGACCCTGTGTAGCAGTTATGGCTGGAACAAAAGCAGCTCATGGGAGGAAAAGGTTCATTTTGGCTTGCTGTTTTGATGGAAAGTTGCTTTTTTTATGTTAGAGAGGGAGACAGAGAGAGAGAGAGAATTAGCATGCCAGGGCCTCAGCCACTACAATCGAACTCCAGATGCTTGCACCACCTAGTGGGTTTTTGAAACCTTGCAATTGCCTCACCTTTGTGCATCTGGCTAACATGGGATCTGGAGAACAGAACATGGGTCTTTAGGCTTCACAGGCAAGTGCCTTAACCACTAATCCATCTCTCCAACCCTTGATGGGAAGTTTCATCATGGCAGAGAAACCATGGCAGAGCATGCAGCTGAAGCATCATATCTTAGAACAGCTTGTCACATATCAGTAAGAGTGAACTGTCTCTGAACACCCAGTGGACTGGGATACAAAACCCCAAGTTCCACCCCCAGCAAAGCTTCACCCCCCAAAGGCACTACCAGCAGGGACTAAGTAGGATGCCTACTCACAAACATTTGAGGTGATGGAGGGCATTCTACATTCAAACCACCACTCCCTTTCAAGTGGATGGTGCCCGAGGAATGACACCCAAGGCTGTCCTTTGGCCTCCAAATGTATACACACACACACAATTTTTACACACATGTACACACAAACATGTGCAAACATGAACATACACACATATTAAACAAATTTTAAATGGCTCCAGACACACAGTGAAACCCAAGTCTGCCCACTGAGCTGCCAGGTTGTGGAATGGGGGTGGGGAGGGTATTAAACCAAGTCTCCCTTGACCTCCAAGGTCTTGAGGATGCCAGTGATATCTAAGACAACGCTTCAAAGACATGGAGGACAGATCTTTTGATCTTATTTTTTGGTGTGTGTATTATGTGTAGTGTATGCATACATATGAACAGATGCATGCACCCTATTCACATGTGCAGAGACCAGAGGAAGATCTTAGGTGTCCTCTACCTTCCATCTTAATGCCCTGAGACAGACTCTCTTATTGAACATGGAGCTCCCCATTTTTCAGTTAACACTGGCTCACCAGGGATTCCCAGCGATCCTCCTGCCTCCACTCTCCCTCTCCATCTCAGGCTGGGGTTATAAGCATGCACAGTCCTGCTTTTTATGTGGGTGCTGGAGATTGAATTCAGGTCCTCATGCTGTGCAAAAAGGACTTTTACCCACTAAGCCATCTCCTAGCTGTATATTTCTTTTTTTCCTTTGGTTAGGACATGTATTTGGTTTATTGCTGCATATCAAATGAGTCCAAAACTTGACAGCTAAAAAGAATGTGTATTTTTGCGATCAGTTTCTTTTGGTTAGATGTGAAGGATTTCTCAAAAAGGGAACAGACAAGATGTCAGGCATTAGGTGTCAAATAAAGGCTCAACTGATCAAATATCCATTTTCAAATTTGTTCACGTGGTCACTGGGGAAGAAATTCGTCCTCATAGAGTAGCATTTTAACTGCTTGTTTCTGACTTGATGTGTTCTCCTCTTTGAAACTCTCACCTACCTGAGGGAAGACTAATCAGGACTGATTTGGCAAGTTCTATTCCCCTAAGCTGGGTTATCCAACACTCCCTTATTACATATTCCTAAGTATCAGGAAGAAAAAGTGAGTCCAAAAATCAATATTGAATCCTCTCCAAGACTCTCCAAAACTTTTCATTTTCAGGTAATATGCTAAACCTAAAACTATCTTTGATGCCCCAGATTAAATTATTCAATTCACTCCTTTAATATGATAAAACTGCCCAATTCAGTTCACCATTGTTAACTTTTATTCAGATTTGCTTTATGAGACATTCATTGCATCTATTTCTTTTTTAATCATTGACCTCTTAACTCTGCTTCCTGGGTTTTTGGGATTCAATATTTTTTTTTTTATTAAGTAGAAGCTGTATGGCTACAACATGTGTTGGTACCATCATTTCCCTCCTCCCTGCCCCCATTCCACTGAGGGCCCTCCTCACAACCATGAGGTTATGAGTTATGAGATGTGAGAGCAGCAGTCAGTCATTGTGGGGGTGGAGACACTATCTCTGGATATTCCCTCATACCCTGTGGCTCTTACATTCTTTCCACCCCCTCTTCGGCAAAATTCCCTGAGCCTTGGTGGATATGTTCTAAGTCTACTTTAGTGTTGAGCTCTCAGCAGTTCTGGATTTCTGCTTTGGTGACTTGAGTATCCTCAGTGTCTGTCTCTATCGCCCTGGCACAGGTTGTCAGGCTTGCTGTGGAAGCAGCACTCTTGCTCATCTCACCAATTTCTCTGTGCTTTCACCTGGGCCTTAGCTGCTGTGTCAGGAGTGGTTTATCTCCTGCCAGGGAGTCAGCTATCTCTTCTTACTCATTTTTGGTTGTCCTTGGTTCTCACTATTTAAAAAAAAAAAAAAAAAAGATTCTCCAATGGAGAGTGAAATCAGGATAGGTTAAATGAGATAAATTAAATGTTAATTTAGAGATTTTGATAGGTGTAGCCTCTCTTTTGGCCAAAAACTAGTGGGAGCTTCTCGTTGGAGTACAAAATCTTGATCTCCATAGGATTCTGCCTCAGTTCCCAGTTCCAGCTATGGGTCCCTTTCCACTGAGCAGATCTCTTAGCCAGTCAGAGAGCTATTTGTTACGAGCCTGTGTTGTGTGTCACTTATTGCACAAGTGTGTGCATCTTGTCAGTCTGGTTGCTTTCATATAGCAGGGTCCTCTACTTGCTCACAAAGGTCTTGACCATTTTCCCACAGCAGCTCGTATAGTACTCTTCAGCACTACATGGGCTAACCATCTGGGAACTGGCTTCCTTCCAGATTCCAGCTGGATGCAGCATGTGGTATCTTCAGCAGTAGGATCTTATCTTTTACCTCGGGCAGATAATCAAGTGCTTTGACAGAAGCCTGTCTTGTTTTGGGGACCTCATAGTTCTCTCCAATCAATAGCTCAGTGTGGGTTGTAACAGATTTGGTCCTGGGAGTTATAAGCCAGAGCCATTTGTTTTAGGGTTAGACTTCACTCCATCCTTTCCAGGGTCTTTCTTACCAGACGACCCCACCCATACTCCTATTAAGGGTTATATCTTTTAGCCACTATCCAGGAGGCCTTTCTTTAAAGATAGCTAATATAATACCTTGTTAACTTGTTAAAAAAAAATGTTATTTGCCTCCTGCTTTGATCTACGTCAGGATGAGAGGTAAATAGAAAGAGTTGTAACTTCATCATGCCTCCCATACTAGAAAGTGCAAGTACTGTGCCTGTAGGGAGCTGGGGTTCACCATCTGCCCCTTGGCAGGTAACATGATCAGGAAGCCTGAAGGGTAGATGTGACTCCCCCTGGACAACTTACTCACTACCTTGCTTGTCCTTGCTCTCAAAAGTTCAGATCAAACTGGGCATAGTGCCACATGCCTTTAATTCCAGCCCTCAGGAAGCAACGGTATGAGGATTGCCATGAGTTTGAGACCACTCTTAGACTACATAGTGAATTCCAGATCAGCCTGAGCTAAAGTGAGACCCTACCTTGAAAAGCAAAACAAAACAAAACAAAAGCTCAGTTTATGCTGCCTCAACCTTTTAACTCAAAAAGGCATGCTAAAAAAAGTGAAAGGTACTTTATAGGGTCTCTTCTGTATACAAGATTATCTGAATCCTATCATTTCTTAGCTAATGGGAATAAAGTATTCAAAAGACCAATAGAGATTGTTTGGAGGATTGTGAGACCTGCATTAATCATCTGATTCTTGTTCCCATTTTAGAATGAATATAGAGTAACTGCTGTGATTTTTGATCATATTAGGAGACAGAAAGAATTTTTTGTGATTGTTGGCATGTTGCCATTATACACAGTTATATCTTGAAGTAAAATGAAAATTGCAAAAGCTAGTGAAGTTGTAAATAGGAGTTAACTATGGAAAATATTTCAGCAGACCAAAAAAGTACATTTCCAAGAAATACAGGTCCAAAAAACATCTTATATTTTGAGTAAGATAAGACCATATTGGTGGTTATACATACATTTTATAAAATCATGGCACTTATGGTATACTTAAGTGAATCATTGAATGGGGACTCTCTCAGTTATATGCAGCAGCTGAAACACTGATTCATAAATGTGTGTAGACAGATAAAATTGAAAATAATATGTGTTTTTTTAACTAAAATGCATTATCCAAGGACTGAGGAAACAGTAAAGAGATGAGGATCATATCTGACTAAGGAATATTTTGTTTTGATGTAGGGTGAAGAGTCAAGCATTACTGTTCAATTGGCTCTCTGAAGTCTAGTGAATGTCATGTATAAACAAAATGAATTGCCAATTATAAAATTATATCTTAAGTGCAAATTAGTATCCCTAATACAATTAATTTTTAGTGACTTCTCTTAATAAACTACAGAAATGTTTAATAAACTATGGAAAGTCTTAATGAAAGCTTAATAAGCTGTGGAAATGCTTTTTAATTGCAATATAAAATTAGATGTCAAAGTGTTCTATTATATGACAGCATTTTTAAATACCAGCTTATACATGTACCATTGAAATGATTTCTTAGCCAACAAAACAATATTTCACAAGACTCATACTTTATTCAGCAAGTATAAGGACTGGGTAAATGGCATGTTTTTTTCTAGCAATTATTTGTAAAGTCAAACTTGTGTAATGTGGGCATTGTAGTTTCAATGAGAATGAAGTTTATATTTTTATTGAAAATTCCATAACAGTTGCTTCCAAGTGTCTTAAATTAGAAAGAAAAAGAAAAAGAATAATGGGTTGACATTACTGACTGTCCAGTCCATCATACAGCATATAATTCAAGTTTAGAACCTGTAAGGTGAAGGGATAGACCCAAGACTCAGCTACAATGTATTGACTATGTTTGACTTCCAAAGAGTCATTCAGGTGCAAGACTCTCCTTTATAAAATATGCATCAAGTCAGACTTTGTGAGGGATATGATTAAAAACATTATGGTAGCCACACTTTTTCTGTACACAGATGTATTGCTAAATGCATATAGTTATTTCTTATTTTAAACAGTTGTATTATCTCACTGATGAAATGTATTAAATAAATTATATTTCATTTTCAAGCAATGGTTGAATTAGATGGAGATGATGTAAGAGTCTCTTCCAGAGGAAAATATGCTGAAAGGGACATTGTGCAGGTAAGAAATGCAATAAGAATTACCTATATCATTGATTGTGAGAAAGTCTGCTCTAATGTGTAAATCAGCACCTTAAATTGAAACTAAGTGTTCAAGGTTCTGTAAATGTTGTTGGTATATTTTCCATGGGCTGTAAGTTAAGTTAACAGGGACTATAATCAGCACTCAGTTACTTTTGCTTCATCTCAGGCTCACCAGATATAGAGTCATTACTAATTAGTGTATTTTCCTACTTTACTATTATCAGGTATATTATAATGGACTTTATAACAATGAATATCTAGTCATTATTTAGTCTTCAAGTAAATAAAACATATTTAAAACAGCTGATATATACCAAGAATAAACAGTTTAAAATTCATCAAAATTATTGTACCTACTGTCATATTTTCCCCATGAAGTATGGTTAAATAATGGAGCTATGCCTAAATACTATATATAATATATAATACATGGCATACAAATTGCATATCATATACAAATTTTACACATAAAACTCTCACATTTGAAAAAATACTTAACTAAATACTACTACTTGGAGAGTGAATAGGAAAAAAACAATACTGGAAAATACGGCTAAAATTTGAAATTGAAAGCAAGAAGTTAATTCAACTAAATAGTTGTATATTTCATTTAGAATTTCTTTATCTTTTATAAGATTTTTTTATTTATTTATTAGAGATACAGAGCTGGGAGGAGAGAGAGAGTGTGAATGGGCACACCAGGGCCTCTATTCACTGCAAACGAACTCCAGACGCATGCGGCACCATGTGCATCTGGCTTACGTGGGACCTGGAGAATCGAACCTGGGTCCTTAGGCTTCACAGGCATGTGCCTTAACCGCTAAGCCATCTCTCCAGCCAATAAGATTATTTTTATTTATGTATTTATTAGTGACAGAGAGGGACAGAGAGTGAGAATGGGCACACCAGGGCCTCTAGCCACTGCAAATGAACTCCAGACACATGCACCACCATGTGCGTCTGGCTTACGTGGAACCTGGAGAATCAAACCTGGGTCCATAGGCTTCTCTAAGCCATCTCTCCAGCCCTCTTTATCTTTTAAGATGTAAGAATAGAAAACTGTCTGTGAAGCATACATTCATAAGTAAGAAAAGGCAGAGGGTCTCAATATATGATTTAAGAATTAACATGAAAGTTTTCAAGGAACAAACCATGGACTTCAATATTACCTCTTAAATAATCACCTAATGCAGGCACTAAGAGAATATAACTTGGAATCATACAGAATTTGGTTGAAATTCTGGCTTGTGATAACTTGAAAACCTACTTTCAGTATTCTAGGTGATAAGCAGCCTTATGAAAATTAAATGAAGTAACCTATGTGAAATATATTCCTGAACTACAGCTCATAAAACAATAAAATGATGATTAGAATAACTTCAGGGAGAAAATACTTTGGATGAATATATAACAGGCTCAGGGTGTAACTCAGTTGTAGAACATTTGCCTATCATGCTCAAGACCCCAGTATCATAAAAAAAGATATTTTTAATGTTCTTCATCAATCAACACAATTACATTTAAAATAGAAAGAATTGCATAGAAAATGTTTTTAAAAGATAATTGAGTATAAATTAAACTGTTCCACATAACATACTTGGTAAAGGACTAGGCCAAGGCAGCTAAGTATCATGGCAATGTGACCTGTCTGAGAATTTCATAGTGCTCTAATTAAACATCCTAACCTCATCAGCATAAATTATAGGTCCAAGTACACTTTATCTAGAAGTTTCCCATAATTTCCAGCTCACAGTTTCCAAAAAGCCCAATTGCTAATAAGAAATATGAACTTGAAGGCATTTGGAATGTTATGTTGTTATATTGCTATTATAATACATTTTTATCAAATTAACAGGGGAAGCTTCCTATCTCATGTTTCATATAAATGATGCTAAAGAGAAACACCATTACTTTATACCTGAGGAAGTAAGATTGCTCACATCACTGATATTTCCTTTAAAATGACCATTATATTAAGTCAGTGCATTTCTATTAGCTTTTATGTTATTATTTTTAGACTCCAAATTATTTCATCTTTGTACTATCCATAATGGTGTGTACCTCAAAGGAATCACTTTGTTACCCGTCAGCATAGGTATATATAGATACAGGTTAAGGTATGGAAGCAAATTACTAGTATCTCTTCTTGAAAGTCAGAATCCTAAGGCCAGTCTGTCATAAATATAAGTGTGTCAAGTTGACACTGGGATCTGCATATTTCAAACACAGCTGAAGATACAGGCAAACACTGAAGATATCTGTCAAATAGAGTTGCACTGAATGAGCAGAGTAGTCTTACAGACACTGAGTGAGAAATTAAAATGTGCCTAGGGAATTAGTAAACCCCTGAACAGCAATGATAACTTGTCTTACACCCCTACTTTTAGACGAAGAGATGTGATGCCTGCCCTCTTTTCAAATTCCATGGAGAAGTTTCTGAATGGAGAATCTTCTCTTCAAAATACAAGTAATGACCATTTACGTGTATAGAAAAACCACCTCCTCTTTATCCTCTTGAATAGGGTTAAATATCTACCATCAAAGTTTTCCATATTCTGCTAAAAACATGTATAAATTAGTTTTGGGGGGAATAGACACATCATTGAGTATTGAGGACACTGACATAGCATTGTTAATCTTCCCATTTTATAACTAATTCTGAAACATCAGCATAGCTCTTGAAATTCTCTGTGACCTGACTCCAATCTCCTACTTTAGCTAAATACCCATGAAAGGGTACACTTCATCTAGACAAATTGTCTGTCTTTGCACCACACAGTTCCATGTTTCTTCTGTTTAATATAATCATTTTACCCAGAATGTTTTTCATCAATGCTGATGGAAGTTCTCCACCCTGCAATTTCCTTCAGTGTGGCCCTTCACAGTGCCCTCTTCCCATCTCTCCTCTACTTTGTTCCTACACTGATTGCCTTCTTACCTTAGTCACTTATGCATAAAAAAACTGTGAACCAAGATGGAAAGTCAAACTACCTATGCAGTTACCCTGTCATAAACTGGTAGGTCCAGATTTCCAAGAATTTTTATTCTAAAACCTATTTTCTCTGTTATAACACACCTACATTCTGAAATGGTTAAATTCTAAAGAAGACCATTGTCATTTAGTCCCCTTTTCACATTACTGAATGTCTAACATTGGAGTCAGATCAACTTGGCTCTAATAATGACTGACACTTGTTATTGTCTGATCTTGCTAAGTTAATTAAGCTTCAGTTTCCTTTGAGGTCAATTCAAAGTATGGATAAGGCACCTGTGAAAATTAAAAGAGATATTATATCCAATCCCATAGCATAAAACTTCCCAGATACTTGGCAAAAATGTGCTAGTATCCATATCAGTTGTTATCATAACTATGTTGGCCTAGCCTAATGGAAAGGCACTTTTGCATGCTATTACCTTATAGTAGCTAGACCCTGACTTTGATCTATTACTTTATCTTAAGTGTCTTTCTGCTTCAAGACTCAATCTCATATGACTACATTATAAGCAGTAAGAAAGATGACTCCCTGTGGTTATTATCCTAAACCTTAAGTGAGTTTCTGAACTCAATGTAAGTAAGGCTCCTCGGTGCTGTGGTGTAGCCATGGTGTTTAATGCATTGCCTTTCTTCCTGGCCGCTTGTAGCTTCTGGCCAGCCTGTCATTTCTTTAAAAATCACATTTAAATTGTATTTTGCATAAGAAGGAAAATAATAACCTTGAAGTCTTAGTGATTGAAGAACACTAATGGAGCGCTGCACAGTAGGAACAATCAAACAAAATTGAGCAGAACAGCAACTAAAAGCCCATTTGTCCAAACACGGTCAAACTTGTTTTTGCAAATGGGCAAAGCCAGCCATTAGAGCAGGCATGAGGACCATTTCCCTTCTGTAGGCTGGTGGTTGAAAAGAAGATGGAGAGTACCAAAGATACAATGTTTTCTATAAAGCAGAATGCATTTATTGGTACTCACTATATGAATGTATTAAATTAGTGCAAAGTGAAAATTGATTTTCTTCTTTTTAACTGAACATTTTAAGGGCCCAAGTTCATTTATGGTCAGTGTGCATTCACAATGTGTGGGGATTCTTAAAAACAAAAGTACCCAACTACAGCATTGAGAAATTAAAAGGTAAATGAAAAAAGTAAAGAGAATGATCTGAGTAGTGAGGGCAGACTGTAATGGTAGAAGGAAATACACAAAACAATGAAATCATACTTTGAAAACTATAATATTTGACAATAATAAGAGGTAAAGGAAATGAAGAGCATATATCACTGGTAGAGTACCTTTAGCAAGACTGAAGAAATGAATGCTTCTGTGGAAAAGATTTAAATAATTTAGGACTAGTGAGTAGAAAGTTCTCAACTTTGTCCTTCTTCCAGCATATGTGTGAAATATCCTGTTCATAATGGTTATTGCCCATTATGAGACAGAGGTTCTCAACCTGCAGACTTTGTGCCCATCCAATAAACCTAAATTAAATATGACATATTCAATCTGGGATTGAAATCTGGGGAATCGTTTACCAATTTTCCCTTTTTTTATTAAAAAAAAAACTTGAACCTTTCCACCCCCAGTATTGTGTACCTCTAAATACATACTGCTAGTCCGTCCCCTTAAGCCACCCCCCCCACATGTCTCCTTCTAGCTTCCAGACTCTGCAGACTCTTACTCCAGTTTACATAGTAATTTTTTGCCCAATTTTTATAAGCAGGCTTTAGAAAGAGATGAGTAGAACTCTGTGTATTGTGAATCTATAGTTTTGACTTTCTAGAATATTTTAAATTCTTGGAAATGGATTATAATTTACTTTAATTAATAGAGCACCAGCATATCCTATGGACTTATTAGAAAGGTTAAGAACACAATTTTTTATAATTTATTTTTTATTTATATTATTATAATTTTACATTATCCTCCTCCCTGTCCTCCCTCTTCCAAAGAGACCCTCATCAATGGGGAATGTGGGTCATGCATTGTGGGGGTAGTCAAGAGTTCTGGGGGGTAGGCCAAGTCTGTGCATAATGCCCCAACTTGTGGCTCTAACATTCTTTCCGCCCCTCTTCCTTGAATTTCCCTGAGCCACATTGGGGTCATTTTAATTCTACTTCAGTGATGAGGTTTTGGGAGCCTCCGTGTCTCTGGATATCTGGCTTAGTAGGAGTTGGATGTTCTCTGTGTTTATCTCCTTCAGCTTTTTTCTGGTGTCATGATCCCCAAGAATGCTGTACTCTTGCCCTTCCCCCACATTACTCTATGTTTTCAGCTGGGGCCCTGGTGAGGTGTGATTGGCTGATCCTCCCTTCAGGTTTATTGTCCATCTGAAAAAGATAAGCAAATTCTTTAACGGAGAGAGAAGTTAGTACTAGATAGATGGGATGACCATACATATTTTGGAGGGAATTTTATTTGCGTAGGCCCTCTTCTAGCCCACATTTGGTGGTATCTTGATTGCAGACTGAGCTCATTTTTTGTACATGATTTTGACTTATTTCCCAGTTCCAGCAATGAGTTCCATTCCACTGAGTGGATCTATTAGCCAAATCAAGAGCAGCTGGTTATCCACCATGGCTGTGTGCCACTGCTGCACTTGTTTGAGCATTACGTCAGGTTGTTTCCTGCTGGGTATCTTAGACTGCAAGTTGGACAGATGTCGGTCATTTTCCCCCCACAATTTTTAAAAATAGAAAATTCTGTGAAATTTTACTTTAGATTAAATGGAAAAAACTAAACATTAGCTTCTTCTTTCCATGTATGATTTTTGTGCAAACAACAAAAAAAGGCAAGTCTTGTCCATAATGAAGTAATATAACTTCACAAAATTTCACATGCCCCGGGTTCCCTTATCAGATGCACTGTAAACTTGCTCACACCCTGACTTAGCTACCTTCATGGGTAAGAAAACGTACTTCACCTCTTATCACACAATTTGAAAGCTGCTCTAGGATGGAATTTTAATGGCCTAGGTGTGCCTCTGCCTTTGGGAGATCTTTGTTTTTAAAAAAATGAAGAAATTTTCTAACCTTCTTTTAGAGCCTGTGTTCATTAAATTGGAAAATATTACACCTGTTTTTGGCTTCCAATGTTTTAACTTGGTTTACCTGTAACAACCTTATCTTAAGCTTCCTGAGAACAAACAATTGTTTTCTAAAAGCACATCTTGAATAATGGCTTAAATCAAAAGCATTTTTTCCAAATAAATTTACAAGAGTTATTTTATAATATGAGATAAGATGATTCTTTCTTCTCTTTCTCTGAAAGAAAAAAGTCTATGTAATTTAAACTTTCAAATTTAGAACATAGAAATTGTTCAACAGCCTAAAATGTCTTCATTTTTCATTTTCTAAGACCAAAAATTAGAATGCTTTCAAACTATCATAACATTACCAATTCCAATACCTTCCTAATTGCTTCAAGCATCATTATCCTTAAGGAGAAATTGAAATGATATCCTCAATAGTACAGAGTTTATTAACTAAATAACCATCCCAAGACAGTCTTTTCCCAGAGTCCTTACTCTGAGACTGATAAGGACTATCACATAATTATTTTTAAAAATATTTTATTTTTATTTATTTATTTAACAGAGAAGGAGGGAGAAGGAGAGAGAGAGAATGGGCACACCAGGGCCTCCAGCCACTGCAAACGAACTCCAGACACATGCACCCCCTTGTGCATCTGGCTAACATGGGTCTTGGAGAATCGGACTGAGGTCCTTTGGCCTTGCAGGCAAACGTCTTAACCACTAAGCCATCCTTCCAGCCCCATAATTATTTATTATAAAGACAAAACAACAACTTTTATACAATGTGAAAATCAGAATTAGAATATTTCAATAAGAACTGTACCAAAATCTCATACTAAGATCTTTTAAATTTTTTGCTTTCATATCTTAACTTGTAAAATTGCAACATCTAGGGTACCCTGCATATTAAATATTTCAAGTTCCTGCTGGTAGGGTATGAATTTTGTATTCACCGTCTGTGAATATAAATCATGAGTTAAATCCATGATTTGATGGCCTAGTAGCATCTAACAATAATATTTAAAGAGTCTTTACTTGTTTTGCTATCATTATAATGAATTGTGTAATATACTCTTTATTCTACATTAATTAATAACTTTGTTTCAAAAGCTGAATTAAACATCTATTAACTTCACTGGTCAGGAAAACAAGCTCCTAGTAGGTTAAGTGCTCTCTACTATTGAGCATCACCTAGGAGGCCACATAATGTGAATATCAGGATGAGGAAATAACATAGAAAAAAAAGTATCCCTTTTTAGTAAAGCATATATTAGAAATGCCTGGTCAGTGTAATAGTTGTGGTGAGAACATTTTAATATACAATTTTTATTCATCTTACTATTTTTTCTGGGCATTTGTAATTTCTCTATAATCAAATGTTTGCATGTCAGCCTGTGATCCCAGCACTTGGGAGGCTCGAGGCAGAGATATCATGAATTCCAGGCCTGATTGGGCTTTATAGTGAGACCCTGTGTCAAAAAACAAAAAAGTAAAAGATTGAAAACAGTTGTATGTGCTGACTTTTTGAGTCAATTTCAGTTTGCTAAAGACTATGAAATAACTTTCCCCTCTGTTTCAGTTTGTGCCATTCAGGGACTATATTGACAGAAGTGGAAATCACATCCTGAGCATGGCCCGATTGGCTAAAGACGTCCTAGCTGAGATCCCAGAGCAGTTTCTGTCCTACATGCGGGCCAGAGGAATCAAGCCTTCTCCTGCACCTCCCCCATACACCCCACCTACACATGCACTACAGACACAAATATAACTGCTCTTGGATGCTAAAACTAACCACACACCAATCAGAACTGCCATGTTGATGTTTTGTGCCTGGTGCTATGCCAAGAACCAAGGAATCAGACATGTTTTCTCAGTTTGGTTTCATCAGTACTAGATAATGTGCATTCTTGGATCCAAAAGTAATTCTCTTCCTAAACCAAAACTGTAAATATGGTTGTTGCATGAGCAACAAAAAAAATGTGCTTGAAGCAAAGTGCGGATGTGTTCTCTGAATCGTCACTTTTTTTTGATAGAATAGCTAAATTCCAATGTACTTTGGGGGAAAAGCACAAGCTGTTTTTAGCTCAAGTATTGTCCTTGAGTACTAACTGTTTAAGACAGCAGTCTATGTATCAATGTTTACATGTTACTACTTTTTAAATTTCAATACTTTTATAACTGTTCTTATGAATAAGTTTTAAATATTGAATCCTTTGTCTTCTAAATTGCAATAGCTATAATCACAAGAGCAATATCTCTTTGAATGACCGTCTGGACAAAATTACAGATAAGGTGAAAAAAGATGCATATTTCACAAAACTGCATTGTCTTAAGAAGCTGCATCTGTTCAGTGGGTAATATTTCTCTGCAGTATTTGCTGAGTATGGGAACTTAGCAGCTGTGTATCCTGCAAGAACATATTTTTCCCATGAATTTTGGAGTTCTAAATTTAGACTGCAGTCAGTTTATGTTTTGCAACACGAAGTAGAAGCAATGAAAAGTTAAATATTGTGACCTGTAAATGCACAGAATTTATTTTGTGTAAAAAGTAGCATCCTTATATTATAATGCTATATAGAAAGACTAAACCAAGAATATTTAATTCTGAACTATGTAACAAGTGTTTTAAACTTCATATTCCATTAATTCTTGTCTAGATATTTTAATTCAAAGGGACATCAGCTCTCTTGATTGGAATTTATTGTTATCACCATTCCACTTTACCATACAGGTGCACAGGCTGGAGTCTTTTGTGAAATTCCCAGTTCAATATATATGACAACGTGACTTAGTGCACAACACATTTGTGAAATAACTCACTTCTATATCCTGACCTGCCTGTGCACAATTAATTATAAATATTTTTGCATGTACATTTTTTACACAAATTACAGTTTTGTGAAGTTGTGTCTAAAGCAAATAATTTCTTTAGGACAAATGGCCTTAAATTCTCACAGAATTCCTGGAAATGATTGTTAATTGCCTTCAAAACATAGAAAAGTGTATTTATTTTTTTCTGTTTGTGTCAACATTGTAACTTCTTTATAATATTTTTCCTTACTTATACTCTATTTACTACTTGGTTTATTTCTACTGTATGTCATTCTCCTGTCCCAGCTTGATCTAAGGTGACTTTTATAAGCATGAATTTATTTTACTGGAAAAAATACATATACATACCTAATGAAATAACTTATATAACTATAATATTAAATTGTCCATTTTTAAATATATATTAAAATCTTTAAAAGGATAACTATTTGCTTTGTCCATTTAAGGTATGAATGATGTAGAATCTGATGATTATTTTTACCCAGCTTAAGTATTTATGTAGTCTATTTTATTAGCCTAGAGATTTTTTTCCTATCTACTATTTTTTTATTTATATTATTCTAATTTTACATTCATAGTGGTGACAGTAACAGCACGGGGTTAACTTTCACAAGTTTTTTTAATTTACCCTCATTCATCAGTCTAGAAATCAAACACTACTCTTTCTTTCTTATAACATCAGCTATTTTCCTTGGATTGACCTGAGAAAATGAAAGATGCTCACACTCTTGTCTAAATAATAGAATACCCAAATGTAGTGGGACTAGATGCCAAGAATGTAACTGTTTTGTGTCTCAGGATAATAAAGAGAAAAATATATGATGTTAATTCCCTATGTAAAATATAGGATAAATGGAAAAATGGGAATGAATGAATGAAGTAAATTATATAAGAAAACTAAGAAAGGGCTCATCATCATTGTGGAAAATGTGTTATAACCACTTGAATCTTTTGAGTTGCTAGTAGGTGATATACTGTGAAAAATTCCAGATGTGTTCCATAAACTCAGTTGCAGACCATTGCTGTACCTGCAAGCTAGATGTTCAGGATGTCCTAAGTTCACAGTAATGTCACTATGGCACAAGCTGGCACATCTTGCCTCGCTGGTTGGTTATGTAGGTCCAAGGGTCCATAGCTGGATAAGACAGTTGATAACTTTTGTTCCCAGAAGCCTTAATAGCTACTTAATAGCTTAATCACTACTTTTTAAATCCTTTTCCAGCATGCCAAACAGGGAGAAAAGGAGAACTAGGTGGGGAAGGGGACATTGGGAGCAAGATTGATGCACAGGCTGATTGTTCTTTATATTTATGGGATGGATTCATGCATTTTATTGCTTTAAAATAAGTTTATAACAATTTAATTATAGAACTAATTGATTTGTGTACAGTTCATAAATCAAGCAGTTTCCGTTTTCCAAAACGTGGAGAATTCTGAGTAATAACAGGACAGTTTGTTTTATAAAGTGGGGGCAAGAACACTAAATAAAAGAAAATGTAATTGGTTGACATCAAGCTACATTCTAAAAATTTTCTTTTTATTACAATATAAAGAATTAGGTTTCACTGGTATATTTCAAAAAAAAAAAAAATGCCTGCTTTTTATTAACCTTCCTCCCTGTTTCTCCTTCCTTCTCCACCCTTTTGCCCTCTCCCCCATAGCTTTTCTTCTGCTTTCATACTACATTTTTTCCTTTTGTTTCTTCACCACCGTCACCATCACCCTTCATTTTTTTAAAGCAAGATTATGTTTTTAATTTTTTTAATTTATTTATTTGCAAGCAGAGACAGAGAAAGAGAGAGAGAGAAAGATGTGCACCAGGGCCTTTAGCCACTATAAACAAACTCTAGACGCATGCACCACTTTTTGCATCTGGCATTACATAGGTGCTGGGGAATCAAACTGGGGTTCTTAGGCTTTGCAGGCGAGCACCTTAACCACTAAGCCAGCTCTCCAGACCCAAGAACTTTTTTTAATCTTATTTATTTATTTATTAACAGATTATACTCTTTTATTCCTCCCCCCCCCTTTTTTTTCCATTTCCCTGGAGCCCTCCTCAGTGGGGATTCACTGTAGGGTTATGAAGGCCTCTGTCAGTCCCTAAGGGATAGTGTGGGGACTATACCTCAGGGTATTGCCACCCACTTTGTGGCTCTTCCACTCTTTCCACCCCCTTCTGCCATGTTTCCTGAGCCATGGCAGGCCTGTTGGCAGTCTCATGTAGTGTTAAGTTCTTTGTAGCCTCTGGATTTCTGCTTTGATAGGTTTTGCTTGATCACTGTGTCTGCCAGCATCACCCTGGAGCTGGTTGTCAGGTAGTAGGAGCAGTGTTCATGAGCCACTTCCACTGCAAGTTCTCCTGGGCCCTGGCAGATGTGGAAGAGGTGACAAGTCTCATGGTGGGCAGTCAGTTATCTTCTTTTCTTATTGATGGATCTCAACTCTCCTTTGTTTTCTGTGCCATCTGTAAAATAAATCAGATTCTCTAACCAGGAGTGAGAGCATCTTTTGTTAAAGGGGTATGTAAAGTTATTTGAGAGATTTTTGGTGTGAAAGCCTACTCTTATTCTCCAGAGAAGAGTGCAGGCTTCTTTCTGAAGTATGTGTTTCCTGATTATGGGAATCTGACTTGGTTTCCAGTACCCAGGTATGAGTTCTCTCCCACTGAGCAGGCCTCATGTCCTATCAGAGAATAGTTATTACCCATAGAGGCTGTGTGCCACTATTTGCACAAATGAGGACTTATGGTCAGCTGGCAGATTTCTTAGTCTGCAGGTCCCTGCTTATTCATGCTGTTGGTGACAGTTTTCTTCTATCAGCTCCCATAGTGCTCTCCAGCACTAAGAGAGCTAGTCAGGAAGAAGCTAGTTTCCTTCTCTCTTCTGGCATGAAATTCCAGTGTCCTGTGACCACAGCCTGTGGTAAGATCATTTCTTTTGATCACAGTTGTGGGTTTTTAAAATATTAATTAGAAACTTTGTATGGACACATCATGTGTTGGTATAATTTCCCTCCTCCTTGCTCCCATTCCACCAAGAGCCTTCCTCAGTGGAATTGTTGATATTCACCATGGGGTTGTGGATTGAGTTGTGAGAGCAGTAGTCAGTCATTGTGTGTGGGGGAATGCCTCTGGATATCCTCTTCCACAAAATTTCCTGATTCACCAACAGAGTAAGATCAGCAGCATGGGTTAAAGGGAATAAGCATAGTTACTTAAGAGAGATTTGGATGGGTGCAGCCTATTTTGGTAAAAATCTAGTGGGAACTGCTCACTGGAGTCCATGATCCTGGTCTCCATAGGATCCTGATTTTGTTCCCAGTACTAGCTATGAGTTCCTTTCCATTGAGCAGGTTTCTTAGCCAATCAGGGAGCCACTGGTTACCCACCTAAGCTAGGTACCACTATTGCACAGTGCGTACATCTTGTCAGACTGTTTATGTTGATACAGCAGGATAGCCTGCTTGTTCAAAATGTTGTTGGCCATTTTCTCCCAGCAGCTCATGTAGCATTTTCTAGCACTACATGGGCTAACCATATGGGACCTGGCTTCCCTCCACATTCTAGCCAGATCTCTTGATGTTCTATGTTGGCAGCACATGGTATCTTCAGGAATAGGGTCTTACCTTTTACTTCTGATGGGTAATGAAATGCTTTGACATAAACCTGTCTTGTTTGGGGGACCTCAAAGGTCTTTTTGACCAACAGCTCAATGTGGTTTGTAACCAATTTCTGGTACTAGGAGTTTTAAGCCAGAGCCAGTTGTTTTAGGGATAGGCTTCATCCCACCTTCTCCAGGTCCCTTCTTATCAGATGATCTCCCCATACTCCTATTGAGGAAGATTTCCAAAAGGAAGGTTTCTATAGTACCAATTCATTTTGGCTTTAGTTTTGTGTATATTTTCCCCAGCCCTCCCATTCCCCTTCTCCCAAACCCTTCCATCCCTATTATCTGTCCCTGGAGTTGCCTGTCAGGTATGCCTGCAACTTAAGCTGTTCCAGGTTAGGAACCACATATGAGTGAGAACATGCAGCATTTGTCTTTCTGTGCTTGTGTAAGTTTTCTTAATATGATCAGTTCCAAGTCTGTCCATTTTCCTACAAATTTCACTATTTCATTTTTCCTTACTGCTAACACCTTTCTCATCACCTCTTGTGCCTCTCTTGTGGTCTATCTTAAATTATTTTATTGCTTGTGTATGTTTGTATCTGCAAGTGTTAGTACAGGTGCATGGAGTACACATGTGGAAGACAGAGGACAACTTTCATGTGATTCCTCTGTCTTTTTAACTCATTTGTGGCAAGATTGTTGTTCTGGATTCTTACTCTTCTGTTCTTGTCTGCACTCACGTCAAATGTTTGGGAAATTCTCTTGCCTCTACCTCCCATCTCATCCTTAGCACCAGTATACTGGGATTAAAGAAGCCCATGCAGGCATGAAGAGATTTCTCTCATAAGAATGAGTCTGTTTCTTAGAGGACCTGCCAATGACAAATATTTTACTGAAGAACCTGTCTTCCAACACAAGTATATACTTGTCCAATACAGAGCAGGGTAATGCTGGTAACAAAATAATTATTTTAAATTTATGTCACCATTTTAATGTACAAAATTTTATTTGTAACTAAACATAGTCTATTAATATAATAAACAAGTTTTAAAATATGCCCCTACTAAGATTATAGCAAAGACCATAGTTCTAATTCATGTCACAAACTTGTGAGCAGTTCTTGAGGAAACATCAAGCCTCCTAAGCAAGTTGTTTGCATACTTCCCACTCCATCATCATCACCCCCCCAACCCCAGCATCTAACCTTGCTCTTATTTCACTGGTCTCAGAGATGCTTTGGATCCCATAATCAGAGAGAAAGCCTACCACCATGATCTCACAATGGAAAATGCAAATTCATTCAAAGATTTGTTCCTTTAGGTCTAAAGCAACAGTGGCTAACACCTCATGCTTTTCTAATCACAAAGTTATTTGCTGATTTAATTAACATGAAACAGTCCTACTGGGTATTCATAATGCAGTTAGATGAGCTCACTCCCTACAGATAGGATTTGCTATAGAAGGTATGGCTGTCATTGACCTTACAACTTACAAGGAAAGATAAAGGAAGAAATAAACTTAAAGTTGACTTAAAGTAGCTTCCAAGCTGGGGGTGGTGACACATGAGACCCTACCTCGAAAAACCAAAAATAAAAAATAAAAAAGTAGCTACCCATTCACCAATCTTCCTCACATTTCAATATAAGTGACTTAATATGTTATATAAGTGATTCAATAATGTTTACAGTAATCATCTTGATAGTGTTTACACTTTCCAGGCTGACCTGGAATTCACTCTGTATTCTCAGGGTGGCCTTGAACTCATGGCGATCCTCCTACTTCTGCCTCCCGAGTGCTTGGATTAAAGGCGTGCGCCACCACGCCCGGACACGAGATAGTTTTAATAGGAAATGTTGAATATAGAACCTTTCAAACGCTCTGATTTAAATCTATGCTGGACATGGTGATTTTCACCTATAATCCCAGCACTCAGGAGACTGAGGTAGGAGAGTGGCCATGAGTTGGCAGGTCAGCCTAGGCTAGAGTGAGTCCATGTCTCAAAACAAACATAATTTGAATCCACATGTATTAAAATTAATACAATTGTTTCACTATCACTTTAAACAATAGCAAAAGGCAAATTCTGTTATTTAGAGATTGGTAACTTTATCATGTACTTTAAATAATTTGGAAAGAAAGTATGTTAACCCTGAGCAGACAAAGCAAAAAAAAAAAAAAAAATCACAAAATACCCCTCTTTGGGTCATTCAGAACACAGTTTGCAAACAACATAATGTTTTTTCAAAACATCTATAATAGCTTGTCCCTGAGTTTGGTTATCAAATGACATTCTTGAAAGGTAAATAAGTACAGGTACCTTTAATTTTTCATTTATTTTGTGAGGACACTTAGGAGTTTTCAATCAATACTTGAAATCTAAAGTCAAAGGATTATGTAATATACTTGTTGTCTTCCATAGGCTAGTCACAAAATTCCTAGAAGGCTCACCAGAGGAGTAAGCTAATCAACATGCCATATATTGTTAATCAAAAGATCTTAGTTCCCATCCCAGCAGTCTGGAAACTACCATTTAATGTGGGGTTATTTTCAAGAGTCCTCTGCTTTTCTCCTCTTGCCACCAACACTGTAATTGCTCATTTGTATACTTCAGTTTCCTTCATGAACCCATGAAAGAAAAAGGCAGGCAGGACTTACTCTCCTATCTATAGCTATAAGTAGGTGACAATTGAATCATGAAAGTGAACTGAATCTAAAGACTGATTACTAAAAAATTTTGGCTAGTACGTTCATATCTTAAAGTGAGCCTGAGTTTCAGTGTATTCAGATTGAAAGAGAAAAGATAAAATCTTAAAACTGCCAAACCTCACTTTTTCCATTTTTCTTTTTTCCTTCTAAACCTGATCTGAGAGACAGACTGAATAGAAATCAGCAGCTTCTGCCATGCTCTCAGGGCTAATTAGCAGCTCAATGGATAGAAGCAGGAAGGCAGCAGAGAAGTTAATGAAGCTTTGTCACAATTTGATAGACACTTGCCCCTGATTCAGCCTAGACTGGAAGAAGAGGGCTTCACAAGAGGCCAAGTTCCTATGTCTGTTCTGAAATTTACTTTGAAGAAAATTTTAACATAGCAATACAAAGCAGTTCATGATAAATAAAATAGAAGACTCTATTAAGTATATTGGCTCAGATTTTCCATTAAAATTAAAAAGTGGCAAGAATTTATGTTTTAGATACTGGAAATACCAAATCCTTATCTGTGCCTTTTATCTGTGTTTCTTT